>OY986052.1:6671252-7271252 GCA_963920205.1 Stenodema calcarata
GGTTCAGGAGGTTTGTGTGTCTCACTTTACCTGGTCTCACGATATGTCTGGCCTATGCTCTATAATATGAGTTTTTAAGCTGGACTGACTTGTCCTCACAAGATATCTGAAGCATGCGAACTTTTTGAAGTTTGAATGGTGGTTTCGGTGTCTTCATATGGAAAGGTTCAGTGGCTGCTTTCATATTTTTGTAATCATTATGGGTGAATCGCTTTATTTGGGCTTGGGACCATGATAAGATTCATAACAAAGAAGAGCAGACTACGGGAAGCAAAAGAAGTTTGTTCCATTTCATCGTTATTTTGACTAGTCGCGTTCTTGCCGAAACACTCATGACTTGTCTTGTTGTTGAAGAAACGCCAGTTTTTCAGAGGTCCCTACTGGCTGACAAGTTATGTTTTTGGTGAAAGCGCATATTCAGTATCGCAGGTATCTTCAGTGGCCACAAGATGACATCACAAACTCAAAACTCGATTTTCTTGACTAATCGTGTTTTTGCCAGAAACCCCTCAATTGTTTTAAAATTTCCTACTCGGTCGATGGAGATTTACTCAAATTGGCCTCCCGGAAACGTCAGAATTACAAAGTTGGACACAAACTAGTCGTATTTGAAACGCGGATGAATAACTTTGTTGTAAGAAATGGAACTGTTGGGTTCCTCACGACAGAAAATCAACATTGCAGCGTGAGGTACCGCCGAAGCCAACGAATTGCGACACGAAGAGGCGGCTCCTCGTCCTTGACTTTGAAATTATCATCTTTACAGCAACAGGAGGGGCATCACTCTCGTCCTTGGGATGTGTGCCAGAGAAGTGCAATTCTGCTTCAAATGCCCGTTTATATTCCTACCATATCCCCATGCTTTAATATGCGAAGAAAAGAAGCCGCCACTCTTGGGCACAAAGGATTGAATGGTCCTTCTCATTGATGCAAAAACATGATATATGGGTGAAAATAAATTTCATCTTCTACAGCAGAGAATAATTTTTCAAATTATGTGACAAATGTAGTTCCTCTTCAACATAACGATAGATCCTACTTCTACCAAATCAGTTGGTTATCATTCATCCCCTTATGGTCCAATTTAATTGTACGACGTATACAATTGATCGAGCTGGAGTTGACCTGACCCCCTTTAAACCCGGTTCCACTCAATCACGTTCATTTCAGAGAGTTTAACCCACTCTAGGACTTCGGGGTCATAGTCATAACCACGAGCACTAGGTAATAAGTCATGAGCATTATTAGTTGGCGAAGCCTGCGCCCAGTGAGATGAAAGAGCTATATTTGGAGAGTGATGACTTGTTTGTCCGTGGACAACGACAAATAGCACGTGGGCCATTGGGAGTCCAATTTGGGACTCGCTCGGACTTCATTTGAATCAGAAATTTGAACACACAAATAGGGTTAGTATGTGCGTCACGGTCTGTTTACAACAAAGTAATAACCTGCTCTCGCAGAATATTATACCTAGCAAATTTCCGGATTGAATTTGAAAATTAGAATCGTAATTGAATAAAACTATTACTCTACACAACTTGTACGCTCTCTAAAAATTGGTGTAATGGTTTGCAGCGTTTTTTGCATACACACACTAGGTGAACCCACCTACTGGTTCAATTATATGTCTCGGTTTGCTATGAATTAATCAAAACCATTCAACGAAAGGGGCAACATTATATGTTGTTATCGCTTGATTATCTTTCAATATGTTGTATTTATCATGTACTCGTATATTTTACGTCGATAATATTGTTATTATGTTGTCTCTATTTGGAGTGTGTAATAATAATAATTATTGCATCCTTAAAGATACAAGGCGAAAAATAAAGTAGCTGATTTTGCTAAGTCACCTTAGCACGGATAGATTAGCAGGAACCGTAAATTTAACGGCTGCCTCAATCAAAACCTCTGTGCTAAGAGTTCTGAAGAAGTTAGCTAGAATGATTAGCACCTCATGTTAAGTTTCGTCAATTATTCACCCCGATTTAGCAACCTGCGTTAACACCTTGCTTCGAGCCTAATTGTTGTAGCTATACGAGTAATATCATAAGCAGGTTTGGTTAGTAGAATTGGCTGTAATGCTAATGTATTTATCGCATGACACCATTCTACATCCAACAACCTTCACGTTGTTGCTAAGTTCTCTGGCTGCCTTGCTAAAAAATGGTTGCTACTTAATAATATGTTTAGTCACTCTTGCAACGATATTACGAGTAGCTATCCTGCAGTTGTTTTTAGCAGCGGTAGTTAAAACTTAGCAACTAGAACACGGAGAAAAATAAATAGCTTAATAATAATAATTTGTGCAAGAATTTTATGAACAATTCTGATAACTATTGCTGCAGTACCTAGTTGTCAGAATTGTTCATAAAATTCTTGCAGAAATTATTAATTATACGATCTTTTACCTATCTATGTATTATAGCAATACATAGATACGAATAGGTGTGTACAATACATAGTACATATTTATTGCTCTGTACAAGTGCAAAAATTATGCTTAATAAAAAAATGAAAAAAAAGGCTAGTTTATTGTTATTTACCCCATTAGTAATATTTCTAGTTCTGAACACATTCTTAGAAGATAGCTAAGAAGATCAAAGTTGTTATCCTACTACTGGGCAGATCCTTAAGCAAGGGCGGTTTTTACAGCAAGTTTTGGTCCAAAAACATTTAATATTGCTTAAATATAAACTATAAAACAAAGCTTTAAATGTTCAATGTGTATTATTTTATACTTCTTTGTATACTTCTTTGTATCGTTAAAAAACCTTTTTGCACCCATGTTGGGGGGGGGGGGGGGCTCTCCGGATCCACCCTTGATTGAAGATTTTAATTCAAGAAAATTTAAAAAGTAGCGTTTGTTATCTGCATTTTGGGTTTACATATACATGTGTGAACAGGAACTGAGTTTAAAAATACAATAACGCTCGTATTCATTTTTGAGAGGATTTGGAAAATCATAGTTTCATAAATGAAGCCACTACCTTAGGGTGTGTTGTTGTGCAGAACTTGATAGATTCACAAGTAAATTATTTGTAGACGAGGGACTAGGAATAGAAAACGTAATACATATTCTATTCCTAGTCCCATGATGATCTATTCCTAGTCATCATGATAACGAGGTGAGTTTTCCCTTTCATCCAATATTTTAAATTTTGTGCCTTGTATCCATAGTATTCTTTTTTTCGTTCTAAAAGGTCGTATTGCGGGGTGGGGACGAATAGACCATATTTTCACTTTAAGGGACCAGACAGGGTGAGGGTTCAAGGAAAAAAATAGAAAGGACGCCGTCCCAGTGGATATCCATATTCTGACGTTATTGTGAGGATGAGAGCCGTCAAGACTAGCCAAATATTACATCATTCGCTGCGGAACCTACGAGCCGTTCCAAAATCAATAACGCGGTGTGGTACCAATGAAATAAGGTGTTTTCTCAGTACTGTTTGTTTCCCAATACTCCGTATCCATTTCCCAAACAACGGTGAGACGTGGGATTGAATTTCCTGTGTGAAGTCGGTGTGAAAGGAGAGAGAAAAAAAGGGGGGGAAATGTTCACTACGCGTAAGGGGCTGAAGGTACAGAGGGATCCGTCCAGTTCTTTTGAATATGGGTTTTTATATGGTAATACCACTGCATGACACCTTATGAAATATCGTCTTGGTCAGGGTTATAAATGTTGTGTGGGGCGGCAGGTGAAGCTCACAGGTCTTTCCAAGATTGGTATAAGCCTGACTGACGTGCCTTGAGCCGGCGAGATGATCCTTCCGACCTCCCCTTCGAACAAGAAGTTTTGCTGCCTCTTCCTCCGGAATAAGGAAGTAGGTGTATTCTCATCAGCCAACAAAAGGTTACCGGACGATTCCTCAAAATGTTTGGCCTCCGTGGTACGTTGATGTTTCTTCACGTGGTTTCAAAATATTTGATGGACAAAAAATTATACATGGTGTAACGCGAGTGTTTTCCTACAGCTCTCCTTTGTCCTACATTTAATTTCCGACCAAAAGTGTCTCTAACTTTGACTTTTTTTTTAATCCACTCAAAATCCGACTTTTCCCACTTTTAAGCATTTTTTAAAGTGTTTTCGGCCTTACTTCACTAAAATTTCCATAACTCCCTTAATTTTCACCGACACTTCAAATCTGAGGATACCGTTGGAAAGAGCGTTAGACTGTATGCCTATTTGATCCTAACAACTTATTTGTGGGTGGAATTAACGAGTGAAAATGGAATCTGAAAAGTGAATTTGATCTAAATCTCAAAATCACCTGTGTAATCGTACAAATTTTGTCATGAAAAATCCAAGATTTAGCCCGAAAAACAGGTTTTATCGCATTCAAACTTCATTTTCTCTCTTAATTCAACAGCAAACCAATTTTTGATGAGTCCGTTAGAAATCTGACCTTTTGGCGCATGTTTTAGCATACTTTCACAATTTCGCTATAAGAATTAATGAGATCACCAAGCGTTAAAAAAACAGGTAAGTTTGAGATTTTCACTTCTTAGTTCCACCTAAAAATAGGTAGGTAATGAAAGATCCACGGTGGGGGACATCGAATCCTGGCATGGATGTTTAGGTAAATCATGTTCAGTTTCAAATTCAAACAAAAAAGAAGGTAATGTGGAGGGTTTCCTCTTTCTATGCACACCAGGACTGAATGAGTGATTGGCACTGTCCCAATTTCAGTTTTTGGATCAAGTGGGAGCCTTCATCAGCCGATTTGATAAGCTTTGTATTCCAATTGCATGGAGCTGACAAAAGGAATTCCACCTGTTCACTGCGAATGTCTGTAAGCCAGAGCTGGTTGACCGGCTGTTGGATCCGTTCAAGTGCTACTGTCTGAATCAACACTTTTCTCCAAAACATTTTTCAAACCTGTTGGAGATAATACAAAGGAGGATAAAACCACTCCATCCCTCTCATCCCGCCCCTCCACGCTTATTATCACCATCAGCCTCCCCCTCTGATGGCGAAAATTTTAATTAAAAACGAAGCTTTTCCCACGTACGTGACGCAAGGGTTTAATGAAACTGAGTTTGGTCAATTCTGGTTCAGATAGCGTCACTCATGTGCTTCAGTAAATTCAGCCAACCAGAGGGTCTGGTCTACTTAACGACTAAGGCAGTGTCATAATGTTATTGTCTCTGCGATAAGAAAATTGTCGATGTAGTGCAAAT
Organism: Stenodema calcarata; assembly: GCA_963920205.1. Lineage (NCBI taxonomy): Eukaryota > Metazoa > Arthropoda > Insecta > Hemiptera > Miridae > Stenodema > Stenodema calcarata. Next base: position 6,676,434 of record OY986052.1, read on the forward strand.
AATCCCACGAAGCTCGCCTAATCAAAATATAATTCACACAACGCCAGCCCAATGAAAGGGATTGATAGGGCTCTTTTGAGTGCAGTTTCGGTGAAAAGAACCCTAATGAAATTAATAATGAATTATCAAAAATCCACAGTCATGCAGCATCGCTACAAGAGCGAATTTTCAATGAATGATGTCAAGGAGTGACATATTATATCAAGGAATGAATATTATGGACATAATATGCTATGATCTATGGTGTCTTTTGGCAGTTTGAAAGTTTGAAATTTGAGTTTTAAAAATTTTGGACCGAGAACTAAGGCTTCCTTGTCTTCGAAAATTCGCTAGAAAAATGTAGTACTTACCTATTTGTTGTGCAATGTATAGTCATACTTAATGTTAAGTCATATTTTCAGTTACAGGGTACAGTGTGTAAAGGTCGAGGTTGGTTATGAACGATGGAATTCTAATCAACTCGAGAAGATACCCCTCTCCATTCACCCGTTTCGAATCAGTCCGAATTAACATCAAGATCGCTTGGGTCATGTTTCCTCGTACGGTTTTGAATATTGATACATCAGAACTGATTATCACTAATGGCCGAGTGTCGCGGAGTAGCTAAGAGCTGGGAGTCCACTTTCCCTGCTTAGCCCTTCGCTGAAGCTTATATCAACATAAGATAGATACGCTAGAGCAAATGAGGTAGTCCTCATCGATCAAGATTGACAACCAATCGCTGTCACAAGAGAAGTAACTCACTTACCGTACCTTGATCCTCCATTATCCATCCACTTTTCCATCCTAAACCTACATTTGAAAAATATTGACATTTAGCTGCATTTATATTTGTAATAATCTAGTATAGTAGTTCTTACATGTTGGATAGATTGAAATAATTTTGAAATTCTTAGGCTATTTTCTGTAGGTTTGAAAATAAAAATGGCCGAAACGAACATTTCGTCGAATTCTACACATTTTCCTATTTTGCCCTACATTGCCCTATAATTCCTGTATGCTACACATTGTCTTCACCCTGGCAATGGCTGGTATTTGCGAATCCCACCGTTGATTAATTTATTTTTCTTCGTTATCATTATTATTCTGTCGGATGAAATAACCGTAGTGAGCAAGATTGTTACCAATAATACTATTGTGTGATGATTCTGTTTCGCTAGGTCCTGCTGCAGGAAATGATCATATCATGTCGGACGAAATAAACGCAGTGATCAAGTTCGATAGGTACCTACCAGTAATATTACTGTATGATGATTCTGTTTACTCCTTTACTGCAGGCTTCGCTGGGTCCTGCTGAAGGAAATTATGAATAATTCATAATAATTATTATTCATAATTATGATACTGACACATGAAGAGGAATTTAGTACCTCTATACTGGGGTAGCATCAAAAACTGAATAGCAACATGGACAATGTCCAGGAATATGTCATATCCTTACTAGTCTGAAGCTGATATTAAATACTAGTAAATTTTACTAATCGTACTTACCGAAAATAATATCACGCAGTTCTCCTGGTTACCATGTTGAGGCATTATCAAATTTTGTTCAAATTTGGCATTATTAAATTTTGGCAAATTTGTTCTTTGAGCGAAATATCTGAAAGTACAACAAACTTTAGAAAAAGGTAAATTTATATACGTATTAATCTTTGGAAATATTTGACGATTTCTGACGCAAAGAATCTGTAATGGTTTGCTAAGTTGTCTCCTTTCCGTGTTTTTGATTCCACCGTTTAGAGGGTACCTGCTCTGTGAAAGCAGACCAGGATACTCCCTCTGGGTGGGGCGTAATCGCCTAACCTCCCCGGGTTACAGGGGGTTCAGCAAAACATTCATTTCAAATCCCGAGATTGAAACATTTTTTGCTCCCACAAAGATTTTCAGCCCTTCATAATAATAATTATTATAAATTATTAAATAAATAATATAATTAATTTATTCATAGGTATAAATTATAATATAAATGATTTATATTCAATAAAAACAGCTAATGAAAATCCACATATTTTTTAACAATCCATTTAACGAATAACGGACCAATGTGAAGAATTATTTAAGAATTATATGGTGAAAAACAGCTAAACTCAACATTCCTAGACGCAACAAAAATATTTCTGAGAAACAATTATTTGAGTGTTAAGAGGGAAACCACGAGACGAAACAGTCAACAACATATTGACATTTGATGGTCATAAATAAATATGCGTTTTTCCCTCCAGCCAACATTGAATGTGTGTTGGGGCGCGAAAAACAAAAAAACCACGTGTGCATACTGCACAGTCCAACCCTATCAATTGGAACAAAGCGCTCAGTAAAAATTTGTATGTATGAGTTGAACAATTGATAAAACTGCCTGAACGACTGACTCCCTTGATTAAAATTTTCTATTTCAGTCCGGCTTTTCATTTGACTCTCACCGCAACAAGTTGGACAATTTGCAAACCCCTTCTTCATCTAGTCGCACTGGGAAATGGAGGGATGTTTGTCACCAACGCAATTGAAGAAAACATGGAGCGTTTACTCTTTTTGTTTGTTCAATATACCTAGTTCTTCTCTCAGTTTATTATTGCATTATGAAATTATGGGGATGATAAAAGATGAATATGAGTATTAAGGGATGGATAAATTACGGGTGGTATTACTTTAAAAACACTGGTGGATAATGATGGATTATATGACCCAAAGGCATTTGGTTTATTATTTTCATTGATGAACCACTGGAATCCATGGGAACATAAATTGGTTTGGTCTGCAAATTATTCCACATAATTTAACGCAACGCAGCCGTCTTCTCTGTGTGGGGTAGTCGGTAACTCGTAATTCATAATGTTATTAATTTTTCTCTCAATATTTGCAGACTGGAAACGTACCTAAACCGACAATTTTGAGGGTTAATTTTCATTGACCAAGAGCTTTTAAATTCGGCATCTGGTTGTCCTCCAAACTATTTACAACTCTGGGCCAATAGGAAGGGGTGCAAAAGAGGTTGAACATTTCGAAACGTCAAAATATGAAAAATTGTCTCCAAAATATGTACCTACCATCATTTTTCAATACCACCAGGAGCGTTGTCCAACCAGCCGATTAATCATTCCAATTATTTAGTATTATATAGTATTTAGTACTATAATAGTAATGGGACAGTTTACCACGGGAGGGTGATCTAGACAGAAAATAATAAACCAGTGTAGGTGAATTTGACGTAGTCTTCAGATGTTTTTACGAAGTGATTATTCTATATTATAGAAATGTGATGTTTCTAAAGTATTCCTTCTGGTATGTAGTTCTTTCTTTCAGTTTGTTGGTGGGACGAGTGAAATGTCGGGTTTCAACGAGACGGGTGGTGCGAAAGTTGTAAACGCTAGTTCAACAAGACGGTATGTGGTCAGAAGGGTTATTGAAATATCAGGTGAAAACAGATTGGGTTTCTCTATTTTAGTTTGTTAACGTTTTGTACATTTCCTCCTTGGCTTATTGACCGTTTTTTATTTTGAGGGTTATAGGAGGTTCAGTATGAAAGAAGGAACGTTGTTTCCAGGCTTTCGGCTTTATTAAGCCGTCTTCAGGGGTTTAGACCTCCTGCAACCCTCCAAATAAAAAGCGGTCTATTTTAGTCGTAGTCATCCAAATTTCTCATTTGAATTCCTGTTTATTTGGATCAAATTTTTGAAAGGTCCGGATTGATAACTAACTTATTACCTATAGGCGATAGCCACTATAATTATATAAACGTTTTTTTGATTTACAAGGATTTTGGAAACCGCTGTGGAATAAACTAAATGTTCTGAAAATTCAAATGATTGAATCTTCCACTACGTTCGACCACTTGTAACTAAATCCTTCGTATCTGTGTGGGATACTGATTAACTCGGTAGGTGTAGGGAAATCAATTACCCAGCTCCCATCAATCATGGTCAAATGGTTGTGTGGAAAATTCCATTTCTGGGCCAATTTTTATTGACGAATGGTTATCTTGACCCTGTTTTGATGCGTGTAAATAGTTTTATTTTGAGGATTCATAAGGTCGGTAACCACACATGAAAATACATAAACGAAAATGAATTCGATGTCAGGTATTTATATACTTGTCTTCCCAACACATCAAGCGCAGTTTCATCGGCTGGTTCTTTTCTTTCGGCGACATTTACATTTAAAAGCGGTCGTTTGTCGGATGGACCTCAAGTTTTTCATGTGATGGAGGTTGAACAGTTCGAAGGTGTCTTTCACTTGCAGCCACCGTAAGTGCGGGGACTGCACCAGGATTTTTGATGACGCGCCAAACAAGTTCTTCTGAAGCATTTTGACGCTACCAGCAGCTACGCACTGACCGAGTAGTTTGGAGACTACCGACTTCAGAGAACTGCGCGGCCCGGGGTAGAACGGCCACATTAGTTTCACCAACGCGCTCAAACTTTGCAAAAAGAAAAAAAATAATTTCAATCACCTTTGGAAGAGGGTTAATAGGTTAATATGGTTCATACATGAATTCCTGAAAAACGTTCCTAGTGAAAATTGGATACCTAATCAACATTGGGCACCTGAATGTGCTTTCACCCATCAAAATAGATTAAGAAAGCTCGGATTTTCCGTATGCGGAAAATTCGATTAATTGTTAGTGACAATTTCCCCTAATCGGACAATTTATACTCAAACGCTAAAAATAAGCCGAAACTCATTCAAAATTTAAAAAAAAAAACGTATCTTCGGCGCAGTTTCGGCTTATTTTTAGCGTTTGAGCATAATTGTCCATTTAGGGGAAAATGTCATTAAGAGGCGGATTTTTGTGTTTAGCCAAAGGATTCCTGACTGAAGTAATTTCATGTCCAAACGGGGTAATTGATGAAAGAGCTGTGGATAACAACCTGTTAGTCCACCTGGTATTGGTCAATAGCCTCTGCAGCGCTGTCGTTTTAGTTTGGACCGATCTATTATCGGATTTAAATACATTAGATATTGAAATGCTTTATTGCACGAGTATTGTTAGCACAATACGCCCATTGAATTGCAATTTAATTTCATGTCACGTTACTTGGTCTTGATACACATCTTTCACATCGTAGGAAAATCTCGTTTCCCAGTGAGTGGAATCCACTCCCTCAGAGCCTCACGATTCTCTGATTTGCGCCAAAGAACCAAAACCTCAAAGTCTTTGATACCAACATTCACTCAACATTGACCGTAGGTGGTTACATATTCCTCCATTAAACCGACCTCTCTAAGAGAGAGAACTAATTCCCGATCACCAGTTCGGTTTCAGGGGAAAACACTCTTCCATAGATCAAGTGCATCGTATCACTGATGTTATTGAAAATTGCTTAGAAAGAAAAAATGTTTGCGGAGGCACCTTCCTGGATGTTTCCCAAGCTTTTGACAAAGTCTGGCACCAAGGGCTAGAATACAAACTTGAGAGAGATCAACCAAAGCAATTCTACTTCATTCTGAAATCTTATCTCGCTGAGGGTACATAAGAGTGAAACATGAGGAAGAGTATGCCAGTCTCAAAACAATAAAGGCAGGCGTTCCGCAAGGTAGCGTGCTCGGGCCCTTGCTCTACCTCCTGTTTACACGTGATGTACCTACCTAGCAATAACGACACAACAATTGCCACTTTTGCTGACGATACTGCTCTATTAGTGGTTCGCCAACCGGTAAAGGAAGCAACTAGGAAGTTACAATATGTTGTTAACAATGTCAGTAGGTACATGAACTGAAAAATGGTAACTCAATGAACAGAAACCTACTCATGTTTACTTCACAAACAAAATCGTAACTAAAATACCAGTTATGTTGAATGGGCGTGAGAACACTTAAGCCAATATAGCAAAGTATTTAGGAATGACTCTTGAAGCGAAATTGAGATGGAACGAGCACGTCATTAAAAGAAATCAATTAAATCAATCAATCAATCAATCAAAAAAATGAACTGGCTGCTCGGCAGGTACCCCGAACTATCCCTACACAAGAAATTGCTTATCTACTCGTACAAGCAAATTTTACGGCCCGCTTGGTCGTATGGCCTCCAGCTCTGGGGCTGCATGAAAAGGGCAAACATCAACATCATACAAACACTTCAGAACCAGGAGTACTAAGGAGTATTGTAAACGCTCCCTGGTACATACTAAATGATGACCTCCACCGGGACCTCAAGATGTAAACAGTTTGCGAAGTGGTTAAGGAACTTGCGATTAAACACGAGCTGTGGCTTCATGAACACTTGAACCCAGAAGTCCTTCGTCTACTAGACAACAGCAACGTCATCCGGCGTCTTGACAGAACGAAACCTCTCGACCTTGTGACGTGAAGTGACAAGTCTTGTGAGAAAGTGATCCTATAGAGTAGTTTCCACACACTGTCCAATATAGTTTAAAGAAAAATTAAACCAACCTCTGTGGCCCCGTTCGACTCAAAATGTACTCCAACATCTTCGTCGGCTTCAAAGTAGACATTACGCAGTATTGTCGAAACCTTAGAAAAGCGTACAACTCCAATGTTTCGGCGATGAAGCACCATCTGGGAAACACTATGGTCGATCACGTTGAACCACTTCGATATGAAACATGAACTGGTTATATTGTCTGACATACATTGTGCTTTTTAACTGAAAATTTATGTGACAATCATTCCGTTATTGGTATACTAAAATAAACATAAGCTAAGGTGATTCATTGCTTTAGTGACACAGAAATCAAAATAATGACTGGTGCTCACTGCATCAAAAATCAGTCAGTTTATTCACAATATTGCGTGGTAGGCTAATGTGGGGAGGGAGTGGTGTTTGTGTCAGTTATATGTTGCTTGGATTGTGTCTTGATGTGTGTGTTTATGGGAATGTTGCATCTGATTTGTTGTCCCTCCGCTGTCCCCTCGTCAGCCTGCGACTTTCGGTTGGTGGAGGGCCCGAGAAAGGTACAATTTGGAATACCAGTAATAGCCACAGCATAATAGCGTTCTCAAGTTGTGTCAGTTATATGTTGCTTGGATGTGTGTGTGTTTATGGGAATGTTGCATCTGATTTGTTGTCCCTCCGCTGTCCCCTCATCAGCCTGCGACTTTCGGTTGGCGGAGGGCTCAGATCGCTGCAACATGAGGGTTGGAGTGCCCAACAGCTCTTTCATTGAGTGACCTTTAGGCCTCCTCGATCTTCTCCCTAACCGTCTCCATCTTCAGGTCCTGATGGAGGGCATCATTCCGAACAAATCATGGGGCAGCGCACATCTGCCTCAGTACTTTATTTTGCATGGTTTGCACTTTTTGGATTTGTAAATGTTGCGCAGGCGGAGCCCCAGATTTCGCACGCATACGCCCATAGTGGTTTGATGAGCGACGTGTATACACCTTTTGTTGTTGAGGTCTAACTATGCACCTGGGTTCATCACCAGCCATAGAAGATATACACGCCACTGCCGCTGTTATACATCTCGCACACAGTGCAGTTGATGGGTCCTCTCCATGTGAGTCGACGGTCCAGCAGCAGCCCCAAGTATCGCACTTCGGACTTCATCCTCTATTTTTATACTTGCGGCAGAAAAATGATAATTCAATTCCGCAACAGTATCATCTATATTCAACAAACGTATATTTGATTTCTACTTCAAATTGTTAATTGAATCCGAATTCTCACTAATTTTTGAATCCGAATTCTCACTATTGTTCATCCAGGGTTTTTAATATCTGCTTACCTAATCTCCATTGCCGCATTTATCAACGTTGAACCGATCGCTTCAAAAATACTACAATAATTTTATGTATATATTCAAAATGGTAGGTAAAATGGTAAATGGTAGGTAAAACGTCCCAGTTGAGGAGCAAGAAAACTTATTATTAGTTGTATTTCGATGTAAAATACACTCATGCATCGGATAAACCTAGTGTTCACACGGTATTCCCTCGATTTGAACCAGGGAATTCCTCCAAACCCCGATAGGAAATTTCTGAAGAGAGACAGGAAATGTATAAAAGGACAACTGGTGAAAACGGATGGGACCGTCGAAGTGGATTCCAGGGACTAGCTCTATTCTACTACCAGGTCCTGCGCGGCTCTCATTCCGATCCTACTGTGAAAGAACGAAGAGGGACCCTAACGCGAGCTGGAATGCTTTGGGCGAGAAGTGGAAATCCATAAAACGCACTACACGCCAGCCGGTCCACTCGGAATAGAAAAAAAGGAAGGACGGCTGTAAAGAGTTTAGGATTGATGTAAGTTCAGGGCCTTGTTTGTGTAGTTGTTTATATATTGTTCAATGTTTGGTGCTTCATAGGCGTTATGTACCTAATGAGGTGGCAATGAAGCGTTACTTTCTTGACCGGACGATGCTAATTTCAAGTGAGGTTTTCTTTGTACAATTTCCATCTACGTCAACGCATGTTCGTCTACGCATCAAACAGGTAGGTTACCTGTAATCTCCCTCAAACGCTTCCTAGACCACCTATTTTGGCTTATTATTCGCTATAATGAACCATTTGACAAAGAATTTTTTTCTTTCTGTTACAACTGATCAATTACAACCCTGAAGATCGGAAAATTGTTGTACTTTCTCCACCATAGAGTTTCAAAGGTTAATAGTAGGGTACTGTCGTGTACTTTGCGCATGTTAATACCTGGAGCCATCTCCTTGGCCTAGCCTAGCATGAAATTATGCTCTTACGCTTTAAAAGTAGTGTTTTCTGGATAGTTTTAGATGCCTCGAAGTAAAAGTGGGAACAAACGTTGAAGCGTTGAAAAGAGCAGTTACGAAGTAAGATCAGGTGATCAACCAGGCTGCAACAAGTAATGAGACACGCCGAAGAACTCTCCAAAGGCATTTGAAAAAGGTCCTTCCCATGGGCAAATGGCTCAACACTTACATCTCGATCAAAACTCGTTAACAATTTTGCTGAACGACATGGCAAAGCAATTCCTGAAAATTAGGCCAATTGAGTTGAGGCTGGCCACACTGGCTGCATGATTCGTCATTCGGAAAATCAGACCCTTCAAAATCCCGACCCTTCAAAAACCCGAGTCAACAAGCATTGGAAGAGCGACAATGTCATGTTTTAATCAGCCTGTCGTTGATGATTTTTTCTTAATTTCTCAATTTTAGAAATAAGTCAAGACTTCTACATCGAATCTGTGAATTAGGACTGCAATTTCTTCCTTCAAAAAAGTGATCCATCGTGAAACATGATCTCTTAAACTAGTTTCGGAGTTGAAGGTGCAATTTTAGCATAATGTGTTTCTCCAAAGTGACTAAAAAGATGTCACAAAATATTTGTTCATAATAAAAAGTTGTTTTAAATTCTTGGTACTATTAATTATCACCCCTTACTTCCAGAATTTGGCACAAATTGTCATTCTGAAGCCTTCAAAGAGGGTGGCTCCAGGTACAATCATAGCTTGTACCTTGAGCCAGTTTGGATTGGTCGTGAATAATTAGTGCAGCATTCAGGAAGATGATGATTACGTTATTTTAAAAATTGGGAATTGTGTGAGGACAATAATTGTTTGAGGACAATTATTGTTTGATAGATACAGATAAGAACAAAGAAATCTGACCATAATTAGCCTCAGGGGAAAAAATCCAAATAACGGCGACAAAGTACCCGACTTTACCCTACAATATTTGCTGGTTTGTACAAAACTTCCTGTAGAAGGCCTATGCCATTTACTTAACTGTGGAATTCCTGGATCCTTCGTTTCATAAGACTTCAGTAAGCAAACAGTAAAATATTGTTCGTGTTGGGATGTTCTAAGGGACCACCAGTGTATAAAATCAATGCAGTAACCGGTGAATAACATCTGATCCGGTACTACATGATCCGGTAAATTGTAACCGACAGATATTCGGAAGTGAATACGATCCACGTCTGTGTGAAATAACATTATACAGATGTCAGAAAGTGTCGTAAACATTTCGAACTTTCAATGTCCTCGAAGATCCTCTTATGAGATTTAGAGCGATGTCGCGACTGGTTGCGGTATTGATCTCTTATCAATGAGGCCGGGATCGAAGGAAAGGGCGGAAAAGGGAGGGCGGAGGTGTTGACAGTGCGGTAAATGGGCAAAGAAAAGCTTTTGCTCTCTTTACACATCTCTGACTCGTGTACTCCCGCAAGAACTAGGGCTCATCTTGGTTCAATTTGACGGAAAATAAGATGTGAATCACTACACAAAGGCTTTTAGCGGTACTAAAGACGTTTTTCGAGAAAATGACCAGATCGTAATTTTGCTTTATATTGCACAGGGTGACGTGCGTCTGTGAGGCAGGACGTTATTTAAGGTCCTTCTGTGTCATATAACCCATTGAAAGCACTCGAGTTTTGCTGTTACAAGACTTGAAATTTGAAGCGCATGCCTGCTCTAGTGCTCCTACAAGACTTCCACATACCTACAATTTTTTATAACTCTAAAAATGTGCTGGGCGAAGTAAACAAAATGCGCTGTAACTTATGACGAAAGACATGCGCATATTATAACCTCTTCTGAGATTCATGGATGGATTAAACAAATCTACTAATTATAGGGATTTCACCGAAAATAGAATCAGTACAGGTAAAGACAACGTATTGCGTTCGGAACAGTGATACAAGGACATCTGAAAATATTTTAAACCGTACGTATAAATCTAGCTTCATAGAAATGAACCCAAATGCACCTAGATTGCCTTGTCTGCCGAAGATTCATAAGGAAGGAGCGTCAATGAGACCAGTGGTATCATATTATTGGTGCTCCGGCTTATAAATTGGCAAAAAATTTGAATAGTAGGTATGTTTGGAAGAAAAATTAATTTTCGGCCACAAAACACTGTCAGAAATTCTCACGATTCAGTTGGTAAAATTTAGGATATTCAGGTGCCTGCATTACGGACATTTACATGGATTTTCTTGAGAAACAAATTTTCTATAAATGTAAATCAGATAACCTCCTTTATTGGTATAGATACGTAGATGTCATCATCATTTGGTGGAAGGGGTCTGTTAAGGCAACTGGACATGTTGCGTCAATTTTTATAATTTTCTACTATAGGTAGATTCCTATGCCCCCCCCCCCCCTCTACAGCCCGTCAGAAGCTGTTTCCTTTCAAATGGTGGCAACCAATCCAAATAGACCTTCCACTTTGTAGCCCCTCCCCTCCATCTCAAGAGCCAATAGCAATATGCTTCTCTACCACTTCTATCAACAAATCCTATTCAACCTTTCACTTTTTGTGTCCCCGTACAAGTTCATCTCTCTGAAATGCACCTTCAGTATTATTTTGTTACTGACGATGGTTTTATCACCGAAACTGGTCTGAAAGTGTACTTATATTTCAGTGGAAATAGACGATATTTTCAAATACTCTTGTTTTCTTAATCATTATGGTGTCTGCAATAATAATTTTTTATTATTAGAACGAATTTCGACTATAGTATAAATATTCTGTATTGGTTAGATACTCCTATGATCTCAACTGATCAATTGGAGTGATCTAAATGTAGAATAACAAACTTATGAAAGGATTGTTTTTCCTTTCATGTAGGGTTAAATAAAAACTTTTTCACCTTTATATCCAACACCTCGATCGTGACTTACCTACTAAGTGGATCAGACAACGATTTGAATCGGTAATACAGCTGATTGGTAGTAGGATCAAACGGCGTAATAAATACCTACGTAGCTTCTTGGTTTTGTACAGTTATATTACAACTTTACTATATTATAACTTAGTTTAGTATTAATACACCATTTACACCAATTTATACACCATTCATCTGAACTCGTTTGAAGGGTAATTGAATTACCATTTTTATCAGGCATATTTCAAGTTGGTACTTCGAGCGTGAAATTAAATTTACATTATTGCCCTTTAATATTCTGAAGGTATAAATTCTTGCTTCAGGATATTTTGACCAAGCGACCTACGCACGCCCAACGCTCTTCATTCGAGAATGGAAAATTGCCGTTGGTCGGGAGGCTCGTGAGCTTTTTGGAGGTAAATTTCATTTGAAATGCAAATTATAAGTCAGCAAGTCATTACGGAGGGGAGAACTGAGCTACAAAAGAGGTCTCACCATTCACAACCCAGTGCTTTTCATACTCGCTTTCCCCGCTGCTCAAGTATTCAAGTTTTCTATTTGATTAAAATGAAGTGATAATCAAATTGAATAAAATGACTTGAGTGGTAGGTACTGGTGTAATACAGCTCACGTATAATCAGAGAGAAATCCTATAAAATAAGTATTTATCGTGGCTCTAATTACTGAAGAGCGCTAACTACCAGTACGTTCTTCATGTGCGAAACATCGAAAAAACGAACATTAACTAAGAAAAAATAATTATGTATCGTTAAGAGGACGCCAAAAGCGCCAATATGATCGGTAATTTGCGTTTTCGTGCACTTTTGGGTATCCTGAGTTGGGTACTACTGATTTGGGCACACCATGCCAGAGTCAACATAATAAGAAATTCGTTTCGCGTATATGTAGATGCACTAAAACGAAAATGACCAAAAAAGCAGATTGGCGCTTTTGGCTTGGTGCTAACGATATAGTTGTTTATGATCAAAAGGGGAACTGTAACTCTACCTGTATAGTAATGTTTAAAATTTGGAACACATTAGAAAGCTTTGAGTGTTTGCAGTTTTTCTCATTTGGATGGGAGTAAAGAGCTACATTTTAGGAATAATGCAACTCCTTTGGAAAGGAGTTTCATTTTCATGAACCGCATGTTGAGGGTTTGAAAATTGCAGGTCAAATGCAGGCTTGAGGAATTGAAACCACTTTACAATAACTGAGTGTATCACTTGTTTAGGGTTCCATAAACACGACTTTGATGGTAGCAAATGTTCCGTGGGAGCAATTGACGTAAATTTGCCAATTCATTTTGCAGGCAGGTACCTAATCTATAATTGCCAATTTGGTGATATCCCGCCGGATTAAAGGATGAACCCTCTAAGTAGAGCGAGAGCGGAATTCACCACAATGGCGGAAAATCGACCAAGACGTGGCCCCGTCTCATCCCCTTCGAGAGGTACCCATCCATTTGCCAAAGGTTGTGATTCGTCTAGCTTCTAGGATTAGGAGTCCTTCGGCTGATCCACTCCATCAGGATTAGACGACCCGCTCACTAATTAAACACCCAAACTTGAACTTTCCAACGGATTCTTCCGCAACCCCTCGCTCTTGTCTCGAGCGATCTCGCGGTTGATCTGTCTGAGAGGCAATCGACTCGAAGAATCGGTCGGCGAGACGAGTTGGACCGACCAAATTAGCACCGTACTGGTAATGGGGTACGGAATCCAAAGAAATTCAATTCTTCAACTACCGATGAAAACCGATAGTCACGATTCCAACGATTGAAAGTGAAAATGGACAACCAAATGGCGGTGGCAGTTGAGCATAACACATAATAAGGGTATTCATATTCATTTCGGGAGGTTTGGGACCTCGTATCGTGTTAAATGTGTTAAACTTTTAAAAGACTAGGTATAAAAGAAATCGACACTTTTCGATTGTACGACAATATTATGTTAATCATAGCAGAGTTGCGAGAATAACATTATAATTTTAACAGATTGTATAATAATATTATACAAAATATTTAAAATATTATTTTAACAGATTGAATCTCTTACCAATGCAAAATGGTGGACAGCAAACAGCTGATAAAATTTTTTTTACAGGCATTAGCGTGAGCCTCAGCCACGAATCACTTATGGTGGACAGCAAACAGCTGATAAAATTTTTTTTACAGGCATTAGCGTGAGCCTCAGCCACGAGTGGGTTTTATAACTACAGTGAAACCTGGCTATAAGAAATCGCAAGGGTTCGCATATTATGGGTTTTCCTTATAACTAAGTTTTCCTTATATCTACTAGGTAGTGAAATTCCTTATGTAGAGGTTCTCGGAAGTTTGAATGAAAATGCCATTCTGAAAGGATGCAATTGTAATTCGGAGTGTAATTCGGAGTGTAATTCGCTTATGCATCGTGCCGCGAGAAGAGACCGCGTGCAAGCAGACTTGAATAACAACACTGACAAGGTCGAATCAACACTGCCAATCGGATCACACAATATTGACACTTGAAAACTTGCTTACACAGAGGTCTGAGCAGGATTGTCTTTCTTATGTGGAAGTCCCTCTTCCTTATATCTAGGTTCCCCTCAATCATATTCCTTACACAGAGCGAGTGGCCAAATAGAATTCCTTACATCGAGGTAAAAAACTTCCTTACATGCAGGTTTTTGGCTCATCTATCATTTCGTGATTTAGACTGAAGGGCGATCTGCACAAAGAAGATAGTATACCGTTGTGTCAAGCATTTGCAGAGTTTTTGCCTGTACGGGGCTAAATTCCTATTCGGCTTCCTTTGCTGCAGGGAAATTGTAGCTGTGTCCTCGCTTCCGGGTCAGCCGTTTTAAATCAAAGAAATATATTTTCAACCACCTGTTAGTGTTGTTAGTAGGTGGTTCAGGTCCGACTTCAGACCTCCCAACACATTTGGATAATAATTGTTACATTATAACAATTCACCATTAGGCATAATTTAATTTGTGACCTTTTTAGACCAAATGCATCACCGAAAAACGTGTTATATTCGTCATGATTCGAAAAAGGCAGCTACATGATACATGAGTTACCACCTAGACGGTTCGTAGGTACATGGTTTAGTATCCACCTCTCTCCACGGTGATTTGCTAGCAGTGAAGTTCCCTTCAAAATAGGTCTGATGCGCGAAAGAGATTTTCTGCCTAAAAGGCTACCTGAAGATATTGTATCGTCTTTCTTAGTTTATGGTGTTCCATCATGTACCAATATCGAGTTTGTAATCAACCAAATTTAAAAAAAAAGGTTTTACAGAGTTTTTTTTTCTTTTTGCATAAGGGTTTTGTTTTAGTCAACAGGAGGATACTGTTCATAATTTTAATAATCAAGATTAATTTCTTTTAATTAATAATCATTTGTGGTAATTAATAACTAATTATTGAATCATTGCCGTAGTAGGAAGGTGAAAATTAAAACCCCGAATCATATTGGTGCAAATTATTGGTAATTAATTCATCATCATTTCGTTAATCTATCATTTCGGGATCTAGACTGAATGGTGATCTGCGCAAAGTAGATAATAAACCGTTGTGTCAAGAATTTTCAGAGTGTTTTACTTCCACCTTCTACCTTAAACAAATCTGTTCAATCTACTTGACTCCTTCCCTCTCTTCTGTCTAGCAAACATCATCCCTCCAACATTCCTCTTTCTTTTCTCTCCCGAATTCCCTCCTTTTTTACCCGCCTTATTCCTTGCTCCCCCAAAGACGTAATTTCCTGGTGTTCTAAAGGAGTCGTATCGACAATCCGAGTAGGTACTTTTATTTATAACAATTTATAAAAATATTAACAATTCCTAGTAAGTCCTACGAAAATACCATAAATGTAAGGATTCGGTACTACAACAGCGATTTATATTTTCAAAATGCTAGCGCGCCCAACTAGCGGCTGGAAGCTGTGCAGCGTGGAGATGCAGTCTCAGTTGAGACATCGATAACGCCCAAGGACATTAGAAACAATTAGCATTAAATTATTGTAGGTACTAACCACTCTCGTGTCGATTGCAAAATGAAAATTACGATAGAAGGACAGTGCCGACACGACGTTTTCTTCTTTTTAACAAACAATCAGGATCGTTCGTAGAAACCAACATCAAGGAATACACTGATTGCTTCTTCATGAAACAGTGGCTAATAGCGTCGGATGTTACCATTCGTTCACGATGTAATGGCATTTTTCTTCAAAATACACAACTACCTATTTGTGAAAGTTTGGCACAACAGTTTTTAAATACATTTGTACAATTCACTTCCCTTCAATTAGTTGGGAATCGTCACGCGAAATATCAGTTGATTCAAAATTCAATATTTAGATTTATTTGCAATATCAATATTTTGTGTGTGTACAAAATACTTGTATACAAGCTGGAAACTTATCCAAACATTTCAAAGGGAACGTGAAATCCCTGGCCTCCTTTAATGTTGTTACGCCCTCCTCGACAAGTTGTTGATATGATTATATGACATCCAAAAATTCCAAAAATAATAGTCCACAGGCTGATAAGTCCAAAAAAATAAAATCCACAGGAAGATGTCCACAAACATTTTTATTAAAGTCACAAAACATATGTATTGAAGCATCTTATCAACAATCATATAAATGATTTTACAAGTGTAAATTGTGCCCAATGGAAGTTGTGTATTCTAGTTCTCTGTTATCATCAACGTAGTGTTTTTGGATTGGACACACTTCCATTGGGCACAATTCAGATTCCAAACGATTCTCTGGCCTACGAAATTGAGACATAATATGACATGAAGTCCAATCCAAAAACACTACGTTGATGATAACAGAGAACTAGAATACACAACTTCCATTCGGCACAATTCAGATTCCAAACGATTCTCTGGCCTACGAAATTGAGGGAGTTGTGCCAAATATTTTACTATATACTACAGTCCTACGGTATGAAAAGGCAGGTGATGGCAAATATACGCTAGGCCTGTTTTTTATTCTGTGAGCCAGACGCACGAATAGCACAACTGACGGATAGGTGACTATATTATACTTGTACCGTTGACAATGACCTTGAGTGTACACACTATTATCATGTAGGTACCTACTACGGGTTGTCACTGCTTGAACGTATTTCAAATTAAAAGATTTCGGTTCCGAAATTGTATTTGGAGGGAAAATATACCTACTTTTCGTCAGAATCGAAATACCTATCCAAAATTTCAAATGATACTACACTTACCCGGTACGAGGGAAGAATTAGGTTCTGGTACATATGATGTAGTTAAAGTGTACATTTTGGCATTCTCAGAGTACAACGATTAGACAATACATAGAATAGTCTGGATCATGTTTTGGATTTCATAAATGAGGCTATTCGAATTTGACACCAATCTTTTCCCGCGTTCGTCATTCCCTTGATCCGGAAAGATACTTGTAAGTACCAAGGTTCCATCTGGCTTGTAAGTCGGTCGGTAGACTAGGCAACTAATTTATATTCACAGAAAGAATCTAGAAGTAGCTCAGTGAGAAATAATTTACTCTTTTTCCGCTCCCTCTAAAAGATGAGTCACCTTTCGTTCCTTCTGGTGAGCAATATCCAATTTAGTCGTCTTCTTCATTATGCGGAGTTGTTATTAAAGGGCCAGAGCCCCTTTTCTTCAAGTCTCAAGCAAGAATAATAATAATAAAGACATTAATAAAGACCTGGGGAGGGGGAAAAGGGTTGGGAACGGAGGCTTAAAGGATTAAGAATTTGATTAAGGACGAGCAAAACATCTATAAAATGGGATCAAGTAATCATGTTTTACAGAGGGCAGATAAATACAGAGTTGGAGCGCATTTACCTCACACGCTGAAATATTGAGGGCGCCTAATTTTTCCTCCTTAAACCCAGTTTGTGAAATGTCACCTATATATTCGAACCTTCTACCTATATATTCGAATGACTTGATAATAATTATCAATTATTGTTTCCCAAGTTGTCGAAATAATTAGATTTATTAGAAGGACATTCAATCCGTCGAATAGATTGAATAATAATGAATTACAGAAAATAATAAATCATTGTGAAAAAATGTGTAGCTTTTCAGCGAATGTTCGAAGAAAAGGAAGCTGTTGTTCTCGGTTCAAAAGTTTTAAAACTTGAATTTCCTAAACAAATGTTCATACCAAAATTCGTTCCAGACCTCCTAAAATCATATGTATATTTATATATTTATGTACGTGTCATTCCAGACGATAATTCTCAATACAATTGAGATAAAAAAGTTCAAATTTGCACAAAAAATCGGTCTTGGCAATCGAAAGGCTGAATCGGGCCACTGTAAGGGGGTTTGGGGAGTTTTAGGGGGAAACATTACCCATAAATTCCCAAAATGAAACAGTCTGACATGTGATCCCTCATTTCGACGATTTTGTTTTTACGCTGAACACGATGGTAAAGTCAGAATTTCGATAATTCATTCCGTTCTCGAACTGGAGCACTTTGAAGATGGTTGAACGTGGTTCTTACTTGAGATGTTCTTCACGGTTCATCTGCTCTAATCTGATGAGGGAATGAGATATCGCAATTCTGACTTCACAATCGTGTTCAGAGTTGAAAAATCTATAAACTGAGGCGTTACTAGGCAATAAAGGAGAGAACATTTGTTATAAAACCAGTTATTTCACGTTTCGTCGCTTTTGGTCAGTATGAGTGGATGCCACCATTGAATTGGGGTAAAAGACGATATCCAAATAAATGAAGGCAAGCACTTTTCATATTCTCACCGTTCGAGCGACTCAAGCGGAAAAGACAATGCATCACGTCATGAATAATATTTGAGCGGGAATTACGTCGTCTGGAGATTACCTCGATATCTCACGCAGCCTCTCCTTTTGAATGTAGTCCCCCAAAAACCCCCTTAAGGAGCAGCATTAGGTCTTTCCAGAAGTAGGAAGAGCACCTTTCTGCATTACCAAGGCGAAGTTTTACGCTGTGTTTTATAGCTGCAGAAATGACCCACCATAATTTGTCGTAACCGATTCCCTCCCGACCTTCCCCCTGAATCCCCTTTCAGCATATCGCGCCATTTGCCTCCCTTTCGGGCTCTTCGTCCTTTTGTATTTTACATGACAAGTTTCCAGACGACTCACAGAAGCAAAGGACGCCCTGGAAAAGTTTTCCTTTGATAAATTTCGGCTCACATATTCGGTTTTCGCGAAACTCAACCAATTCATGGAGTCCGTTTAACGTACAGATCACTAATGTGGACTCCAGCGTGCATTTATTGATCTTATACGATTAAGCGGAGTCGTAAAGTTGACAACTAAAAGTTAGCCTTCCCAAATGTTAAAGCAACAAGTGGAAGATTTTTCGTAGAAAACTAAAATTGCTCTTCTCGAATTTACACGAACAAGTGGAAAACTTAGTGCCAAAGAATTGGTGCGAAAGGTTTAGAATCAAAGCAAATTATTAGAAAGTTTTAAAATAATAATCTTGATAGCTCATACGAAAAAAGTATCTACAATAATTGGCCATGGACTAATGGTTATACATTTATACTTTTTTTCTTCAATTGAGAGTGCATACCTACTTGATATACAAATTAAGAATACAATTATTGTATTCTTAATTTGTCTATTAAGTATACACTATCATTTGAAGAAAAAAAGTATAAATTTATAACCATTAGTCCAGGGCCCCATGTACGTTCTATATGGACTCAATTCCAAATTTAATGAAAATTTGAGAGGTTGTTTGAGGATTGGTGGTGGGGTGGGGGGGGGCACGCCTGTTTCGGACTGTAATTGGTTTTTTTTGCTCACATCTTCTAAACCATGTGATTTAGCAAAATCACAGGGTAAACGACATGGAAGAGCATTAGATTTCCTGTAAAATCCATTGGTCAAAAATGTCTTTGGCCGAATAACAACCAAGATACAGGCAATGTGAAATTTCTCATAATGTCGCCAAATGCAGGTGTTGGGATAGTAAAATGCTATTCACACTATGAAGCTTTAATTTGGTATGTAGCCTCCTTAGGACTTACACTTTAAGCTGAATAGGCCCAGGATCAGCTGAGGGGCTTTTAAAGCTAACAAACATATCCATGATCAGATGGTTTTCCCAGTAAGGAAGACATTTTTGGTTTTGGTGCAAAAGGTGTTGTTGCATGTTTTACGAATGTAGATCATATTGTTATTACCACCATCTACTATTCCGGTTCAAAATCTGGTTCTGATTCAAAACGAATTTCTTATTTTTCAAAACATCTTCTGTGAATACGTATGTTGGCTCTGGCAAGGTGTAACGCGTGGTGGTAACGATATTGTTTTACCGTTCGGGACATTCAAACAGTTTAGTTTTGGCCTTCGAAGTCTATTTGAGTTTTTCAAGAAATTAACATTTTCATTTAACTGGTCAAAATTCATCGACCTCCAAGCACTTCCAACTCACTTTCCCTCCTCATACTATACGTTTTGTGGAGGCTTACATTGTGGATTGGAAGATAGCGAGAGGTGTGAAATATGAGTGAAGAGTGATCATTAAACATTCACTTTTATGGAAGAGCATTTGTGAATTTTCTGACTGAAAGCCACCTTTAACTAACCCATTTACATCAAATTCTGATATTCGTGAATTATTCATTGTTTTTAGTTCGCATAAATTTATTTACGCTGCTTTGACACGCTTTCATGTTCTGTATAATAAGATTGTCTAACCCGAGAAAAACCAGGCACTCTAATTAGGGCAGGTCTTCAACACCAAGTTAGAAACACTCGTAATTAATTTAACTAAATTAAGAAGAAGTGTTTTCTTTTTCCATTCTTCCGGATTACTCCTCCCAGAACCCGCCTTCGGTAGTTATTTCTCGGTTTAATTATTAAATTCAAGTCCCGGTCCTAATCTGGCTTCAATTACCAGTATCCTACTGTTTCTACGGCGCTCCTTAAACTACGGACGTTTATTACGGATTCCGGTTTGAGATAAATTTACGTCAGGATACTTCCTTGTAGTGTCAACCTAAGTTTGCAGTAAGTGACAAGACGGCAACAATCCATAGCCCCCCAAAAAAACACTCCGTGTAAAATATCATTAACGCAAATATTATTCTACCTACAGCAGCCGGAAAAAGTTATGATATCCACTTTCCCCGCCGGCCCTTTTCCTTCCGATTAAAGAGATGTCCTAACCACTTCACAAGCACCGTAGCCGTTTCGGAATCTCCCCTTGGCGCCATGGCCAGACATTTTTATTACTATCTATTGCAATGCCACCAGTCTCTGGACCTGGAAACTGGTGGCATTCAGTTTTCCTGCTGTCCCATCTTCCTTCAATCAGCTGCCTTATCGTCACTGTGGCGTTTGGCCAAGAGCTCCTTCAGGATCCACCCGATGCGATCTTCTTCGCCCGTCGTGTCTTCTTCCCTTGAAACTTGTTGAGGTGCACGAGCTGAATGCATCTGTGGGGGTTCCGGTTCAGCCTCTTCCACTACCCGAACGGACATAAGTGTTCGTGTTACCGCCACTCTCAATGATTCCGAGTCACCACCGATCACCAGTTCCCGAACGTAAGAACTGCTCATTAGGCCCCTGGATTCTTTGGTCGGGCCAGAAAGAGCCTTGTTTCACATTGGGCACCAAACCGTTGGTTCAAACGCTCCACCATTGTCGTCAAATCCCGTGCTGAGTTGGCATAATACAGACAGCATCGAGGGCTGCCCCTCGGAGGGATGCCATCGTCGTAACTCGTTGATGCTCCTGTCTTAACTAAACTTCACTGATTTTCCTCTGCGATGACTTGAAATTGGGACCAGTAATCGTCCCATGGCAACGACCATCACACGTCAATCATTTGACCACGTCATCGATGGACCACGTCCCTGTCCCCTTCGTTGCGTCCCTTTGGTTAACCAATTCCTGGCAGGAACTTTGATCTACTTCATGTAATGAGCAGTCGGAGGGGAGGAATCACACTGCCCATTCCCGCCTGGAGGCTTGAAATCTGCTGGAGAACGCTTACAGCTGTGCAGTTATCACGTCCAATATCTCTGGTGTTGTTGGAATAGACGGACCTACTTTGGGTTACTGCTCCTGTACTCCACCATCATTATCACGACCCTCGACAGCATCCGGTACTCAGTTGCGCCGACGAACCCTGGCTACCACAGAATCGTTACTTGCCAAGGGGATCTAAGTTTGAGCTGACACCAGTTTGTTTTTTACTTCTGACACCAGTTGTTAGGATAACAGCCGTAAAATTGTAAACTGAAAATCTTTTGTCATCAATCCAAAACTGAACTAACTCGAAAGGACAACAAACTTTTAGTGCGTTTAGCAACCCAATTACTCCATTTTAAAACTATCGGCCGAATATATATATATTATAGTATATTTACAGTTTCATATTACAAAATGTTGAAGAACCAATCATCTCATCTGTTTACGGAATACATAAATCAGAAACTTTCCATAAACGAATTTGTGAATCCCGTACATTTTAAATTAACCCTGCACAACCTGTTCAGGATAATGATGTACCCCTTAAAATTACATCGCACAGGATTCAGCTGTTTTATTGAACTTCCGAAAATGCCGATATAAGAATTTACCGCGAAAAAAAAGAGAACACAGCATCAAACAGGAATGTTTCTCATCGAAATAATGAAATATCTCGGCCACTGAAAGCCGAATAATATCGCTTGCGGTATTTGCGTAATAAACGTGACTATGTCAGAAAATACGTTATAAATATGTTACTTACATTACTTTAACATGAAATCAAGGACTCCCTTGAAAGGTTGGATTTGCCAAACCGTCGTATGGTTTCTGATTTTGAATAGTGGTTTTTTTTTCAGTCGAAAAGTAGGAGACCATTATAATGAAATGATCAAATTTGAATCAGTCATGGTTATACTCATTACGATTTGTTTTAAGCGTCTGCAGTCAACAAAATTTTTATTTCTCTATTAGTTAATCCAATTATTTAAAAAAATCAATTTGTTCAATTAAATACTATGAAGTCTTAAATTTAATTTAAGACTTCAGAGTATTTAATTGAACAAATTGATTTTTTAAATAATTGGATTAACTAATAGAGAAATAAAACATTTGTATGCACTACTTAAAACCTGCAGCCTCTCTTCAACCACAAAGTGTTCAACAATGAAATGTTGATTCTCGAATTATCTCCAACAGTTTCAACTATTGTCGCTATTGTTAACAAATCTCGCTGTATCGAGAAATGCAATGGTTATTCGGAGAACGCCAATAAAAAAACCACAATTATGTAACATTCCATCGGCCAAAACAAGGAAGAAATCGATAGGTGTAGCCACAACCTTGAGGTTTTTAGTAAGCGAGTGCGGTTCTTAGGACCTTGATGGTTCTATCGTGAAATTCTTATTTTGGTTTATTACGAGTATTTACAATGAAGAAAAGATGAAATCTTGGATTGAAACGAAATTCAATGAAATTCCAAGAAATTTCAAATGAAATGGTATAGTTTTGGTACAAATTCAAGAGGATTTAGAATCAGAGACAGTTCCATGGCCGCCCAGAGTTTCCGATGGATACCGAGTTTCTTGTTCTTAAATACGAAAATGGTACTTATTGTGTCTATAGTAGATAGAAGGGTATTTTTAATATTTGTTGTTAGGTGCTTATTTTAATTATTATAATAACTTACATATTTTTATTTACAATTTATAAAATTGACGACGTGTTCGGGAAACCCCATGAATTTTATAAATTCAAATAGGTGATGATGAAATTGTGATTATTTTATTCATATTTCGAATAAATAAATAATTATTAGGGCGACGCGGTTAAAGCTGTTGGAAAACTGAACAGCCCACTACTGCCGTTTCATGGAAAAACCACTTATCTACAAAAATTTCGACGTCCAAAAAATGCCTCTAGGTTTTTCAGTAGGCCCCTCCATCGCTCGACTCCAGTTTGGAGAACTGTCCGTATTGCCGCTCGATGTTAACGTCAGGTCCTATCGATCGTGCTGATATCGATTAAAATTTAATCGATATCAGCACTATTGATTTATTATCGAAAACATCGATTTGCTTCGATTAATCGTAGTTAAGTTGTTCTTCCCCTTCGATAATGTAAAGTCAAGGACTCAGTTCGGAGGCAAAACCACTTGAGCTGTTCTGCCTGCAAACACTCGCCATTTCCGCCACATCGTTTTTTTTTTTTGGAAAAACCACTTGAGCCAAACTGGATGTCACAGCTGGATATCATTGAGTCAAAATGTATTTACAAAACAGCTGTTGTCTAGTTTCGAGTCAAGTAATTTGCAGGAGAACCCACTTGGGTGTGGAACGAAAAATCACTTGCTATGTAAGAATAGAATGTAGAAGCGGTTGATAAGTGGTTTTGCCTGCAAATTGGATGACGTAAAATGTCGATAAGTGGCTGAAATTGACGAACACAAGTGGTTTTGCTGGCAAACTACCAACGATAAGTTGTTCAGCCTCCAAATTAAATGGGAAACCCTCAAGATGAGTGGTTTTTACAATTTTTCACAAATTTTGGCGAATTCGGAGATGAGTGGTTTTACTATAAAACCGCAGATTAATGAGCTAGTTATGGACTCTCCTCTTCGCTAATGTGGCCACCTTCTCGAACGAAGACAAATATTTCAGCTCATTATTATTCCAATTATTTTGTATAGTTACTAGAATTACCAGGATGTTGTGTACTGAACAGTGATCTAAACTTATTAAGATAACAATGGGCTTTTTGTGGAAAAAGTTGCAGTGTTTTTCATTAAACTTTGACTTGGAACAGGAGAATTCAGAACGATTAATATGAAGCCGCTCTTTGGCAACGTCAACAGCTCTTTCGAGTTGTAGTAGGTTATCTATAAGTAGACTTTTACAGTTATTCGCATAGACAGCTCTTCATTTGAAAAGCAACAAAGGGATTCCTTCCTCCCAACGGCATTGCCAACTTGAGAGTCAATGGGGAACGAGGAGCGCGGTAGCTGGCTCCAATAATTGACCTTGTTCCTTATTTTTTCGCGAACCCATTCAATTTGCGGTTCGCAAGTGGATAAATGCTACAGTTTGCATAGCAACTGCGGGCGGAGGTAGACCGTTGCAGTCTGCATTTGACGGTTTGAAGAGGCTGCAGTAGCTTAATCCTTGGGCCCGATGGCTTCCGCAGTGGGTAATACCGACTCGATAATAGTCGAGTTTCATTTTGAGAGCCTCATTGACCTTCATAGCGTCAAGTGCGGGAGCCATTCACGACCCGAGTTCTTTCCCATTTTGCACTCTTTTCATTCACGGTCTGCACGGCCTTCGGCGTCTTATTGGATCAGTGGATTTCAGCTGACTCAGCACGTCAGCGTTTCCCAGCGAATTACAACGAATCACACGAAACATTCGTTTTCTTTGGGCTCCTCATCTACCACTTATGAGTGTCTCAAGCTTTGGTGGGCGCTTATTATCCAGCGAAACATAAACACCTATCAGGCACCACTCAAAAACAGTAAGTTTACACTGAATAACAAGAATTGTCTAACTCGATTTCATGACCACCTTTGGCCAACTTGAGAATTTAACAGGGTCAACGTTGTTTCCACCCGTGATTGTGTCAAGTTTCATGAGGGAACTAATTGTTGACACTTGGAAGGTGGTCCGTCAACACGATTATGTTAAAGCTGAAAAGGACCGTTGGACGGCGGATGAGGCAATTTCTCTTGGCGCGAATACAGCACATAGTTTCAGGAGTGGCCCAGTAGAGTTATGCAGTTATTGTGTCTCCTGGAACAATGACAACGATGTTCGGACGAAGGGGATGGGATGATGAGCCTCTAGAAAACTTCCATAGCCCTAGCGAACAGAGAGGGCCGTACAATGTCATACCTTCGTTCATTGTTGCACGGACTTGAGCAAACTTAACAGAGACGAAGAAGACGATTTAAGTGGTCATTAGTAATTAACATCCATCTTATGATTATATTCATGATAACAACAATAATTTAGTTTTGAAAATAGACGTAATAAATGAGATCTTGTACGTACATTCTCTCAGATTAGCAGCCAGAATTCAGAAGAAGCAAAAACAATTATTGCCCTTGTAAATAACTCTATAGATCGAAAACTTCATAAACCTACTCCTTCGTAAAACGTTGATATTGTCAAGATATCCTCTGCAACATGGTTAGAAAACCACGAATGATGATTTAAGTAAAATCAAGGTTAATAATAATTAACCTTGATTTTACTGTGAATCTACGCTATAGACAGCGTACGACTGACGAAGTTTCAAAGATGAATTTAGAGAACGGAGTTGAAGGTGTATGTGCCGGAATTTCCGTCACGAACAGAAAAACTCTGCAAATTCTTGACACAACGGTTTATTATCTTCCTTGTGCAGATCACCCTTCTGTCTATACCAGACTGTGTTGCAAATCGGCACCATACCATATTCTCACCGTACTCATACCATTTCTTTCCTATCATACCGTACTGTACTATACTAAATCATACATACAATAATATACCATACCATAGTCATACCATGTCGTACCAAAATTCGTTTTGAACCCCTTCCCCTTGACGCTCGTGCGTCATAGCTTCTGACACACTAGTTAGTCTCCTGCCAGCCGTCTTACGTCATACGCTCGTGCGTCATAGGCTCTGACGTACTTGTTGGCCACCTGCCAGCCGTCTTACGTCATACGCTCGTGCGTCATAGGCTCTGACGCACTAGATAGCCTCCTGCTAGCCGTCTTACGTCATACGCTCGTGCGTCAGAGGCTCTGACGCACTAGTGGCCTCTTGCCAGCCGTCTTACGTCATACGCTCGTGCGTCATAGGCTTTGACGTACTTGTTGGCCTCTTGCCAGCCGTCTTACGTCATACGCTCGTGCGTCATAGGCTCTGACGTACTTGTTGGCCTCCTGCCAGCCGTCTTACGTCATACGCTCGTGCGTCATAGGCTCTGACGTACTTGTTGGCCTCCTGCCAGCCGTCTTACGTCATACGCTCGTGCGTCATAGGCTCTGACGTACTTTTTGGCCTCCTGCCAGCCGTCTTACGTCATACGCTCGTGCGTCATAGGCTCTGACGTACTAGTTAGCCTCCTGCCAGCCGTCTTACGTCATACGCTCGTGCGTCATAGGCTCTGACGTAATGGCCCGCCGGTCGCTTGTGTTCTGACGTGATCTGAGGGAAAGGGTGAATCAAGGGAACAAATTTTTCCCGTTTCATTCATGTGCCAAAGCAAAGACATGAAAATGTCTAAAAAATATGTAAATAGGTACCTAAGCCCAACTGTAATGTCAATTTTCTGACAATGAGTTTTCGACTATTGTTTTCATACCTTTTTACTTAAGTACTTATTGCAATTTGAGACTGATAATGAGCTGTTTGCAAATAAAAAGTCTGATAACTACTTTATTACATCTTATTAATCTATTTTCAAGTTCCGATTCACAGTTGAATGTATTTTATTTAGATGTCGTAAAATTCGAAAACGATGGAATGACGAAACCTGTCGACTACTGACTCAAGTGATACTGTCGACTTCTAACACATGTAGGTCGACTACTAGTGCAAAACCATGTCGACTACTGAAGAAAATGTTGGTCACTGGTATCGACTACTACCTAGAGCATTGGGATTTTTTACAAAACTTGTTTTTTCCCTTTTCAAACCATGTTGAATAATATTTCCCGCTGCCAGGTCTTTTAGGGAAGGATCTTGGGTACACAATGAACAGGTTTGCAATGAGAAATAGTTGATAATAATAATTAATCTAACATTTAGGATCTAGACATTTAGACCTAGTGATCTAGACAGAAGGGTGATCTGTGCAAAGAAGATAATGAACCGTTGTGTCAAGAATTTACAGATCACCCTTCTGTCTAGATCACTAGTTCTAAATGTCTAGATCCTAAAATTTAGATTAATTTAGATTAACATTTAATGTTAGATTAATTATTATTATGAATTATCACTAATTATTAATAAGTTTATCAAGTAGATACCTAGCAAAAATTATTATAATTTATTGTTAAATGTTAATAATTTGTATTTAATTAATACGATATAATTCTAGGGTTTTTAATACTTTTTAATTTTTCTATAAAAGAAGTATGTACCTACCTACCAACAAACATTCGAAATTACCTTCATTTCCGTAGCACGAAACGTACCTCAGAACAACAAACTCGACACCACTAAAACCATATGATGATCTAAACAGCTAGTTAGTATGAAAATCGAGTCGACCTGTATTTAATCGACCTGTATTTCAACCGTTTGATTCAAGATCGCGTCGACAGGCTCAACCTTTGAGCCGTCATTGTGAACGAACGGCTGGTCGTACAAAGCTGCGGATGGTCTTAAAAAATTCTACGGAACAAACTCTATCTAAATATGAAATAAACCTACTGAAAATTATTATAATTTATTGTTAGGTATTGATAATTCGTATTTATTATTAATAATAATTATTATTAATTATGATTAATTAATACGATATAATTCTGGGGTTTTTAATACTACGTCGGTAATAATTTTTCTATAAAAGAAGTACCTACCAACAAACATTCGAAATTACCTTCATTTCCGTAGCACGAAACGCACCTCAGAACAACAAACTCGACATCACTTAAGCCATATGATGTTCCAAAGAGCTTGTTAGTATGAAAATGGACCTGTATTTCAACAGTTTGATTCACGATCGGGTTGTGAGGCACAATCTTTGAGCCGTCATTGTGAACGAACGGCTGGTCGTACAAAGCTGCAGATGGTCTTAAAAAATTCTACGGAACAAACTCTATCTAAATATGAAATAAAAAACATACCGTTTGATGGGAATTTTTCGAGATATGGAATTTTCAACATTTCAAAATTCGTTTTGAACCCCTTCCCCTTGACCTAGGGTTATGAAAAGTTTCGTGGATCATTGTGGGGCTGGTCCAAACCCAGAAACCAAATTTCGTAATTTTAACTCAACGCTAACTGGGCAAAGTGCCTCGGACGGCGGACGGCGGACGGCGTACGGCGGACGGCGTACGGCGGACGGACGGATTTTTTTTTATTCGATTTTCTGAATCTACGTATCTTGAAACGTAAACCAACAAATTTTGAGGGGGGGTTAAACTTTTTTTTTCTTTGGGCGATTCCAATGGTTCATTATCGAAGATAATAAACCAAAAACTGCAAATTCTTGACACAACGGTTCATTATCTTCTTTGTACAGATTACGCTTCTGTCTTCTTATTATTATGACATATCATAGTTTACCAATAATTATAATCAAGTAGTGTGAATAATTATTAATTATTGTTAGTAATAATTTTTATTAATAATAATGATTAATTATTATTGAATAACTCGAATTCTGAAAACCGTGTATTGTTCGAATCAACTGGGCCAATATGAACATAGACCCGACAGGCTGCCGCATGATTCACCCGCATGTTGACTTTTGATTTGCTCCAACATTGAGCCCTCTTTGTGATCGAAAGGCTGGTCGTACAATGCTGCGGATGGTCGTAATGAATTCTAAAAAACTCTGCAAACTCTTGACACAACGGTTCATTATCTTCTTTGTACAGATCACCCTTCTGTCTAGATAGGTTTGAATATTCACACGAGCGAAGCAGAAGGGAGCAAACCAACGAGAATCAACTACCTGTTCTCTTCGTCGAGGTGTCCTAACATTCTTGGAAATTCAATCATGAACAACAAAACGAAGAATCTTTTGACAGACAGGGGACAAAGAGTAAACACGACTATTGTTCGTTTCTTGGAAACTTAGGTAAATAAAATCATACCATACGAAAGCTGGTCACTCATTGGCTGGTCGCCATCCTTTCCCTTTATTGAATACCCACAAGTGGGCCACAACCGTTTTCAGTTGGAGTCGGAATCTCGAAAACGGTTGTGAGTCGTGTAGTGGGGAAATCGAACGTTCTGTAGATTCCAGTGCTATTCGGATATGACATTGTAGAACAAAACCACCACAGTCGTGAGTATTCAAGTATTTTCTACATCAAAGGGATGAAATTTGCCAATTTGGTGTGATTGCTGTTAATATGGTTACTCTTCCAAGCAGATTTGCTAAGTGCCAGAATTCGATTTTCCGTAGGTATCTGAAATGAGCGTTTATGGTCATAAAAAAATTTTGTAAACAATCAGGCACAAAAATACAACCCAAAGTCATGCAGCATGGCTATAAGACAAAATTTTCGAAAAAATAATTGGTTTTATGTAAAATTTTACTGGTTGTATAACAAATTTTGTTTTCGAGTTATGACGTTTTCAATATTTCCAGATTCGTTTTGAAACCCTTCTCATTGAACTAGGGTTATGAAAAGTTTCAAGGATCATTTTGCAATTGAATCGGTCAGTTGAAAAAGGTACATATTCCAAAAACCCAAACTTTTTAAGAAACTGAAAAAACTGTTTTACGTGAGAACCATTTTTTCACAACAAATATTTCTGTCTATATAACTAAATTTTAAGGCGATTTTTGTATTCCTCCGGTATTTTCGAAGAATTTCACTACAGTTAATCGTTTCGCGTGAAATGGAGTCTAACCATGCCGATTTTGAATTTGGTGTCTGTTTGTTTGTCCTTCAAAAACGGCTGAATGGATTGCACTTTTCTCCCCTATTTAAATGTTTCTGTGACCGTGGAAGGACGTAGGGGGGTTCACTTCCGGATCCGATGCATAGGGGTCGGGGTTTATAGGGAAGCCGAAATATAAACACAACGGTTCATTATCTTCTTTGTACAGATCACTCTTCTGACTAGATCACCAGGTCTAAATGTCTAGATCCTAAATGTTAGATTAATTATTATTATGAATTATCACTAATTATTAATAATTTTATCAAGTACCTAGTGAAATTTATTATAATTTATTGTTAGGTATTAATATTTTGTATTTATTATTAATAATACCTAATAATTTTATTAACAAATAAAATGTACCGGTATAATTCTGGGGTTTTCAATACTACGTCAGCAATATTTTTCTATAAAAGAGGTACCTACCAACAAACATTCGAAATTACCTTCATTTCTGTAGCACGAAACGCACCTCAGAACAAAAATATCGACATCACTAAAACCACATGATGTTCCAAACAGCTCCAAACAGTATGAACGTTGACCTGTATTTCAACCGTTTGATTTTCGCAAGTTTTTTCTTAGGTGGATTTGAATGATAAGAATGATGATTTGAAGATAATAAATCAAAATGTTGATGATCTTCACGGGTTGATGTTGTCATCTTACAGTAATCCAAATCATCGGAGTGCAATCGTTCTTTGCTCGGTGGAGTTTATGAATCTCATTAGCTGAATAATCTGAAGAATAATGAAACCTATAAGTGATGCAATTTCTTCACAACGTTTCGCTGACATTCCACCCGTGTTAGGTAGAACTGTTGAAGACACTAGTGCTGAAGTAATATTTCATATTACATTATATAATATTCCAGCTGGTCTTGATGTCGTCTCAATGGTGTATTGAAGTTGGACTGGTTAGATGATTGGGATACATCCTTGTCATTATAATTGCGATAATTAACGAGGAGCGGCCAGCAAGAAACAGTCAGACGGTTTGAGAGGAGAGAAAACATCATGTCTCGTCAGATTGGTGAAAGCGGGGAGGAGGAAACATGATCTGTTGATTCAGGATAATGGTTTCCAGTGAGCCTCCAACAAAAGGCAGCTTCTTCTTCAAATATTGGTGAAAGACATTGATTTCAAAGCAGGGAGAGAAAAGGAACTGGTGGAATGAAAATGTTCAAGATTAAGATTCGCCAAGAACTTTTTTATTAAGCGGTTGAAGTGCTAAACGAAGTTTGCGTGAGTGTTTCTGATCGTTAATTAAACCAGGATCATCCATTCGGGGATGTTGCCACAGCCTGCTCCTGCGGGAGGAGTTAGGTTGGACCATGATTGGAATTTTTTGGATGCTGCTCTCCTGGGGCTTCTCCTTACGTAATTCACCGTTATTAGCGAATTTTTGAAGAATAGGAAGCTATTGTTCTCAGTCCAAAATTTTTAAAACTCGAATCTCTGAAACAATTTTATACTGAAATCCGTCTTAGATCCTGTATTCACTGCAAAAAGACACCAAACTGCACAAGAATCTGTCTTGGCGATGGAAAGGCTAAGTAGGTGGGCAGAATCGGACCACCCTAAGGGGGATTTGGGGAGTTTAAGGTGGGAAAAATTACTCATAAATTCCAAAAATGAAACAGTCTGAAAAGTGACGCTTCTTTAAAGGTTTTGTTCACGTTAGACATGATGGTGAAGTCAGAATCGCGATATCTTATTCCGTTCTCAAACTAGAGTACTTTGAAGAGGAAGAAACGTGGTTGTGACTTGAGATGTTCTTCTCGGTTCATCAGCTCTAACCTGATACCGGAATGAGATATCGCAATTATGACTTCACCATCTTGTTTAGCGTTGAAAAATCTACAATTGAGGTGTTACTCGGCCGAAAATGGAGACAAAAGTTGTTATAAAACCAGTAAAATGGAGACATATTTTCCTTCGAAAATTCGCTCTTATAGCCATGCTGCATGACTGTGGATTTTTTCTTTATTTTTGCTAATTGTTCTAGAATAATTCTAGGCGTTCTCAATATCCGCATCATTCTCATTATCATTCTTCAGAAAATTCGGTCATTATTTCATGCTGCTCGTTCCATAATCTGATTCTCCCTTCTTGAAGCCCAGCCATATGGGTGTATAATCCATATCCTTCCCTTATGGGAGACCTTCGAGATCATGGATATGTCTTTTTCGAAACATTTCGTTGCTTTCGAGTCAAAAATAGGACGTGTGCAAGACATATTCATTTCAATATGAATCGATCTTTCCAAATTGAAGCAAACTTATCCAAATTTGAACAAATTAAATAACGAAGTGATTAAAATAACACATAATCAAAACGGCAACAAATGCGGTTACTATGGTTACGGTGACCTCAAACATAGCCAATATGGCACGATCGAGGGTTATAGCATTTTCGAAGGTTGGTACACTTGACAGCTGTCAAATCTCGGAACTCTCACTACATTAAAATTCATTAGATGTTCGCTTCGCGGACCATATGAAAATTGCCTGCGGACCACTGGTTGAAAATCACAGCTCTAGTAGATCCACGTAAGTTCCTACTCCCTCCTTTGCATATAAAGCTTGGATTAAAGAAGAACTTTGCGAAAGCCATGGATCAGCGTGGAGACGCCTTCAAATACCTGAGAGCACAATTCCCACTTTTGAGTGATGCACATGTAAAGGAAGAAGTCTTCATTGGCCCTCTAATTTGAAAAATTTTGAAGGACCCTCTCTGCTTTTGATGAAGTTTAGAAGGGAAAAGAGAAAGCAGCCTGGAAAGCTTTCAGAAATGTTGTAAGAGGATTTCTTGGCAACTGGAAAGAAGACAGCTTCCGACAGTTAGTGAGTGAACTTCTTCTAAAGCACCAGGACATTGGTTGTCACTTGTCGACATTTTAATTTTGCATTGTCACTTTAGGGATCCCTAAAAATTCATTTCGTACACTCCCATCTTATCCCCCCTTATCGAAATTCTGGCTATGTCACTGCTGCCGGTATTATTTCAAACTGTGATTCAGTTCACTGGTACCGTCGAGTTGGAAATGGAATTTCTACATTGTATTGGATTCTGAGTTACGTTGTATTTGAAGTAGGATGTTTTTGAGGTGAGTACGAGTAGAAAGGTATTTTGCCGTTGAAGGAGGGTAGAAATCCATAGAAGAGATGGGCGATAGCGACAACGGGAAGCCTTTAAGTGCCGCTCCCGTAAAACTTAAGGCGGAAGACCGCGTTTTACTGTTGGGCATAAAGTTCGCGTCACCCGCAGCGCCTTGGTGGGAAAGTTTCCTCGCCGAGCCGCAGCTACCGAGCTACAGATGTGGGTTGGGCGAAGGGCGTAACATATTCCGAGACATTATGTCCCGTGACCAATTTTACTCGGTATGAATGGATGAATGCCGTAACCATATGTCTGGGCTCCCGTAATGGTTAACTGCTTGTTTTGGCTGAGTTTCCAAATGTGCTGTTCTGCAGCGTCTCAACTCGGTTGATGGCGGATACGTATTTACTTCTATTTCATTTGGTATGAAAAGGGTCTTCGACAAAATCAGAGCTCAATCCGAAAAAGACGGGAAAAAATTAAGTCCATGCATTTGAAAATTACGAAGTTAGACACTGTCAAATTGTCTCCAATGTCTCACTATGACGCTTTTGAGCTAAAGAAATTTCCTGTGTAGGTAAGTGAACGTTCAATGCTTTTTTTTAAACTTATTCGAGACCTACGGCTTCATTCCAATCGGTCTACGAGTGGATTAAATCCAGTTCATCCATATTCGTGATGAACGCTCCTTTTGTCGCTTGTACTTTGGGAAGTTGTAACCACTCACTTC
This sequence comes from Stenodema calcarata, assembly GCA_963920205.1. NCBI lineage: Eukaryota > Metazoa > Arthropoda > Insecta > Hemiptera > Miridae > Stenodema > Stenodema calcarata. The sequence goes on from OY986052.1 coordinate 6,710,376, forward strand.
CCTCAGAAAAGTTAGTTGAAACCCCACTGCTTACGGTGACTGAATGCCGTAATATGTTTCGAGTCAAGGCGGTTCCTACCGAACATTGAAGCTCGTAGGCGGCGAACGTTCTCTGCAATCCTTGAGAAAGTGCTTAATCCATTAGCGAGTACTTATTGTTCCATGATCGCAGTTGTCACTTCGAGTTCCTGTTCTTGAATGTCGTCAAGTTGACGAGTTTTAAGACGTTTCCAAGTATTTGGAATCGCACTTTTTTGAATGATTCCTTTATTCCCACGGGATGAGATGAGAGGTGGTTCATGAGCACCTAGAATAGTAAATATACTTACGTTACCACTTCACTCAAGTGCAACCAATTATTGTCAACCACTTGGCAACAGGTGTCGAAGGGAAGCGGGATTGGAAAATATATTTTAGTACGCATTATGAAAACTTGTGAATGTATTAAGTACAACTGGCGACGAGTGATTTAACAGAAAATTCTTGATATTTGTCAAGAAAAATGAGACAAGACTGTGGTTTTGATCGGGAGGATGCGGTGAATGCTAGTAATGGCGAGGCAAACGACAGAAAAGGCCGACTACAAGTCGCACTTTTGATCCAGATGTGGATGACTACTTCCAGTAGTATTTGGAATTAGAGATGAAGGCTGCATGCACAGCGTCGGAAGACAACCGGCGGGACATTTACTCACGTGAGTCGAGGGTCAGGCGTTCAAGCTGCTTGTGGACCTTGCTGTCTAATTGGGTGAACTTCTTTGGACCTATGCGTCCAGTATAAGGAAAATATATTTTAGTCTTATGCGAACTTGTAAATGCATTACATTCTATACTCACCATTTCTTCAAGATCGTTTGCGACAAGATTCCACGCAAACGGATGATTATAATATACGTCTTATTTGAATCTTACATATTGTTATAAGGGTATTGTTTCATACAATCGTTATTGTTTTCTACTGTAAAGGAAAAGGTCCTGCAGAATCCAGAGCGGTTGGGATCAATTTTAAACACTGATTCATCAATATGTCATAAGTTAATCTGCTGTAATATGATAACGGAATAAGATATCGCAAATCTGACTTCACCGTTGTATTCTGCTTTGAACGTCCTTCAAAATGAGATGTTACACGTCAGTCTGTTTCATTTTTGGAATTTATGGATAATTTTTCCCCCCTAAAACTCCCCAAAACCATCCTTAGAGTGGCCCGATTCTGCCCATCTACGGACTTGGCCATTGGATTGCAAGACCGTTTTTTGTGCAAGTTTGAACTTTTAATAACAATAAATATATTCGCTAACAGTTTACAGCTTTGTAACCTTTTTCTCTTTAATGAACCACTGCGGGCGGGTTTTGGACGTTTTGCCGGTGTCAAAAACGATGCTATGTTTTCATATTTACCGAAGTTTATGTGAAATAAACAGATGAGGCTGATCGTTCTGTAAATCTTGAAACATGGAAGGGATTACTTTTCTCCATTATGCTAACATGACGTCTCAGGGGTCTAATGAACGTTGAATACGTATAAACTTATCCCACATATTTTTCTCGTCTGACAAAATCTCAATCATGACGACACCACTCGATGGAAAAGTTTCAAACTCTATAGGGCTGCAAGCGGTCGTATTGCTCCAGTGCCCTGACCCTGGCGTAGGGAGAAAAACTGTTGAGAAGTGAAAAACTGTCCTACAACATCCAAACTTCCTCTCGCATTTCGCGTTTGAGAACTTTCTGAACAAAGTTGGTCCGTACCCGCTAGTCAGTATGTTCACAAATCTTTGGCAAACGTTAGGCCGAGACGGACACACGATGAATTGGTTAAATTCTCACAGGACGTTCGTAACTGTCACGCTGTTTGAATCGAATAGATAAGGAATTTTCCTTAATTGTTATTCCTAATTATAGTTGAGCTCGCGGCTGTTTTGTTTATGTGAGTCCAAAACAGATTCAGGGGAAGAGGGATAAGAGAGCCCTCTTATTCGCTCAAGGAGCTTAAGACGAACTATTTATCATTCTAATGACAAAAGTTAACTTCCCAAGTCTTAAGTAGGATAAACGATTGATATGCGGAATCTTCACCTTTTAAAATATAACCATTCACGGGTCCCTTAGTATTCATGAAACGCCGGGCAGATTAGTGGAGCTCTTCCCGCTCACTAGGGTGAAACTTTGAATGAGTTCGGTGCCACTCGAGTGTATTTCTTTTACAAAAATTCACCACTTTTCGTCCTCTAGATCGATAAAGGGAGCGGAAAACTTCTCAACGGAGGTGGTAACTGACGAAGGTTTTATACCTATTTAAATTCGCCGGGTGCCCTTTCAATAAATTAAGAGAGCGGGTCTTTAAACGAAGGGTTAACATTTGTCCCACCCGGAGGTTAAGTTTGAATGGGAATTGAATAAATTGCAGTTTAAACTTATCTGTTCGATTAAAGCTCTAGTGGTTTATTAGGTTGAAAGCCCACCAAAACCAGAGTTCCCTTAGTAGAATTGTATTCAGACTGTATTCTATCAGATTTGCCGAGCGTTGCCCCGGCTGGAGTGCGTAACTCGTGAATTGATAAATAACCGTAACAACTGATAAGCCAAATAGTGCACCAATTCCTAATTTAAAAATTGTTTACCCTGGCGGCGTAGCGGAGGAAGGGCATGTTCTCGTCGAAATAGGACGTTTCGGTGATTCTGTAAACATCCCTTGAACTTGCTCATCACAATGGAGCAATCCCTATCAAAATCGGTTCAGAGGTTTGGCCGTCCATAGAGGACGTACAGACAATACAAATTCCTTTTTATCTACATAGGTGGAAAGTAAATTTGGTTGGTTGATGACAAATATTGGTGACAACCACTAGAGCAATTGCCGTCAATCAATAATTTTATTGAAAAAACAACATACGAGGAAAACCCCTTGAACGAAATTGATAGAATTCAACTCATCTAAATGAATAATCTAAATAAATAATCTATCTGCATTTTTAATTTATCAATTATATAAATAAATTATAGAACATCACTGGGCTAGTTACCGACTCCTCCCCCTTCATTCGGAGGTCCACCCGGTCACCTAATCTAACTATAATATAGATAGAATATAACCTAGATGTGCTAATATATTATATTAGCACATCTAGGTGTTTCGTATAGTTACGGGGCTCACAAGGGTATTGTACACGGCGTAGTGATTAAGACAGAATGGCGATCTCTACAGAAAACACCTAAAAAACCTCAGAAAGATAAAGAGTGAGATTTTACGATAGAGTGGTACCCATGCTGAATTGCTGTACCTACTAGCAAACAATCATGTTTTTAGATTGATTAATCCCTACTGAGAAATAAATAATTCATCAGCATAAAGGACGAAATCGCAACACCTCCTATAAAATATACATGTACCTTATGATTTTCTTCTTCACATGCTTAAGATTAATTGGCAAGAAGTGATATTTTTTCTTTTTTATTAGTTACGTTTGGATGTATGGTATAACGAACGCAGTGACGTTATATTGGAGTGGTAACCTGAACATAAGGGAGCAGCCTCCACCATTTAAAGGACTGGTTGTCCACAATTTGAAGTGAGGATCGTCCTGAGTGGTCCTTTGAACATCCTCTATTGCTTATGAAGGACGGTCCACCTTGGAAGGTGTGCATCGTCCAGGTTTGAAAAATAAAATAATAATACATTTTAAAATCCACAGTCATGCAGCATGGCTGTAAGAAATGCGAAGACATGTTTGAGACATCTCATTTAAACTTAGATTAAGAAATTTTCCCTCTCCTTAATCTAAGTTTAAATGAGATGTCTCAAACATGTCTTCGCATTTCTTACAATCATGCTGCATGACTGTGGATTTTAAAATGTATTACCGGCCAATTATTGTGCTCCAGTTTGAGAACGCAAATCGCAATTTTGACTTCACCATCGGGTTGTCAGACTGTTTCACTTTTGGAATTTATGAGTAATTTTTCTCCCCTAAAACTCCTTAAAACCCTCCTTTGAGTGACCCGATTCTGCTCATTTTTGGTGTCGCTTGGCAGAGAATTCAGGATGGTCTGGAACGGATTTTGGTATACACATTTTTTCGGAATTTCGAATTTTAAAAATTTTGAACAATTCGCTAAAACCAGAAGGACAAGTGCTTTTCGCGTATTCGATTTAGGCTTGAACGGGCGAAACTATTATTCACGATCGGGCTCATTGGACAAAAAATACCGCCAGAAGTTCGCGGATTTGTGGGAAGAAGCGACGTGAAAATATCATGGAAAAAGTATTTTTCAACGGCAATTTAATAAGTTGAGAAGTCCGTTGAATGCAAATGTGGGGGCTGAATCCGAGTTTTTTTGAATTCTTCCCTTTCGGATATCAACGGAAGACTTCAACGGATTTTTTTCACCGTTGCCCCCGGGGGGTGACTTTTCCAAAGGATGGAAAACCAACCGCTATGTTGGCGGAGTCACTGAATCACTGTGGACATGACTTGGCAGTTTTTTCAATGCTCGGGCACCCCACCTAATTTATATTCACCGGAGGGCGGGATAAAAGCTGGGAAAACGTGGGCGAGGTTCGCGGAGCTTCTGAGTCAATGAAGGGCCTTTCGAAGGCAATGGGAAACCTACTGGATGGGGGTTAGAACGGTAGGAATTCCTACTGTTTGTATTTACTGCCTTGGCCGGGTTGTGAATTGCTAACCAGTATCAAGTGGATCTCCCTACAGTAACGCCCTATCCACCACTATCGCATGGCTAATTGTCAAGGGCATCATTGCTTTAAAGTGCTCTACCGATGTTGGCGCCGGGTGTTCCAAGTTTGTCAACTTAGGACCGCCATCCTGCGGTTCTCACCTGACTCTCAAGGTATTCCCCCCCTTCTTTCCCGCACTTAACAACCTGAAGGGTTCTAATATTTGATTCCCTTTGTATCCCAACTGCAAACATACCCTTCTACAGTATTATCTTGTGACCAACAATGCTCCACATTGCTGTTTTATAGGAAATGATTTTCTCATCGGATATTTAGAATCTAAACTTTAGATCAACAGAAGGGAAAGTTCAACGGAAGTTGAACAATATTGAACAGTCTATATAAACTCGGTTCCCTGAATTACCCTAGAAAATTATTATTAAACCATTTTATTGGTCCAGATTCAGTTTTGATACCAAAGTCACAATATATTATAAGGGCTCATTGAACTGGACAGGTGTGGCATCAATAATAGTTAAGACGATACTGCAGTATGGCGACGAGAATGGGAACCCACGCGTGCAAAGCAGTTCGTATCCGAATCCCATCCTCGTCGCCATACTTTAGTATCGTCTGCTAACTTAAGTTACAATTGTAATTACAATTGTAATTAGAATACTAGAAATAAGTAACGAGTCATTTCACATAACTTTTAGAAGTGAATGTAATTCTAAATTGGTCAACCTAATACAGGTGATAAAATGATAAATTGTAGTTGGTATTTTAGTATGATAATTACTTTGTAGTATTTACTTAACTACTAATGATGCCACATCTAGACAGGGTGGTTTCTTAGTTCTTGGAGGGCAGCTCAGGTCAGTCATCCACTTCGATATCATGTCAAGTATCGACTGGTGTTTGTGGACAGTACATGAATATCCACTTAATCAGCCACAACTCCAAAGCCCCGTGAAATCGTATTTCGTATGCGTTGTAATGAATGAATATACTCGTACTTTGAATCCGTTTTCAAAAGAACTGAAGACGAACAATCTTACAGTCTACTGTACGAACTCACCTCCCTCATATCTCCTAGACCAATAAGGTCGATTCCCAACTGGACAAAGCGAAACCGCAACGCCAACGGAAGTGTGCGCCCGACTGGGCAAGAAAGGAGCTCGGGATGTATAAAAAGTATCGATACTTCAATATATCGATACTTTTTGATACTTTTTTGTGGACTGTATCGGGATACTTTTTCTATTTTTGCGGTATCGACACCGATGCTTTTTTCAAGTATCCTTTCTTACTTCCAGTAAGTGGGGATAAGTACGTTACACCCGGCTTGGGGATCCCTCTGATGAATTTACTTCAAAGTGAAATTCAAAAGAAACGGCCTAAAACTCCAATGGCGTCGATGTAAAAGCATGCCTTGTCAAGGTATACAAGATCGATTCGATCCACTGGAGAAAAACAAATTTAACCCCCGATTCAAGAAGGTCCATTTTTCTTCTCACACAGTGCAGGAATTGTCAGAGGAAATCAGGGATTAATTTAAAGAAAGAGGGCCCCGTTCTCCCGATAATACGGCCTGTAATGGTCAAGACGTTGAGGACTCTGTTTGGTCGCCTCATGACAGCCTTGTTCAGGATGCTATGGCAGCCCCCGCAGTAGAGTAGCACCAAACGAAATAAAACAGTATTTCGACCAACCAATCTCTTCCAGGTCTTCTGATCCCATAAAATTCTAACTTCAATTCCAGTATCGCACTCCTGTCCTTTCAACTGTGGCTCTCAAATATTTAATAACCTCCGCTTCGTCAGTTTCATCAGAGAGAGAGAGAGAGAGAGTGGCGTCAAACATCAATCTTACTGTTCCTGACAGCAGGAACCGCATGACTGCAGAACATGTCAAGCAGCGGGCTGTGTTTTTTTTCGTCAAATATTCGTTTAAAGTTACTCCTACCAAAAAGTACGACCAACCTAATAAATTTGGAACATTTCTAGTTTTGAATTTGTAAAAAGTATCGATACTCGAATGTATCAATACTTTTTAAAATATCGATACTCGAATGTATCAATACTTTTTAAAATATCGATACTAAATGTATCGATACAACGGATCAGCCCAACTGGGTACATCAAAGACCGTTCCATTCCGAAGATCTAAATCCCCCCGCCGCACAGTGGTCCGAATCGCGAATCCAGCTGATCGAAAATCGTAGCTAATACAACGATCTCCCAACTTACAATGTATATAGGTTTTCATATAGATTTTTAAACGACAAACACGATGGTGAAACCCGATTTGAGCTAAATTTTTTATTTGAAAAGATATTGTAGGTTATTCCACACAAAAACGAGGTGTTTTGAGAACTGAGCTGGTACATACATATTTTATTAATGTTTAACATTAATTTAAACATTAATGAAATTTAACAGCATTTTATTAATTTAACAAAAGATAACCCATCCATTTATTATTGTAAACAATAAAATTTCATCATTTAGATCTTCGGGATCATTTAGATGCGTATCGAGATGCGTATAGTTCTCGTCATCACAGTCGCTGCTGTCACTCGAAATTGTAGGAGCATCAGTGAAAAGTTGTTGAACCTCGCTCCAATTGATCCAGGTCTTTAGTAGTAGGTAGAGGTCTAAAACTCGTTATGAGGGGATCAGAGGAGACAAGTAAAATGTGCATGCAAAATTTCACTATTCGTATTAGCCCATTGAATCGCTGATCACTGTCTCTGTTTCGGATGGATAACAATCTTTTTTGGCGTTTAGTACCACGTGATATGACGGATACTTAGGGATTTTCCTGGCATTTACACCTTTGCGAAGTAGTAGGTATTGATGTTTGATGAGTTGAGCTCCAACGATTAATGCCAGTGCTTCCTGAGGAGAGTATAACGTGGAATCCATTTCAATTCGTTTTTTGTATTTTTTTTTTTAATGTTTGTTGCTCTTGCTGGTGAAGCCAGCATATCACCCATCAAATATGCTGCGTCCTTTTTTCCATTATGCCGCAACTTCAACTTTAAGGCAGAGCACAGTTCTTCTAATGAAAGTGTTTCAACGATGTTCCTAATTTTTCGCCGTTTTGTTACTTCGCTGCAGGTACTTGGGCTAAAAGGTTTTAGGGTACCTTGTAACCAAGTATTATATTTAGCACAGAAACGATTTGTATTCCTGTACGTCAGAAATAATTTCTGCTTTTTTCTCCTCTGGGTAGCTTTGAATTATACCATATTTGTTCGAAATATGTGCAAAAATAATTTCTTTGCCTTATGCAAAATCAAAATTGCTAGCCTTTATCACATCAAATAACTCCAAGCGGTTAATGACAACTTCTGACCCTGAAAACAAAAAAATGAATAATTTTTAGAAACGCAAGTGGACGCAGCTGATTGTTATTTTATTTCAAAGTATAATAGTTAGGTAACGTGTATTTGAAACTATTTTCCGGTTCTCATTGGTTCCCTAAAATTAAGAGTATTTTCAAGATGAATACTTTAGTCGTTATTTCTTCTTTTTTAAAGGCATCATTGAAATCGCTAAGAAAATTTTTTTCTTTAGGAAACCTTTCAAATAGTGTTCTTCTTACCTGAATTAGAGAAGTCCATTTTGGAAAATTGGCGATAACCGTTGTATAACAACTGTGTCTACACGTGAAGGAAGCACTGAAATAACTGGTTCGGAAGCAATCCTCACTACCTGTCTGTTTACATCTCGCTCAGACACTTTGTTTACTTTTACTGCCGTCTTTGTCCTTTTGTTTTGCTATCAGGAACATGTTACCAATTGATCGTAATACCTTTCATTCGGATTTGAAGGGGTCAACTTTTTCATTTTTGGTCAGCTAGATTCGTAATTCGGACCACTGTGCGCCGACCGCCATGTGTGGGCTGCTCCTCAGCAGGGATACGCTCTTTAGATACATACCCAATTCTTTGGAATAATTCTATCATGTATTGGTTATGGTTTTTGGCGTATGTTTATAAATCTATTGGAAAACGAAGACGAGGGACAGCGAATTATGGCTTCTATGGCAGGTGAGGCAACGAAATTAGGATTTGCAATCCAAGACTTTGTGTGATTTTGTCAACCAGTTGATGCACAATTGATTGGACTTGACGGATAAAAATCTTTCATTGACTGAAATTCGATGAATCGTAATTTATCACTTTAGTGATCAGTTGTTTGGGGTATGTTTTCTTTTTTTGTAGATGCGCGTGCTAGCGAGCGTCCAGTCAATTGATCCATTAGTCCAGCGATTTTGCCCAGTTGCGCGGTACTTCATCAGAATTCCCGTCCCCGGTTGGGCTGTTACTTTTTGCCCAGTTGGGCGACCACTACCCCCGATTTTTGCCCAGCTGGGATATGCTCGAATTTAATGGTTCACATTCAGTTTTGATACCAGACTCATCGAGCTGGAAAGGGTGATCTTTCATAGATCTTGAAGAGCATCTCAGGTCAGTCATCCACGCCAATATCATGTCAAGTATCGACTGGCGTTCTTCTTTAGTGGACAGCACATGAATATCCATGTGAAATCAGCCACAACTCCATATTCTCGTGACAACGTATTTACTTGAATGAACCTCCTTTAAATCCATTTTGACTGGAATTCGTAGGAAGAATTAATATTTGAACCGGAGCAGAGATAAATTATGGCAGGTTCAGTCTTTCGCATTCCGCCTCATAAACAAGAGTCTATGAGGATTCTTAAGATCTTCTCCAGCTTCTCCAATACCCTGTTCCCAGTAGAGAAGGGCCACCTACAACAGCCTTGCCTTGATCATGTTGTGTTGGGATTTGCCGTAGATCGACCAATAAATTAAGCCTAACTCTGTACTTACAACCCCCAGTCTCGAGTATTTCACGGCCTCGTTGTCGACACTCAATAATTTCATTCGCCACATCAATCGTTTAGTACAATCTGAGTATATACCAGTTGTGTGACATTCAAATAATGAGATGTTTAAATAAATTCGTATTTATTTTATACCAAATTGAACCAAATGGTTCATAAAGGGCTCTCACGCAAATACGGCCGAGGAAAATATGAACTTTATCTGGCATGTTGTCGGGTCTGCAGGAGGGATTACGGAAATACTTCAGGGCTCAGAAGATTTGAGCTCCCAAAGCTGAAAAGCTCACGTCAGAAGCGAGGATTACGATTCCGAGCTTGAAGGTCGGTAGAAATGTTTATTTACTCGTGTGCTTTTCGCTGTTGGTAGGAATTCAGTGGATCGTTCACGTTTCACCCATATGAGGTCAGAGAAAAGAAGAAAATCCCCTTATGTAAGCTCTACACTATTATCGATTAGGTGCCTTCCTAAACCAATTTGAATTTTCTGTGTACTGGCATTAAAATATAAATAAGATACAAATATGCTTTTCGGTTATCTGGGTTCAGAGTTAGGAATCCATTGAAGACAGGTAAGTCGTTTATCACCATAATTTGCTGTGACATTTCATTTTATCTCCAAGAGCTATTCATAGATTTGGTTAGGAAACATGAAAGGTAAACCTGTTTATACAAGACAAAGAGTTGAGAAAAGCCATTGAGTTTTCTAGTGATTTGCCCAAAACGTCGATATGAAGTCAACTTTTTTTCGTTTTCACGAAGTATTTGAGTCGACAACTGCTCTTCTTGAAGGTCCATTCGAACTCAAATAAACACGTCGAGTCGATATGAAGTCTACTTTTTTTCGTTTTCACGAAGTATTTGAGTCGACAATTGCTCTTCTTGAAGGTCCATTCGAACTCAAATAAACACGTCGAGTCGATATGCAGTCAAATGTTTTTCGTTTTCACGATGTATTTGAGTCGACAATTGCTCTTCTTGAAGCTCCATTCGAACGCAGATAAACACGTCGAGTCGATATGAAGTCAACTTTTTTTCGTTTTCACGAAGTATTTGAGTCGACAATTGCTCTTCTTGAAGGTCCATTCGAACTCAAATAAACACGTCGAGTCGATATGAAGTCAACTTATTTTCGTTTTCACGAAGTATTTGAGTCGACAATTGCTCTTCTTGAAGGTCCATTCGAACTCAAATAAACACGTCGAGTCGATATGAAGTCAACTTTTTTTCGTTTTCACGAAGTATTTGAGTCGACAATTGCTCTTCTTGAAGGTCCATTCGAACTCAAATGAACACGTCGAGTCGATATGAAGTCTACTTTTTTTCGTTTTCACGAAGTATTTGAGTCGACAATTGCTCCTCTTGAAGGTCCATTCGAACTCAAATAAACACGTCGAGTCGATATGAAGTCTACTTTTTTTCGTTTTCACGAAGTATTTGAGTCGACAATTGCTCATCTTGAAGGTCCATTCGAACTCAAATAAACCCGTCGAGTCGATATGAAGTCTACTTTTTTTCGTTTTCACGAAGTATTTGAGTCGAATATTGCTCTTCTTGAAGGTCCATTCGAACTCAAATGAACACGTCGAGTCGATATGAAGTCAAATTTTTTTCGTTTTCACGAAGTATTTGAGTCGACAATTGCTCTTCTTGAAGGTCCATTCGAACTCAAATAAACACGTCGAGTGGATATGAAGTCAACTTTTTTTCGTTTTCACGAAGTATTTGAGTCGACAATTGCTCTTCTTGAAGGTCCATTCGAACTCAAATAAACACGTCGAGTCGATATGAAGTCTACTTTTTTTTGTTTTCACGAAGTATTTGAGTCGACAATTGCTCTTCTTGAAGGTTCATTCGAACTCAAATAAACACGTCGAGTCGATATGAAGTCTACTTTTTTTAGTTTTCACGAAGTATTTGAGTCGACAATTGCTCTTCTTGAAGGTCCATTCGAACTCAAATGAACACGTCGAGTCGATATGAAGTCAAATTTTTGTCGTTTTCACGAAGTATTTGAGTCGAAGGTCCATTCGAACTCAAATGAACACGTCGAGTCGATATGAAGTCAACTTTTTTTCGTTTTCACGAAGTATATGAGTCGACAACTGCTCTTCTTGAAGGTCCATTCGAACTCAAATAAACACGTCGAGTCGATATGAAGTCAACTTTTTTTCGTTTTCACGAAGTATTTGAGTCGACAATTGCTCTTCTTGAAGGTCCATTCGAACTCAAATAAACACGTCGAGTCGATATGAAGTCTACTTTTTTTCGTTTTCACGAAGTATTTGAGTCGACAACTGCTCTTCTTGAAGGTCCATTCGAACTCAAATGAACACGTCGAGTCGATATGAAGTCTACTTTTTTTCGTTTTCACGAAGTAATTGAGTCGACAATTGCTCCTCTTGAAGGTCCATTCGAACTCAAATAAACACGTCGAGTCGATATGAAGTCTACTTTTTTTCGTTTTCACGAAGTATTTGAGTCGACAATTGCTCATCTTGAAGGTCCATTCGAACTCAAATAAACCCGTCGAGTCGATATGAAGTCTACTTTTTTTCGTTTTCACGAAGTATTTGAGTCGACTATTGCTCTTCTTGAAGGTCCATTCGAACTCAAATGAACACGTCGAGTCGATATGAAGTCAAATTTTTTTCGTTTTCACGAAGTATTTGAGTCGACAATTGCTCTTCTTGAAGGTCATTTCGAACTCAAATAAACACGTCGAGTGGATATGAAGTCAACTTTTTTTCGTTTTCACGAAGTATTTGAGTCGACAATTGCTCTTCTTGAAGGTCCATTCGAACTCAAATAAACACGTCGAGTCGATATGAAGTCTACTTTTTTTCGTTTTCACGAAGTATTTGAGTCGACAATTGCTCTTCTTGAAGGTCCATTCGAACTCAAATAAACACGTCGAGTCGATATGAAGTCTACTTTTTTTCGTTTTCACGAAGTATTTGAGTCGACAATTGCTCTTCTTGAAGGTCCATTCGAACTCAAATAAACACGTCGAGTCGATATGAAGTCAACTTTTTTTCGTTTTCACGAAGTATTTGAGTCGACAATTGCTCTTCTTGAAGGTCCATTCGAACTCAAATAAACACGTCGAGTGGATATGAAGTCAACTTTTTTTCGTTTTCACGAAGTATTTGAGTCGACAATTGCTCTTCTTGAAGGTTCATTCGAACTCAAATAAACACGTCGAGTCGATATGAAGTCTACTTTTTTTAGTTTTCACGAAGTATTTGAGTCGACAATTGCTCTTCTTGAAGGTCCATTCGAACTCAAATAAACACGTCGAGTCGATATGAAGTCAACTTATTTTCGTTTTCACGAAGTATTTGAGTCGACAATTGCTCTTCTTGAAGGTCCATTCGAACTCAAATAAACACGTCGAGTCGATATGAAGTCAACTTTTTTTCGTTTTCACGAAGTATTTGAGTCGACAATTGCTCTTCTTGAAGGTCCATTCGAACTCAAATGAACACGTCGAGTCGATATGAAGTCTACTTTTTTTCGTTTTCACGAAGTAATTGAGTCGACAATTGCTCCTCTTGAAGGTCCATTCGAACTCAAATAAACACGTCGAGTCGATATGAAGTCTACTTTTTTTCGTTTTCACGAAGTATTTGAGTCGACAATTGCTCATCTTGAAGGTCCATTCGAACTCAAATAAACCCGTCGAGTCGATATGAAGTCTACTTTTTTTCGTTTTCACGAAGTATTTGAGTCGACTATTGCTCTTCTTGAAGGTCCATTCGAACTCAAATCAACACGTCGAGTCGATATGAAGTCAAATTTTTTTCGTTTTCACGAAGTATTTGAGTCGACAATTGCTCTTCTTGAAGGTCATTTCGAACTCAAATAAACACGTCGAGTGGATATGAAGTCAACTTTTTTTCGTTTTCACGAAGTATTTGAGTCGACAATTGCTCTTCTTGAAGGTCCATTCGAACTCAAATAAACACGTCGAGTCGATATGAAGTCTACTTTTTTTCGTTTTCACGAAGTATTTGAGTCGACAATTGCTCTTCTTGAAGGTCCATTCGAACTCAAATAAACACGTCGAGTCGATATGAAGTCTACTTTTTTTCGTTTTCACGAAGTATTTGAGTCGACAATTGCTCTTCTTGAAGGTCCATTCGAACTCAAATAAACACGTCGAGTCGATATGAAGTCAACTTTTTTTCGTTTTCACGAAGTATTTGAGTCGACAATTGCTCTTCTTGAAGGTCCATTCGAACTCAAATAAACACGTCGAGTGGATATGAAGTCAACTTTTTTTCGTTTTCACGAAGTATTTGAGTCGACAATTGCTCTTCTTGAAGGTTCATTCGAACTCAAATAAACACGTCGAGTCGATATGAAGTCAACTTTTTTTCGTTTTCACGAAGTATTTGAGTCGACAATTGCTCTTCTTGAAGGTCCATTCGAACTCAAATAAACACGTCGAGTCGATATGAAGTCAACTTTTTTTCGTTTTCACGAAGTATTTGAGTCGACAATTGCTCTTTTCGAAGGTCCATTCGAACTCAAATAAACACGTCGAGTCGATATGAAGTCTACTTTTTTTCGTTTTCACGAAGTATTTGAGTCGACAATTGCTCTTCTTGAAGGTCCATTCGAACTCAAATAAACACGTCGAGTCGATAAGAAGTCAACTTTTTTTCGTTTTCACGAAAAATTTGAGTCGACAATTGCTCTTCTTGAAGGTCTATTCGAACTCAAATGAACACGTCGAGTCGATATGAAGTCAATTTTTTTTCGTTTTCACGAAGTATTTGAGTCGACAATTGCTCCTCTTGAAGGTCCATTCGAACTCAAATGAACACGTCGATTCGATATGAAGTCAAATTTTTTTCTTTTTCACGAAGTATTTGAGTCGACAATTGCTCTTCTTGAAGGTCCATTCGAACTCAAATAAACACGTCGAGTCGATATGAAGTCAACTTTTTTTCGTTTTCACGAAGTATTTGAGTCGACAACTGCTCTTCTTGAAGGTCCATTCGAACTCAAATAAACACGTCGAGTCGATATGAAGTCAAATTTTTTTCTTTTTCACGAAGTATTTGAGTCGACAATTGCTCTTCTTGAAGGTCCATTCGAACTCAAATAAACACGTCGAGTCGATATGAAGTCAACTTTTTTTCGTTTTCACGAAGTATTTGAGTCGACAACTGCTCTTCTTAAAGGTCCATTCGAACTCAAATAAACACGTCGAGTCGATATGAAGTCAACTTTTTTTCGTTTTCACGAAGTATTTGAGTCGACAATTGCTCTTCTTGAAGGTCCATTCGAACTCAAATAAACACGTCGAGTCGATATGAAGTCAACTTTTTTTCGTTTTCACGAAGTATTTGAGTCGACAATTGCTCTTCTTGAAGGTCCATTCGAACTCAAATAAACACGTCGAGTCGATATGAAGTCAACTTTTTTTCGTTTTCACGAAGTATTTGAGTTGACAATTGCTCTTCTTGAAGGTCCATTCGAACTCAAATAAACACGTCGAGTCGATATGAAGTCAACTTTTTTTCGTTTTCACGAAAAATTTGAGTCGACAATTGCTCTTCTTGAAGGTCCATTCGAACTCAAATAAACACGTCGAGTCGATATGAAGTCAACTTTTTTTCGTTTTCACGAAGTATTTGAGTCGACAATTGCTCTTCTTGAAGGTCCATTCGAACTCAAATAAACACGTCGAGTCGATATGAAGTCAACTTTTTTCGTTTTCACGAAGTATTTGAGTCGACAATTGCTCTTCTTGAAGGTCCATTCGAACTCAAATAAACACGTCGAGTCGATATGAAGTCAACTTTTTTTCGTTTTCACGAAGTATTTGAGTCGACAATTGCTCTTCTTGAAGGTCCATTCGAACTCAAATAAACACGTCGAGTCGATATGAAGTCAACTTTTTTCGTTTTCACGAAGTATTTGAGTCGACAATTGCTCTCCTTGAAGGTCCATTCGAACTCAAATAAACACGTCGAGTCGATAAGAAGTCAACTTTTTTTCGTTTTCACGAAAAATTTGAGTCGACAATTGCTCTTCTTGAAGGTCCATTCGAACTCAAATAAACACGTCGAGTGGATATGAAGCCAACTTTTTTTCGTTTTCACGAAGTATTTGAGTCGACAATTGCTCTTCTTGAAGGTCCGTTCGAACTCAAATGAACACTTCGAGTCGATATGAAGTCTACTTTTTTTCGTTTTCACGAAGTATTTGAGTCGACAATTGCTCTTCTTGAAGGTCCATTCGAACTCAAATGAACACGTCGATTCGATATGAAGTCAAATTTTTTCTTTTTCACGAAGTATTTGAGTCGACAATTGCTCTTCTTGAAGGTCCATTCGAACTCAAATAAACACGTCGAGTCGATATGAAGTCAACTTTTTTTCGTTTTCACGAAGTATTTGAGTCGACAATTGCTCTTCTTGAAGGTCCATTCGAACTCAAATAAACACGTCGAGTCGATATGAAGTCAACTTTTTTTCGTTTTCACGAAGTATTTGAGTCGACAATTGCTCTTCTTGAAGGTCCATTCGAACTCAAATAAACACGTCGAGTGGATATGAAGTCAACTTTTTTTCGTTTTCACGAAGTATTTGAGTCGACAATTGCTCTTCTTGAAGGTTCATTCGAACTCAAATAAACACGTCGAGTCGATATGAAGTCAACTTTTTTTCGTTTTCACGAAGTATTTGAGTCGACAATTGCTCTTCTTGAAGGTCCATTCGAACTCAAATAAACACGTCGAGTCGATATGAAGTCAACTTTTTTTCGTTTTCACGAAGTATTTGAGTCGACAACTGCTCTTCTTGAAGGTCCATTCGAACTCAAATAAACACGTCGAGTCGATATGAAGTCAACTTTTTTTCGTTTTCACGAAGTATTTGAGTCGACAATTGCTCTTCTTGAAGGTCCATTTGAACTCAAATAAACACGTCGAGTCGATATGAAGTCAACTTTTTTTCGTTTTCACGAAGTATTTGAGTCGACAACTGCTCTTCTTAAAGGTCCATTCGAACTCAAATAAACACGTCGAGTCGATATGAAGTCAACTTATTTTCGTTTTCACGAAGTATTTGAGTCGACAATTGCTCTTCTTGAAGGTCCATTCGAACTCAAATAAACACCTTCCTACGAAAAAGCGTCACGGGCAGCCTTTTGATTTATTATTTATTCTATTCACTACGGTATAATATAATTCATAATAATAATTAATTTATCATTCATTGATCTAGACAGAAGGGTGATCTATGCAATGAAAATAATATTATTATCTCCCTTCACTACTTAACACCCGTCTTTCTAGATCACTAAATGATAATTTATAATGATAATTATAATATATCATAATCATTATTAATTGTTATCAAGTAGTGTAAATTATGATTAATTACACTACCTACTCTACAAAAAACAGTGAACTGAATGTTGCCCGCCTCATTTTTTCATGGATGAGGGTTTTCGAGGGTACTGAGTCCGAATCAGCTGTCCGTTTTTTTCGATTGGGCGATTCTTTCGATTTTTCGACGTTTTTATGATTTTTTACTACACCTTTATGGACTATTTTTCTGGGCATCACGAACTTCGTCCAAAACAATTATAACGGGGCTAGATTTGTAGGAAATTTCATACGGAATCCAAATATGACCCCAATTTCTTATTCAAATTGATTCAAACCCTCCACATTTTTTACTTTGGCCTACATTTTCGTTTTGGGTGACTCCAATGGACCTGCCAAAAAATATCGAGGGCAACCATTCGAAAGTTTATTCTCTCTTGCGTCGAATTAGGCCAACCGGAACTCTGAAAAGTTCTAATTAGCGACGGTACGATTTTTTAACGCCTGAAAAATTGATTTTAGCAAAATGGCTTCGAAATTCGTAATTAAATACTTAGGATCTCCTTCCTCTGTGAATTTGTCTTCAGAATGACTGCGGATTCTAAATGACCTATATTGTGAAATTTTTTTTCTTTGGTCGATTCTACTGGTTTATTCTTGAAGATAACCACTCCACCTAACGACGTGTGAACTTTGGTGTTCGCTAGTATAAAACGACATGATATTGGTGACGCAAGCGCAGTAGTGTAATTTGTCCGGGCAGATGTTTTTGAATTAATTATTTTGAAGCGTTCAGTAATGGAGTTGCTGAAAATAATATTGATGGATAATATTTTTGGCGGGATTGTCGTGGTTTACGGGGTTGTAAAGGCGTGAATTTCAGGAGCAGGTAGTTTCACCAGTAGTGTTCTGTTATTTTCCTACCTGCCTACTACCAGGAACTCCCTTTTTTATTGTCCCTTGGATTTCTAGGACCTGCGATTCTTGAAAGCGACAAAGGGGGAAGACAGTTCCTGCAAAGCAAAGCGTTGTTTTCAACGCGTGGAAGTCAACGTATGACGTCGCAGGTATCGTACAATCGGAAGGAGGTCTTCAAGTGGCGACGAGGGCTCCACGTGGAGTTCCTACGTCCGGCCTTCTCATGTACCAACATGTTTTCCGAGAAACCTCTTCCTGTTGTAGGGTTCTTATTTCTCCCCCTCTAGCCCAGTGGGCTAAGCCCACCAGAGCGTCGATTCGTCAGTGTCTTCGGTACATTCGCTCCGGTGAGACATGCAGGTGCCATGGGTGCCTACAAGATCACAGGATCTGTAACCAGCAGGATTAGACCAGCAGAACACAACCTCAATTCTTCCTAGGTATGTTCTACATCCATTTATTCTATCTTCCTAATTATCATACCCCTTAAGAATGTCGTGAACATTACTTATATAATGTATATTATACACCCCAAAAGTGGACCAAAAATGTCATTAAATCAACCGCAACATGGCGAACGCATATCGTTATATGGTACCGTAACATATTAAAATTTATTTAATATACATTTTTGATATATTCGTAATGGGGTAAAAAATCCTGCAAATTTTTGACACAATTGTTTATTATCTTCTTTGTGCAGAACACCCTTCTGTCTAGATGATCGATTAATTATTATTATGAATTTTCATGAATTATTATTAACAATTTCTGTTGATGATTAATAATTACTGTTAGTTATACACTTAAATCATTTTTAATAAACTCGATATCTGAAGACCCGAGGGGTTGCCGCATGATTCACCCTCGTGTTTACTCAATTCGATTTGCTCCAACTTTGAGCCCTCGTTGTGAAGAAACGGCTGGTTGTTCCTACAAAGCTCTGGATGGTCTTATAAATTCTAAAAATCAAGTAAACTTCATTCAAATGTCTACAAATAAAACGACACCGTTTAAATTGAATTTTTCGAGTATGACGTTTTTAAAATGTCAACATTTTTTAGAACTCCTTCCTGTTGACCTAGGGTTATGGAGAGTTTCAAGGATCATTGTGGGATGGTTGGAACCCGCAAACCAAATTTGGGAAATTGAAAAAATTAATATTTCGAAAAATTCAGATGAAACGGTATAGTTTTTAGTTGACATTTATATAGTTTATTTTTTTCGAATTTTTTAAGACCATCGGGAGCTTTGTACGACCAGCCGTCCGTTCTCAATGATGGCTCAAAGTTGGAGCAGATCGAAATTCGTCAACACGAGGGTGAATTATGAGGCAGCCTGTAGGGTCAATGTTCATACTGTCCCAGCTAATTCGAACAGCACATGGTTTTCAGATATCGAGTTCATTAATAATCCCTAATAATTCATAATAACTAACAATAATTATTATCAAGTAGTGTGATTATAACATCACAGAGGGGTGTGGAGGGTCTGACTCGACGGTAGCTCATCTCGGGGAAAAGAAGTTGAAGAATTTGGGTCGATCACACTAACGGATGATTTTGGTTTATTATCTTCGGTAGTGAACCTTTGGAATCGCCCAAGGAAAAAATTACCCCCCCCCCCCCTCTCCAAAAATTTTAGGGTTTACGTTTCAATTTACGTAGATTCCAAAAATCAAATTTAAAAAAAAATCCGCACGTCTGCCGTCCGTGGCACTTTGCCCAGTTCGCGTTGAGCAAAATTGACGAAATTTGGTTCACGGGCTCGGACAAGTCTCACGATGATCCTTGAAAATTTTCGAATTTCCCAGGTCAATGGAAAAGGGTTCAAAATTAATTTTAAAACTTTAAAAATGCAACTTTCGCGAAAAATTTCAGTTTAAGTCCGTCGCACCTTGCCCAGTTGGCGTTGTGCTACACTTTCGAAATTTGGTTTACAAGTTCGGACCACACCTACGATGTAAATTGTCCTTGTAAATTTTCATAACGCTAGGTCAATGGGAAGGATAAAAACGAATTTTTAACTTCAGTTCAAGTTTGAACAAAGTTTTAAACATAGGACAGAACTTGGTGACAATGCAATGTTCACTGGGTTTCTTGTCTGACAATTTTTTTAAACAATACCTATTTGTTTAAAAAAATTAAATTTGGATGATGTGCTAGAGTCTTGAAATTTTAAACATGGGTCGAGGATGGATGGCAATGCAATATTCACTAGGTTTCATGTCTGTAATATTGTTTAAACAATACCGATTTGTTTAATTGAATTTGGATGATGAGCTAGAGTTTCATCTATCATTTCGGGAATTAGATTAGGGTTTATCTGCTCAAAGAATATGATAAACCGTTGGGTCAAGAATTTGCAGAGTTTTTACGTGCGTACTCATCGTACGAATTCCGAGTGCAATATCACAACATTGAAAAGCCGCTGTTGTCCGTCGAACCTGAAAGTAAAGGAACCGACCTCTTAGCGCACCAAGGACGATAAAGATACCACTGACCAAGGTCCCGCTCCTTAACCGAATTACCCGAAAACGTTACACCACGAACGGGACACCCCCGTCCGAAGGAGTTAGCCAAACTCGGTAGTTGGTGTCACAACGGCAGCCGACTGGGAGCTTGCGGTTCGACATCCATCGAAGCCATTGTCTCCACTTCGCCGGGTTTTAGAGCCCCCTCGCTCCCGCCATCGACCCCTTGGAAGACCCCTTCAATTTACTGCTCTGCCTTCTCCTTGTTAAACTGCCTCCTTTCATTAATGAATCTTTCGAACGGGTTGTCGCCTTCTCAACTACCGAACCCAATATATTTTTCTTTCTCCGGTCAAATTACTTTCGGCCTAACGCTTGACGTCCCCGGACAAGGACGAGTTTATTCAGTTCAACTCCAAGCACTTTAAGGCGTCGGATTTCATTGGGTGAAAATGTTATTTCATTAAACTATAGATTCACAACCTTTTTTCTCACCGACGAATTCCCTACCTGTCAGTTCTACTTTGCATGCCAGCGATCTAATTTAGCAGCTTTCATGAACGGAAAAAGTCTCTGATGTCGTTAGAACATGTTAGACTTGGCAGGGGCGCATCCAGACTTTGGTTTGGGAAGGGGGTCATGAGGTTCATAACCTTAACAAAGTTATTTTTAGCGATTTCATTCTTTCTATCGTATATATATAATATATATACGATAGAAAGAATATATTATGTATCTACATATTATATAGAGCGTTTGGGGAATCACTGAACCTCTACCTAACTCCTGCTAATAAAGATGTATGCGTACATACATCAGTAACGTAGCCAGGAATTTCGTTGTTGGGGGGAGGGGGAGGGGTGATTTAGAGAAATGTAGGGTTTAACACTAATTTTAACACTTTCCATAAAACACTTAAGATTTCAATTTAAAATTCATAATTTTAGTTTATTATCTTCGATAATGAACCATTGGAATCAACCAAAGAAAATTTTTTGTTGGTTTACGTTTCAAGATACGTAGATACAGAAAATCGAATGAAACAAAATCTATCCGTCCGCCGTCCGCGGTACTTGGCCTAGTTAGCGTTGTGCTAAAATTACGAAATTTGGTTTACGGGCTGGCTCGGACCAACCCTGCAATGACCCTCGAAACTTTTCATAACCCTAAATCAAGGGGAAGGGATTGAAAACTCGAAAAATTCAATTGGAACGGTATAGTTTTCAGTTTATATTTACATAGAGTTCATATTATCGATTTTTTTAAGATCATCCGCAGTTTTGTACCACCAGCCGTTCGTTCACAATGAGGGTTCAATGTTGAAGCAATCAAAAATCGTCAACATGAGAGTGAATCGTGAGGCAGCCTGTCGGGTCAGTTTTCAAAAATACTCAGCTGATTCAAACAGCACATGGTTTTCAAATATCGAATTAATAAATTATATTTAATTGTAATTATTAATAATGAAGCATAAGAGTTATCAATAACCAACAATTAATATTAATAATTTAGGTACACTACTTGATAATAATAATTATTATTGATAATTCATAATCATAATAATAATTAATCTATCATTCAGTAATCTAGACAGAAGGGTGATCTGTACAAAGAAGATAATAAACCGTTGTATCAAGAATTTGCAGAGTTTTTGTAATTTCGATGTCAGACTACTGAAACCTCTTACAAAATGTGTGGCACCTCCTAGATAATCAAAAATGGTGAGAAAAATTACAGAAGTGCGTGCCAATATGTTAGAGAAAAACATGTTTTTTCATCCTCCTGAAAAGTTGGCAAAAGTTAGATACATGGTGTGCTAAAGAGGCATTTAGCGACGATATGAGGTTACTAACGAAATCCGAATAAAATTCAGTTTTGCTTTCGAACCATTTTCTAGGATACTATTTGAAGGGTACTGGGGAAAAACCGCCTCAGTCCACTGTTTCTAGCTTCTGAGCTGATGATGTCATATTGTGGCATTCGAAGGGTACTATTACTACTATCCATTGATGTAAAGCTTTGGGCGCTAAAACAGCCTTATTCCTGTTAGAATGGAGACTTTAGAATCGAGGAACTCCCAGTTTCCAGGCGACTTGTGAATTTAAATTCAGTTTTTCTCGAAATCACATGTTGAGGACTCAGGCGGTTTTTCCCCTGTACCCTTCATTTGGTTCTAAAAGCTACTGAAAACGTATATAAAACGTAGATATATCTGGTATAAAACTGGTGTTACCTGTTACGATGGTAAAACTGGTGTTACCGACTGCGCCGATTTGTATGTGACTTGGTGGAATCAACTGATGGAATGGAATGTATACATTTCATAACATTCAAATACCTACCTACCAAAATTTATTTCAAGTACTTTTGGACCCCCTATACAACATTTCCAAGATTAGAATTTGTTCATAATTTTAACATGGTTTTGGGTTGGGGGTCAGTCTGAAATTCGCGACACACGACATCGACAGCGAGGTGATAACCAAGGTTGCAAACAAAAAATAGTCTTTAGGCGGTGGGTGGTAAGGCGATACTAATAACAGCACCGCTTGAACGTGGCTTCAGTTGAAGCCAACTTATGAGTAGCCGCAAAAATGTTCTTTACTTGGGACACAAAACACATTTTAGTGGGAGAGAATGTAACAATGTATCTGCATGTAGTGTTTCGGCAAGATCTCGATATTTCTAGGTTTATTTCAATGATTTGGTGTCATTCATGATGTGACACAATCTACCGACGCTGAAGGCCGTTACTTTGTTCTACACCTCAGTGGGTGTGTGACTGATGCGATTTGAAATTGACTTCAGGTTGATTCCCGTAGATAAACAACGTTGGTTGAAACAAATGACTTGATCTTGCAGACGTCCTCGCCTCGGACGCGTAGACCTCTGTAAGTGTCCATTGACCCTCTTTCGAATTGGTTCTTGATTCTCGAAAATGGGTCAGGACCTTCAATCGATGAGTAGAGAGCACATAGTGAAGAACGGAAGCTAAATATTCCTGGGATATTGACGCCGAACGCATCCTTGAAATCGCATTACCGTATAGGAATGAGGTCAACTGAGTTTATTGTCTCAGTGGCACTTTGTTTTATGCAGTCGGCTTGGAGGCGACCCTATAAATACTCAGGGAAGTGTTATGCGGGATTGTAGAGAGAAAATTTAGCTCGAAAGCTCCTTTGCGAGATTCATATGAAATGGTATCAGAACCGAGTGTCGCGGAACGTTTTCGCTCAGGAGGTAGAATTTCTGGTGATAAATTCTGGATCTTAAATGAAGTTTCAACCGAGTTTTGAAGCAGTAGGTAAATCGATTGGCTGTATAGCTGTTGATGTAGAATACCGGAAAACTAACTGTACCTACATCCTCCCCTGCAGTCCTCTTTTGAGCACCCGCGCAGTCGGTGACGTCTCAAGGTTGTCTAGATTCATTTAATGTTACCGTTTTTTCAAAGATTTTTCCAATAGGACTAATTAAACTCAACGTTGCAATTTTTCCGTACGACAAAACCATTTGTGGAGCCTCAACTGTTTTATGATGCTCAATTTACGGACCTGTATATCGGAGAAAAACGGTTGCTTACATCAAAATATGAAAAATTGATGCGCGTAGACGGAGGATTTACTGCTAAAAAGACTGAGTATTGCTAAAATAAGACTATTTTACACCTGGGAAACCCTACCCGCGTTTTCCTTAACCAAGTTTGGTTCAAAAGTAAAGATTTTCTTAAACTACAATTTTCCCACAACTTGGATTTACCCTAAACTTGGTGTCCTAAAAACTAGGTTTTTCACAGAATTAGGCATATCTTTCTAAAAATTAGAATTTCCTCAACACCAGGGTTTTCTCAAAACCAGTTATTTTTTCCATACTAGGTTTTTCTCAAAAGTAGATTTTTCTAAAAACTAGAATGTTCTCAACACGAGGATTTTCTCCTAACTAGCTTTTCCACAAAACTAAATTTTCTCAAAATTAGAAACTTCTCAAAACGAAGTTTCCGATAATACTAGGTTTTTTGTAAAACTATAAATTTCTTTAAAACTAGTTTATTCTATACAGGGTGTAAACGTTAAGGTCGTACTAAAGGTGACTGAAGGTCGAAAACACGAAACAAATCTTAGAAGTGAAAGAAGTCGAATTTCAACCGGTATATAAAGAAAATTTTGTAGGACACTTTTCATCAGAAATTAGTTGTAGAATCGATCCCTGGCCGGTGGTACGACCTTGACGTTTACACCCCGTGTAGCATGTCGTTTCTGAAAACTAGAATTCTCAAAAACTAGAGTTGGTCTCAAAAGTAGATTTTTCTTCAACACTACGTTTTTCTGTAAAACTAGAATTTTCTGTAAAACTAGGCTTTTCTGAAACACTAGCATTTTTTGTAAAACCTTTTTTTTTTAACTAGAATTTTCTCAAAACGAGGTTTTCCTGAACGACTAGATTTTCCTGTAAAACTAGAATTTTATCAAAACGAGGTTTTCCTATAAAACCTGGGTTTACTGTAAAACTAGGTTTTTCTGTAAAACTTGTTTTTTTCTAGAAACTAGAATTTTCTCAAAACTAGCATTTTTTCGAAACGAGATTTTCCCGTAATAGGTAATAGGGGTTTCTGTTAAACTAGGTTCACCTGTAAACTGGATTCTTGTAAAATTGGGGTTTTCTATAAAACTAGGTTTTTCGCTAAAACTTGTTTTTTTTCTAAAAACTAGAATTTTTTCAAAACTATATATATATATATATTTTTTTTGCGGCTTTTTAACTGTGGGCGGCAAAATAAGTCTTGAACGATCCGTAGTGCAGAGTTCATGTACGTTGAACTCCCCTAACAACACCCGGCTTGTCGCCTATCGACAAAACCGCCTTTCCGACCCCTGCGACATGAGCCCACCTGCTGTAAACACCTCCGGAATCTAATCCTCCGATTTCCAGATCCGACTCCGCTCCTCGAGGGGGTTTTTAGAAGAAAAACAAAATCCCTTTAAAAAAACGAATGGGGTTGAAAATGAGTTGATTGTTTCCATTCCGCGGTCCGGATGCTTCATTGGCTAACACTATTACAATTGTTACTCGGTCCAAGTGTGGGGCGCATGCGCCGTCGGCTGGCCTCAGCTGATGCTACCCGCTGCCCTCTCCGTCAGTCACTTCGCTGACTTTGTGTAGTGCTCTCGTGCTCCCCCGATCTCGGATTACCCGCCTTCGGCTACGAAACGTAAGTTTTCAAAATTTTCCTCATCAATAAAATGACAATTAATTATAATTTTCTTCGTTATTTCCCCAAAGTAATTTATTTCTCACAAAAATGTTACATAAAATTACATTTCGATTCTCAAGAACATTTTTAACACCAACCACTTATCAAGTTTATTAAGAAAATCAATCGGAATTGTGCAACAATTAATAAAATTTCCGTTGTTTCTTCGACTCATTCCATATCCACTGTTAGGTACAATACTATAGTAATCAATAGGTAATTAACAGGTACTTATATTGAATTCAGTAGGCCAATACATGTCCATTTACAATAGCTCAATACTCCTACAAGTAGACTCATGAGTAGCTCCAAAGTAACGTATACAAAAATGGTACTAATCAAACAGCAACCTGACTATTCATAAATTTTTCAGTTTTATCTGCATTTTTTCCTTATATCATGTACTTCACCTGATCCCTCCAAATTTACGTACCTTCCTGTAAGTAGGGAGTTTTGAGTTGTACAACTTTTAATTCACTACTCTTTTGAATAAACCCTTGGAATCCTCCAAGAGGAAAACAAAATTCACGCGCTTTAAAAATTTGATATTTAATACCGTTAGTTTTCATGTTTCAAGATACGTAGATTCCGAATATTGAATCAGACGCGCTGGGAATTCTTTTACAAATCGCTGTGATGGGTTGTTTAATTGGGCGGTGTTGGGGCGGTATTGAGGGATCTTTTTGTATACACCACTCTTCTGTCTACATCGTTGGCTACACAATATGCAGAGTAATCGGAGTATTTCAATATGTGTTGAAACATTGTGTGTTCGCTCGATTTGGTGACAAGAACAGGACGTAGTAGTTGTGATGAAGTGGTGGCAATTGCAAGGATGTAGTGCTGAACAGTGATTCAGATGGAAATATGATTTGTACCGAAAATGATTAGGTTTTGTGTGGGAATATTCAGCAGTTATATTGTGAAGGGTGCAGGGGAAGAAGACGCAATGTCAGTCAGAGGAAAGTTATGGGAAATCAGCTTTTTCATTCAATGCTGTCGATAAAATACAATCATCAGAGTTATTTTATCCTTAATAATTAATTAATAATTAAACGAAAAAGCTGATTTCCCAAAACTTTCCTCTGACTGACATTGCGCATTCTTCCCCTGTACCACCCGGCAATTAATTCTATTTTTGTAGGTGCACGACCTTTTAATCTATACTTAACTGGAAATATCATCATGATGATGCATGTCTATGTCAATCAACCAATAGAACCAATAGTATAATCGGTCGGGTAGTTGTCAATATAAACATGAGATGTCGTTTCAACTATTAGTGTCAATTTAACCATTGACACTAATAATTGAAACGACATCTCATGTTTATATTGACAACTACCAGATCAATTATACTATTGGTTCTATTGGTTGATTGACATCATCGTTTTCTCAAGGTACCTCGTACCTCTGGCTTATTACCTCATATAACTACTTTTTTTGAAACAAAAATCCATAACGTGCCAGGTAATTTGTTGTCATAATCAATAACATACGTTGATCCAGCTTTGTTGTTTACGTCTGTTGGGGCGGCGAGTTTTTCAATCGTTCGGGGAAACTGCTGATGACGTACGTGAGGTGAACGTTCAATCGTACCAAAATCCAGAGCTGTTGTGCGTTCCGTTTGAATATCAGTTGAACGAGTGTACCATTGATATGTTTGGTACACCCAAGCGAGTCCACGATTATATGACATAAAGTCCGATCCTAAATGTCCACAATGAAAAGCTCACGAAAAATAGTCCACAGTCTGAAAAGGCCAAAATATTAGAAAACAAAAAAATAATAACTCCACATATAGATCAGATGGACGGGGTTGCGGAATAAAAACATCCCCCAATCAACTGATTAGTACCATATAGATTAGTCGTTAGGGGACAAAAAGTCCAAACCAAGATCCAACAGTCCACGCCGAAAAGTCCAAGTAACCTAAATTTTTCGTACATTTACTTTTTTAATATGGCTTTACCAGTGCTAGAAATTAATAATTTCTAGCACTGGTAAAGCCATATTAAATAATATAAATAATATATTATCATAATAATATATTATCATATAACATATTATAAATAACCATATTAAAAAAGTAAATTTACGACAAATTTAGGTTTCTTGAACTTAGTATTAGGTTTTGAAGTAATAAGCTAAAGTTGCAACTTTACAACTTTACCTGAAGTAAGTTTTAAGAAAATAATATATATTATATGGGTAAAAAAATGCCTATAAATGTAGTTTACTGAATGGAAAAAAACAATTATTTTGGACCTAACAGACTGTGGACAAAAGGATTGGACTTTTTGTCCTCTAAAGGAATCTGCACGAGTATATAATTTATATTTGAAACGGCTTTTACTTGTGATATTTATTGAGACTCGCTGGTAGGTACTCAACTTATGTACTCAATCAATACTCGATAGCGGAATCTAGTGCTCAAGGAACCTTTTAAACTTCTAAAATATATTAATAATCTAAAATCAACTAAATCCAGCTCCTTTTCCATGGAATCGATTTTTTCCCAAGTCAGTTAATCAAGAGACGTCATTAGCGAGGATATTTTCGGAAAATAACTGTTGATGAAAGATAAAAACGTATTGTTGTGCTTGTGTATCGTAATGACTTGCCACAATCATTACCTATTTATAAAAGTTCACTCGAATATTTTGTAGGTTCACGTTTTCCAAGCGTAGTTTTTGGGATGAATGGTTATTGGTTTTTAAAAAACCTTCCAACACCTTAAATAGGCGATGGAGTACACATTTGATGTAAGTAACCTTTTAACTTTTCATAAATCGTATAACATGCTCTGATATTATTCGATCCATCAATCATGATTCAGGATGGCTTAGAAAAATGTATTAGGGATCCCATTCGATAAACGAGTATTATTTATTCGTGTTTTTAATCATAATCCGCAAAGTTGAAACTCTCCCTCTTATAGTAGATAAAGTTATCGCATTTATCAGATTCTCACAGAAATGTATGAATGGATCATTCCAAAGTTACAAACATGTTGGTAATTGTTTAACGACGTGGTCTCATTGTGGCATGAAGAGTTTTGGACCAAACAACACTGCAAAAACGCCTTTTATTAATTTCTTACTTATTTTCAACTATATGCACAACATTGCAACATCTCCGGTTTCTAAGGAAGTCCATTTTGATTCCACTCGGTTTCCTGTAAAGTGCATACTACGAAAGGAGACCATTCATTTGAACTCAGTATTGACAAATTTGTTCGAGTATGATTATTCATATACATGTTGCTTATCAAAAACTACTACTGCTATGAATAACTGTATTTTACTACTCAATTCACATCGATAGGACTAACGCTGTTTATCTGCCATGGAATAACATCAGTGACACGGAATGACGTGGAGTTACTGAAGACTCTACAGACGGCTAGAAGAAAGCGGCCTGTGCATTGACTCTTAGGTCGATTAATCTATCAGAGGGCCATTAGATAGTTACGCCACCGTTTGTAGATGTTCGAATGTGGAATGGTTTTGTTTATGGTGATAATCTCATCGCATCTTCTGTTAATTATTAGTCGTAGCTGATTGAGAGGAGAAAAACCGACCACACACAAAGGTAAATAGGCCAGAGATAATGAACTAATGGTTGTTAATCGGTTATTTTTCCGCCTCACAAACGCAGGCAGTTGTGTACGTTGATTTTTGACGAATGAATATCGATGGAAGCAGTTCGTTCCATTTTGAATGGGGAGTGAGTAGGTTTTTGAGTAGGTTTAGAATATCGGTAGGGAGAATATCGTAATACACATGAACTTCCATAGATATTCCAATCGAAAGATTTGTTTGCAGAAAACACCACTCTTCGCCTATAATTTGTTTTGTTCGATATTATCGAGCGATTTTGCATTGAATTTGAACTAGAATTACTGCAGGCTCGTCTCAAAACATTCCACTCGCCACGTGGTGATGTTGGTGATTTCGAATTTAAGTAGGCAAAGTTCTCATTCATTCATATCATTTGCTCGTGACTTACTTAATCACGTAGATCGTTTGATCTCCGAAAAAATGATCGATGACGCATGGTCGATAGACGTTTAATTTAACAAGAATCTGGAAGTTTCAATAGAAGAAACTATAACACGGTTGTGAGTTCGATTCCTGCATCCTTCATATTGAAATGACGATTGCTCCACACATGTCGAACCAGACGTGCAACCAAATATTTACCGCCTCGTCATCACACTAAAACCAAGAATTTCCAAATCATCATTAAATGATTTTGAATCACCCTTTTGCCAAATTTGCCATTTTACCAAATCATCCTTCAAATTTTGAAGGATTTTTATCATCAAGTTGTAATCATAAAATCGATATTAGCATTATAATTATTAGTATTGTGTCCTATTAAGGTTAAACGCCTCAACTCCAAATTCAAAACATTGCAAAAATTCGTCTCAAAGTTTTTCACTGAAACCTTTGATGTAAGGGTGATTCTCAGTTTGAGGGACAATCGAAGGTATGGAATTTCAAATTTTATTTTGCTCACCTAAAATTCTGCTTTTTTTAAGTATATTTTTAGGAATCATTCTAAAGGTACTGCGATGAGCCATCACGCATGAATTTCATTTCTGTCCTCAAAAATGAATTTTTTAAATTTCGTAGACCACGACAATGAGAGGTGTCCATGACAATGAGTTTTCCTTCCCTAATGACGGTAGAATAGTACGTAAGGGTGAAGATATTATTAACAGAATGGCAACAATATCAATAAAATGTTTTTGTATTAAAATAACGAACACAAATATAAATGTTTACAAAATACCAAACTTGAACACCATTACCCTACACTTTGAAAGAATATTTCAATTATTCTCAGTCAAACTTGTCATAATTAAATCTCAGTCTCACTCGTAGAAGTAGGTAACAAACGTTTCGAGTTGTAAGTAGAAAAACTAGACAATAGGAAACTTTGAACACAATATTCACTAACAAACTCTAGAAGGAAATTCCTACATGCAAGTAGGTACCACAGAAAAAATTGTGAGTTTTGAATCCTCTCCAATAAGTTTCAGATTTGATTAAAATTAATTATCACATTTTTTCTCAAATATTGAAGATATTTAGCTTCGTCAATCACCACGAGTCGAGGACAAATAGAACGTGGAGCGTTTATTTTACAGAGAATCATTCTGCAGGTAATCTGTTGACGGAGAGGTGGGTTAGGCCAGAAAAATTGATTCTTGCCGTTGTTGTTCATGCAGTAAATCGTCACACTTGCATGATTCGATTCACGATAAGGATATGGTGCAATGCCATCTTCACCAATTGATGATGTCGTGGAATCAGGGGATTCATCTCTTAATTTTTTTTAGATATTTCTTTCGGTCGTAATACTTTTTGCTGCTTGCTCTCCACTTCTTCCTTTGTTGCCTCTTCTCCCTCTTTGACATTTCCTCTATCATCTTCAGTTTCTCTGACCTCTCATCCCTCCCATACCTAGCTTTCCTCTTCATCTGATCCTCTGCTCTCAGCTCTGGTGCACTTCTCCTCTTCTCTTCCTTTCCGCTTCTCTTTTCTTCTTCAGCCGTTCTGCATCCGTCATTTTTGTCCGACCCATTTTTTTCTGTAATGAAAGAGACAGTATTCCTTCATTTTTCCTTTTAAAAACCAATGTAGGAGTATGTTATGTACTAATTATTTACAGAACGTTGAACCGTAAACCTGGGGAGCTTAGGAATCAATAGGGAAATTTCTTTCCACATTATCATTCCCTATTCCAACTTTTATATAGAGAAAATTCATTAGGGAAAGTGCAGAAAGCATTTTAATACCGAGTTACTTCAAATTCTAAGCATTTTTCTCATTGGTATGGTCTTTCCTCATTGTCGTGGCATTTAAAGTGGCCACTACAATGAGATACCAAATCGCCATGACAATGAGAAATTGACTTCAACCTTCGGCAGTTTGGAGCCTAATCAACCCTTTTTGAAACTTGATCATGCATTACGTTAGGTTCTTGAATCTCTATCCCAACATGTGGAAAACAAATTAATAATCAGTTCATTAGGGATTGATTCTCAAACCCATAACAATGAGACCTATGAAGGATACACACCTGTTTGTTCCACGTTTCTCCTCGATAGATGAGCGCCGACTGAACAAGATGGCGAAGGCACAGCGTGTCCTTCAAGGGCAGGGTTGTCATAACAGAAAAAACTTTGAATTGACCTACAATTCCCTCTTTTGAGTGAAATACGATGTTATCAATCTCAGCCATGACAATGAGACAACAAGTTAGGGACAAACTTTGCGGTCTCAATTCATGAAGATAATCTCAAAAGTAGTCCCGTCCATAAGCCCAGTACTGTCCAACAACTAATTCTGAAAAATAAAAATGCAACTTTTTCCGGCTAAGCAATCATCAAGGAAGGTGGAGGTTCGGATAACGTTCGAAAGTTGACCTGGGGACAGGCCACGACAATGAGATTTGAGGTATATATGGATAAATTAAAGGCATTTGAAATGACGAAAAACGACTAGATATTATTGGGATAAGTAGGCCAGGTAACCACACTGATATCGCAAAAAGAAATATTTGGAAAAGTTGGACTGCCACTTTTTAATCAACGAAGGACAGCGATTGTCCCGTAAACTGAGAACCAACCGTAAGTTGACTGCAACTCATTATAAAAACTACATGTTTTGGTGAGATATCGATAGGACTTCAACCAATTCAACGGTGAAAAAAATCAAACTCGCAAATTGATCGATTTATAATCGATTAATTGCAGTTAAGGCCATTTTAAAATTTCCAGCTTCCGTTTTGGGATTGTTTGTTTAGGTAAAATGCCTCAATTTGCTCGTGAGGCAGTCCCTTAACGTAGACAACTCAATCAAACGGATGTTTTGTTAGGAAAATGTTGTAAATTTTTGTAGGTAAATCGCCTCATCTCAATATTTTGGTGAGTTGAGGCGTTTTACCTTAACACTAGCGCGAAAATACTCTTACATAGGTTTTGTGGCATTTTCATCCTAGAGTTGAGGCGTTTTACCTTAACAGCGTGACGTTGTGGCGTTTTACCCTAACACTGACCAATTTTCGTATGTTTATGGTCAGAATTTCTTCCACTTCCTGTTTGAATTTCAAAATTTGGACTTTACCATCGAAAAGGCCAGGTCCAAAATAGGGGGGTTCCGTAAAAACCCCATTTTCGTAAACATTGGACTTGAGGCGTTTTTATTTAACAAGGCAGTAGGTATTATTGTAATCATCGTAGGCGTGTTCGTATGACAACTGCTAGCGGGGCTTGAGTAGACTAGAAATTTTGACCTTCTTATGATAATTGCAATTCGGGAAGGAAAAAAACAAGAACGTTACTTGAAAAATGATTTTGTTTAGAGAAGAGAAAAGATGAATTAATAGTAATGAACCGTCCATCAAATTTTCTTTGCATTTCGCTTGAGAGAAGAGAAGTCTGGGGCTGTAAGCAACGGCTCTTGGCTTCAGAAGTGAAAAAATGTTGCTGGGTAACTGCTGATTCACTCGATGTTACCTTGGGAATGCATCGTGAGCTTCTTACCTGAGCGCACTTTCGTGACATATGGGAACATTTTTATAATATAAAAATTATAGGAGTATATTACACTCCTACTAAAAATCGCTCAAGTACGGATTATGTGGGTGGGAACTAAATCACTCGTGACGAAATCGTGGAAACCAATGTTAAGAAAAACAAGAGTATTTGAAAAAATCGTCTATTTCCACTGAAATATGAGTACACTATTAGACTGGTTTTGGCGATTAAACCATCCTCAGAAACAGTATTGTTTTGTTACTGACGTTGGTTTAATCGCCGAAACCCGTCTAACAGTGTACTCATAGTTCAGTGGAAATAGACGATTTTTTTAAATACTCTTATTTTTCTTAATTTGGGTGGGTGTTGAACTGACTGCAGATACGATTAATGAAAGCAGTGTTGCCAGACAACTTGCCTCGAAATTCCCTACTGACCGTTTCCAAAATCCCTACTTTTCCCTACAAATTCCCTACCGTGTTAAAAAATTCCCTACGCTTAAAATTTCGATTGCTGAAAATGTAAAAGAACAAAAGATCACTTCCCTACTAGTCATCTACAAAACGACATATCACTGCATTCACTGCTGCTGGTTTGGTTTGAGGATTGAAATAACCATTGAACCACTGAGTTGCACAATGTAATTTTTATTGCTGTCTCAAAAATAGTTAGATTAAGTCGAGTCATTTTTTTTTTCAGGACAAGAATTGTTAGGTACTTGAGAAATATCACTGAGATAAATATAAATATAATAAGGCTTATTACTAAGGCTCAAGAATGGTTACATTAGCCTTGGAATACCTATTTAAAAAAATCTTAATGTCGACGACCAGGAATGACTACGAGGAGAAAATATAATTAAAATGGTAAAACAGTAATAGTAACACAAGTAACTGAAAAATTTGGGATTGAAAATAGAAAGAAGAGCAGTAAAATCTTAGGTTAATCTCAAGAGGATATCAAAAATAAATCAAAAACTATTCATCAAAGAGACCATCAAAAAGCAATCAAATCGTCTTCGTCACTATCGAGGGATTGCTCGCTTTTATTAGAAGCGTATAAGCTCTGTGACGCAAGCAACTTCATCATATTTGGTGTGATGGGGTGGTTGTAACAATTGGTACCTTTCTCCTTCATATCCTTCATACCACAAGTGGTTTTCCGATCATGAATAAATGTACTAAAATCGTATAATTATTCAATTTATTAGAATTTTGCCAGTGTTTGAATCACGTAACCTAGCTTGACCGAAAATCCCTTCGTTCAGGGTAGGGATTCCCTCGCTCAATGCACCCCCAAAATTCCCTACGTGTAGGGAAAAATCCCTACATCTGGCAACACTGAATGAATGTTGCCCTTGACAACGAAATATGTACGTGGTGTTCCCACATGTTAATAAACTGCTACTGTATACGTAAATGACGCGTTTTCTCAATTTTCACGACATCGCAGATTCGTGGTTTTTGGCGTATTAGTGGCGACATCATCTTGACGGGTAGCGATATCCTTCATTTAAAATCCATTCACAGCTGAGTAGGTGAGACCACTCGGTCGCCTGACCATGAAAATTATATAATCCTTGAGTACGCGAAGAGTCTTTGTTGTGATAAAAACAAGATCTGTGGCCTGCCCCTGGCAGCCCACTCCTTTTCCAAGGGAAGAGCCTTGCGAGGCCGTCACCTGCATTCACCGCGGGCCTCCTCGACTCCTCTACCCATCTCGTCTTATCAGCTTCGTCCCCTTATTTCATTTTACCCGACCTTATTATTATATTTTTTCTTTCGCCGCTTCTACTCTCAAAGCCTCTCAATCTGCCTGATGACCTATTTCGACCAGCAGACACTCTTGGCGAAGCAGTGTTTCATCTCGCAACAAAGTTCCAGCTTAGCGTTTACCTGTCAACTAGAGTTTTCATTAATATTTATTTTCGATGCAACTTTAATTCGGTGCTAAATTGCGGTGGAGGTGGTACGAAGAACATGACAGTAGTTATAAAAACGCTGCAATTTTTTCCACAACGGTTCATTATCTTCTGTACAGATCGCCCTCCTGTTTAGATAACTGTTGTGATAATGATTTATAATTTTGTTTCATTTATGTAATTGTAAGCTGAGATGGAAAGCCCTCGTAGGGAAAAAAGGACAAACTTAAGATTCAGAAAAATGTACTGGTTGATATGGAAACACTCTGAGACATCAACCCACAATAAGTTGCTTCTATACCAGCAACTAATCAAACCAATGTGGACATTCGGGTGCCAACTGTGTGGCTGTATTATATAATGCAAGTAAAGAAAAGCAATATACTATATATATGAAGGGTCGTGGGGAAAAAAGCTCAAAGTCCTTTTTTCCTAATTCTGAGAAAATCGAAAAACTAAGTTTGAAACCGTTTTAAACAGACATAATCCATTTAAAAAAAACAGCTGTTAGGCCCACCTGAGAGGGAATTTAATTAAGTTCAAGTAACAAGAAAGAAAATCACGTAGATCAAAGATACTTTCCGGAAATAATTTAAAATTTCAAACAATTCGCCATGTCATGGTATGGACTTAGATCTTTTTTCCCCACAAATATTCTCGTTCTTTGTCAACATGAATATTGACATTTTATGTCTTTACTCTGGCACATAACTCGAAAAACGTTACACAAAAGCGTTACACGAAATCGTCACGAAAATTTCTGATGATTTTCGCTTACAACCGATTCGTTGCTACGGAACTTTATCTTCGCCAGTTATCATCGTACAAAAATCGTTCACCACTCGTTGGATAGCTCTCGATTTACCTAACCATATTACGTTAACCACTGCGGAGTGCGTGGCCGACAAGCTGGGGTATGAGCGTGATTGTTTAAATAATTGTTTACACACAGGTGATCATTCTCAATAATTTATAATATAAATATTATTGTCTATACGAATGCAAGCTTCATAATTTATGATGAACCCTACAATTAAGTATAACAACTACGCTACTGGGGTAGGTGATGTAGCATTGTTCGAAGGTTCTTGAATCACTTCTTTAAAGACATAAAATGTCCCAATGTGTTGCAGACTCGCATGCAAGCATTTAATTCTCGACTGTATCAACAACAGGATGGAGTTGACATTCTTTTGACATTTTCATGTCTTTGCTTTGGCACATCAACTGAAACGGGAAAAATTTGTTTCCTTGATTCACCCTTTCCCTCAGATCACGTCAGAACACAAGCGACAGGCGGGCAACTACGTCAGACGCACCTATGACGCACGAGCGTATGACGTCAGACGGCTGGCCGGAGGCCAAATAGTACGTCAGAGCCTATGACGCACGGGCGTATGACGTCAACGGCTGGCATTAGGCCAACTAGTACGTCACAGCCTATGACGTGAGAGCTTATGACGTCAGAGGGCTCCTTCCTGCCCATTCCTGCCTTTTTGTGGATTACGACAAGTGACCTCGAGAGAGTCGATAATATCGAAGAATATTATTCTTCGAATAGGTAGTTTATTAACTGTAGATAAAAACTGCAAATTAAAGTTTATAAATACTTATTAACGCTTATTACATCACATTGTATCGTGTGCCGTACAATTTGGTAGATTCCCACAAATTGTAGGTATCCACATTCGAAATATGGTCCTCCGCCCACTCATCATTTAAATTTTTTCTATTTCCTCTGATCCGTAAATAGTAATTGGAACGTCTATTTGGAATATTGTTCTGTAGTCACTAAATAAACGTTCACCCAACTTCATCTACTACGTCGACATCACTTCAAGTCTAACTTCCATCAGAAGAGGGTTCACGCCCGTAAACAATTGCCCTCCCTGTCAACTGTCGTGAACCCGCTAATTTGCCCGCGTCTTGTCAGCATTTTCCCCTTGTCAAATCCGTACGTCCAACCAGCTCATTCCACCCGCTCATAATATTCTCATGAATCGTCTATTCACAGCCGTTTCAGCAGGTATTTAGAGTGGCATATCCAACTGGAACTTTCAAGTCTACGACTCTGGAAATACCTCTGTATCCCTGTCCGGAACCGTCTTGCACCCATAGAATTTCTCCAACGTCCTAATTTTACTCAACCCTTCTTTCTAAAAGGCTAATACCGTGTATATTCGTCAGCCTGTCATTTGATGTTGCCAATAAATATTCACACTGCTTGTTCGCTACCAAGGAAAATATAATCAATCAATTTTGAATGTAGGTAATATCCCTGCCGGGACAAAAACAATTCCAACGACCTTTTAGTTTAATATAAATTATCTACGTTATTTTATAGATGACTGCTCCAAGTTTGCTTCAAAGAGGGTTTCAAATCATTAAAAAACAGAGTGGGAGGAAAAGGATATTGTTATCATTCGATTGAGGAGTTGAAAAAATATATAATGACGGTTTGATGATACTATCATCTATCTGCTCCATTCGTCTTCCCTGGGTACATATTTTTCTTTGCTCTCTAAAACAATAAATTGACCCCAGGACCCCCGCGGCGGATTTTCATTGTGAATCCGATATTAAAGAACCAGTTAAGATAAAGTGATGAAATGATCGGGAAAGGATGACGGAGTGGAAAATAGCGAAAAATGTATAACTTGAGATTGGATCCCCTTGGAAGACGGCACTGCTATATATTTTCTCTTTGCTCGAAGAATTCGCATTATATTTTTTTCCTCTTGGAGTACCAGCCTTCCGTTAAAAGGATATGGATCGATTCCCCTACAGAGTTGGTGCCATTTACTTTCTTGGTTTTCGTTATAAATCCTCCTACCCCTCACCACACCAGACGAGTTCTTGTTCTGGAGCTATTTGAATGAATTCGGGTAGGTTTTCCCTCCTCGAGAGCAGCGACGTTTTTCGTAGGGAGCTTGGGATGGAAGGGATGTCAAATGGGGATCATTACACGGATCAGGCACAACCCTCTTTCTATAAAATATTATTTTGTGGGGTTCTGTATTAAGGGTACAAATTATCATAAACACGAACACCCATGTTTTTGTCCCGGACCCGATAGCGTTTTTATGACGCCACTAAAAACCAAAATATTACATCATTCACCTTATCTCAAGTATATCGACATGCTTTCTATCACTGCTGCAGTTATCTTGATTGTGCGGGTGTACTCGGCCGAAATGACCTTCACCGCCAGTGTGTCCTTAAACGGCGCACAGAGAGTTGCCAAGAAAATCTCCAATGGGGACCCAATGGGAAACTCTCCTTTATGTTTTTGTGTCCTCGGGAATCTTCCTAGAAGTTCACTGTTCGAA
The DNA here is from genome assembly GCA_963920205.1 of Stenodema calcarata. Classification (NCBI taxonomy): domain Eukaryota; kingdom Metazoa; phylum Arthropoda; class Insecta; order Hemiptera; family Miridae; genus Stenodema; species Stenodema calcarata. The sequence continues at coordinate 6,748,717 of OY986052.1, forward strand.
GCACCAGGCCCTTAAAACTTCCTCCAGGTTTCTTCCTCAAGCTCACCCAATAGGCAGGACATCAGGCCTCAAAACAACGTGATGTCACCAAATACACGCCTCATGAAATATTCCCTTGGTTTCATGGTTAATTCAAACATATCTTCTTCAAATTTCTCTGGAAGTTCTTATTTTATCCGTTCAGAGCAGCGGTTGGCAACTTTGCGCTCGATAGGCGCTGAAGACAGTTAAGATCAAGTCGACGCCGCCGTCTACCCCCCCCCCCCCCCATAAAATAAATATTGAAGGGCGAAATAAGAGAGAAAATGAAAGTTTATTCCTTCGAAAGTTATATAATAATTCAGCCTGTACTTGAAAATAAAAATTATTTTGAAAACTGTAATGTATGGTTGGCCGAGTTCCCTTGATCTCGGGGGGTTAGGCAATATGCCCACCCAGAGGGGTAAGCGGTCTGTGTTTCTACAGCCTTCTATCCCCAGAGCGGTCGAACAAAAACATCGGGAACAGGAGATCAGCAAACCATCACACTCCCACCTTCAAACAACACCTGGTATGCCAGGCTGTTGTTGACAGAAAAAAGGGGGACTGAAAGTAGTATGGAGTTCCAATCCAAGAAGAACAACTGGAAATGTCCAAGGTATGGTTCACCTCCATCGTAATGGTACTACTGTTGGAGAACTATGCTCCTACAAGCATGGATATTGGCAGGGGTGTTATACTCGTATTAGAAATAAAGAAATTTGAATATAGAAGTTCACCCAATGAAACGGGGAAATTAGAATGTAGAAGATTGGAGGAGTGAAAGAAATTGAACAATGTCAAGAACTTGAATTGCCAATATAAATGCTTATACGCAAAATGGGTTTGATCCCTATATAGGAGTCCCTTCTGGGAAAGCTCCTTAAATTTCCAAAAAATAGTGGAGGAGGTACCGAGGCAAAGCCACAAGTAGACAGAATGGGTTAATAGTTGAGTTAATTCAGTTTCATTGAATTCATAATTTTATATTCTTGGGCTGAAGTTGTATTGATTCAAAATAAACGCACCTACCACTGGTAGAAGAGGAAGGTTATGTAGTTATATGGATACCACCTTCATTGTCATTGACTCATAACAGACTGCTGGTTGGTTCGCTCCAGGGCTGTAAACTGGCGTTGATTGAGATGCTTTTTGTGGCTTCATGCGTCATTTCTAAGACGGAATCGTAACAAAAACGCCGTATGAGTCCGGACTACGTAATAGCACGCTCTAATGCTCCATTGTGCCAGGCGATGTTCAGTTTTTCGTGGTTGGCACAAGGACGAGCCGAAACGAAAGTCGGTGGAGTGCGAAGATGCAGCTCAACAGACCCAGAAGCGTGATTATCACAAGGTCACGGTGGCCTAAGCTCCATGAAATCGTCCGTCTCGACGATAATTTATATAAAGTGTGGCGGCTGTCTGAAAAGTAACAAATTCAACACTTGAGCGTTTGTTCATTTCCGAGAGCAAAACCCTATACAGAATGTCGTATTATGAAGAAGGACCACCCTCTCTCGTCCAAGCGTATGTCTGCTCTACTATCTGCGAAAAGTATGACGAAAATACTGACACAATACAAACTGAAACAGACATTAAAGATTTCCTCCCCGAAAATATCCAACCTAATTAAGTTTTCATTGGCAACGCAGGTGCCTTTTAGTTCCCACAGATGGAACTAAAACCATACCACTCAACACAGATTTTTGATGGATACAAGTTGGTAAAATGAATACATGAATAATGTTGTAACACATTATGTTACAACACAATTATAAATAATCAATAATACCTTAAAAACTGAAACAAACAACAAATAGATATGGCTCATCGGCTGCAATAGTGTCCTTCTTCCAAATTTGATGCTTCAGGATAATCGAAAAAAAAGAAAACCACTTCAACTTCCGCTACGAATTTCACAAAGCGAGTTTTTAAAGCTCCAATTTCTGAGCTTTAAAAACGGGCTTTGTGAAATACGTTGAAATGTTTTTTCTCGATTACCCCGAAGCATCAAATTTGTAGATGTGACGCTATTGCACCCAATCAGCCAGCGATATATCATCACCACCTCGCCAAAAGCGCCAATCTAATTTTTTGAACATTTTTGTTTTAGTGCATCTACAAATATCTAAATTTATATATAGGTAGGGTCAAGTGGGGTAATTATGAACAAAACTTAACAATTTTACATGCTGACAGCTCTCAGGAGTACCTAGTCCATGCAAAAATCTGGAAAACCCTCAGAAACTGTTATTTTACTCCTGTAATACACTGTGCTGCAGTTTTTCTATTTTTTGACAGGTGTATGTTTTTCAAAATCCCTGTTCATAATTACCCCCTATGTTCATAATTACCCCGAAGCATAGTTCACAATTACCCCAAAGTCCAATTAAATGAAGTCAGTACTGTCGAAAGATCATAATTTAAACGAAAATCACCTTGTTTGTATCATTAGGTTATAGCACAAAGAAAGAAATAAAGAAAGAGAAGCAATTTTTATTGAAAAATAACTCAAATAAAAAACCATATCAAAATTAGCATGGCTGACTATAAAAAATGTTGACAAGTTAAACATTTGTACCTAGACTAGAATGTCGACTAGAAAAAACGTCGACTAATTAAAAATATATCAAATTTACAAAAACTTTCTCCAGTCGTTACTGTTCTTTCACCTTTCAGGCTGCCACCGAACTTGTAGACATCTCTTCTTCCGGATTTTATTGCTGTTGGAGATGGTAAAATAGCCTTCACCTAGCTTTAAGGCCACAGTGAATTCGTCCCTCTTCACAAAAACAAATTCAGTTTTGTTCCTATCCACACTCTTCATTCCACTCACTGCAAGCTCGCCATTTGTGACTTCATCCACTCGACAAACATAGGAAAAATGAGTTTTAGTTCTTGGTCCTCCAGTTAGGTCAACAAGGATGAACAAGGATGGAGAAAATTGATCAACTGATGGCTCCAAGTAGATTGAGATAAAACCAGCTATTTCTTCGAAAATTCGCTCTTACAGCCATGCTGCATGACTGGATTTTCAAAGTACATAGTTTCACTTCGTTGGTCTCGACATCTTATTTAGCTCACTTACTTACCTCAGTTGGATATATGACATATATACATTGTACATTGTATAGTAGAAATGTATGTCAGCTAAAATTAGAAGTGAAGAGGTTTAGAGAACAGTAGAGAGCGCGGAGTTCATTTAGTTCACAATCATAGTTTACCGCCACTCTTATCCATCTCTTCCCTTTTTCACTCTCATTCCATAATTACCGGTTTTTTTTAACAAGCCAACCATTGCGGGCGGCACATCTAAACACCTTCCCGCCATCCTTTTGTAATGAAGATCTTTTATAAGTATGAAAAAGGAAAAAGAAAAAGAAAAAATGAGGACCCTCTAACAAATCCGACATAATTAAACCTGGCCCCAATTTGGTCGAAATAGGCCGAGAAGGCAGTTGGCGGGGAGGGGAACAAAAGTGAAGCCGGTGCCCTTCAAAAGAGACTCCGTACCTTTTATCTTTTCATAAAGACTGCGAAGGGTGGGAGAAGGGAATAGAGAGTGGTACCGTAAGAATAACAAACTCGACGGATTCTTCTGAGGTATTGTTTATCCTTCGGTTACTGAGTCGTCTACATTATCAGATTCGCGTGATGCCAAGAGGAACTTTTGTTTTGTCTCTCCATATGCACCTTTCAAGAGGCCAAGGATTGTATAATACATGCGGGTTGCATTTTTGACCCACGCAGGACTCTACGATGAGTGCGGTATTTGCAATCTTTCGAGTACAGCACGAGCACATGACCTGATTGTACTCCACAAAGCGTGAGTTGACTACAGAATTTGGTTTGGTTTCTGCAGAACTGGGCGAATCAATCAATGCATGCACGTCACAAGTAAGAAAGAAAATTCGGTTTTTGGTTAATTATATTCGATAACTAGCTGTGTACCCGCGCTTCGCAACGGTAGAACAGACACCCCCTTTAACCTTCCCCAATGTTCACACAACACAATTTCAAAGTTTCACTACAATTCGTCAAGTAGTTTTTGGATTGCCTGTAGACACCCCCCCCCCCCCCCACAACATGTATCCCCCCCCCCCCCACCTAAATTGGTCAGGAACCTTCCACAATGTTCACTCAACATATTCCCGAAGTTTCATTCAGATCGGTCAAGCAGTTTTGAAATCCCGGTAATACCCCCCCCCCCCCCCCCTCCTCCACCTACCATAACTGCCTTTAGCTTCGAGCTGAATCCAGGGACTACTTACAATCGGATTTACGTTCAAAAGTTATAAGCATAAACTTCCTCATAGAAGTGATTATACATGAATAATGTTTTTTAACATGAATAATGTTTTTGCGGTGGCCTACCAGAGTTGAAAAGCGTAACGAAGTTTAAGTCACGAAATTATGTCACGAAGATTTTTAATGATTTTCACGTACAACCGAGCCGTTTCTAGGGAAATGAAACTTCTTTAGTTTTCAACGGACAAAAATCGTTCTCCATTCGTTGGAAAGCCTTTAATTTATGCATAAATTATATACTGCCAAAACCGCTGTAAATATCGAAGAAGCTGAGATACAGCCCTGAGTAAATAAAACTGTAAACAACATTCGGACGCAAAAACATTATTCATGTTTTGCATAGCAAATACCTCGTTCTATACAAAGTATACGAAGCGCCGAGTTTTTTAGTAGTATTTCATTCATAGCGTTTCAACGGATGGACAGATTTAAACGCGGATTTTTCATAAACCTTTCCAGATAAATTCTGGGTCAGATGGCACCAGCCGCAACGTTCTACGTTCAGCCGTTCTCAATTGATGATGAGACCAACAGACAGACAGACACGATTTTATTACATAGTATACCAGGTATACTAGGTCCTAGATGCGTACTTTAAATAATAATAATCAATCTACCTACATTTAGTGATCTAGACAGAAGGGTGATCTGCACAAAGAAGAAAATGAACCGTTGTATCATGAATTTGTAGAGTTTTTCCGAATGTTGAAGTCTGGGCGAAGGCAGGTTTTCCTTCAACAATAATTGTTCTAGCCTAAATAGTGAAAATTAGAGCTACTTGGGATGACCGATTGGGCGGTGGTAATCTTGGCCCAAATCCGATTTAACATTATTCAGAGCTTGTAAGCACGGGCTTCTCTTCAGATAAAGAGGTTTAGCGAAATGGAACACTCGGCCGGTTAACAGCTGTCAGTTGCTGTGAACGGTGAATAGGTCGCGTTCTGTTGGAAATCGATCGTTCTAAATTTAAGAAACGTGGGGATTTGGAGAAGTTGGACATATAAATCAAGTGGACGGGGTTGCGGAATAAAAACACTCACCAATCAACTGATTTGTACGGGTCAGGCTGTCGACCTATGTATCTGGAGTGCGTTTGCTAAATTTAAGTTTTTTTTTTGTCTGTTCAGTGAAGAATTGTCGTCCAGTTAAGTCTTATCATGTCAATTTAATAATGAACTCCTCCCCTCAGCACAGGCTCGCCTCCCGAGGGGAGTAGCATTTATAATGTACATAGGTGCATTTATAATGTACATATGTGTATAATGTACATATGTGTATAATGTACATAATCGAGTTGTAAATTTTTGAATAAATGCATAAAAAAAAAAAAAAAAATCAGTACGTCGTGTCGCTTAATAGCGAATTTTCATAGATAAGGAAGCTATTGTTCTCGGCCCAAAATTTTTAAAACTCGAATTTCCAACAAATTTTGATAAGTACCAAAATCCGTTTTAAACCTTCCAGAAGTCACTGCCAAAAGACACCAAATTTGTACCAAAACACTGTCTTGGCAATCGGAAGGCTAATATCGTAGATGGGCCGAATCGGGCCAGTCTAAGTGAAGGGGGGGGGGGGGGGATTTTAATGGGGGTAAAACTACCCATAAATTCCTAAAACTTGAACAGTCTGACAAGTGAAACCTCATTTTAAAGTTTTTTTTTTACGCTGAAGACGATGGAAAAAAATCAAAATAATGAGATATCACAATTCTGAGTTCACTATCGTGTTCGGCGTTTGAAAAATCTAAAAAGTGAGGTGAAACGGCAAAAAATGGTTTAGTGATTTGTTCAAAACTTCACATTTTACAAAGAAATTGTTTTTCTTCGAAAATTCGCTCTTATAGCCATGCTGCAAGACTAGATTTCTTTTAAAAAAAATTGTAATCTTTGGAGCATTGTCACACAACTACGGACGGTCCTTGTAGAGGAGGAAAATTGAAAGTGATCACTCCAACTTCTCGTCATCGCGAGGTTTTCGACAATGCAGAAGGTGATTGACCCCCTTACCGATTCAATGCAGAAGGTGATTGACCCCCTTACCGATTCAATGCAGAAGGTGATTGACCCCCTTACCGATTCAATGCAGAAGGTAATTGAACAACCCGGGCGGCATACCGCGGCACGTCCACATTGAGTTTGATAGGCACAGCGTGGGTTGGGTCCGGGCCGGCATCGGGCCGCCCGACAAAACCCGAGCCGCACGACAAACCCCAACCACACGTCAAACCCGAGCCGCACGTCAAACCCCAACCACACGTCAAACCCGAGCCGCACGTCCATACTTCTTCGTCTTTGCTGCCCGGCCTGTGCCTGCCCATGCCCTCGGCTAAATGAGGACGTGGCTTTACGGTCACCGTTCCTCTGAAATCCCCTCCATCTTATATTCAAAAACATGTTCCATGTTATCTGGCTTTGATCCTCGATCTAAACGGTAATAATCCGGGGGTTTGCGGATGTCCCTCAGATTTCATTCTACTATTATAATAAATGTACAATTATGAACACAAACCACTGCGGCTAGACAACTTTTATTAGGAATTCAATCATAAATGGGCATATTGGGCATTATTGGGGTTGAATAAATCCTCCTCGCCCACTTAACTTACAGCGTTCTTAAATTGGGGTATCTATCTCTCGGCCCAGTATAAGAATAAATTTAATGAATTCCATTAGTTTGTGAGTGAAAAAGAATACGAAACCACAACCTTATCAAGTTTCAAGTTATTAAATATTTGTTATTTTCCTTCGCGATCGATTCTCAATCTAACTAAAACTTTTCATGAACCGAATTGATAACAAGCGAATGGATTTGGATAAACATTGAGCATATTATGCTTCGAGCCTCTCTCTAATCACTGTTTGTTTTTTCTGATTGCCTCAAAGCTGAACAAATAACAACTTCGTCATCCCTCTAACTCCAGGCCGTCCGTTATATTTTCAACTCGAGCCAAAGCGGGTGAGATAAAGAGCACCCGGGGGGAGTGTTGAAGGGATCTTGCGACCAAGTAAATAGACGCTCTCGGGAGTTTCAAGTAAATACGCGAAAAGAGCTGCCCCCGTCGCACAGCGGTTCTAGAGGGGAAAACATACTGGACCACTTGAGGGAGGAACTACGACTTGATAGACAAGACAGATTTCCTTGGACACCTCGTCATCCTATTTGAATTTGGCATTCTTGTTACCGACTCCCGCTGAAATTGTCCAAAACGGTCAATTTCATGGAAAGAAGATGTTCATCCAAACATGAAATTTAACTCTTCTGGGATTTTTGGGGATTTGCTCGAAAGTGAGGAAGTATTTGAACTCACTCTCTATGATCATATTACTTTTTTGTCGATTCAGGTGTTAATCTACTAAAAATATTAGAACTTTTTCTTTAATAAAAATATTGTAAACCGAATACCGTAAAATTACGTTATAACCTGTAATCATTGAAAATAGGAGCTCCAGAAGGACAACCTTGACCTCAGTTTCATACCAACATTGGAATACATGACCGTCTTTGTGTGATTCACTAGTCGAATGGTCAGAAAGCGGAAAAAATTCAATATCTCGAAAACGGATTAATATAGAAACCTGGGGCTGGTCTCATTCGACTCAGAATAAAAACAAAATACATCAAGTTTAACGGTTTTTATTGAAATTTTGATGAAAATTGAATAACTAATGAGAAAATAAAAGCCTATTGGCAAGATCAAAATTTCAGAAATTTTCGGGATAGGCTGTACTGATCAAAATAAGTTGCAACAAGTATTTTGAGTATATTGAAATTAACCTGTTCTCCATTATTCGACCCTCGATCGTATGCGCCTTACTTCACATACTTCGAAAGTTTGCCTCTGTTTTTATACTTTTATACCTTAGATGTAGTCCTAAAACTACCTTTTCCTTCAGAGGATTGTCGACCCTTGTAAAAAGTCAAAAAAATTCTGCAAATTACCCGGTTTATTATCACAACGGTTTATTATCTTCTTAGTGCAGATCACCCTTCTGTCTAGATCACTAAAGGACGGTTGAATTATTATTATGAGTCATCATGACTTACACGGATCTGGAAGGATTTGTTGTTGAACAGCTGGAGGTCATTTCCGAAGTAATTCTCTGCGTAGAATCTCAATTCAAGCTCAGAATTGTCCTATCACGTCTGAATTTTGAGATATTTGAGGTTATGTACGCGAAAAATGACTATTTTGGCTATTTTTGAGGTTACATACAGGCTGCATAAAATTTTTCTCTCTTTTTCTACATATTACATCATCTAGTACCTACTACTCTTTCACTTTAAAATGATACTTTGAATGATACTGTAGGATGTTTCTTTCAGAAGTAATGGCGATTTTAAGGTGAGGAGATGACACGAAAAGCTTCTACTGGGTAAACTAACCCTTTTTTACCATATAATTTTCAAACCATGTAAACATATAATTAGGAGGTTTTCGAGGATCATGATTACGAATCTGAGGTCAGATTCCAAAAATATAAGATGGTAGCTCCAATATGACGGACGAGATTTTCGACGATTGACCGTTTCTGCCAAATTTGGAATATGAAGCTATTCGATGTCGCTGACTTTGAATCTGAAGCCACCATCCTTAATTTTTGTAACCTGACTTCAAATTCGTAATTAGCATCTTAGGAAACCCCATACTTATACATTTGATATGGTTCAAATATTGTGTGACAAAAAAGGGTTTGTTTAGCCTGTAGAATGTTTTTCATGTCATCCCTCACCTAAAAATCGCCATAATTTTTGAAAGAAGCATCTTACAGCATCATTCTGTAGGGGTATACGTTAAACCATCTCAGGGTGAATTACTTTACCCTGACCGCTGGAACAGATTATTAGCGTACCCTACTTAAAATCTTTAGAACTTTCCAGAAGGCAGCTAGGTGAAGGAAGGACACGCACAACGTCAACCCTACTTCAATATTATTTATTTAAATAGCAAATACTTAAGCAATTACAAGATAGATGAGACTGAATTTAATGGGGAAAGAGATGAGTTCTTGAAGATATGAGTACTTGAAGAGATGAATTCTTGAAGGGTTGAAATGTTGGCTTGGATGTAGAGATTGGAAAATCTCCTACCTTAACTCCTCCTGGCTGTCTGGCGAGGTTCCAAGATGCAGCAGCTTGAAGATCGGTTGGCTAGGCCGTCAGCTGAACCAGGTAGCTGTGAGTGAATGCTACTGGTGTCCAGTCCCAGAGGTTGATCGGTCTCCTGGGCAGATTCTTCCTTTCCTCGAGCTCCAGCAGGGATAGAGCGTGCTTCGGATCGGCGTCGAATGGGCGAAAAATGCACGTTCTACTGGTTTTGATGAGCCACAGAAATTGTACGGTCTTGCGCAGAAGGCTCATCCAGAGAAGATTTTCTTGAAGGGGGAAATTCTTCGAGAGTCATCGTTTTCTGCGGGAGGCGTCGCGCTCTCGCCGTTCCCCACGCGAGGCGTTCTTGAAGAGTTTTAATATTTTTGGACTTGAGTAATATAGTAGTAATCCATCCATAAATTTGGGGGTATGGTGGATGCCCTACACATTCAAAGTCTCATTTTAATGAGAAAGAGTAGTACTAGATGATGACATTGTAACGTGTAGAAAAAATTGGAAATATTTTGTCCAGTCTGTATCTAATCTCGAAAATAGTCAATTTAATTTTGAGGTTATGTACAAGAAAAATGGCTAATTAGCCATTTTTCGTGTACATAACCTCAAATATCAGACGTGAGTGGACAACTCTTGAGCTCGGATTCAGATTCTACGCAGAAAATTACTTCGGAAATGACCTCCAGCTGCTCAACAACAACCAGAACCCAATTATTTGCAGATCTGTGTTATCAATAATTATTATTAAGTAGTGAGAATTATTATTAATTATCGTTAATGATCAATAATTGAGGCGTAGACAATGAAAAGGAGGTAAGTGCCAAAATTTCGCACCCGTCGTGGAATACTGTAACATCTCAAAAACCAATATTTTGGGAATCTGGTCTTGAAGGTTTTAATTTAATGCATGTGGTACTCTTGTCGTTACAGCATTATTATATTGATCGGATATATTATATCCACCGACTAGAGTACCACATGCATTAAATTAAAACCTTCAAGACCAGATTCCCAAAATATTGGTATTTTGAGATGTTACAGTATTCCACGACGGGTGCGATTGGCAAAACTGCGTTTTTTCACTGAAAATAGTCTATGTTCCAACGCCAGTAGCATCGAAAAGAGGCAAGTGCCTAACGAGCTTCGTTTAGTTTTAGTCGTTACCGAAATATGGGTTTTAGCATTGAAGAAGAGGAAAATCAAAACTTAATTTCCTTCTCCTGTGAAATGTAATTTTTGGTACTTACCTCCTTTTCATTGCCAACGCCACAAATATTGTTAGTTATTGATAATAAAAATTAGTATTGATTTTTTTTTTAAACCATGATGATTAGATCAATTCTTTATTGCATAAATTATTAGGCTGAAGTTCAGAAGTTTGCCAAAGGTTAAGGCGTGGAGGAGGGTGTCAACATTCTCATTAGTTGGTGGTTGATGGAGGTTGGAAAGCGGTTAGTGCCACTTCATGACACGACGGAGCGAGGATTTTACTTGTTATACCGTCTGTGGGGTTCCATTGTGAAGCAATTTCGATGACATCATCCGACCATACCGAACATATGAGAATATACTCCATGGTTCAAACGCTTCAAATACTTCAGGATCACCAAGTTGAGCGGTCTGAACCTCATCATACTAACTGGCAGGTACTGACGATCTAATGTAGATGCTAAACCCTTCGGACTCAGGTTACCCTGGATACGACCAACTTCAGTTTAATCAATCAATTACCACCTGTCAAGGGTGTGGAAGTTTGTACACGTCAAACTTCGCGATCCCCACTCAACTCGTGAAAACGCATGACGAGGATGAACACGTCCAATGTTCACTTCTCTGATACCTCTCGGAGCACCCCCTTGTCAATTTCACCTTCTGCCGAAAGAACGGAGCGGGGTTTTAGAACTCGGCGGAAAACGAGATATTCACATTCTGGCGTTGTTGCTGGGTCATTGCTTTTTGTTTTCATCCCAGGAAAGTTTCTCCCCAAAATCGTAACGTGATGCTCCAACTTTTCCGGCGGAGGCTTAAATGGCCCGTTCGGACGTTCACGTTCCCAGTTTTCATATTTTCCGACGCCCCGTTTGGGAGCTCCGCTCTACGTGAAACAATACAAAATACAATCTCTGATCTTTGGAAAAGTTTTGGGGCGGTCAGGGCATGTGTTACGGTAGTTTTGTAGAAATTGATGTTACGATTTCGCTATTGCCTCCGGTGTAATCTCCACACGAATCGGCAAAAAACAGCATTCTGGATCGTTTCGTCCTACACAATATTTATATACTCGTTGATAAATTCAAGGCGATTCTCCCTCAATAAATACAGAAAGAATTTCAATACTAGAACATGTAAATGTGTAATTCATCCAGAAAAGCCGAGGTGTCCGAGCTTTACAGAGAACTTTTTGACTAAGACATCTGTGATTTTAACCATTTAACCCTCCGAATACCTGGTCTAGTGGGGTCTCTAAGAACTTTATTCCTTAATTTTTCATGACTTTCATATGGCACAACTCAAAAACCGTTACGAAAATTAAATGACGAAGTACTATTCTCTGGCAACGACTCGGTTGTACGCGGAAATCGTCAGAAACTCATTTGGGACAATTTTCGTGACGGTTTTTGAGTTAATGTGCCATATGAAAGACATGAAAAATTAATTATTGTGGGTTGTGGTTTTAATAAAACCACCTTGTAGCAGCCAATAATTTTAATAGAAGGGTGACGTTTCGGTCTCCAGTGTAGACCCTAATCATACCTATTAAACAGTAAAATATACACAAACAATCAACTCAGATCGACTAAACTACACGAAGAATTTTCCTCAAGTATTAATTGAGCTAGGCATACCTTGCAAGCTGATAAATTGCACTACGATGATGGATTTGCACTAAGATAATTGTAGGTAACTATTTACACAATGAACAATGATTTTTATATACACGATGAACAATGATTTATATACAAGAGTTAGATGAACGATGAGATGAAGACAGTGGTTTAGGGATGTGAATGAATGGGAACCACCGAAACAGAATTACTGGATGGCGACAATTTTTCTACATGGATTTTTGAAGTATCCATGTAATCATAACCTATGTGTGTGGTGTTGAGGATGATGATACAATGAGGGTGAGTGGGCAAAGAATGAAGTACTAGAAAGTATGGTGAGACTAGAGGTTGTCTAAGGTTTGAGAAGGCCCTGGTAGACAACACTCAGTCCTCTGACGTCTTGCTTATAATTTACGGTGCTTATAATTTACGGTGACACATTTCTTTAAATTTCCTTTTAAACGTGTTTTGGTCCTTGGACAGGATGGACCATTCATCAAAATGCGGGTGGTGGCTAGTCTCAGCAATGTGCTTGGCCATAGCTGATTTGTATGTATTCTGTTGTATTCTGCTGCTACAAGGTGGTTTTATTAAAAACACAACCCACAATAATGAATAACCGAAATCAGCCTGGACGCACCTACCACACCAACAATGAAAAATTAAGGAATAAAGTTCTTAGAGACCCCACTAGACCAGGTATTCGGAGGGTTAAATGGTTAAAATCAAAGATGTAAAAAGTTTCCAAGGCCAGATTTGTACGGAAGGTCTCTGTTAAGCTCAGACACCTCGACTTTTCTGGACAAATTTTGTCATCGGACGAAAACCGTTCACCATTCGTTGGAAACCTCTCGATTTATAGAACTAGAATACATTCCTCTCACTCGGTTGTCGCCCTTCGAAAAGCTGAGATATGCGCATGACTTGATACGAAGTTTGTTTGCACACAACATTATGGTCGTTAGGTGTCCCAAATGAGCGGTGTGTCGCCTGGGTACATATAAGTTTGTTTTCTGTGTTTATAAGAAGTATAATATACTTATTACGAGTAGGTATATATATAATATACTTATTATATACTTATTATATTATAATGGAGGCATGAAAATGTCTTCGATTGACAAACGGCGACATTTTCCTGGGGGGGGGGGGGGGGGGATGACATGAAATGTCTCAATGGGTTGCAGACTCGTATGCAAGCGTTTACATTGGCGTTCGACGACTTATACTTAATTTAAGAAAACTTTTAAGGAGTTGTTATTATTTTTAATTAAAATTTAAAGTTAGGATGAATCCACGGAGATACGAAGGTGATGAGTGATCAGGAAATCACGAAATCAGTGATGTGATTCGTGGGTGGAGTATTGGATGTATCGAAGATAATAAACTAAAAAATTGATAATTTAGAGAGAAAATTGAAAGATTCAATAAGGTTTTAGGAAGAGGGTTGTGGTGCAGCCAAGCAGAATGTCGTGCGCACTCAGACCGCAATCCAAATGTACCACCACTTACTCAATTCTCATCTATTCATTTTTTCAACTACAATTCATCAATCAGCCGATAAGAAAAACATTACCGGTTCACTCGGAAAGGCATCGAAGCAAGAATTGATAAACCTCGCATGGGCCCAGTCATAATTTATGTCTAATGGCGTAGAAATTCGACTGTATCCGGACTCCTCCCGATCAATTCACCAACGACTAATTAAACTTGTATTGGAAGTTGAGACCGAGTTTCGCACCACCATAAAAGACTCCTGAGGCCAACTTGACTTTCCCACTTCTAGAATAATGGAAATATGACTAGAAAGTGTTTACACCGAGCGGCGAAGTGAATCTTGAAGCCCATCTGAAAGTTCATGCCCATCACTTTTCGTTCTAAACCCTTCCTTCAGCGGGTCTCGTTTTTCTCTCAACTTCTCCAACAAGTTACGGAGTTCAACGGCTCAAAATACCTACCCGGAACTAATTGCACAACGCACCGAATTCACGCAGAACAAAAGGTGAAACAATTTACGTGTTGGGCGTATCCCACTGCTCCAAACCAACATTTTCTGCATACTTCAAAAATGCGTCAACGTTTGTTATAAACGATTGTGAAAACAACATTTTATGTGCTAAACTGTCATGTAAATACATTATAGAGAGGTTTAACATGATGGAGTTCTATCGTCATTTTTGACCCAAATCCTTCAATTTACGGCTAAATAATATTTACAATAATATAATACACTATAATATTATATTTTTTTAATATAATATATATATTAATATATAATATATTTTTTTTTCAATTTAGGTATTTGGCAATTTACAATACAAGAAAAGATACAAAATAAACCAGGAATATGAAAGTAAAACATAAACATATGTCATGAGCATAAATCATTAAAAGAGATAATATCTCTTATATTACATAATATATCTCTTATATTATGTAGTTTGCCCACCAAGGCTTAAGTTCCTACGAACTTGTGTCCCCTGGTGGAGTCTTAGTCATTAAAAGTTTGGAGTCAAGATTTTCATTTAACATAAATATCAAAGTGCAAATATACAGTAAACGCACCACTTAGGTACACCAATTTCGAAAAAATAACTGATAGATATTTTTTAAATCCAAATATACTGCGGAAATGAGATAAATCAATTTTATGATGGTAAAAATGGTTACCACGGAAATATAAGAATTCCTTCGGTAAAATTCAGTACGGTAACGTGGCACTGATACATTAGAAGCGGAAGCAGTTCTACCAAAGGCAACATTACAAACATGTTCGGACATTACAAATATGTTCGGAACATAATATGTTCCGAACATATTTGTATATTATAATACTACTATAATATTATTATACTACTATAATATTATTATACTATATACTATAATATTATTATAGTGTAATTAGTGCATATAGTCACTGCATACTCATATACACCGGTTTATATACTCACGTGTTACATGTAAATATACGTATAAATGGTACCAATTGACCTAAATTTCTCTTTCGCTTTTTTGATCTTGAAGGATTTTGGTCAAAAATGACTCTTAAAGGGATTCTTACCCACAAGGAAAGGCTGTCGGAACTCCGAAAAGACAACTCTTTGTGATTTCGAGTGGATCCTGGAACTCTTGAGAAGAAGAAAACAAAAAAGCCAAAATCCAACAAGATAAAGAAGTCAGAGTGGAACAAAGAAAGCTTAATCTAGATTAAGAAAATTGAGAATGAGAAGAAATGGAAGTTGACAGTGAATTCAGGATGGTCTGAAACGGATTTTGGGATGAACATTTTTTAGAAATCTGAGTTTTAAACATTTTCGACCGAGAACAATAGCTTCCTTTTCTTCGAAAATGCGCAAAAAACATGGATCAAATCCTCTTAATTTGAAATTTGAAAATGAAATACAACAATTGTTTACTCCACACAAAGTGCACAACCTGAGCAGTGCACTGTAAAAAGAAATCTCGGGTAAATCTTCAGCACAGTGCAGTTTCTCTTGTGTACATAACCTAAAGGTTTATGTTAAGTCGCATTCTGCAGGGGTTCACCATTTGAAACGCATTATCATTCAATTGGTTTCAGATGTGAGACAAGATGAAAATGAAACGAATACCTTTGCCTTACTAGAAGAAAACCTTTGTTGAAAAGAACATCTTAACAGGCTCTTCTTTGTACCAATAATTGCTATTCCTCAGTTAATGGTACAATACCCTTTGTTGTGCCGTTTGTCTTGCGAAAGCGAAAATTCAAAACGAGATAAGCTTCGGTGTTTGCAGCGTCTTCCCGTCCTTTTATTTGAACGCAGGAACAATGCCGTTCCTTCCACCTGCGTCTACTTGGGACAACAGAATGTCTTCGAAAGTTATAACTAACCCACATAACTCGCGGTACTTCTATAAGTTCCCGGACCCATGTCATCATTTTCTCTCCTCGTTTACGGCTATAGTTAGTTCTCATTGGCTGTTGGGAGTTCCATGAAGTGATTCAACGCGGCTTCTCTATTCGGTCGGATACCAACGTTTTCACATAAGGGAGACTCCGGCTTTCAGTCGAGGGGTAAAAACTACTCTTCAAACTTTACTGAGGTTGCTGAACTTGGACGGCTTTATTGACTTTCTTTCCTCGTCTTGAGAGCCCGGGGATTGTAACGGATATAATTGACTCGATAGTAGGTAACACAATACATTTTGGTTAGCTTATTGCCCTTTACGAACTTTTACTTTATTAAACATTGATGCATCGTACGGAAAGATACAATAGGCGGAGAACATTTTAGGAAACGTTAGGATTTCCAAAAGAACGGTTTATGTACTCGTAATGGAATTTATTTCGCTCTACTCACGCTACTCTGATCGTTGTCCAATTTGTAATACAAACTAGCATAGTCATTGATTGAGAGATTGTATAGCTGTGACGAAGAAAAGCATAAACGTAATTTATGCCCTGTAATACTTATACAGGGTGTTTCAGTTCAAAACCGTCACAGGCTAGGAATCAATTCTAGAGCTCATTTCTGGTCGAAAGTGTCTCACGACAATTTTTTTTTTTAAACGCTTCGTTTCCGAGTTATTTCAATTTTAAGATTTTTTTCATGTTTTCGGTTTTATCACACTAAAATGGCGATGACTCCCTCAATTCACGTCAAAATTCAAATCTAATTACTCCTTTGAAAAGAACACAAAATTTCCTATCTCTCTAATGAAAAACCAATTTTTTTTGAATCGCCAAAATGGATAAAAATCAACTTGAAAAGGACAATTTGTCAAATCGTAGAAATATTCACTTTTTTCAAAAGCTCATTGACCCCTATGATCCGACACGATAATTTTAGCCTGTAGGCCTAAAAGTTGCACCTAAACACGAGCTTTCCAATGGTATAAGCAAAAGAGTGTTGCAATGCTATTTTGAGGGCGAAAATCACGTTTGAATCATGAAAAACGTGGTTTTTCAGAGGGAAGTCCGGGTTTTCACCAATCATTGATTCGTCAGATAACAAATGAGTTTGAAATCGGATTTCATGTTATTTTTCTAGTAAAATCTTTTTTATTATTTATTAGATTTGAATTTTGACGTGAATTGAGGGAGTTATAGAATTTAAAAAAAATTGTCATGAGACACTTTCGACCAGAAATGAGCTCTAGAATCGATTCCTAGCCTGTGACGGTTTCGAAATGAAACACCCTGTATAACTACAGTGCCCATAATTTATCTTTTCCCCCCATTGATCCACTTAAACTCACCACACTCCACTTCATCCGTACTGCCGAGGTGAACCGGTAGAGAGCGCTCGGTGTGACAGTTAAAACTGAACGTTCGCGGTATTTTACAGTAACAAAATATTCCGAACTTCTCACAACCCTATTCAAGTATTCTAGTTGCCACCTTCACGAAAGTTGCGAAGTACGTACAACCATTCTGACAGATTCACTTGCAAGTTGCATAGGTGTAAGTCTTCCAGTATACTAACTCGAAAGTTTTCGAAAAACAATTGGTCATCGAAACTGTCCATTACTTCGAAAAACCGCTCATTTTTGGGAACCTCTCTTTTCTCGAATGGGAATTCTTTATCATCATGGGAGCTGCTGTCCCTGCTCTCATCATCTGACAAATCATCAACCAACTGACTCACAGCGAGAATTAGCGATGCATCCATCATGCGAACGACAATTAAAAGTGTTATTGTGTGCAACAAAATGCTTAACAGAAGGGCGGGAACGTTCACCGGTTTCAGAGAGAGCAAGAAGTTCGTGTACTAGGGCAAGAACTCTGTGCGCAGGAACACATGGCGGAAGAAACAGAACATGTTCTCGACCCCGCTGGAACGACGAATAGCGTGCGCGATGCTACTGCGCTGAGTTAGTTCTCATTCTCCAGTGCGCTGGAACGAAGCTTATGTTATTCAAAAAGCCACTTCAACATCTTTCTGAAGATTTTTTTTTGTAATAGAACTAAAATCGTTAACTGTTACCAACCGTCAACTGTCAACCAATTCCATGCTCTAAATCTTCAAAGTCCCAAAGGTTAGGAATAGCGCAACAGCGCACAACGAATAACCTGGGTAAAATGATAAAAATACGGACTTTGGAATTGGATTAAAAATACAAATAAAATACAGTTTAAGACAGTTATAACAGAATTTATAATCTCAACGTCATTTCTTAGTTTTAGAAAGGGTCTTAGGTTGTATCTGTTAATAATACTCATAAATACTAATATCAATCAATAATTAAACTAACAATAACACCGTTCGTAATAATCGATTCAACTCGCTACCGAGAAAAAATATCACCCTCGCAAATATTCTACAGTGGCCTGAAAAAGTTATGACGTCCACTTTCCCCGCCCGTCTAAACCACTTGACAAGCATCGTACCCGTTTCGAAATCTCCCCTTGACGTTATGGCGAGAAGATCGCTTACCACAATATTATTATACAAGCTAAAATCGTTCAAAAAGCCTCCTTCAGTGTTACAGCTATAGATTTGTGTCGAATCTTGGACAGCTATATGTTAGGATATCTCTTTGAGGACATCTCTTTAATACAATTGTAAATGAGTAATATGAATGAATTAAGCAAGAATAAAGGAGAGGCTGTACCCTTGCCTAACTGAATAAGAAGAAGAACATGGTAAGGGTGAAGAACCGCGTCTGCGAATGGAGTCGACCACACGATGGTTCTGGCGAATCAGATCCCCGAGAACGGGGGACATTTTGAACAGTTCATGTAATTTTATTTGATGAAGGCCCTCCCTCAAAAATAAAATAAAAATCCTAAGTAATGCCGTTGACTTGACACTTTCTACGCCCTGAAATGGAGATATTATGACTGAAAACTCATGTAATTCGTTCCTAGGGAGGTCTGAGTACGTCACCATTCGATTCAGCGTGAAAATATGCTCGAAACATGCCTGAAAATGTGCCTAAAAATACACGTTTTTTGCATGTTTGCACAATCAAATTACCCAAAAAAGTTCCTTCTAAAAAATAAAAAATAATTATACTGTTGGAAAGCTTTGGACCTAGTGACTTGAAAATTTCAGGGCTTTCTATTATTCACACCACATGTCAAGTTGATCGGTCGAAAAGGAGCCGAGATACCTGAATGATTCCTGAAATTTAATGTTACCTGATTAAATAAGGAAATGAATAATTTAATGGTAGCTGAAAAACGTGTTTGCTTGGCGGGGCTTACATTTATATGTATAGCGGGGTTAATATATTTATAAACCATTAAAATAGGAACACTGTACAGGCGTTCTATCCTTTCAATTCTCGACTAGATATTCGCCGTTGAGCAAATTGGATCGACGGGATGACTGGTTTTTCTATCATGCCACTCCAATTCAAACTTCCACGTCCTGTATTTGCTCTGTATCACTATCGGAGCAAAGGGTGACATTGACATTGATATTGTCACTATTACTGCCACTCTCAATGAATATGCACACCACTTACACTAGGATATCTTTCACTATACCTGTATTCGCTCTCACATTTAATGAATTACTTGAAAACGTCGAAGTGGTTTTTTTAAATCCTTTATCCTTTAATTATTAAAATTAAGGTGAAAGAAACTTTTTCTCGGGTTCACTGAAACATAGCAGAAACGAAAACTCGGTTAAGTGTGAATTAATTTTTCATTCAAAAGCTTGAAATCTCGAGGTGCCTAGTTGGAGGGTAAAATATATTTGCACTGTAATTTTGTTTCTTCTGATTCTGATCGCTTTTGTTCCGAGCAAAAAGGATTTTGTACAGTATTCACGATTTACACCGTGCTCCAATTAACGTTTTGAGAAAAATGCTTCAACTCGGTATTCGCAACACCTTCGGTTACACCGAGCCTCGAAGGAAAAAAGGTCTGGTGAAATTACCAATTAAGTTTAATTGGCTTTTTCTATCTACTCCCTCGCCGCCATTCAGCGTTCACTTGGTGCCTTCCTGGAATGAATACCCGATGCCTAAAAACGTTTAATAAAATCGTACAGCCGTAGGTGAAGATCGGGGGAGGTGAGAATCTCTCTGGTACTATTTGCTCGAAGGGGTGTGTGGTAGTTGTGGAGATAACAATATTAATGCCTTCTCCCTACCTCCCCGTACGACATAATAAAACGGTGGAAGGCCTGGAGGAGGCCATGCCCTCAGGATACCCACCTAAACACGGCATTCTGCCCCCTTTATTGCTTTAATTACACTTAAATTGTGTTACTCTCCTAAACCGTTTACGTTTCAACTGTTTTCCGACCTCCGTTTTTTATGAAACGAAGGTTTTTATTAAATGAACTTTCCTGCACTGAAGTGTTTCCTTTACTATATTTAGGTACAGCGTAAGACCTGTAGGTTTCGATGGACACATCTTATGTACAGAAAATACGATTCAGTTCCCACCCCACTTCATGTTTCCTGCTTGGAAGCAGAGATGGGCGTATTCATCTTCATAAATTTGAATACGACTAAAATTCATAATTTGGAAAATATGAATATGCATATGAATACAGATATGAATAGATACGAATAAAGCCATAATCACATACATCTTTTCGTAAATTTTCCCACAAATACACTTTTTTGTTTGAATCTTGAATGTCTCTCAAATTTTCCTATTTTACAATTAATTTGACTGAAATTCAAGTTATTTCCACGTAAATTCTACCAAAATTCTCACGTTTTTTGTGTAAATTTTTTCACAATTCACATATTTTTAGTGAATTTTATAAATAATTTTGCCATTTAAGGATGAATTTTGCCAAAACGTGAATTGAACTGAAATTTATTTGGGAAAATGTTAATTTCTGTACTTCAGTAAGCACCTACCAAAAAAATAATTAAAAAATGAACATTTTAGTCAAATTTATAGTAAAAAAGAGAAATGTTGGTGGAATTCACCAAAAAATGGCAAAATTATTTATGAAATTCACAGAAAAGGTGTGAATTCTGGGAACATTCACCAAAATGACGTGAATTGTGGGATAATTCCCAAAAACAAGTGCATTTTTGTAGGATTTTGTGGAAAAAACTTGAATTTCAGTAAAATTCATCGGAAAATATGAGGATTAGAGTGAAATTCACAAAAAATGCAGTAAATTTCAGTAAAATTCACAGAAAAGTGAATTATGGGAAAATTTACAAAAGGATGTGATTATAGCTTTAATCGCATTCATATTCATTTCTGTATTCGTATTCATATTCATATTTTCAAAATTATCAATTTGGTTCTTATTCATATCTATGAAATTCAGAAAATCGCAGAAGAATTCACTACAGGATGTGATAATGGCAATTCATATCTGTATTCGTATTCATATTCATATTTTAAAAATTATGAATTTTATTCATATTCATATTTATGAATATTAATACGCTTATCTCTGCTTGGGAGCGATAACTTAAATGCATGACCTCGATAAACTAGTAGTCATAAATCGTAGTTCACCGAAACATTCATCATCGTACACGAACTTCTCGTGTCGAAAAGTAATCGGAACCGAGAATACCTCCGATAAAATAATTGGACCGAAAACCACGAATCCGGCAAACGGAAATATGAACGGCTGGATATCCATCGGATAGGGAAAACTGACTGTCGGCAGCGGGTCCACCCCCGGACTTACCCAACGCGTTCGTTTACGGTCCGACGTATTACTTTATCCAGGTTACGCTCCATGGCCCGTGACGAGTAGCAATCAAAGCTGTGTAACTGAATCCGTTCCATTTGCCCCAATTACGATTGATATTGACATTACCTGTTGCCGAACAGGCGGACCTCCTGCGGCGCCTTGAAGGATTTGGTCAGCCTGGGAACTGGTAGTGTGTTTTTCAATCGAATTCGGTTTCGATTTGATGACTTTCGAATCGGTTTGGTGGAAACGCGACTGAAATATCTGTTCTGATTGATCATGTTCGGGTACATGCCTCAGCTTGGTTAGTCGGACTGTTGATATCAAACCTTAATATTTTGCCTCAGTATCTTGGGCTGTACCGCCTCCGTTGAGAACCACCATCTACCTCCGTCTGTATCCACCCTCCTACTGTAGTAGTTCTCAATAATTGATTCAATTCAGATTCAATGTAACTCCGCCTGTGTCCATACCACGGTAATCGTTCACCGCTCGTTGGAATCGTCAGATTTCATAGAATGTTTTCATGTTAACCAGACGCACGTACCTTCGGTGTCTGATGAGTTGTACAGGATGAAAAAACGAGGGTAAACAAGGAAGTCAGCAACATAAAATTTATTTACAAATTTATTTAATACGAGTGGTTCAAGTTATTTACAAAACTATAAAATGTTGTAAATAGAAGAAAAATTACACATAAAACTAACGTGTCAAGCAAAGAAATTTTCATGTGAAGGTTTGAGATTCTCATTCGGTGTAGGTAATTTTGACCTACAGATCCTATTCTAAAAGACACCATTTTGTCCCTCTTGCTCCAAGTACATTTCAACATCCGCACAAAAGTTGCGTGGATTGTGCACAAAGAACCGATTGATTCAAGTAGACTGTAGTGAGGAGTTACCTACCAACAACCTACACCTACGTTTAATGAAAAAAGACAGAAAACTGAGTTAGGAATTATCTAATCTCTAAATTTACACAAATCTTTAGTCAAATATCCTATTTTTCATAGTTAACAGCTTTTTTATTGCGTTTCTATTTTGTGTTTTCAGAAATTCAGATGGTATAAGTTACCAATCCACAAACTAGTGCCTGCCCAGAAAAATGAGGAGATTGAGCTAGGGATTATCAACAATCAATTCAAAGTTATTTTTTTCAAAAATGTGAATTCTTTGCAGTTACAATATTTGCAGTTACAACAGTTCCTACTTGATGTAGTCAGATATACCTAGATAAGTAAATATCACTGAATGAGTAAATTTTACAAACCTACATGAGCAAATACATAGTCATTACAAAGTAAATAATGGTATGTAATACCATCATATACCTGCGTAAGTAACTATGATTATTTAGTTACGTAATGAAGTACCTGCTGCAAATTTTGCAAGCGCGAATAAACAAAATTAATTTTCTTTTGAAAATTAGTTCAATATATGCATATTTTCTTCTGTTGCACAATGACTAATACGTTTTTCCCCTGATTTCTCCGAATTTCCTCAAGAAAACGACGATTTTTCTTCATGTCGGTCGAAATGACAGATGTGTGGTAATAGGCGATGGGAACTCGAAGGTGGTAATCCATGGCTAGAGAGCAGTGAATATTGGCAAAGTAGTAGGAATCCTGGGGCTACTCAAAAATTGGAAGGTGGTAATGTCTCATAATATTATTATTCATTTTCTGTCGTGAGGGGAGGGGGGACCACATCCTCCCTCCGCTGTTCACCCTCATCCATCCTCCCGTCACCCTCCTACCTCCACCATTACAGACCATTACCACTACAGACTGCCCCCTCCCATCCATCACAACACACTGCCCCCTCACACCCATCACCACACACCGCCCCTCCCACCCATTACCACACACTGCCCCTCCCACCCATCACCACACACTGCCCCCTCCCACCCATCACCACACACCGCCCTCCCACCCATTACCACACACTGCCCCCTCCCTCCAACCACCACACACTGCCCCCTCCCACCCATCACCACACACTACCCCTTCATCCTTCACACTCCCTTCATAATTCACCCCTCGCCAATATTCACTGCTCTGTAGTGACCCCGAAAATTCGATCATAGTGAGGGCTCGAAGTTGGAGCAGAGCGAAAGTCGACAACATGAGGGTGAAACGTGCGGCGGTTCAATGTTCATACTGTTCTAGCTGTTTTGAGTTTCAGATATCGATTTAGTTAATGACAATTTCTAACTAATGAATAATAATAATTTACACTACTTGATAATAATTAATAAAAAGTAATGATAATTCATAATAATAATAATTAATATATCCTTTAGTTAATAATATTAATGATATATATTATATCATGTAGACAGATCTGCACACAGAATTAATAACAATGAATAATAATTAATAATAATTCTTAACACTTTAATGATTAATCATTAATAATAATTATTGAATTATTGCCTAAGTAGGTAGGTGGAAATAGAAACCTCAGAATCATATTGGTACAAATTATTTGTAATTAATTCATCATCTCTATAAACGTTTCATATATAATATCCTGATTTAGACAGAAGGGTGATCTGCACAAAGAAGATAATAACTGTTATGTCGAGAATTTGCAGAGTTTTTACATTTGAAATGTTTTCCCCTAGAATTCATCGCTAGTTCGTAAAATTAGCATTTCAGTCTGGACTTTTATAACGAGTCGAAGAAGTTCAATAATCGAATTATCCCTTAACAGAATACCTACCCAACATGAAATATTTGTTGTCAGGTCAATTATTCCACTTGAAAGTACCGCAATACCAGAAGAACGGGCAATTCAAATCCTCCCGCTGCTGTTCAAGACGTATTCGGAACCCGACAAAAAGACATATCGATGAAAGGTTGTCGATGGGCGGTTGCCCCATTTAAAGTTAACTTTTGGTCATTCATAACACAGGCGCACAAAAAAAGAAAAAGTGGTCTGTTATTTTGACGAGACCCGCCTATTCTTATGTATTTTTCGACTCTGAATCCGAATCTGTACTCAAAATATGGGGTCCCAGTCGATTCTGGCGAGATAATCTCGAAAAACACCAAAAAATCCCATTTTTTCATAGTTTTTTGAGGTTAGAAAAAAACAAAAAACAAACGGTGATACGATAAATTTGACTTGGATTCTACGAAAAAAATACGTCGAAATACTATTTCAAAAAACTTTTTTTCAGACATAGACTATGTCGCAATGAAACTCCAATCTAAGTAAAAAAAAAATTGAAATAGCGATTTTGACGTATTTTTTTCCCTAAAATCCAAATCTGAAACCCCATATTTTGAGTACAGATTAGGATTCAGCGTTGAAAAATACATAGGAATAGGCGGGTCTTGTCAAAAGAACAGACTACTTTTTCTTGTTTGTGGGCCTGTGTAATTGATTTTGGTTCGCTGAAGAAGTGACACTTGATGGTGATGACAGCAGTGAAAGAATACTTGTAGGATTATTATAATAATAATTGGTCGTTCTGACATTTCGTCTGGCGTGTTCCTTAGTGTTCCTTTTGCAAAATTTTCGTATCGGATTATTCAAATATTGGTACAATTAAATAACGAGGGTCTTCATCTACATTTGTACACTTGTATTCAAAGAATTCGGAGAGTTCAGAACCACTCAACGAGTTAATATCTTAATGAAAAGTCGACGTTATAATTGTAATAAACATTTCTGAAGTTGAACCTAATTACTGAGAATGTTAAATCAAGCAAATGGTAAATATTTTCTGCTGTAACTGGTAAATACGCCGCTCCTCTCAACAGTAAAATAATGCCTTCCGACAAATATACGGATTGATCGATTGGTAAACAAACCGTCAAGTTAATAGGGATTTAGCTACATAATCATTTTCCGACCTCCACTTCGCCAAATCAGCTCTTCCTCATGAGATGGCTTTAGAGAACTCATTGAAGTCGAATTACGACGGACGAAAGAAATTTAAATTGATGGCGGAAATTCAAGGTTATGGCTAGACGCCGAGTCTCTTCGCCTACGAACACTATTTTATTAGTTTCGACTAACGTGCGAGGAAAGTTTTCTCATTTGAGTTTTTTGACGTTTTCCCCCTAATTTGGGAATTTAACGTGAAATAACCTCCATAGCCTTCAACAGTTCTGTCAGCTCTCGGACGTTTGAACCCGCTTTTCACTTCTCTACTGGCAACTTTCCTTCCGTATTTTGGATTAGAGAATCGCAATTTATGGTGATCCAATTTTCCGTGCCATCCTAATTGAAAAAGTTGCGATTGGGTAGTAAGACAGGTTTTTTCTTTTAATAGCGGCGCGTTCTTGAAGGAGAATTGAGTTTTCATAATTCGCCAAGAACTCGTAGTTCTTTCTAGATCTTTCATAAATGTAAAAGAACTCAGCATTCTCCTGTAGGTAGTATTGAAGGCCATACGGCCTCGTGGCTAAGTGTGCTCGCCATGTACCAAATTATGTATTATCAGTTCTTTTCAAGTTGAGTAAAAGAGTAAATTTTACTCTTTTACTCAACTTTTTTTAAAACTCTGCAATTTCTTGACACAACGGTTAAGTATCTTCTTTGCCTAGATCACCATTCTGTGTAATTCAAGTAATGATAGATGAACCTTTTAATTAATTAATTCATCATCTATAAAAGTTTAATTAAATTGTCACCGAAGGAGGTAGATGGAAATAGAAACCCCGAATCATATTGAATATCATTTAATATGATTTTGTGGTTTCTATTTCACCTACTAATTTATTAATTATTTATTGACTATTATTGATTACTCAAAAGTATTAAGAATTGATATTAGTTATTGAAAAGTACCAATTTATAATTATTATTAATTATTACTGATTATTGTTATTCATTAACTCGATATCTCAACACCAATGTGCTATTTGAATGAGCTGGGCCAGTATGACATGACCCGACAAGTTTCCTCATGATTCACCCTCATGTTAAAAAAAAAAACTTTGTTCAAACTTGAACTAAAATTTCAAAAATCGTTTTGAACCCCTTGCCCTTGATCTAGGGTTATGAAACGTTTCAAGGATCATCGTGGGTGTTGTCCGGATCATTCTTAATTCGATTTTCGTAATCTATATATCTCGAAACGTAGGTAAACCGGCAAATTTTGCTGGGAGGGGGGGGGATTGCTCTTTGTGACAAAACTTTACGTAGTAATCAGGGTACCGTATTGTATACAGCAATATATAGCAACAATGAATATTATTCATTGTTACTATCACAGACCTGTTTAATGAACCGTTATGAAAAACTTTTCAGAGCTTTTTTGTCGAAAAATTGACTAGACCATCGCTGAGCTAATTTGTGGTTACCTCCCACTCAGAGCCAACCTCCTGGTCACATACTTACTCATCACTCCAATTATTCCGTATTGTTATGGGACTAACAAAAGGCATTGTATGCAGAACAATGGTCTCTAAATCAGGGTGAACTGTACAGAAAATAATAAACCGATGGCTCCTTACTTGCACAGAATTTCATAGTTTTTTTTAAAATATTAATTGAACAGTACAATTTGGGAGTTCATCGTATTTTCGTATGATTTTTCTGGTGGATTTAATTCAAATCAACTGATTCTATGGATTGGGAATATCCCCGACCTCTCTGACAATAAACGATGATAGTTGTAGCCTTCCCCGGCCATGAAGAGCTTCGCAGCTTGTTCTTCCCTCGTACTTAGCGAACGATCATCTTCCAACAGACGCGACCTGCCGCGAATTCCCGTGGTCGGGAGTTAAGTTCGACAACCCAGCTCTCCGGCCATGACTTTGGCCTTGGCCGGGGAATGATCCCAGGATCCCCGTAATTGGTACTATTCTGGCATCGTGTGGAACTTCAAGCCTCTTTTTTCTTGTTCGAGAAGATTTTTCATTCGTTTATTTGGAAAAATGAACGAGCGAACAACGCAGCCCGAAAATCTTCCTAGTAATTTTGGGGATTCTTATTGGAATTAGTGCGGTTTGGCGGTGCCGCTGTTCAAATCATCGTTTGCTCATCTGAAAACTTTAGGATTGAAGTTGGGTAGCTTTTTGATTCACCGACGTTATCGTTATTTTCACCAACTCTGATCCCCAACTGAAGATATTGGTTCCACCTTCTTGTAAGGGAGTTCTGCTCCAAATCCCCCCATGGAAATGAGCCCATGGTCACAAAATGTTGTGCCCGCGGTCAGAATTGGTGTGTGTTCACATGATACCGTTTACCACGGGCACATGCTCGTGTTCACACGTTCACATTCACTTCCCTTTGAGCTCAAAACAAACTACATAAGAACAGATGATCTGAGCCAACAAGACAAGAACATGTCACATGTAATGCATAATATTATTACTCAACTGAACCGTGGACACGTAATTGTAATACAGCACAGAATTATTCTTAAATAATGTTTACAGAATGCAAACATTGGAAAAAAGTAGCTTTTAGCGTAACCGTACAAGTTTTCTTCCGTCATAGTCTCCTCTAATACTTCTCAAACTTCTAAAAACGTTTGTCCTGTCTAAACAAAGATCAAGGGAAATTAAGAAAAAATATCACTTAAACTTTTGCACTGTCACGCTCTAAGTGACTGGGCTCACGCTGTGCACCGTCGACAGAATCATTGTGCACTGGTGTGAACATGGGCACACCCACTGTGACCGTGGTCACTTTACCTGTAACCATGGGCACATTTCCAGCAAGGATGCAAAAACGTGACTTGAGTTAAATGGCAATGCCGAATTTATTATTGTTTCAAAATACACGATTTTCGTATAGTTTCAATCTGTTGAACATTAAATCCGCCTCATTATGACTATCGTGGTGTCAAGTTATTCGAATAGTCGAATGATTCGAGATTGTTCCCGTGAGAACGAACCAATCATCAATTTACGACACCAATCTTCGAAGAAAATGGTATCGAAAGTATAAAATGGGGAAATGGTCCCTTAATTAAATACCAACACTGTTTGGATGAAAAGGGCAAGGGTGGCGACGCATCCAACGAATTAGGTCCGTTTGCAAGATTGATTCCTCATTATTGCGTAAATTTGAGGTAAAAGATCACTTTGGTTAATTTTGATCAATTGTGCTCGGTAAATATAAATGGCTTATTAAATATTTCAATGCCAAATATGCATTGAGAATGTGGAAGATGTAAATAAGGAGTAGGTCTCAATTTTAAGATTGGCGTCGTAAAATGTATGCAACATTGGATATTTTTAATATAAAAAATTGATTTACAGTGACTGTTCGGCCCCCACAGCTGTTTGGGCTTCTTGGGGCCTCAGTTTCCCTTATTCCCCGTAGTCCACTAGCGCTCTCGACCTGCCACTTTCCTACATATAGTTGCCACTAACTCTATTGACCTTCCAGTAGCGCCTTTCGTTTCCCTTATTCCCCGTAGACCACTAGCGCTCCCGACTTCCACTTTATCACACATATTTAACGAATTACAACACCTACACAATTCACCCGACACATAATAATTCCAGAATATTATTTCCTAAATTATAAATGCCAGTTGGGGTAATATGCCGAAAAAAGGAGAAAACATGAATTACCTGGATATATTTACCGAACTTCGTCGTGTGGCGCCATATTGCTCCCTCCCGAATTTCAACTAATTCAGTCAAATGCTTCCAGTTTGTTACCTTCGCGCTCCCCAGTTTTCTATTCTTTCCATTTTATCACAGCAATATAATACCGATTTCCCGATTTCATTCGTTCACTTATCTTTCCCCGTGCAATTATATAGTGAGTATCCAAGAAGTAAATATCCCGATCTTCGACATAGGGAACGGGTCGCGACATCTTTGTTGTAAATCTGTCCAGTGAGTGCCCTTATTTACATTTATCTCCTTGTCAGGATGCCTTGGGTTGAACTCAAACCTAAATAATACTTCTGTTGTTCACTCGGTCTTTTTATCTTGGGTTTTCCCGTCTTCCCACACTGTGAGGATCAAGGTAAACAGTGATGAATGTAGAATCGATTATGAAACACCTTGGATTCTCGGCCACAGGAAGGCGCGGCACCGTGGGCACCACCAGTTTGTATTCGTGATAAGACCAGCCTGATCTCGGTACCTGTGATTGTGACAAGCTCACGCAGTCCATTATAAAATGAAGACTACATACAGGGGATAAAGGGGTACCTCAATTTTTTTTTCTAAAAATGAGTTACGATGGCTTCTGATAAATTTTAGGATGGTGGACACGATGTTCATGTCAGAACTGGAGAAAGACGAGTTAAAAGGCCTCAAATCGCTGTCGAAAGATCAGCGTACAGAGGAAAAACTTGGTAAGTATCTGGTGCGGTGCAGGGGAAGAACGAGGTAACGTGGTTTCTCCGCCTAAAGACCAACTCCTCACCAAGCACCTCCAGCGTCCCGATTGTGATTCACAGGTTTTATTCAACCAAAAGGCTAAGCTGAAATCCAAACGATTCGATCAGTCTTTTCAAAATTGCACGATGTAATCCAAAGTCGTCCATAGTTGAAAAAGTGTTTGCAGGGCCATCACCCGAAACGCGTATCAATTTTCATCAATGCGTGTACTCTAGTAGCTGGTGCATTCAATCACATCACGAATTCATGGATAAATGGAAATCAAAAACCATATTTCGACGAGTTTGATATTCATATTCAGTGTGAATGCCGCTGAAATCATCTATGAATTCGTCATGAGCCGGTCATTCGAAGCGGATATTTTCAGTAGATTGAATATGTCGATTGGTATCAACAAGTGTGGCCGTTATGACGGTTGTATCAATAACAGTGCACTTTACTGAAGACAACGCTTTGGATCCCAAGCAGTTTCCTGATTTCCACAATTCATTTGCGAGCGGTCAAAGATACGGGTTATTGGATGACCTATTGGATTACCGTTCCGTAGCGGGTCACCCAACTCCTATCCCGACTTCAACGGAATTCATCACTAGTTCATTATGTTCGATAACTCATTCATCAAATACCGACAGAATTGGATGCAACTAGCCGATTCGTACAAAGGTCCTGGCGATTATAACTTTGTGTGGCATTTAGCGAGGTCCTGGAAACCGTCAATCGATACATGGATGATATTCCCTGAGAAACGATGGATGGCTGTGGAACCACTTCTATTCAACCTCCTAATGCAAACCGTTTTCAAAGTGTTACGTAATGAAACAAGTAGGTATTTGCGCTTTTACAATCGAAAGACGATGAAAATGGAAAATTCAAGTTTTGTATGTAGCTCTCGGGCCGAAAACTTCATTAAACCATTGCAATTCTACGTTCGGATAGTGGGGACCAATAGTGCATCGGGGGACCAATCCGCATCTCCATAACTGATTTCAACTTGTTAGGACCATTACTTCGTGTAGTGTCCGAGGATAACACGTTTAGTCATGTCCAAACTAGTGGTGGGTCGGTACGGCGGTACCGGGACTGTGGAACCTAGTATCAAGCTGTAACAGTTCCAGGCGGTGACAACAACTCAACCCTTACCGGTACTGTTCCACGGACCGGGAAGGCAGACGGACTGATAGGGTGGCCTCGAGATGTCGGTACCGGTCCAGTTACATGGACCGGGAAGGTCCGCAACCCAATCCTTACCGGTCCAGTTCCATGGACCGGGAAGGATCCGACCTGTCACCGCAACCCAACCCTTAAGCCGGCGCTACACGACGCGTCGAATGTTGGGCCAAACAATTGTTCTCGAAAGCGGGGTTAATTTTGTCAGAAAGGAGAAACTCGCTTTCCACAAAGAAAGCGAGTATGCTAATTTTTCTACACCATAATGAGGTATTATTTTTGTAATATGAACAACCTACCGATTTATTAAATTGATTATTTTCTTGAAATCTTTCTTCCTTATGCATTACAAGCCTGAGACCTGACGCGTCGTGATAATTTACATTCTGCGGCCTGAGACACAGAGGGGGATGACTACCTACTCTGTACCGGTAGAGAGCTGTGTACCGGTAAGGGAACTGTACCGGTAATTTGGAACTGTTACGTCTTTGTCACTGGAACCTTTGGAACAGTTCCAGGGAAATACCTGGACCGACACAGCCCTAGTCCAAACCCATTTCAGATCCGGCGGATGTTACAACCGAGGGTTTTTCAAATCCGCACTTATTTATTGCGCATGATCCGGCGAAAATGATTTTGATGTTATCCATCTGAAACCGTCTGAAGGTCATCCCACATTAACCACAATCTTTGGCCTCTTTGTACTTCTACTATTTTCATTACCGTTTCCGTATGGGAGTTTTAAAGATAGCATATTATGGTATATTACACAAAGACATACGGCCATAGATACCGAATCAACTGCCTTAAATAAGTAGTTACATCCCTCGTTCGACGTCTGATTAGATCGAATAATTTAGGCAATATTTTGTGCTTGGCCCAAAGTCTCGTTTAACTAATTCCAAATCGAAATCATAAAACATCAGCCGCTTCTGAGAGGCTGAGCCAGGAAACCATCCATGGCTCACCCAAATACATAACCCAACTTGGCGAACGGAATGGTTTCTTCACGGCTTCTTGAAGGTGTTAATACTAATTCTACTGGATTTCCATCCACGTTTCGAGGTATGCACGAGTCGTTAAGGGTTTTGTCAGTTCAGCAAGGTTTTTTTTTTTTTCAAATTTCTTCTGAAGTTGTTTTTACGTACATGCACCTGCCTCGAAACGTGGATGAAACTCTAGAAGAATTAATATTAACACCTTTGAGAAGCCGTGAAGAAATCAGCTGTAAGACTACTCAGCCGATCTATGGCCTATTCTGCTTGGTGTGCAAGTTCTTAGGAGGCTACTTACCAAACTGCAGCTTCATTGAGTGAATAGCATAGAATTGCCCGTTGCTGTTGATTGGTATTGCGTTACATTTTTTTTCCGTGTAGGGAAAAATGACCCCGGCGGTAAGACATAACCATGTCAAAAAGGAAAATAATGATGATCGTAACATGTGGGCTCGGGATGATACTGGGAAATTCTCATAACCCTCAGTCAACATACAAACGTAGCTACAGAAGGGTATGTCCAAATTTTGAGCAAAAAAGAAATTTAAATCGTTGCTAGTTCTTTTTACTTGATTTAGTTCTCCTAATAAAAAATTGCCATTAATCAAACAAGTACATAACGAGATGGTTCATGGAAGAAGAGTAATGGTTTAGAAAGAGGACGAAAAGATGCTATATTCATTAAGGATAGGTCAGGACTTACTGTTGGGGGTTTTCAGATCCAATGCCGTTATTTGTGAGCCGGAGAAATAATGGAGGGACATTAAAAGTACGAGTATTATTCGTCCTCGAGAAAATTCAAGAGAGAAAAAGGAGTCGCGACATGACGTCCCATTCTCCCGGTATTACGCTTAATTTTAATAAAACTTCTCCCACCTTCATTATTCATCAGGCCCTACCATTGATATCCGAGGAAGACTTTTTCCTTCGAGGAAATAAAAAGGAGGACTATTTCTTACCGAGGGTGTGAAATTACGTATTTACTGAGGTAGGTAATATTTTTGCTTTGTCATTATAGGGCCTTTATATTTATACAAAAAAAAGTCGAAATGGGGAAATGTGTTGGAAAATAATGGTTAACGAAGGAGCAGTGATTCAGGGCTGGTGCTATAGGTTGGAATTACGTTTTGGATGAGGGCACCAGGCTTTAAAGAGGGATAGCAAAGAATTACAAGGGCAGAGGAGGCTTCTGGGAGCTGTTAAGTGCCCGGGATTAATAAAACTCAATCTAGGAGTGGAGGGGGAAATAATGGTGAAGAGAAGGGATATAATACAAGAAGCAGGCGAGAGGGCTTAGGAATGTGAGTAATGCATGGCGACGAGGGGCGAGTGAGGGTTCTACCTAATACCCACCTTCCGGTGCTTGGAGACGGTTCCTGTGAGGGGTTGGGAGGACGAAACTCTAACCCCCTCCTCTTCAACCGTCCCTGAAGGTTATTTCGACCCTTTTATAATTCTCTGGGAAAACCTTCAAGTTTTCAGAGTTTCGAAGGAGGTGTTGGAGGGGAGGAGGTCCTGTTCGCAGGATTAAACCTGAAATTCCACATTTCGCTCCGGGAGCACGAATGAAATGAGAATCTGGCGTTAAACGTTTCAAAGTTGATATCCATCGAGAAATGAAAAGTTCGGGATTTTTACTATTCCTCTAATAACGGCGTCTGGGATCAAAATTTGATAACAACAGTGGTTACTTGTTTAACATTTAACTTAAATATCGTGAGTTATTTAATAGCAGCGGTAACTGGAATTTAAGGCGTAAATGGTGACGAGAAGGACACAGCAATGTGTTGGTACAGTACAAATTAGATTCTCTAAATTGTTGTGCAGATTACAGGCATATATTCTGTCGTTTCGAAGTAAAATGACTTATATCCAAATTCGCCAAAATTTGTGAAAAATCGTATAAACCACTAATCTTGGGGATTTTCCATTTAATTTCCAGAACAATTGGCATTTAATTGGCAGAACAACTTATCTGTGATAGTTTGCAAGCAAACCCTCTTGTGTTCGTCAATTTAATGCCTCTGAATTCTCTCACCGATTTAGGATTTTGGTTCTTTTTCAGGGGTAGGTCAAATTTTTCCATAAGGTAGGCTAATGGTGTGTGATTGGAAACTGCATACACGATCAAACCTACCAAACAGGCGAATGTAGCGGTATATCCTCGTACGATCTGAGTTGAATAGGATTCGCGCATTCTTCGATCGGAATGAAATTCATCGGAAACTATCGGAATGCAAACCCAGTCTCGTTGTTCTGATTACATCAGTCAGTTATTCTTCATTCATCCTACAGATTCCGTCTCATGTAGACAAATTTTAACATTATGAGAACTATCCGAGGAATTGACATACACAAAACATAAGGCGAAACACAACCAAATTTCGTCGCCTTATAATGAGAACTCTCATCTCCGCTTGGTTGCTGGGGTTTTTGTAGGAGGTATTCAGATTTATGACGGTGACGTCTTGGAGATAATAATTAATAATGACAATTTTATGACGCTAGGGGTGAAAAACAAGTTGGAGAAGCCAAATATACAAAAATTCAAAATTCTGAGAAATTGGGAGTTAGGAGGTCATCATTCTGAGGTTCAAACAGAGATGAGAGGTTCTCATTTGTTCTTCATTGCCTTGAACGATAATGCGGCTGGCCAATATTAATTTACACGTACTTACACTGATCAGGAAAGCAGAACATCGTCAAACACGAGCAGGAGCTCTACAATGTTGAATATTAAAAGTTTTGCGACGATGCTGCGATTTTCATTCATGTACTGCGTGTAACGAGTCGAGTCGGAGCTTCACACCGATTGCACAAGGCGACCTTCGACTCACCGAGCTGGATCTTGGATCGACATACCTGCAACTTCCGACTCACACCTAATGACGTCGAGCGTTAAGAATCTACTGCACTCATTAGGGTTGAAGATAAGGACATCGTCTGTTCAACAAGGGCATGAGCTGGGTCGACTACCTGGACGTAGAACTACAAGGTTCCCGTCAAGTAAATTACAGGGATAGCGTCCAGTTTTTAAAACGCTTCGGCTCGAATAATACCAACTAGTCATTGACGTGTTTCCATGCCATCGTATGCCTCAAGGTCAGACTGCATTCTGTAGTGGTGTCAGATAGTCGATAGTTCGGACTATCGTTAGGCACGATACTATCGGACATCAACTATCGATAGTATCGACGATATGTTTATCACGTTACCTGAACGTTTTGAGATTACTGTTGGTCGGCATTTAGGTGGGTATATCAGTTCTGTTTTAGGGCTTGCTCAGCTAGCCTTGGAGTTGTATAACATGGTAAAATTTACTCTTCAATTATCAGTAGGTATCTACTAATAATAACAATAATGCCAAAGTAGGTGAAATAAAATTCAACGAAAAATTTATTGAAACCATTACTTAGGTCGTACTTGAAGGATATAACAGAAAACAAGTAAAAAAACAGCAATTTAAAGGAGGAAAGAAAAAAAGAATATGTATCAGACATTTGAGAAAACCTAACTCAGTTTGACAAATGAAGGGTGTCTAGAATAAGGACGTATATTTTCACAATTTTTCCGGAGGACGAAAAAACGTCCAAAACTCAAATTTTCTGAATATTTCAGTAGTTGATAACCTACATTTGCTGACTTTTGCGTAACTTACGGGATCTAATCTGGGTGGTGCTGCTGGGATATACAATGTACACTCTTCATATGAGATACATACCTCCTACTTCTCAAATCACAATACTAAAAATTTCCCAAGTTCAAAATACACAAACTATCGATCAATGAAAATAGGATGCTACTATCGTCCTATCGATAGTACTAACGACTATCGTAACACCCCTAGCATTCTGTACAGTCGAATCGCCGTGACTGTAAAAACAAATGCCCGACAGTAAGTATAAGTATTGAACGAACAAATGAATCATCAATATGGTTATTGATCCACAATGTTCGTTCGTAATTCTTTAAAACCTCCATACTTTATTTCGATTTCTATGCTCTCTGGTAATAGCGGTGCACATCCGAAAGGGCTCCAGCGGGACGAGGAAATAGAATTCCAATATAACAGACGTCCGGATTTCAAAAGAACTGCGAGGAATATTGTGAGGGACCACATCAACTCAATCACTAAAGTTCTTCGCTATCTTGAGCGTCTTTTATGCTCTTCGAATGAGGGGTTTACTCGATTGAATCTCTCTCCACAAGCCTTGCAATTCTCTCTAATAAATCACCATGAGAAATAAATATGAATGAGTTAGGCGTTTTTAGTTCATGATAGTTATTACTAATTACTACATGATAGTTATTACTAATATAACCGTGATTACTAATTAGAATATAGTGGAGTTTTTACCTGATGGAAATTTTGACGCCCTGAAATTCACTTGAAAGTACGAATTCACTCGTAATTAGTGGTGTGACTCCACACAACCTCTGTTATTATTCGTAGGTGTGTATGATTCTCCTAATATCCACCATAGCTGCTATGCTATGCTATTCTATGCTATGGTGGATAATAGGAGAATCATACACACCTACCAATAATCACAGAGGTCAGCTGCTAACCTTAAGAGCTCTTGTCAGACCTAAATTTCACGAATTTTCGTTAAACGTTTCACTATGTATGGCCGCATTATTGGGGAAAAAAGTAATTTTCCAATTATCTGTTTCAACGTGTAACTGACGTCTACTGACAAATGAAACAACCCGTTTCTCTCCGATTTCGTTATTTATAGCCCCTCGAAATTCGTCAGTTTGCTCCGCTTCACCCTGTACTTGACACACTGTCAATTCTTCCTCTTAACTGGTGGCCTGTGGTACGAATCGATACACGTAAAACAACGAATATTTTCTTTCAGTCCCGAGTACTTTGGTATTTAATCTAGTTCGATACAAGTTTTGGTATTGAGTATGGAAAAAATACTCAAACCGAAACTTTTATTTCTTGATTAGAGCCAAGTGCAAGTCAATTCCGATGGTTTACTATCGAAGATAATAAACCAAAATAATATTTTATTAAATATTATTGTTAGATATTATTTACTATAGTGAACCATTGGAATCGCCCAAGAACCCCCTCCCGCCGTCCGCGGCATTTGGCATAGTTGGCAAAAATTACGAAATTTGGTTTCCGGTTTCGGACAACACAACACCCTTTTCATAACCTCAGATCAAGGGAAAGGCGTTTAAAACGAATTTTGACATTTCAGTTGACGTTCGAACAGTTTTCTTATCCAACATGAGGGTGAATTATTTGTAATAATTGTTTATAGTTGTTAATAATTAATAATAGGTCATTTGTAATTTATGGTAATAATTAATTAATTAATTATTGCCGACGTATGTGGAAATAAAAACTTCAGAATTATATAGGTACAAATTATTTGTAATTAATTCATCATCTCTATCAACGTTTCATCCATCATTTAGTGATGTGCACAATACATTCATGAAGATAATGATCCGTTATGTCGACAATTTTCAGGGTTTCGTATCAACTTTCTTTCTACAGGGTCCTGTCTTTAAAGGACGACCTTTAAAGCGAGACGCCATTTTCATTCCAGAAAACTTTTGAGCCAGAGGATGAACTTTTATTTCAATGTACAGACAATATGATATTTACATCAATCCGTGAATTAATACGCTGCAAAAGCAGTTCACAGTAATGAACAGGAAGTGCGCGAAAAAAAAGCGAACAAACGGTCGGCACTAAATGGGAATCTCTTGGGAAAACTCCTTCCAATTTAACAGGACGACAAGGGGTTTTTTCATCCCAGGGGTTGTATGTGTAGCTTACATCACACCCTTCCGTTCCAACTAGTTGAGACAATGAAATTTGTAACAACCGTATTACTCTAACAACCTTGGCCGTGAAAACTTACGAGCATTGGAGACACGAGTCCACATAAATACAAATTAGTCCTAATTACCTACCGCTTGAGGAGGGGGGTTACTAAACGTACCTACTTTACTCCGGTAACTCTCTTTTAATGGGTAATATGTTGTTAGACGTGCTGAGTTGATTCATCCGCACGCTAGAATTACACTGAGCAACCTCCACATTTTCCTCCAAGGTACCCACCGTTTTCGCGATAGTCTCAATTAATTAAACTATTTTATTATCCAATTCAATTACTACGGCACTTTCATTAGCCACGTAAATATTTTAAGGGCATTGATTGAATTCGACAAGTCATGCTGAAGCTTATAGACATCTGATAGCTGCCAAACTAACTGTAGTAATTATTCGATTAAAAAATCGGTTATTCAGGTTGGAATATTGATTGATGAACATTCAATACCTACCGCTTTAATACAGTGAAATATATTAAGCAGACTGAAATTACTATAGGATTTTTATGTATAATAATTACTATCAGTGAACCAAACCCTAATTTGTTTGTAAATACATTGAGGTTGAATTGTTATTGAAATGTATAAAATTATTAATGTAGTACTACATTTATAACTTACGAGTGAGAGTTACGAAAGAAAGAAGAAAAAAGTGTCTCTGATCGTGATTTGAAATTTGTTAGACAAGGTAGTTTCACCAGTTTCCTCATGAATGTCTAGATATTTATAAATAATATCAATTAATATCACGCCTATAATAATTAGTGGATCGTTATTATTGGATCTCTGTGTAATTCTGTACCTGTGTTACAGTACTACAGAGTTCAAGCCCTCCTTCATAATAACCTCCAACCCAATGCATCATGCATGTTTCATAATAGTCAATTTACACAAGCCTGGTTTCTACATACCCGTGATTTGCGAGGTCAAGCTCATAAGCGATACCAAGAACCAACCAATCATTGCGGGTGGATCATTCGAGTTAGTACATGGTACCTGCGAACAGGACTGCCAAGTACGAAATTGCCTATTATTTTCCCAAACAAGGATTTTCTTCATTTTCTTGATTTTCTATAGTTTATGGGATCACCATCGTGTCATTATCGATACTCGCCTTAATAATAAATAAAAATGGTTACCGAATAATTATAATATTGTATGATTGCATAAAAATAAATTTCACAAAGCTACACCCTCAGTGAAATTATCCAGGATCGCTTAGTTTCTCATAGGATTTGAGGAATGAATCCAGCCTTACAATCGGTCTCTTTGTCTTTTATTTCAACACCACGTTAAAAACTGCCCATCTATTCAAAAATCGACTCCCAAAATATTTCAGCCGTTGGTGGGCACTCTCTTAGTGAACCTAGGACAATCTCCTGCTTTCCCATATTGCACAGAATGCGTCCTTTAGGTTGTACAATTATACAAACTTCTTCTTCTGGTTACGCTGCAATAGAAAAGGTTTCCAAGTATCAACTTGGCCATGAGGTACACATTTGGGCCATGATCAGGACCATACCTGGAGTAGTTAGTATTATAGGAACAAACCAATATTCTCGACATATCTCGGTACCGATTATTTAAGCACGGAGAGTCTGTGAGAGATCCTGTTTTTCCCATGACTCATGATAACCAAGGTATTCAGTATGGATGGGTATCGAGTAATCGATGTTTTGAAACATTCGATGTTTTTCTTTAAACATCGATGTTTTTCTTCCGATGTTTTTACACTGCAATATTTAGGTTGCATATTTTTCATGTCAGTCAAGTTTACGCAAAATGAGATAGTAGGAATGATACCGATAAGTGGCAAATGAAGACGCGCCAATCCATGATGAGCTTCATCTACATTAAATGAAGATGGTCACATTTTGACCTCTCCACTCGAAAAAACTCAACAAAATGTCTTGGCATTTTGGGTTTCAATGAAGGATACATATCGTAAGTTTGTGATGGAGTATTTAAATGAGTACCTGCAATCGCCTCCTCTGTTCCCGCGGAGAGGATTTTTTCTCAAGCGGGTTTTTTTGAACCCTCTTAGAAATCGCCGAAGATATGACTGCAAATCTGACATTTGCATGAGGCCAACAATAAATATTCGGGATAAAGGGATAATTGTTTGTTAGGTAAGTTGTCGCTCAATCCATAATTTCACTGAAAAAATTACCAAAAAATTGAAAGCTATGTAGGTACTTAGGTAAGCCACAGTAGGTGGAGTATTTTCGGGAAAAACATCGATGATGTAACCAAGTCGATATGTAACCATCGATGTTTTCCCAACCGATACCCATCACTAGTCTTCAGCAGCCCAGTTATATTTATGCGTGCATCTACTCTTGTATCACTCTGCTTGAGGAAGTTTCGATTCTCTTCTGTTCTTGTATGTGACAAACGTGAGATGTATTTATATAATATATGGTACATCACTTGGAGCAAATTGGGCCTCATCACATGGTCCACTGAATTGTTTCTTAACCCTGACCGTGCAGGTATTTAGAGTGAACTTGAAGTGTTGTAGTAGTCTGGAGAGTTAGCCTACTTTGTGGATACAGAGCTGGACGATTATGAACATTTGCTTCTTGTAGGTCGGGCTCGCTGGTAGTCCTTGGACCAACCACTCGACAATGGCACCGATGGCAACGTCACGACCCCGCGCCCCGATGTAAACATTGCTCAGGTGGGAGGGAGACAGGTTTACGTCACACCTATGCAGCTTCCAGCTTGTTCGTCCTTGATGACGTCATTTACGAGCGTTCGAGAAGGAATTCAGAAAACTCTCTCCACCAGTCGGAGCTTCCCCATCCTTTTCTAGCCTATGAGTGCTCAGAAGAAGGTCAAGGGGCTCGTGGTGTAACAAGGGCGATGGTGCGTCTTCATTGATTACACTACACTCGCTTATCTCACAACAGGCTCTCTCGCGACCTAAGAAACCTCTTTCAACTTTGCCTTTAGCTCGACTCATCGCCACCAAATGCAATAGCGCGTTGAGAGCTTCAACCTTCAAACGTTCTTGTGGACATATCTGCCCAAGATTAATGTAAGGTTTTCTACCGCCCGAGCTTTTTCTTGACAGATATTTATAATAATGAGGTCGGCAGTGTACTTGTGGTGGTTACCATCTGTTTGTATTACATCAGCCTATTTCAATATTTTCAATAGCTCTTGAAGAGGCTGGATTGTTAATAAAGACAAATACTTGTATACTTAGTGGAAAAATATGAAACCGATCTCTAGGTTACCTCTGAAACGTAATATGGGTCCATCATAGGGCTAATAAGTGAGATAATGGAGCAGACGATGTATCGAATAACCATCACCCCTCGTCACTCGCTTTGTTCGCGTTACCGATATGCCATCAACAAGAACTGGGGAGCCGGACCAATTAAAGGAAAACGTCAGCAAGTAGCGCGGTTACACATTCATTGGCAAATTTCTGTACGAGTTATAAAAATAATCATACCTAAACATTATCAAAAATTTGAGTTAACAAAGCCCAATTGAGTCAACAAAACCCCACTCCCCGATTATACATTGACAGTCAAGAAACACACTCACCCTCATAATAACAACATAGG
Source organism: Stenodema calcarata (assembly GCA_963920205.1). Classification (NCBI taxonomy): domain Eukaryota; kingdom Metazoa; phylum Arthropoda; class Insecta; order Hemiptera; family Miridae; genus Stenodema; species Stenodema calcarata. The sequence continues at coordinate 6,790,509 of OY986052.1, forward strand.
GCTTTATTACACCGTTCGTAGTACAATGATGATGAGTCATAGGGATAGGATTTTTATGTAATTAAAAAGTTAAAATATGTACATAAAATATGTATTATAAACAGGCAAATATGTATTCTGGAACTCGAAATATGTAACTACAAAAACATCATTTTTGCACACAAATGATTATTTTATGAAGTTACTGTTTGTTACAACATGCATTTTCAAGTTTTCAAACGTTAATCGAAGGCGATTTGGTCTTAATATCGATTTATACTTGCTGAACGAACGTTCCACATCAACAGATGTTAGGGGAGCATTGCGGAAGGCAGCGATTTCTGAAGGATTAAGTTCAACACTCAACAGTCCGGAAACATTTTTACCGCTGATGATGTTGTCGATGAACAGCATATCATTCCACCCTGGATTTTTGCTTAAAACATCCCGAATTTTATTCTTCATCTTCTTTCCGGTTTCTCCACGGATGGTTTCCAACTTCTGGACTGTGGTTTGGATGTGCTCCACGTTATCTGCCAAAGACACGTCTTGGGATTCCAGCTCTGAGTTATTGTTCTTCCCAGGAAAGCACAGTTGCTGGAGATGAATGACAAATCATGTATTAAAGTAGACTGCTCTAACAATGTTTTTGCTCTCGGAATAGCTGCAGCTGAGTCTGCATCCAAGCGAGAAATGACGTCCTTAATTTCTTCAAAGTGTTTGCTGTAGTATTCAGCTGCTTCTAGCCAAGTACCCCATCTCGTGATTACGGGTTGAGAAGGTAGACGTAACTCAGGGAATGCCTCCTTAAAAACGCTCACTCTACTTGGGGCTTTCAAGAAAACCTTTTTTACGGTTGAAATCAACGAATCGACATCCTGAAATTCATTTCCTGACTGTAGGCTGAGTGACTGTAGAGTCACTGTCACGGTTGGAACGGTGACAGAGTTTAGCTGGAACGGCCCACCCCTATCTCAGCAAACAGTGTGAATCACACAAACGCGAAAATTTGAATCACATGAAAACAAATTGTTTTCAACAATTACGAGCAATTCTGTGAAGCACGGTAAAACAAACATCGACATGGAATGTCGATGTATCGATAGTGACGCTCAATCAATAGCCGTCATGGATGGAAAAATAATTTATATCTCTCACCGTATGAAAATAGGGCGAAAAAATTATGTAAAAAAATGTGATAGCGATCAAAATATGTAAAAATATGTAATTAAACCGAAATAATATTATGTAAAACTATGCAAAATAAAAATAGGCTAAATCGATTCAAAATCTATCAAAACGTATAGTAAGTGAGACCGATTACATAGAAATTACATAGAAATCCTATCCCTAATGATGACCATACAATGCCTTCTCTACCTACGTCTCAAACAAAATTTTGCTACCATTTGGTTCTGATACCACTAACATTGGTAGCTTGTACATTTCAAGCAGGTATTTCGATTATTTTGTTTGAGATATTTAAAACAACTTAAATTGTAATGAGGCGTTTTTCACGTATGCAGGGAAATCCTTTGAAGTTTAGATGCACATATGAGAATTGATGTAACACTAAGTTAGTTCTTATGTCAGGCCCCTCAGTCGTTAGGTGTTGTCATGCCTCCAATTTGTATAATATGCTGAAATGCAAAATTGGCTTGAAACTTAAAACCATAAAATTGTAATTTCGTTTGTGCATAGAATGAAGTACGAAATTTGACGTTTCTTTCTCGTTATGAGAATTCGTTACAAATCGTCGAGGAATCATAAATATCGAGATAAAACTTCAGTCAATTAGGCCTTGATGGACGAAAAAATCGGGTTTTTTCTCTCTCCTGAAAAGTTGTGAAAAACGAGCTTGGTGGTGTTGCTGATTCCTCGACGAAATAGAGGGTTCATACCGAAGGTCCTTGCATTGAATCTGGGACTGGGGTAACATCGAAAATTGGCGTACTAGTGAAATTTACGGTTAGGAATGGCATAAGTTTACTGGTATCAATCTACGTGGTTCAATTGTGATTAAACTCAGGGAATGAATCCAGGAATCGGTGGGGTTACGCGTTTTACAGTCATGTTATGCATTTAAACAAGTTGGTCAATATGACGTTTCCATTAAATAGAGATTTGTACTAGTTCGGAGTTGGTGGTAGTTGTTATGTTACTCAATGAGGATAAAATAGAGTTGAGCGGGGACTGCTACTTTTTGTTCTTCGTGGGGGAGAAGCCCATGTGGTGATTTCCACTGTTACCCTCGCCGATACTGCACCTCCGGGAGGAGATTCGTCCGTTGACAGGCGAATGGCGAATCCGAAGGGTTCTTTCGCTAGCTCCTGTGAAATAGGGTGAATTTCCCAGGATATCGAGGTCAACCCTAGACGGCTCCTCATTCATAATAGAAAAGATTTCATGGAGTTCGTCCTTGGCCTCTCGGATCTTCATTTTTGTCATCACCCCTCGCCCGAGTCCCCTGAATAATGTAATTTGGTGGCTCGTCGCGGCAGCTTCAACTTTTTCCGCCTCTCACCTCGATGCATTCTCAATTGACTTGGCTTCATAAAAGTCCGCCGAATGTGAGCCTGTTTCGAATTTTACAAGTGGTGGAAGTAGGTTTGAGGGGGTCGAAAAACTATGTTTGACGGAGGTCGTTGGTAGCCGGAGTGGTTTCATTATGTATGACCAAAATGTACCCTCCTTTGGATTATGCAACTTGTTGAAAGTTTTAAGTAACAAGTTTGAACGTTTCCACCTGAACTCGACCGGAGGTGCCGATGTGCCACACACGAGGTGGATCAACATTCACCCTAATCTCGAAAACGTAGTTTCCAACTTTATACATTACAATAAATTATCTACAATTTATTTAAATGTTACCTAAATATTCTACGATAAGATATTATCAAAATGATTATTACAGTGCGTTATGTTTTCAAGATTTCAAGCTTCAGATTCTGTAGTCCTCTAAATTTGAGGATTTCCGTTCGAGAAGTCCAAAATAGAACATCAAATTACACTACAAATACTCAAATAAGAACCCGATGGAGACTGAAATATAAATATTTAAACTTAATGTAGAGAGACCACCGAATTATCAAAATAGAGCCTTGATTTTAATGCAAATAAAGCTTTTATAAGCTTATATCATTAGCTTATACTAAATTTTAAATAGTTTCCATCTTTCAGCATGATCTCTTTCCTATCTCTTTCTTCTTTGAATAATCCAATTTACCGAAAAACTAGTGTTCGGCCGACTAAAATACCGACAGTCCATCATTTTGACATTTACACTTTAAATCAATTGTAGGATTTTCAAGTGAATTCATAGAATTTTACAAGTACTCACATTACAATATCATGAAGCCTGAATATATAGAGACCTGAATTGTATATTACATCATAATTCATGATTAATGCATTGACACATAGTATTAAGTGTTTATAGTAGGAGTAGCTACACCGTGGTAGATCCTCATAATTTGACATAATTCGTTGGATCGTTGTTTGTGCAATCCTCAAACTAATTTACGGTTTCGGGAGATGATTCACACGAAAACTCTGATTCAATCCATAATAATTATTGCCCTTAAAAGAACCTATATTCCTAACCTAATTGCTCAAACCCACCTTTTCCTTTGTAACTACATACTGATATTTTGGCGAAATTTGGAATTCGTCCATTATGTTTATGAGGTCATATAATACTCTATATATTGGCTGGTGCCGTATACATAAATGATCGATAACTAAGACATATTTATTATATCATCCTTCTAACTATTAACTAACTGAATTACCTCTAATTTTCAGGAAAGCTACAAAACATTGATTTATTTTATAATATACAATTTTGATTAGTTCGATTTTACGTCAGTAGGGTGAGTTTCCACTATACGAGTCATGTCGGCGTAATTCTGCAATATAGTTCGTGAATATAAAACATCCACCTTCCTGCAGCATGACTATAAGAGCGAATTTTTGAAGAAATAACTGGTTTCATGTAAAATGTCTCTATTTCACTGGTTTTATAACAAATTTTTATCCCCATTTTTTGCCGAGTAACACCTCAGTTTATTGATTTTTCAAAGCTGAACACGATGGTGAAGTCAGAATTACTCCCCAAAACAACCCCCCTTAGAGTATCCCGATTGTGCCCATCTACGAACTTAACCTTTCGATTGCCAAGGCTATGGATTTTGGTCTAAAAAAAATGTCGAAAATTCAGTTTTAAAGATTTTGGACCGAGAACAATAACTTTCTTTTCTTAAAACATTCGCTTAAAACACATCTTTCTCGGGTGAGATGCTTATCTCATTTTTATATAAATGTGAGTTACCTATCTTGTGCTTCAGTTTAAACAACGATATCCCCTTCATGTACAATAATTTTTTTTCTCCAAAAATGATGTTTTGAACATTTTGGACCCATCGAAACAGCTTATTCCTTTTGAAATGTTCTAATCAGCCTATATTGTTTGTAGTAATGTTGGCTTCATTTGTTCAATGTTCATAACTAAAATAAGTGAAATATGACATAATATGTCATATTATGTATGACATATTATGTATTGAACGAAATTCTTGGAACAATGATGCCACATGACTAATGTCTGAAGGGTGATGAAACTATTCGATAGCTCGCAATTCGTAATAACGTTTGAAAACAATCACCTCTTTTAGCTGACCGAAGCTCATTTTCTGTTACAGTTCTACTCTCCTGTGGGGATAAATCGAGTCCGGCAGTTGCACAGTTTTGGTGAGCCGTTTGACGTACTAAATACCGTACCCTGTTTATCACCACGGACTTAATTGATTTGGCCGTCAATTCAAATCTCACTTTGTATATTAATACCTTTACATGCGAATGACAAAATAACCGTTTGATCCCCTTTCACCTCCTCTTCCCGCCTTTCGCACTACGGATTTAACATTTACCCGAAACCGCTGTTTCCCTCTCCTCCAATTCAAACCTACGCCGGTTAATCACTTGTCAAAGAACTTGAGAGCACTCGACACTCGCGTCACGTAGTAGATTTCCTGCTCCACCGAGATCTAAAGAGCATCACCTGAAGTTCAAGAAGTGTTAAAAGCCCCTTCTCGGAATATATCCCTTTTCATGTTTTCGTCGCTAAATGGGAGGTTGACGAGTTCTAAAAGGTAGCAATCAACTCGTAGATGCGAAATTCTCCAAATAGCTAAGCAGTCCTTGATGAAATACTCAAGGCCCTTTAGGCATCACTTTTATCTCGAGGAACTTGATATACGGATTTTATTTGATAGGAGAAAAACTTTTAAATGCGAATTAATTGGCTCAAGTATCGCCGTTTGGATTACGTCCATAAATAAGTAATTGTAAAATATTGAGCCTTACGATTTATTTTCGATACTTTAAGAACATGCAATAATCTCTCTATCAAAATCCGTAAAATCACAAGAACTACACGAAGAACAAGTATAGGTACCCTCAACAAGAGTCCCAGTTCCTTCGGTATTTCCTAGTATTTGAAGTTTGTCTTTATAAAACTTCGAATGATACCACACCGAAGAATCCAAATCTGAAGTGACACATCAAAATACATGTTTGGTATTTCTGCAGATTGTAAGAGTCCCATCCAGGGGCGTCGCCTGGGTGGTGGAGTGGGGGGGGGGGGGAATCTGGGGCAGTTGGTAGATCAGTGATACAAGAAAGTTATTTTTTTAAATGAAATAAAATTAGAATATTTGCGAAAATCCGTCAAAGATTGAAATTATTTTGACTTGGACAAATAAACTGTATGTTTCTTAAATTTACATTTAACATTGTTTAAACGTCTTAAGGCTAAACAGACCTCATTTTAAGAAATCAATTAGCGGTATATTTTGCTGGAATTTGGTTTGAGAGAAATTTTGTTCCTTATTGGACGTATGTTGGCTACTATCTTGACGATAATAATATTATTCACAACACTGATTTAATCATTACAAACTTGTTTAGTTGTAAGTTTTATGAAAGTTAAAATGTTGATCTTAATCCAAGGACATTGGAAATCGACATTGACATTGGAATGAATGAATAATAAACTATCTGAGTTGACAATGTGTATGGATCCAGAATTACGGTAAGTGGAATAACTTTTTCATTTTTCGTCCAGATTTGTCAACTCAAATAGTTTATTCATTTATTCCAATCTCAATGTCAATGTACAATGTCATTTGTCCAATGACATTCCAGTTAATGCCAATGTCTAAAAGTATTTGACTTTCATTATTACGTAATAAATAAAATTTTACACTTCTACGTCTGCTAGTTTATTGAATTTGAAACATTTCTCATTCAAGTTTTTTTTGGAGTAATAAAATTTCAATATGAATTGGTACAACTTTTAGACGTTTTTTGAATTAAATAATTTTGTATATATGAGTGAGAGTGCAGTGTAGTGTAATAATAATTATTACAAATTATTATTATTATTATTATTATTATTATTATTATTATTATTTGGAAATTTACAAATAATTTGTAAATTTCCAAATAGAAGAGAAATTCGATTTCTTGAAATGAAAAATAGTTGGGAAATGTATGTCAAGCAGTTGAGAAAATTGAGGTTTCTCTCTCTCTCTAACCCCCCCCCTGTGGAATTTTACCAAGCAACGCCACTGGTCATATCTCATCGGATTCTGACGAAAAGCCTCTTTCAACGTATGGAAATGGTTATTCGCCGCAATGTTGACGTAATGAACGTATCGATTACTATACCAAATCGAGATGAATATAGACTCGAGCAGTCCTGAATAGATTTTTCTTCGAAATTCGGGCAAATTTGGGGATTTTGGAATTTAGTTCTTCCAGTCCCGCATTTAAATCAAAATTACAATAGTTTGCAACTCACCACTCGATCACCTACCACTCATCTTTGACAATACCGTGTCCGAGTGTTTAGATTGGGATGTTTAATGATTCGAATTGTCGTGGAGGAATACGAAAATCTTTTTGTTACCGTCTTTTGTCGATCTAGGTGAGAAAAGAACGTGGAGATTTCTCACTAGTTTTTTTTTCTTCTCTCTTACGTGATGGCCAAAACCTTGATGTATAAAGAAGAAGGTGCTAATCATAAGTCACTATTCGACCTTGGTAGCGCTAATGACTCGGCAATTAGGAATATATTAGAAGAAGCTCGAGCTGTGCTCAAGGTTTCCGCTTCGTCTTCGCGAGTATCGTCTTCGTACTGAATAACTTTCACAGGCCGGTGCTTGTCTCTGTATTATTCCTGCACCCTTATAATCAATTCAGTTGGTTTTCCAAGCGGTAATTTGAGGTAGATCTACATATCTATATATACATATCTACATATTAAGAATTAGAGGCTGAAGGAGGCACTCAGCTGATCCTAGGCATATTTTGCTTGAAGTGTAAGTCCTCAGGGGGCTCCATACGAAACTACAGCTTCATAGTGTGCATAGCATCGAAATTAGCTTTAGGAGCCACTCAGCTGATCCTGGGCCTGTTCTGCTTAAAGTGTAAGGAGGCCACACACCAAATTACAGCTTCATAGTGTGAACAGCATGGAAATTAGCTGTCCTAGCTATATTTTGAATAAATAACTATTTTCATGTAAAATGTCTCCATTTGACTGGTTTTATAACAAATTTCGTCTCCTTTTTCCGTTCAGTGTATAGATTTTCTAACGCTAAACGCGATGGTGAAGGCACAATTGCAATATCTCATTCCGTTACCAGATTAGATTCCGCTGCGGTTTTAGTTGGATTTCAGCCCTGACAATTTCAGGACACACATTCTCTTTCGGAACTTGTGAAAAAACCGAAAATCATAGTTTTTTAAATAAAATTTATTCAATGAAGTTTATCAACTCATCATTCCGAAGGCTTCAAATACTACAGTGCAGGTATGCAATGTTTGGAATAGAAAGAAACACTGGGGAAAGGAACAACTCCAGTGGCTCGATTCTGGGACTCGTTAAGGCATCATAACGACAACACAACGTCACGTCACTTAGCTCAACTCGATAGAACATCTAAACCTATTTCAAAAAATAAAAATTTGTTTAAATAAGAGAAAATGTTAAATTCTCGCGTGAGGAGGCCTCAAATAAAAAAAAATTGTGGATATTCTGATTCAAATCCCAATACTTGATAGTCGAATACGACTCTGTAGTCAGTGAGCTAAGCGACAGCTGTCCGCATCATGCTGTTGCAGAATACCAATCGTCGTTACATAGCGGTCTTTATCTTAACGACGTTTTGTTAACATTACGATGCCTTAACGAGTCCCAGATTCGCGCCACTGGTGTCCTGACCAACAGACTGATTAGACGCAGTGTCATTCTTTAGTTCGATGATGACTACGTTGTAATTAATTCACTCACTTTGATGTACTTAGTAGGTATTAGTAGGGAGGACCATTTCCTGTTGGTCGCTTTGAGCGTGTCGCAATCGATCTACTTGACTTGTGTAAACATCTACGATTCTCCGTTTCAATCACGAATATCTCGTCACGGTGTGATCGAATAGGTAAATACAGCGACGTACGTCGAGATACTTAGGTCGAGCTTCAATCTACTCCACGACCACAATCAGTATTTCAACTGAATCAAAGACCAACTGAGATCCTAAACGATATCGACGGAAGAACATCTCCCACTCGAGCGGAATAACGTTTTCTCTCTACCGGAGAAACAAAGGTCTTATAAATCCCAAGTTCATTCACTGAATGTTTTTTCCGTCTACCTTGAAATTTCTCGACGCTTTAATGCATGGCTCCTTGATGAAGTGCAGGGTTCTTAGGAGGAAGGTGTAATTAATGAGACTAGTGCTCTGCAGTCAAACGCAGTCAGCCGGTGGGGCGAACCTCGTTAAAAGCCTCAAATTAATTACGTTGCCTCGCGCAAGAGTACTCAATATCCTTTGACAATGAAGAACTATTAGAGCGAAGGTAAGTATTCTGTTGTGTAATAATGATATTTGTAGAGACTTCGAGCCACTCCTCACCACCTCTACATCAAGTGATGGCAGGCTGTTGGACATACTAAAACTAGCAGCCAGCAACCCCCATTCCCTAGCCCACCAGATGTTGGAACGAATAATCTCTACATGAACTTTCCATTTCTAGAGAGATATTTTAGAATTCTTTCGAGAAATCTCGGACACTTATTTGAATCACCACCACAACGAGAAGAAACATCGATAAATATCAATATAGAAGAGATATCGATATAGGAACTTGACTGAAAATTGGTAGGTCAACCGTTTCAAAAGCAACGCTTATTCCTCTAAAACAAATCCCTCTCCTCCCGTAGAAAAAATCCTCTAATTCCCATAGAAAGTATAATGAATGCCAATTTGTACATTAGGGATGTCCTTGATCCTGTCGTGACACCAATGGCTCACAATATCGGAGACAATTTCGAGTTGGTCGACGACATTGCTCGCCCTCACAGTGCCAGAATTGTGCAAGGGTAGGTGCGACGTGAGCGAATCAACAGAATTGTACAAGAGTAGCTGCCACGTAGGGGATCATGGAACATCGTGGATCACGATGGATCATTGTGGGGATCGCGATGGCCGTTCAACGTCTAAAACAGACTACTAATGTCATGTTTCCATTAATTTAGGAGGATTTTTTCAGGGGAAAAGGGGGATTTTTTTTTTAGAGGATTGAGTGTTGCTTTTGAAACGGTTGACCAACCAATTTTCGGTCATTTTCAGAGAAATAGGTTCTAACTGCATGTCAAAAAGAATTTTTCCCATTTTTAATTTTGTAAATAACTACACTTTATGACGAAAAAACTCCCGACATTGCCGCACCTGCGATCCTGGGAAAATAAGGGTGATGCAAAACGTTTTTCGATGTGTGTAGATAGCTCAAAAATGAAATGTAAACTCATTAGCTTTCACATTCTAGTCGTTTTAACGTGGATAATATTATGTTTTTGGGTTGGGGGTCAGTCTAAAACTCGCGATACCGACAGCGAGGTATTATATAACAAGTCGCAAACAAAAAATAGTCATTAGGCGGTGGGTAGTAACGCGATACCAATAAACGACGACACCGCTTAAGAGAAGCCTGATGAATCTTTTTCCTATCAAGCGCTATAATAATTGAGGGAGGTACTCGTTTCACATTCACACCGAAAACATATTCGTGAGTCAAAATTTTTCCAGGCAGTGGACAAATTTGTTGTCTGCATAAGAATTTGAGTGAAATACATTGAAAAATTAGTTTGTGGCGAGTCTATGGTCTATGTGAATAGTTACAGAAGCATGAAACTTGGAATGGAATTTATGTGTAAACTAGCCGATACCCGTCCGTTGCACGGGTGCACATGCATTATCGCTCTCTCAGCTGATGCGACATCCTCCCAATTACTTCCCCATGGTCTCATGGGGTTGTCTATCAAATTTCAGCGCTCTAAGAAAAACAGGATGGAATTTAGAAGCGATATTTAGAATCATGGGCAACTTTGCTTGACAGTGGCTCGCTTCGCTCGCGTGAGAGATTCCTGTAGATAGGTACACGCATATCCATGATTATTACTACAATCGCGTCGGAATGCTCGACTACGGAGAGGAGTTATCTGTATCGTCACTAAGGAAAGCCTCGTTCACGATATCGGAATCGGGTGTGTGAAGTCTAATATCGACAGAAACCATCCCTGGAACCTGAAGCAATGAAGCAATCCCTATGAAAATTGGCCATCTATGGAGCACAAACAGACTAACTTTATATTTATAGAGTTTTATATACCTAATAGAAAACTGACCTAAACTTAGTAAATTTGGTATGGATCTGGGTTTTTCCCCACCACTTCCAAGTAGGGGTAATAGCGATTTTTTTTAAGAGAAAATTAATTATGTTTTAAAATAATCGTTTTCATCCGTAACAGTTTCTCATTTTATTCAGAGTTCGGCCTAAACTTAGAAAGCATCTAAAAAATTGATGATTGAAACAAAACAACGACGATACGCATCCCTAATACTGGATTCAGGGAAATCCACCATTACCTCTATTGGGAAACAGGTTTGTGCAAGATGGCACTGGAGAGGGTTGACGTGGAAGCGTTTTCGTAGAACCCACACCTGACTGGAGGGGATACAGATTTAGCTTCAACCTCTGCAAAAATTAGTTCGGATCTTTGGCATTAATCCCCCCCCCCCCCCGGGAACTTCACTTGAACATTCACTTACGTACCCATAGTGAATACGTACTAATAGGCTGATGCAGTAATGGGAATCAGGAAATTTTCACTAACCTAATTCCATTATGCTGATAAATTACTTTTATGCTAAGCATTTAGCATCAGTGATTTGATAGCCTCGCCTGCCTTACCGCCATCATTATTCAATACTAGCGCACCATAATTGCTCTTTCAGGAAGCGTTCTGTCCTGCTGCCTCCTCGTTTATTCCCCCCCCCTCCCCCATTCACAAAAAATCCTGCAAACAAGTAGAGGAAGGATGAAAAGAACCATCATTAACCCCGTTCATTGTATAAGAAGAAAATTCCTAAAAAAAAAAGAAGGATTGATTGATGAGAAAAGTCAGGATAGCGTTGAATGAGGGTCTGATAGGCGCTGGTTGAGATAACCCTTCATACCTTCAAGATCGGCAAATTTTATAAAAAAGGCCGCCATGGTCTGTTCAATGGGAGAATATAATGAGATATTCCTCAGCAACCAGGATCGTGAATACATCACTATTCATACCGACCGTGGCCAAAGAGGGTAATTTTGACGAGTCATCGATATGACTTAGTCTTTGAAGTAGAGAGAATAAAATCGAAATTAAAAACTTTGTGATGTACCCGTACATGTACGTATTTTGATGGATGTCTTAGGGAATTAATACATTAATACATTTTAATACTTTCTCTCTCCCTACAACGATTATGGAAACTATTTAAATAGTTAAATAATATTCAATTATTGTGAATACTACTGTCATGATGTTGTGTTTATTATTTGTATAACAAAATTTTCCAACCTCTGTACTGCATGACATGTTAACGTTCAAAACCTCTCTCCTTTCAACTAATCGGAACATTTGGATTTGTAGGGAGAGAGAGTGGATCGTAGGGAGATTCTGAGGCTTACATTTTGCACGGATAGGTAATTGGATCTCAGACTGTCTTTTGACTCGCATGATTTTTCTGTCTCCTATCTTCCTGAATGCGAGATTCGAAAAGACTCGGCAGCCTTTGCAGAACCACCTACACGTATCCACTCTCCAGGAACATACATAGTGTGATGAAGATCGTTTTCTTGTTCTGAAATATAATTTTAAGTCCGAATTTCCATTGTTTTCTCTCTCCCTACAAACTTGAAATTTTCAAAATTCAATATTTCCCAAACTATCCAATAAAGTGTGTGCGCGCTTAAGGAACTTGTTAAGGAAACCCACATAGAGAAACAATATGAAGGAAAAAAACACCAAAAAACGAGGTTTTGTTCACAAAAAAAGTTGAGCTGGAAAACCTATAATGTTGAAAAGACCCATACAATACTAGGCTATCTAAGCATACACAGCTTCAAAACGTCGCATTCTCAAGACAGGGATCCCCCCGTGCCTTAATTTGTCGAGTTGAAACGTGGAAGGATGATTTCAACTCTCTTAAAGATCTCTTTCAACTCACTATGTACCTACATTTTTCTCATAATCGAGTCGACTTTATTATTTGCTTTAATAGCGAACGTAATTCAATTTTGTGAAGGAGAGTTTACAGTCATTTTTCGCTAAATAAAAATGATACAAATGACCTTTTTAATGAATTTTCTAATTTCAACCTTAATTGCTCTAATTTCAACCTTTACTTGAAACAATTAGAGCACCTTTGTAGTAGATGTGGTGCGCGTACAGACACTTCTGGTATGATAGTACTACATAACGTTATAATAGTTGCTGGTTCATAACGTGCACATTACCTGGAATAGAGCGTGAGCTATTTTGGTTTATTATCTTCGATAATGAACCATTGGAATCGCCCAAAGAAAAAAATTTTTTAACCCCCCCTCAAAATTTGTTGGTTTACGTTTCAAGATACGTAGATTCAGAAAATCGAATAAAAAAAATCCGTCCGTCCGCCGTCCGCGCCACTTTGCCCAGTTAACGTTGAGCTAAAATTACGAAATTTGGTTTCAGGGTTTGGACTAGCCCCACAATGATCCTCGAAACTTTTCATAACCCTAGGTCAAGGGGAAGGGGTTCAAAACGAATTTTGAAATTTTGAAAATTCCATATCTCAAAAAATTCATATAGAACGGTGTGTTTTTTATTTCATATTTAGATAGAGTTTGTTCCGTAGAATTTTTTAAGACCATCCGCAGCTTTGTACGACCAGCCGTTCGTTCACAATGACGGCTCAAAGATTGTGCCTCACAACCCGATCGTGAATCAAACTGTTGAAATACAGGTCCATTTTCATACTAACAAGCTCTTTGGAACATCATATGGCTTAAGTGATGTCGAGTTTATTGTTCTGAGGTGCGTTTCGTGCTACGGAAATGAAGGTAATTTCGAATGTTTGTTGGTAGGTACTTCTTTTATAAAAAAATTATTACCGACGTAGTATTAAAAACCCCAGAATTATATCGTATTAATTAATCATAATTAATAATAATTATTATTAATAATAAATACGAATTATTAATACCTAACAATAAATTATAATAATTTTCACTAGGTACTTGATAAAATTGATAATAATAATTAATCTAACATTTAGGATCTAGACATTTAGACCTAGTGATCTAGACAGAAAAGTGATCTGTACAAAGAAGATAATGAACCGTTGTGTCAAGAATTTGCAGAGTTTTGTTATTCACGGACTAAGTAGGTGGAGATATAACTATTGTTACCGATGAGTCCTGATATCTAATAGTGCGCTATATACTGTGAAGACATGATGTATGTTGGGTCCATGGGATGAATTAGATACTCCCTCTCCACCTTGAAACCGCCCCTGGCTATTTCAATGGTAGCCGTTATGCATGGACTGAATCATGGGAGTATATTTAGTTGTTATGAATGAAAATTCGAGTAATCGCCTGTGGGCTCTTATAGAAATCTACTGCTGACGTCGGAGTCGCTGCGTTTTCATCGACCAAACTATTCAACCTTTCCCACCTGCCGAAATACGTCAGAGAGTTAACGCCGGGTCTCATTTGGCTCCCAATATCTCAACATTCTCCATAGCTTAGAACTCTCAGTAACAATGCTCTCATCAACCCATCGACCGGAGAGCGGGTTTTCCATTGAAAGCATGATATCAGAGGGATCCAACCAATTTGTATAGTTAGGGAACAAGTGCGGAGAAACGAGCGTTGACGGAATGCCACGGCCTGGTTCTACGTTGAGATTATTTTACTTGGATTTCCCTCGAGTGACATTCCTGTTAAGTATTCACGCCGGTGACTTGGACATTAATGAGTTGGATGGGAATAGCCCACCCCCCCCACCCCCCTCTCTATCTACCCGTTAGCTCCAGACATAATTCGAAAACCGTTACGTAGGAGGATGTAGAGTTGAACTAGGAATGTCAATGTCCGAATTACCGTCTCGGTGCATCTTTCAGAAATTTCATATAGCACAGTTTTGTCTATTCTTCGCTGCTCCCCTTTGATGATTGTTTGAGTCTACAAGGATGCACTGACATTATCCGTACAGTCGTGGTCGGCATCATTTAATTTCCGGTGGGGAGTAAACCGGTCGTATTTTTGCTGATGCAGAATCAACTTGCAGTTGACTCGAGTTACTAAACGTTGTTTAACGACAGGCGTTGTTGAAGAAACTTCCACGAGAATATCGATTAATAAACACCCTTTGTGTCGACTTTGTGACCCTCCTTTTGTAGGTATAGCGAATTTTTACGTCTTCACCGTCTGATAGGGCTTCCCTATAAAAAGGGTCTGCCCCCAAGCGGTCGTTCTGCAGCCCACAAACAAGATCATGAAATGCAAAGAGTCAAATGTGTTTTTTATCGCCAATATTCATTTTTACACCGCGTCAGGACAATGATACATTTCTGGCGAATTGATGTCTTTACGAAACTCTTGTTTTTGATCGGGGTTACAACTTGGTATGCTTGGGTATGATCTCCTATATTACTGCTTTTAGTTGTTGAATAGAGAGTTCCTAAGGGATAAGCCATAGAAGATAGATTCTAACTTATCCCAACTGCGCATGCGCGTCGGCTGAGTTTGAACTTATTGCGTTAAGTTCGACATATCCGGTCTCATACATAAGGCGCCTTATAAGATATATCTTAAGGCACAATCTTACGAATCGTCTTTTACCACACTCCGGGATTTTCGCGCCTTTTGCAGCGTTTTTAGTCGTGTAGTGTCGAAGTGTTTAATGTGTTTAATGTTTGATTAATTTGCTTAATTCCCTGATGTGTGTAAAATGAACTCATCTATCGTCGTTATTCACTTACCGTTGTGCTAAGTTGAGTTGACGTTACTTTTGGGCCACTTCCGTCAAAGCTGACTTATTTGGTTAGCATCCAAAATTTGCTCGTCTTGGATAAGGCCACTAGATTCGGCCTCTCCACTATGAACTTCTTACGAACTCGGATACTACTCTACCGTTGTTAGAAGCCATCAATTGTTAACTGCAGTGATTTCCAGTTTTGCTCAAATAATGAAGACATGATCAGTATGAATTTTCTCACATTGGTAACTACGATAATGTTACACTAGAAGATATTGATGTTACATCGTAAGAAACTGACTTGTCTATATAGACTAAACTGCATGAACGGACAAATCAGTATTTAAACAGTACGAAAATGGCCATGAAAGTTATTTTACAAGCTCCTACCCTCGAATTTTCTAGTGCTTCAATGTTCATGTAGCGCTTCGCTTTGCTTCGGACAGTTTGATCCACCGAACGATGAAGGACGGGGCTGAGGGAAACTGCTACCCAGCAGTTAGCGAGGCCCAGGGTTTCTCAAGGGTGGATCATTACCCATCGTTTAGTCGTTAACTAGTTTGTTTGCTTTAGTAACTATCCCATTTCAGCTACATCTGCATCAGACGTGGTAATTTGGGTGAAGTGGAGGAGGAATCTAACGGAGGGAAAGTTTTGATTTGTTCCCCTTCGATTCCAACAGCAGTCTGTTATAGGATCTCGTTGTATTGTATCTTCGTTATTGGATATAGACGAAGAATTTCAACTGCATATACTTTATCGGTTTGTGGCTAACTGAACACAAACCACCCAGAGTTTGTAAGTTGAAAATTATCAGCGGCAGGTGGTTACCAACGAAAAAGGTGGTTAACAACGAAAAAGTACAAAAAATGGACTTTATTTCAGGAAGATTCGGAAAAAGGGGATTTAATTTCAAATAGTTCTGTTTATATTGGAAGAAACAGCCCTTGCACATGACCAATAATCGACTCGAAAACCACAAAAAATTCGAAAAAAGTGGATTCTGTTTCAACTAAGTTCTCTCTTAGTTCTGTCTATACTGGTAGAAACAGCCCTGCACGAGACCGATATTCCAGTCGAAAACGACAAAAATTCGAAAAGCCGTAAGAAGCCTTATCTTCTACCAACCTCCTGTCTCAATCTCTTATATTCATATGGTACGCAATCGTTAACGTATAATGGGGGGACAACTTGAAGGATTTTTTGTTTGAGTTCTCCGACCCCTGGGAGATTATTGTGACATCTTTCCTGTTGTTTATCTCCTCCGTTGAATTTCAAAGATGCCCGTCACGCAAAGAACTATTTTGATCGAGGGTTTGACAGACGTCATGCTCCCACTAAAAGCTTCCCGACACGCCACATTTTATAATTGACAGTGATAGATGATGTTGATGAGTAAATCATTCGAGGAGGGTTACATAAATGAGACGCACGATTTGAGAACTGCATTCAACAAGAAACAACGAACTACAATCGATCGGATGGCATTTTGTTTGAATCAGACTAAGATCTCTTCGTGTAAGAACTTATATCAATAAACATGTCAAACTGTGCTGTTCTGATATCAATAAACAGATATTAAATATCTATTAAATATCTCAATTTTACTGCATATTTCGAGTTTATGTCTAGGAGAAGGGAAAAATGCCTTCCACAATTCCTGTATATTGACTATACAGTCGATAAACCTGCATAACGATGCGAATGAACGGTAGGGGCTGAGGACAGACCCTCAACCTGCCGGAGCTTCAAATTTTGAGTTCACAATTATGACCCATTTATGGCAGTGCTGAGAGGGCACGCGCAAAACGAGTAACAGCTGACCCTGGCTTTGGTCGACGGAAAACCCATGTTTCAATCATAATTACCACGATGTTACCTTCATATCCGATCGTCCTTGAATGACGGTCAGTAGTTATCATAATTCCATCAGAAGCCAAGTACGTATCCTTCATTACGTACAGCTCGTGGTTCAGGCGCCTCATTTAACTTGCGAAATAATGAGCGTTTTAGTCTCGAAAATGGGTCTCGCTGACCACTCTTTCCATTTCATTTAGCCATTCATTTTACGAAAACCTTACCGTCTGGAGAAGAGCTATTTTCAGCTATTTACAATAGGTACCTACTGATTTATTTGTGCAAATTTTTCTGTGCTTGAGGCACAGAGGGGCTACGAAAGTGGGACATGCAAAAAGAAAAACTCACAATTTGATACTGATATTTCGGCAAACGCCTTCGTCAGAGTAGAAATCGTAGACTGTTGAACTATACTACTCTTGTCAGAGACAATGGCATCCCACCATCATCCCACCGTCACGAAGACAACCACTTCTACCAATTTCAAGACAACCAACTTCTAATCTGACGAAGGTGTTTGCCGGAATATCAGTATCAAATTGTGAGTTTCTCTTCAACTTTCGTAGCCGCTGTGTACCTCAAGAATAAATATATACCCATATGATTTTTGGCAGTGAATTCAGGATGGTCTGAAAAGGATTTTGGTGTACAAACCTTCCGGAAATTCAAGATTCAAAAATTTTGGACCGAGAACAATAACTTCCTTTTCTTCAAAAATTTGCTAAAAGACAATATAAAGTCGCTAAAGTCGTGCTTTTAACAGTATAAATTTTCAAATTTTCCGGGGTGAGACCTCCGGACCCCCTGATCTGAGTTGTGCCAGTTGGGGGATCCCACGGTAGGGTCTCCTTCCAGGTCAATCACCCCCCCCCCCCCCCCAATCAAAATCCTATTTACACCATCTTTGTGTAATTGATTGAACGAATCGTAATGTCTCGAGTTTATTTGTTCAGGGCCATACGAACGCTTTAGTGAAACCAACATTTGTACTAAAGTCAGCAGACAAAACTATCTACTTTCACGAAAATTACTGGAGAAAATCTACACAAATCGAACCTGAAAAAACAACGCCCTCCGCCTTGTTTCCAGTCCGGCCGAGCTCAAACATCAAACCGTTGGCCGCAAGTGGCCACAGGTCATTTTCTCCGTCCAACTTTTGGCTCTTGGCCATGACTCCTGACTTCCGTCCAGGCGTGTAACATCCCCTTCCTCCATATCCAGCTAAATTTCACTGCGATGGGGGAAACCTTTTTTCTGCTCTGATTGCTATTGGCTGTAGAGGGAGAGAGTAATAAGTCATCTATAAAACGAGATGATTTATCCCGAAACCCCCCACCCAATAATACGTCAGAGTCACAATTTCTTTTTTAGCGAGAAAGGTATATTACGTTGTAGGACGTTGGACACTGAATAAGTCTTCCTCTGCAATTAATGTAATCTGTTTATTGTTTTTTTTTCAATCCTTGAATTCAACAATCATGCATCTCCGACATATCTTCTGAAGATCACTGTCAACAAGTTTATTGGCTTTAAATATCGACGTAACACGAATTTCCACTATCACAATTGGGTTTCTTGCAACTCTGTCGTCATACTGACATTTTATTATAGAAAACAACTGATTCTTAAAAATTCATCTGGAAAAATGAACACCGCCAAATCAACTGTTTCTCCTTTCCATACGTTTATGAAGAGCCACAGGGAGTTTGAATCCTCCACCTTTATCTTGTTTAACTTTGGTCACTCCATTGTGACAAACACGGTTTGAATATGGATGAATACTAAGCTTCACTGGTTTGAGTTTGTATGAGTATAGCAGAACTCTGGCTATTTCAATCCGCTTTCACGACTTTGAGGTGTGCTGTGGCTTCATGCCTTTTGTGGTTGAAACTACGCCTATTATTGTAAAATTACCTACAAATATTCAGAGCCAATATCTTGGAGAAGTCCCAGAACATGTCCCTCTAAATAAGCACGAATCTGCTTTACATGCGCGTGTCAATATACTGAGTGCTGTTGAAATTATATGGTTTTAAGCTCCACACGAAAATTTGAAACTTCGACTAAGAGTAGTAGAATCAGATTGTGATGAAGTTACGGGATAAGTAAACGAGCCCACACAAAACATAGTATGATAAGCGTTATTAACAATAGTTTGGCGCTTCAAACGGAGTGCATTCATTGACAAGCCGCAAAACGAGAAAAACGTAGTTTTAAGAAAATCCTAATTGGAGAAAGTTCTAGTTTTTCGGAAGAACCCAGTTTTACAGGAAACCTCGTCTTATAGAAAAACCAAGTTTTACAAGAACCTATTTTACAGGCAAACCTAGTTTTACAGACAATCCTATTTTTACTGGAAAATCTCGTTTCGGGAAAATCTAGTCGTTCAGGAAAACCTCGTTTTCAGAAAATTCTAGTTGAAAACAAAGAACAAGTTTTACAAAATAACCTAATTTTACAGAAAATTCTAGTTTTACCGGAAAACCTCGTTTGAGAAAAACCTAGTGTTGAGGAAAAATCTATTTTTGAAACAAACTCTA
Source organism: Stenodema calcarata (assembly GCA_963920205.1). Taxonomy (NCBI): domain Eukaryota; kingdom Metazoa; phylum Arthropoda; class Insecta; order Hemiptera; family Miridae; genus Stenodema; species Stenodema calcarata. The sequence goes on from OY986052.1 coordinate 6,810,297, forward strand.
GTTGGGAAAAACCTAGTTTTGGAGAAAATTCCAGTTTTTTAGAAAAGTCTACTTTGAGACAAACCTACTTCAGGAAAACAGAGTTTTGAGAAAACCCTAATTTTGAGAAATACTTACCTTGTTTGGAAAAAACCTAGTTTTGAGGATAAGCTAGTTTTGAGAAAATCGTAGTGTTGAGAAAATTCTAGTTTTTAAATTTCACACTCATTTGATCCTTTTATCCCAAAACGTTCGAAAACTCGTCGAATTTAAACCAGATCTGATCTCAACTTCAACCACTCGTACAACGATCGTACATCTCCTTGGGACGACATAAGTCATAAGTTACGATCCCTATTATATTCATCCGACAAAAGGATGATAAATCTGGGACGCTCTTATCTCGCATGCACGCGTAATCTGTTCAACTCGGGGGAACGCTAATCGCACGGCCAAGTTGAGAGTTTCACCATAAAGCAGGAATACCGTGAAATGAGTTACTTCATCATGTTCTCTCCTGAAGGTCGTTACCCGACGCATTATTGAAACATTATGGCCAACGATGTGACCTGAGATAACCTTTATCTCTATATACGTCGGAACGTGCACAGGTAGAATATGGACAAGGTGATGCCAGCAATAACTTCTTGTGGCTCTTGGAACGTACCTGATACTAAATATCCTAATCGTAACACGACTAGACCAACCTATGAAACACCGGTATGGCCTATACCAATTTGGCCAATTTGCGCACATAATTTCAAGTGTAAAAGAACACACACTGAACTGTGCCAAAATGTAAAGAAATTGTAATCGGTGCTGCAACAATATTTCATTTCTTAATTAGTCAATATTGTGAGCATAAAGTAGGGAAGTAAATTGGTTGGAAAAACATCGATGTTTACACATTGATGTTTCTTACGGCAAACATCGATGTTTTTTACGGCAAAGCCTCTTCGCTGGAAAAGACTGTGTTTTCACACAGTCGAGGCGATTGAAGGTGCATAATTTAATACTAAATCATATGTATCCTCCATCAAAATCCAAAATGCCAAGACGTTTTGTTGAATTTTTTGAGTGGGGGTGGATTTTTTTTTCAAACATAGATGAAGCTTATCAGGGAAGCTTACGCCTGTGAAATTCGTTTCTTCATCTCTCACTTTTCAGTATCGCCAAAAGATAAACGTTAACCTAAACGTTGCTCGGTTACATTGGGCGTAGTGGTGGTTGTATTCCTACTATCTTACCTCGAGTCAATCATGACTTACATGACCAATAATATTATGCAATATAAACATTGCAGCTGATAGTACAGTAAAAGGCAAAATGACCATGTAAAATAAGAAATAATATAGTAGGTAATTACAGTTCCAAATAAGGCACAGAAATAATGCAATTACATGCTGAAATTTAGAATAGGTTTGTAATTAAGAGTATTTTGGGAGAAAGGAAAACATCGTTGTGTGATAAACATCGGAAGAAAAACATCGATTTTTAAAGAAAAACATCGAGTATGCGATACCCATCCCTAGTTTAAAGACATTATTCACTAAAGTGTATACAATTCCTCGTAGTTCACAGTCTAATCGTTATTATCTATTAATTTATCTTTGTAGAGTAAATTCCATGAAACATGACATTTCTCTAGAGAAAACAGGAAGCAAGGCTTCCCCCACGCTTCTGTAATCCCTCTCCTTTTCTTTATCTCTTTTAACCTTTCCTCTTATTTCCACAAGCCCTCCCAGGCAATCTAAATTCCACCTCTTCTATTTCCTTTTTACAAATGGATGAAATGACCGTAACTCCCAATTAATTTGGAGCATAGAATAATTTACCCCTGATATAGAGTTGGCTGACTGCTTCAGTAACATGGAGGTACTTCAGCTGGACTTACTGATGCATTATATTGAACATAATAATCGTAGGTCTTTATCAATGCAAGACCGTCCACAACCCTAAAGCCAAATATACCATTATATCTGAAAAATAATTCTCTTTAAAACTCTAAAAATCAACCACTTTCATAATTAATTTCTGATGAAAGGCTTCCATACAACGAAAAGCGAGAGAAATACTGTTCCAAGAGTTTGGTGACCTAAATGTTTAAATTGTACTAACTGCAACTACTTTTGGGATCTAATAATCTGCTCTTTCGACTTCTGTTTTTCATATTAAAATTTAGAGCACTGTCAGGGTCACTATCTAATGTAAGGTTTGATTGCGTATTGTATTGAATCAATAACGAACTATTTTCAATCATGTTTCTTCCTACTGAACTCAATGTAATTGCTCAAATCGATTTCAAAAATAGATTGAGAGCATGATTTTATTAAGCCCAAAATTATTTAGAAAAAACTCGCTATTTCTCCGCTAGCTCATCCGTGGTGTCAATGTGACAGATTGTACTAAACATATGTGTTACTTTGAGTCAACAATGTTGAGTAGGTATTTCAAGTTTTGTATAAAACCTACAAGTCTAGAATATTGGCTACATTGGCCCACCCAGCCCTGGTAATTACCAGTCCAAGCACGGGGCAGTATTCTTTCATTGCCCTAACGATGATTTCCTTAAATCGAAAGCATTCTGCTTCCAATACTCGATTTGCTGGTTAAATTAGACATATACAACATATTCAATCTCCGTATTAGTCTGCTGCATCTACGGACTCATATGCCAATCCAGAATTGTCATTGCGATGTCAGTAAAAAACCGCAGCACCAACGATTATTCAAGTAGACAAATGATATGATGGGGATCAACTTAGCTCTCTAAAAGCCTAATCGCTCAACGTGAAGGGAAAACTGCCCTAAAACTGCTCTCTTCCCCCTTGATGTTTTCCGGCGTTGCCTTATCATTAGACTCGGCTCGTTATTTTCCCGACCGCACCGCGCACCGTCAACCCGAAATTGTTTCCAAGCTCCTGGGGAATGTGAAAGGAGGCAAGGCCTACTTAGGAATTTAATTTCCTCACCCCACTGTCCTCTTTAGACGCGGGACAAATTAATTTATCATAATGAACCATAATCTTCACGGGCCGAAGCCTCTCGAGGGAAGGTGCAAGGGTAAGACACTAAACACACCCCTAAGATTACTCTGGTAGGGGGAATTTCCTTTGCTCTGTTCCACCTCGGATAGAGTTTAATAACTAAAGCAAGCAGAAATGTGGTCGCTTTCTTGGATTCTCCGGTTAGTAGCACTTTGCAATTACTATATTGCAGTTGTTCCATTGAGATTCAAACGTGGCCTTTCTACGATCGTTGGAATGCAGGCAACTCCAACTCCTTCATTGGAGGTATAACATTATTCGAGGACACATATATATTATCTACTTATCCCTTAACTAAGCACCCAGTTGAGGCCATTCACAATTCCTCTGTAACTTGTTGGTGAAAGGTTTTATTCTTTATCGGTTGGTTACACAGTTCCATTATTGGAAATAATAAACTAAAAACTACATTCATCATTCAACCTAAAGGTTTCCCAGTTACAAATCTTCACAAAATTTGACATTTTACGTCAACTCTTATTTTTCTCTTCTTACAACTGAAGCGTCAGGGAAAAACAATTTATGTCCACTTCGTTTCTTCTTTGGCATCCATCAACTTCGAGGAGATTTTATGAAGAATGGGAAGGAGGCCAAACTGAAGAGGATGATGACGATTTTGAAGAAGATTTCCTAGTGTCCATTGAATAAAATAGAAAAAATAAAGCGAAATATTTAAAGAACCTGTCTATAAGAACCCCTTAACAAAAAATAATATAGCATCCTAGCAATTTCGAAACTTTAAATTTAGATTTTTCCGAAACTTTAAATTTCGATTTTTTCGAAACTTTAAATTTCGATTTTTTCGAAACTTTAAATTTCGATTTTTTCGAAACTTTAAATTTCGATTTTTTCGAAATTTTCAGCTGAGTGGACAAAGCTGTTTTCTACCTTTTCAACTGTTGCAGTTGACCAACGGTCGGGAAAACTTTGTAAGATGATCTTTATTACAACTCGAATCGTTTGAAATGTCAATTTGTACGTAAATTTTGAATGACCAAAATCGTGTGGAAGTATTTTGTTTATTCGATTTTTTCATTTAGAGGTTTCCTGAGGGGATTCCAAAGGTGCAATATTGGGAACAAACCAATAATCATACAATATGAATATCATAGTACCTATTCCATGTATATCTATTCTATTAATATTCTATTTGTATCTATTCTATTAGTATTCTATACTGTACAGGGTGGTTCTTAATGAACCCTTTTTATTTCGATATTTCGCGAGATATCGAAAAACTCATCGAAGTAAGGTCCCAAGCCTGGGTTGCGAAAGGGCGAGGGAAAATAAATCACATGGCCATAATGATTTAGATATCACTTACCTGTGTAAAAACTCATCTAAAATCATCAAGAGCCAGGATAACGTATTTTTCTTAAAAACGACCATGTTTCAGGCTTTAATCCCGATTTAATCAAGCCCAATAAAAAAAAAAAACATATCACCACGTGATTCAGTGTCGGAAAATAGTGAAATTTCATGTGCCACACTGTGGGTTTTCCGTCTTATCGAAATTACTAACAAGCTCTTCTGGACGCTCCTAGGTCCGCCCAAGAAAAATGGTTGTGGAATTAAAAAGTTCATAAAATATGATGTAAAATCCGAATCTGCAATAAAAAAAAGGGGGTTGGCATGCGTAGCCAGCATTTGTGCGCATGCACGAAAATGTGATCGTTGAATTCTTTGTAAAAAACTCTGCAAATTCTTGACACAACGGTTCATTATCTTCTTTGTACAGATCACCCTTCTGTCTAGATCACTAGGTCTAAATGTCTAGATCCTAAATGTTAGATTAATTATTATTATGAATTATCACTAATTATTAATAATTTTATCAAGTACCTAGTGAAATTATTATAATTTATTGTTATGTATTAATAATTTGTATTTATTATTGGTAATTATTATTATTAATTATGATTAATTAATACGATATAATTCTGGGGTTTTTAATACGACGTCGGTAATAATTTTTCTATAAAAGAAGTACCTACCAACAAACATTCGAAATTACCTTCATATTCGTAGCACGAAACGTACCTCAGAACAAAAAACTCGACATCACTAAAACCATATGATGTTCCAAACAGCTCGTTAGTATGAAAATTGACCTGTATTTCAACCGTTTGATTCACGATCGTGTTGACAGACTCAACCTTTGAGCCGTCATTGTGAACGAACAGCTGGTCGTACAAAGCTGTGGATGGTCTTAAAAAATTCTACGGAACAAACTCTATCTAAATATGAAATAAAAAACATACCGTTCTATATGAATTTTTCGAGATATGAGATTTTCAAATTTTCAAAATTCGTTTTGAACCCCTTCCCCTTGACCTAGGGTTATGAAAAGTTTCGAGGACTATTGTGGGGTTGGTCGGAACCCAAAAAAAAAAAAAAAAAAAAAAAATCGTAATTTTAACTCAACGCTAACTGGGCAAAGTGTCCCTCGTGGTTGCGTACTCGTACGAAAGCCGTACCCACTTTATGGTTGCTTTGAATCACGAATCCAATGGCTATGACTGGCATGTCTGAAGTCAAATCACCTAAGAAGAAGAATTCAAATAAACACCTCGATTCGATATGAAGTCTATTTTGTCTTCTTAATTCACCTCATCCACGGGCCTCTCAGATAATATGACGTCGCAAAACAAGCGACCAACTACGTCAAAAGATATGACGTCAAACAGGTGCCGCCAAGAACACGTCACAGGATATGACGCACGTGACCAGGCAGGGGGTGGATGACGTCAGATAAGTGGTAGGCAAGAACACCTAACAGGATATGACGTACGTGGACCGGCAGTGGGTGGATGACGTCAAACAGGTGCCGCCAAGAACACGTCACAGGATATGACGTAAGTGGACTGGCAGGGGGTGGATGACGTCAGACAAGTGGCCGGCAAGAACACCTCACAGGATATGATGACGTACGTGGACCGGCAGTGGGTGGATGACGTCAGACAAGTAGCCGGCAAGAACACCTCACATGATATGATGACGTACGTCGACCGGCAGGGGATGGATGACGTCAGACAAGTGGCCGGCAAGAACACCTCACAGGATATGACGTAAGTGGACCGGCAGGAATGGATGACGTACGTGGACCGGCAGGGGATGGATGACGTCAGACAAGTGGCCGGCAAGAACACCTCACAGGATATGACGTAAGTGGACCGGCAGGAATGGATGACGTACGTGGACCGGCAGGAAAGGATGACGTCAGAGGGGTCAAGGGGAGCCAAATGTTTTAAACCTCCATTTCTTCCTCACTAATATTAATAAGCATTATGTAAATACGGATCGTAATCTTGAATCTACTTGTACTTTCAACAGTTCTATTATATAAAATATCAAATTACCGTCGAGTTAAGTATTTTTTAACAATTCCTATTTCCATCATAAAAAATTTGTTTCTTCCTACAAAAGTTGCTTAACTCAACACTTCCTTCGTTAAATACATTTTAAAATAAATTGTGTCTTCCTTTAACATAACAGTTTTAAAATCTTTGTGCAGATCACCCTTCTGTCTAGATCACTAGGTCTAAATGTCTAGATCCTAAATGTTAGATTAATTTCTATTATGAATTATCACTAATTATTAATAATTTTATCAAGGAGGTAGGTACCTAGTGAAAATTATTATAATTTATTGTTAGGTATTAATAATTTGTATTTATTATTAATAATAATTATTATTAATTATAATTAATTAATACGATATCCGGCTGTTGGAATCGCCTGGGTTGCTTTGTGCAGAACCTGAATGATAGAGATGATGAATTAATTACAAATAAAATGTACCGATATAACTCTGGGGTTTTAATTACTACGTCGGTAATAATTTTTCTATAAAAAGAAATACCTACCAACAAACATTCGAAATTACATTCATTTCCGTAGCACGAAACGTACCTCAGAACAAAAAACTCGACATCACTAAAACCATATGATGTTCCAAACAGCTCGTTAGTATGAAAATTGACCTGTATTTCAACCGTTTGATTCATGATCGTGTTGACAGGCTCAACATTTGAGCCGTCATTGTGAACGAACGGCTGGTCGTACAAAGCTGCGGGTGGTCTTAAAAAATTCTTAGGAATAAACTCTACCTATATATGAAATAAAAAATCCACCGTTCTATATGAATTTTTTAAGTTTTGGAATTTTCAAAATTTCAAAATTTGTTTTGAACCCCTTCCCCTTGACCTAGGGTTATGAAAGGTTTCGAGGACCATTGTGGGGTTGGCCGGAACCCATAAAAAAAAAATTCGTAATTTTAACTCAACGCTAACTGGGCAAAGTGCCGCGGACGGACGGATTTTTTTTATTCGATTTTCTGAATCTACGTATCTTGAAACGTAAACCAACAAATTTTGAGGGGGGTTAAAAAATTTTTTTCTTTGGGCGATTCCAATGGTTCATTATCGAAGATAATAAACCAAAAATAAGGGGACGTTACGTCGATGAGTTTTTCGCTATCTCTCGAAATATCGAAATAAAAAGGGTGGGACGTTCATTGAGAACCACTGTATAATATCTATTGTTTTCTATTTGATCGATGATTAAATGTCTTGTAAAGTATATTTGTAAAATTTATAACTGATTATTTTCTTCAGGTGATCTTGAAATCGTTTGACTCAGGAATCGACCAGCGTGGTGAGTCTTCAATTTCAACTTGGTTTATCTAGTTTTTAGGATTTGCACGTTTATCATACATTTTAGATACCTATTGTAGGACCAGTCAATATATTAACCAAATGAAGGTAGTCTGTCTTTCTGAGATGTAAAATATTGCAACTGCACCACCTTCACGTGGTTACCCACGCCCTGGTGATGACGTATGACATTTTCATTCCCCCCGAAATAGTGTTAGCGATCACGACCTCACCTGACAGCCGAGTCTGATTTCACACGCCCCTGAACCCGAATACGTGGTTCACCCGAAGAAACTCCACATTTTGAGGGAGAAGAGCGAACTCTTGGAGTTGACAATCTTCTCGTAAAGTCGTCTGAAGGGAAGACGAACGAGGAAAGGCGTGAAAAGGGAGTTTCCGGAGCCTTTCACCCGAATTAGAACTCGGTCGTGATAAACTGTCTCGTTTGTTTACGTAAATAGGGTTCACCAGTGGAATCCTTTTCTCTCGCGTGACAAGTCCATCCATAAGTGTGATGAGGCAGCGAATGTGCTTCACATTAATATTCACGCGGCATTAGAATCGTAAAGCGTCTGGTGTTGTGAATATTACGAGGGTTTCACAGTTTTTAAAACATGAATTGTGGATGAAACGTTCTATACAAATCCGTTTTAGATCATTATGAATGGATTATGCATTTCTCATTGATTCAACAAATTTTCATTTGTATAGGTATATACAAATGTAGTATAAATACCACATTCATTAACTTATGCATCTGTGCCATTCCTATCGTATACCGCGCCATATACTCTGTACTGTTTAAAACCCTATAAATATAAATTACATTATTGACAATTCAATTACGCCAGTAATAACAAATTGCTGAGAATACTGATGCTTAAATATCGAGACACTTAATCATTTAAAACTATGATTCTCTAATGTAACCTCCCACTTACTCTTTGAAGTGTCGTTGTTCATACTCGAGTTATTTGTCAGCGTCTTTTACTAAATGAGGTTCTGAAATACTGTACGCCACGACTTAGTCGTTGAGTGGGCTCTTCCCTTTGTCCACTTTTCAGGTTTTTTTTTTTTTTTTTTTTTTTTTTCAACTTTTTATTGGCTTCGTTACAAAAAACATACAGCCGCAGTTTGTATAATTTCATATCTACGGATAATACATAATAATTATGTTAATTATTACATTAATTATTACAATGTTTTTAATTTTTGATTTCACAAATTGGTTTCACAATTGGTAACTAATTTGTTTGAGGTAGAGGTATATAGCTTCGTGCACTTCTTCGGACTCTTCCATTAGGAGGGTATTCAGATTGAAGGGGAGGTTTGTTAGGAGCGAAAGTTTCTTCAGGAGGAGGTTTCTTGGGGCTTCGTATGCGGCGCATTCTAAAATAATATGCTCCATTGTTTCAACCACACTGTCGCAGGAGGAGCAGATATCCGTTTCGCTCAGTCCAAGACGGAAGAGGTAGGACCTAGTTCGGCAGTGACCAGTGCGCAGACGGTGAATAACAGTGTGGTAGGACTTATCCTTGTCAGGGGCTGTTCTCTGAAGCCAACTCGTTCTTGATGGAAACCCAAAGAGTGATTTGTAGCGATCTCCAGCGGGGTATTCGAAGAACTCTTTCTTCCATTTCGTAAGCAGGGATTGTTTAAATTGACGACGAAGATCAGTATGGGGACAGTATGGCAAGGAAGGAATTTTCAACGGGATTTCAGTACCCTGACGGGCCCTAGCATCAGCCACCGAGTTCCCTATTATATCCTTGTGACCCCGAATCCACATAAATTTCACCACAACATCCTTCTGCCTAAGAATGCCAATACGGTTTACAATCTCCGATTCCAGAAAAGTTATCCGGGAGGAAGGGCCGATCCCCGATAACTTCCGGAGAGCGCTCTGAGAGTCAGACAGGATTACGACCGAGGGGGGAAATGGGGCCAGTTCATCAACGTAAGTAAGTGCCTCTGATATCGCAAAGATTTTTGCTGTATACACAGACGAAGAATTCCACAGTCGGAAGCTCTTAGAGAATCCTGAAGTAGCGTCGAAGAAAGAACACCCCACTCGACCATTCAAGCGGGAACCATCTGTGTATAAGTGGATGCTTCCGGCGAATTTTTCTGCGAGGTACTCTCCGAGGATGGCATCGGTTGGAGCTAGTGTTTCATATGCACTTTGGGGGAGTTGGTGGACCTGTCGGGGCTCAATCATTCTAGAGTATTCCAATACATACTTGTAGGGCTTGCTTGCATTCGCTACCCACTCAAACTCTTGGCTCCAATTAATAAAGCTAGTGCATACTGCAGGAGACGGTTTCTTGGACCAGTATGGGGCTGTGAGAGTTTCAATCGCGAGTCTGCAAATAGCACTGAACTTTTCTTTGTGTCGGCTAAATAAGGATACCAAGTATCTTTCAGCCAACATCTCTCTACGCAGATAAAGAGGGGGTTCCCCCGCCTCAGCCAGCAAGACATTGATAGGGGTTGATTTCATGGAGCCCAGGGATGATCTCATTGCACGATATTGGAGACGGTTTAGTTTTTGGAGGGAAGTAGAGGATGCCGAGGAGTAGAAGATAGCTCCATAGTCAAGGACACTCCTTATTGTTGCTCTATAAAACATCAGTGCTACTTTTGGGTCAGCTCCCCACTTTGTGGCCGAAAAAGATCGCATTATGTTCAGGTATTTTTCTATTTTAGTAGCGGTGAGATCTATGTGAGCATTCCAATTGAGAGTTCGAGTGAGTTGGACCCCCAAGAATTTGGCTTGACCCGTACAAGGGAACTCCTTGTCCCCCAACATCATTGTACTTCCTAGCTGTATTGAACGGTGTCGCGTGAAGAGACACACTGAAGACTTGCCCGGCGCCACCTGTAGCCCCAGAGATTCAAGGAATAATTCCACCGACGCAACTGCCGAGTGTAATTGCTCGAGGCAGACCTCATAGTACATATCAGTGCAATACAGACAAATGTCGTCAGCATATTGAATGGTTCGTACTTTTTCGGGTAAAACATCTTCAAGGCCAGCTACATATATAATGTACAGGATAGTGCTGAGTATAGAGCCCTGAGCAAGGCCCTTACCGGCCGTCTGGGGGCCGATGAGTCTATTTCCCACACGCAGATAGAGTTTTCTCTGCCAAAGAAGGTTCATCATACAGGATGCAAATTTATAGGGGAGTCCCAACTCTTGAAGTCTCATCGCGAGAACAGGAAGCGACACTTCGTCGTATGCGGATGCCACATCCAGGAAGATGGCGAGCGTAGAAAAGTTTTGAGTCAGCCCAGTCTGAATATCTGTCACCAACGAATTAACAGCATCTATAGTGGAGCGTTCAGAGCGAAACCCAAATTGAGAGGCTGGGAGTTTGTCGTTATGCTCCAGCCACCATTGTAGACGGAACTTCATAAGTCGTTCGAAGACTTTCATGAGACAGGATGCTAGAGCAATGGGCCTGTAGGACTTAGCTTGGGAAGGGGGTTTTCCCGGTTTTAGAATGGGAATGACGACATAGTCTGACCATATCTCGGGGAAACTGCCTGTGTGGAAAAAAAGGTTGAAAATTCTCAGAAGACATCTTTGGTATTCAATGGGTATGTGCCTTAAGATCTCATAGGTTACTCCGTCTTTACCAGGGGCTGTGAGTTTACCATGTGGGATGGCCATTTGAAGTTCTCTTAGAGAGAATGAGGAGTTTAGTACGGGGTCTGATTCAGCAGACCAGCCATCGGTTTCCGGAAAGGGTGTAGACGGGACCCAGGGAGGAGCCAGATTGTCGAGAAAATCCTCGTTCCAATCGCCTTCTTGAGCTTTTTCACGTTGATTCATTTGAGCATTCTTGAGCGCCCTTATTTGCGCCCAAATTTGTTTTATCGGGGTTGAGCGATTCAGCTTGCTGCAGTATTGACGAAAAGACTCTCTTTTAGTACGCAGAAGGATTCTCTTGGCATCAGCAGCGCTTCGTTTGGCTTCTATGTACGTCTCGTAACTGGGGGAGATCTTGAATGCTCTGAATGCAGCTATCCGTCTTTGTACAGCGATGGCACATTCTTCGTTCCACCAAGGGCTGCTAGGCCGCTTTTGGCAGGGTTTCGTTCTGGGAGCAGCGTAGTCGCAAGCCTCTTCTATGGTTTTCATAAAGGTATCGTAATCAATCTCTGATATCGATATGGTGGACAGCTTCCTTTTAAGATATTCATGGAATTTATCCCAGTCGATTTTCTGTAAGTTCCATATCGATTGGGGTTGATGAGGAGGGATATCTTCGTCTAGTTGCATCTTCATCAGGGTTGGCCAATGATCAGAACCCATTGGGTCGGCCAGGACCTCCCATACAATTCTATTGGACAGGTTTGACGATGCAAATGTTATATCAACAGCCGACGAGTTGCGATGGGTAATTGACGGAACCAGGGTTGGAGAGCCGTTGTTCAGATATACAAGGTCGTGATCGGAGGCAGCAGCAAGAAGGGCCAACCCTCGACGGTCAGTGAATGACCCGCCGACAGCAGCGTGATGGCAGTTCCAGTCACCAGTGATAATACATGGTTGTGGAATGAGATCGAAGAATCGTTCCCACCGCTCTTGAGATATATTGTTGTTGGAGCTGTTGTACAAGGATACAAAATTTATTGTTAGGTTAGAAGAGATTTTCAGAGAAGCTGCTACGAAAGAAAGATCAGTTTCCTCGAAATGTAAAGAGAGGGGGGTTAGTTTTATGCCATTTTTCACAAGGAGGGCAACTCCAGCCCTGCCGTCCATTCTGTCCTTGCGGAGTAGTTGGTATCCTTTGAAAGAATAATTTCTTCTTGGGTTAAACCATGTTTCCGAAATAGCAGCAGCTGAGACCGGGTTGGTCGTCAGATAGTTCTCTAGGCTGGGCTTATTGCTAACTAACGATCGGGCATTCCACTGTAAAAATTGAACTTTTTGTGCACTCATTAGGAGTTATTTTTATTTATTTATTTATTTTATTTTTAGTAATAAGCATTGCTATTGATGGTTTTTATCTGTTAGATGTGTTTTTTGTTTATAAACAGCTTGGTTGAAATAATCTTGTAAGATGTGTGAGATGGAGGCGAATAATTCAGGTTCATTTGATTCTTTTTGTACATTTGACCTCATCAATTTCATTATTGATGTTGACACTTCGTTGATATCACCAGAGCGTTCTCTTTGAGGAGACTGAGGTCGCTTCTGGTTGGGTGGGAAAGTTGGAGAGTTTGACGATTGGTGATATTTAGAGGGAGGTGAAGAGGCGGATTCTACCTCACTACGGTCGTACTCCATTTCGAGTTCGTCCGAGAGATTTTCTTTCCTACTTGAGGACTTTTTGAATTTTTCAGGCCTAGAATAAGGATTATTCCGGCTCTTCTTGTTTGTTTTCTTAAATTTAGACGTGTTTAATTCTGGGAATTCCTCTTGCTCCTCGCCTTGGGTTGCCAACACCTCAAAACTATTGGTTGTTACAATACGTGAATATGTGTCTGCCATCACCATTGTTTTCTTTTGTCTTACTTTATCCTGAAAGAGGGGGCATGCATTGTTGTCCGCCCTGTGAGTGGAACCTCCGCAGTTTATGCATGAAGGGCTTTCTTTTTTATTGGTACATGAATCCGTTTCATGTTTTTCACCACAGTGAAGACATCTCACACCATTTCTACACTGAAATTTCACATGTCCTATTCGGTGACATGTCGTACACCTTCGTACAGGGGGTACATAAGTGTCCACCCGACAGCGGTGTCCATAAATTGATATGTATTGGGGGAGAACTTGGGAGTCAAAAGCTACGAAACAAGTTTGGAGTTTGATCCTTTCGGTCGACCCATCTGGCTTTGTTATGATTTTCGTCAACCGGCGGATTTTTTTTTGGCGGGACGGGAGAAACAATTTCCTTCAGAAGCTCCGAATCCTCAAGGGAGGTATCGACATGTCTGATAACGCCTGTTTTGAAGATTAGCGAATCTGGAATGTAGGTAAGAAGGTTCTTTTTGGCAAAGGCTTCATGAGATAGGAGTTTGTTCGCTATAGCTCCTGTCGTGGTTTCGACCTTGAAACGGTTACCTCCCACACAAACAACATTGGTGATCGATTGCTTATCAACTTTCGTTGACTGGAAAAGCCAACGACCAAAGACCATTGGATGAGTGTTTCCGATTTTTGTTTGAGTTCCTTCCACAAAGAAGAAGTATGGACCTTTATCGTCCTTTCGAAAGCGATTATTGACGACTCGTTGTTGAAATTCCGGCGTGGATAGCGGCTCAAGGGTTACATCCTTGCTGGTTTCGTTTAGTTTGGTATTATTAACGTTGGAATTTAGCGGGTCGGGGGGTTTTCCCCCGCCACCGTCTTCATCATCCATCAGTAAATTTTAAGAAACCTACCGAATCAGCGAATGTGGGTATTTCTATAATTTATAAATCAGTAGGACTTACCAACTGATATGAGCTGTCGGGATCGGCAGGTGAGCGGAGATAACAGAACGTGTCTGAACTCGAGTAATCAGCGTCTAACGAGTCATTCGTTAAACATGCTCATTTTCAACGTGAACAATTCAGAGAACGAATCATAAATATTGTTTTCACGCTACCCTTATTACATTGTGGGGCAGATAACAAGAGCTGCTGCTCCCAACGGTTCTCCCTGTCAAACTGATAATAACTGGAAGGGTTATGGTTCATGGATGAAGGTTCTTCATGTTTCCATAATATGTTCTCCATCAGAGACTAGAGATACATGCATTTCGCTAGACAGACATTATTTTAGATAAAAGTATCTTCAAATCCCCATTCGTTTTCTGGACATGCCTCAGAACGGGCGCTTCCCGATTTATTCTAATTTTGAAGGGTAGAAAACCCCGAAAACGAAAGAAAAATGTATGTCGAGTAGGTATGTATGATGGCAGTATGCAGCTAGATGGGCAGTTTGCAGCTCGCTGAACCGTTTTAATCTAGTAAAATGACCCGAATAAACGTCAATTGAAAATCCCCGAAGCACCCTCATCCGTAGGTTTTGCTATTTCGTTAGCCAGAATCCGTTTCAAAATTCCGTCAAGATCATTCGAATTGAACCGGAGACATGGGCGGTACTAGCGATTCGTTGTTTGCCCATGTGCGGACCATGCTTAACCATCATTCCGATCGCATTGCAATTCTGAAAAAAAGTGAACGAAAATTACTTAGTCCAATAGGGGAGTTTTGATTTTTAACGGCTGGATCGTCAAAAATGACGATTCTATTTTTATGGTAAAACGTTTATACTTTATTTTTCTACGTTTGACTATATTGGTTCCCCTGCTGGTGCCCGGAAAAAGGTGTAAAATATCAAACAGTCTTCTACCTTCGGTCCAGAGTGCATTTCAAGGAAAGACGTCTGGTATTGGTGACCAGAAAATTCGCTCATGGGGACATGCTGCATGGTTGGAACTTCTATATTTGATGATCTTTTATCAGATACGAGTATACACTCAAAATCCCCTCCTCAAAATGGATAGGGAATAGGTGTAAAGTGAGTTTAATTACGGAAATGGGTTTAATTACGTGGAAAATATCGTAAGATACGGCAGTAAATAATTAGGGATTTTCGCATCTAAAAATTGCATCATTCTTTGGTTTTACCAATTAGTGGATTATAATTACTATAATATTACGAGGCCTCATGAGCGGCTTAGGAAACACCAGAATGCGAAAAAACTGATCCTTGGATTGAATAGATGCATAGGGCAAAAATAATCATGTTCAATATTTTGCGCAAAAATATCGTGCACAAATATTGAGCAATATTTCAATGCCGATTCAACTCGCGATGGAAACCCCTGACACCGCGCTCCCCATCTACAAAACATTGACGAAACAGCAAAATTTACAAATCTTCCAGAAAAATATTGAACGCTCTCTTTTTTGCACAATATTACACGAGATATTCAAAATATTGAACGAAATTGTTGCCAGTGCCCCTTTAGGCACTGAATTGCAGACGGAAGAATGAGCCGCCAAACTAGTGTCATCATCATTGTATTATTACTTACAGCCTGAACCTAACATTCCTAGTTAGAGACCCCGAGGCAACTACTAGACTTAGTGATTCCTATCGTAAAATACTCGTACTACTGAATGAATACGTAGAGAATTATCGATGGCGCTAGAATCTTCATGGAGAGATACAATACAACGTCGAATCCTGAATTACACTTGATAATCGGATTGGGTTTGATCCGGTGTAATACGATTAAAGCCTTCAATACTGTGGCAAATTTTCTCCGTTCTTACAGACGGTTTACTGAAGTCCTCTTTCCGGTCGTTGGTGGTCCTACGTCATCAGTCTACGTTATCATCAATCATTCTATCTGCTTATGGACAAACGACACATTTCAAAGACTTTGAGATGACCCAGTCATAGCAAAGATTCTTGACATTTTCAGACCCACTGGAACTGTCCGTTCAATTGAACAATAATCAGTGGTGATTAGAGAGCGGTCATGCTGCATTGTTGTGTAAATACTGATTCCGTATTTCACTCCAACGGGTAGTTTCTCATATTTACTCGTAATGTGTAAATCGTGTTAGGTGACGCTGGAAGTGTATTGGTGTAAAATCAATACAGATCTCGTCATGCGAGAGTCACTTTAGTGCGTGCCTGTTACAGTCACGACTAGCAAGGGGTTCTCAACTAAACAAGGTGCATGAGGGAGAAAATGTCCCTACCCCATGAGCGCAAGGATTCCCTTAGGGCTACCCTCATTTCCGATTTAATTTTGATTAGATATGCATCGTATTTACACAGACGGGAATTTGCAATTATGGAGATACGTAGGTGAGGGTTGTTGGCAGGACCCGCTCATTATTGGGTCGGTTTCGACCCGGCATCCAGTCGACGGAACCACCTTCTGCGGTTACCCTATGGCAACACGCAAGCACTACAAAGCGCTCTCTCATCCCTCCCCGGTTGGCTTTCATTACGAGCTTCCACCGAGGAACGGGCTTCAAAACTGAACAGTCTCTCAGAGGACTATTTCGAAATTGCATCAACATCTACGGTTCCGTAAACCTTGCGGATACCAAGGCGTAATTGTGAATAAGGCCGCCCCTATTCCGGATTTCACACACTTCATTGAATCCGATTGATGGCTATTGCTTCAGGTGCTGGGAACCATTAACGCTTTGCCGATCGGTGCCCAATAATATGTACATTACAAAGATCAGATTTGTTTCTACTGGCCCCGAGTCGCCGGTATCGTAAAGTATGAGAAGGCGGGCAGGTGTGGAATTAATACCGCATTTGTGAATCACTAGCCCCAAATTATTCTTTCCATTTCCCAGGCAGTCAGGATATCGATTTTAAAATACATTTGTAGAAATAATTGTTATTTTAGATATGCCGACTGATACCAACCACTCATTGGATGTTAGTGGCCCCCATATTAAACATTGATTAGGTACCTAATTAAGGCAATGACATTGACAACATCGTTGTTGTGGGGATGGATCCAAAAAGGAATTAAAAGACCCCATTATGATACAGCTAATGATGTTTACACCCTGGTAATTTGGTCTTCAATCTTTACGCCCTTATGCCTGTCGCCATGATCCATGAATAAGTAGCCAAGATGGGTAGTATGGAAACACGCAATACGAAAATCCCTATAAAAGAGCTATAATCGAGAGGTTATTCAGAATAATCATTACAGTAAATTCTTCATAACTGCTTGGCGTTTGGATAAAACTAGGAACCTATTACTACAGGGCAACTAGGAGAGGATCTCTAGTGCTCTGATACTAATTGCTATAATAGAAGAAATACTAGCGATCCGATATTTATATAATAAATTAGAAATATTATTTTGAGACGATAAGGTATGAAATCGAGAACATAAGCCGAATCGTAATTAATTTGTAAGGAATGGGCAAGTAGGTATAATAATACTATAATAAAAATGGAAGCTATGTGCTGCCATTAACTTTTTCACGCCAATGTTTCCCAATTTGTACTGAGCCTTGAAGCTACTCATCTCAATTAGGTGTCCCAAATACCAAAGTTACAGGCATGCTTTTTCACACCAATCCACCACCAATAGTTTCATCTTGAGATGGTAGAATAATATTATACATGTATATTATACATCTTGTTGGTGCATGCCTTGTAGAAAAGTGCATTGTTGCTAACTGGAACAAAAGTGGATTAAAATTGAATTGACACACTGTCCCTGACCATAAACTCATAACTTGGTGTATGCATCGTTTTGTACAGTTACGCATGCCTTACATGTGACGTTCCTTCTCATTATGTATAATAATATTATATTATTATGTTACCGGACAAACCCGATTCAAGGACAAACTAGTTAGGACCAGGATGATCTAGTTTTTCCTGACCACCCTAGGATAAACTAGTTGGGCCTTTTTCCCCCCAGGCTAAACTAGATGGGCCTAATAGCGTTAAGATAAGTTACTGTAGCCTGGTTGAATGGTTAGGCCAATTTAGTTTGACGTAAGCGTCCAAAGATTCATTACTGAAAATTAACAAAATCTACCGCATTGGATTTATGTTGAAAATCTTTGGATGTATGTTTCTCACTTGAGTGTTTTGAAGTACAATCGACAGTGAATAGTCGATTCCATTGAGGCCGAAAATGAATTTTAGGGTTTCTTGCTGGTAGGATATGACCTGCACGTCCTCGATCCGAAACGAAATAGCAATTCCCATGTGGTCGGGACCTAAAATACTCGAGCCCAAGGAAGACAATTTAGGAGGTTTTTTCAGCCTCCTGAAACATTTTGCGATTTGAACAAGGTTTATGTGTATTCACTGTCGATGTTCATACTTTAACCCAGGTTTAGTTGGGATTGATATAAAATGATTCCTAAGCGGGTTTCCTTCTGGTTTAGTGTTGCTAGACGCCATTTCACGGAATTACACAGCAATCAGATATTGAACGAATTGTGGCAATTGGGTGAGGGCCTGTGTCACTTCAAAACAGCTCTGACAGGGTTAACTTTTTTTTCTCCCCTTGATTCGAAGGGAGAGCGTGAAGACCTCGAAGGCTCGTTCTGTTCTCCTCCGCCCATGGCCGAAATAACGAAGACTGCACGACGGATCTTCCGTTCAAGTGGGAATAGAATATTAAACCTATTCAGGGGCACTGGGAACACACCACAGACCAGTTCCGAGTTCTTCGCAATTAGAAGCTCTTGTATGGGACGTCCGACCTCGACTTTGTGTCCGAAGTGCAATCGGGGAAGAGGAGTTCGAGTGGGCAACACCAGTTGTATTCAGTCAATGTCAGCTCCCGGCCGGACTTGTTTGTCTCCGGTATCCAATTTTCCGTCCATCAATGTCACCAGTTTCCAAAGGGGAAGGCGACCCACTTATTTGCGACCCAGAGTTGCGTCCCATTAAAGAGATCGTTACCCGCCTGATGAAGTAATTTGATTGTATTGGTGCTTCGTGTCTCATTTTGAAGGTAAATTTGTTAGTGGAAGCTTTGATCTGAAGGAAACGTAATTGATGGCGTTGGTCTTCGTCCATTGTATCCTGGTTTTGACCACCTTGCATTGTACTGGTCCACGTCCCTAACTTCATCCTCATTACGTGTATTCTACAATCAAATAAGCTGAATTTTCCACATATTAACAAAATATCGAACAAAATATTCGGCATGATTTTGTTTTAAATTATTTATTGTGCCAAGTAACTACTTATTAGCTTCATATTTTTGACATAAATGTGAATTGGTTCTACAACTAGATACACCTTAGATACTTGAATTAGTTGTGATAGTGAAGAGTGCAATTTCGTGAACTTAAACCGATCACTGATTCCACTGAACGGACTTAATCGCCAGAACACCTTCACCTTCCACAGGTCATGAGGCTTCTTTCTCTTGAGACGTCTGAGTAGGTTGTCAACTTCATTTCAGCTGGGCAGCTTCTTCATCGACGTGTACTTGTAGCCGTTTGTGATGGGCAATGGCATTATCCTTGATGACTTCATTGACCGTTTGGTATGCAAAGTTCTTTGTGTAGCTTGAGATTTCAGTGTACCGGCAGGCGTCCACGCAACGTTGAATAATATCGCGGTTACTTTGAGTAGTGCAGCCCACAACTGCACTCCGTAAGTCCAAACAGGCTTGAGGATTCGATTGTACAGGGTTAATTTTTTCTGGATCGACATTTTTCAGCGTCGGCCCATTAACCAGTACATTTTCCTGAACTTGAGTTCTTCTTGACATCGCCTTCCAGCGCAATTTGGCATCGAGGGTCATGCCCAGATACTTAATCTTCATTGGCGTGCGGTATAGTCTTACCGTTGAGATGAAGTGGGAAATAGTCGAGATTGGTAATGGCGACATGAACTGATTTCGCTTCATTCATCTTGATCCTCCTTTTTGATGTCTTGGAGTTTCTTAATAGACCTTCTGAGCTTGGGTATCGTTACATGATTTGTTTCACCAACTGCAAAGGACACCTGGGTCATCTGCAAACGTTGCTATTGTATTCTTCTCTCGTTCTGGCAAATTGCTGGTGAAGAAGACGTACAGGAGTGGGCCAAGTACACTTGCTTGGGCGACATGATTCAATTTCTAATTATACCCTGTTTGGTACACATGTACACAAATAATTTTCCCGATGATTTTTGAAAAAAATATAGAACTAGAGATCAAATCTGCAAATTTAATTTGTCAAGCTCAAGCCATCAAAACTTTCTCATGTTCCAACCTCTCTCTATTTCGTATCTCTGATCTAGTAGGAAAGTTCCTACTTAGTTCAACCCTTCATTCTTTAGTTATTTGAAAGAAATAATTTCAATTATTGTAGTCGTTATTGATACGTAGGGTTCTGTGAGAAACTATTTCTCTGTCTTTCCTCATTGGTTTCTTAAATATAAAAAATTGTGTAAAATAGATGGTTTACGCTAAGTATGTTAATTGTGATTTAGTTAAGTAGATTCTGTACAGCGCCAAAACAGGTTCAATTGACGTTCGAATCACACAAATTGTTTGCTATGTTGAGTTCTTGTATTGAGGTTTGATGGAGAACATAAATTATTCAGAGGGCAGTCATGATCCCGTAATGTATTTTAGGTACTTACCTTCAGGATCTCCCTTTTCAACTTCTGGAAAAAGAGTGTCCTTTGTTTAAATCATTTGTGTGGAATGATTCCATTAAATTCTTGCGAGTGTTTGCATAACTCCATATTGTGTTTCTCAGAAATCATTTGAGCTCTGAAGAGGAGTAGGAAAACCCAACGGAGACTAATAGTAAAGCAATAATAATCAGCGATTCTGTGGAAAATGATGCAATGAATGACCATCTCTTTTGTTATGTATGTATTTCGTATTTATATCCCGTCGTTGAGATTAGCGGAATTTATTCCATCACTGACGACTATTTCTCAGAGGGAGTTGAAGAAGTCTAATTAGAAGGAATAGTCAAGGCAAATTCCTCCTCTAGTTTCGATTGAAGTCTCGCCAATTTATCAACATTTATTAAGAGAGCTCTGGGGGCCTCACATTTACATAGATTGTGTTGTATACTGGAATTCGTACTCCCAATCTCAGGTGATGCTTGAAAATAATTCTTTTTTACTCGAGGTATTTTGCTTTATGCCCTAACAGGGATCTCAATAACAACTAAATACCTATAACAATATTAATAATTGAATAATTATAGTCCTTGCCATGACCAGTCTTTCGATAGTATTCTCATCTCTATAGTTGGACAAACCTTTCGATAAATCGATCAATGAGTTATGGATTCTACTTGCCCTATCATTTCTACTGCGAATTGATTCCGTAGAACCTCTTACCAGTATTTTCCTTTACAAATCGCTGTATGAGGCCTAGATAAGTACCACAACGATTTTTTTTTCCAATCCGATTCCAACTCGATATTTTGTGTTGTCGACCAATCTAAATTTGATCAACTGGGGTGAACGAAATTCTTGCGGGTGTTTTTCCATTAGTACGATCGAAAACTCTGATTGGTCAGAGTGGAGCATGGGAAGCCGATAATAAGTTGGCCAAGCGGCCACTAACAAGCCTAATTACCTACGCCAGGCGAAATGTTCGCTTCACCTGACGTTATTTCTGACGCTAATGGGGACGGCGGCGGGGAGCTGTGGATTTTCAGCCATAAATTACCTAAAGAGGAGAAAATGTAATTTGCTGTAGAGTCGGGTTCTACTAGGGAGTCAGAGCGATTCTCTCGGAGTCTGTTGTCTGTACACCGTAGATTGTCGAAAAATACCGACCGAACATTGCAAGCCGATGTCTGTCCGTAGCTTCGTAAAACTATCAGATACACTCGCACAACTGTACTGGGACATACAACTCATACAATATACAACTCCTCCAAACGAAACTGAGTATGGGAAATAGCGTGACACCTCGAACCAGTAGTTCTTCACCAATAAATACTTGGCGAATTTTGAAAACGGTTCAAAATTTTTTGAAACTCAATTTCCTGAATTCACTGCCACAAGACACGATATATATATATATTCACTGCCACAAGACACAATATATATGTATATATACACATTCCAGCCGACGATAACGTTCGATAGAATTTGGATAAAAACTTCAAATTTGCACAAAAAATCAGTCTTGGCAATCGAAAGGCTAAGTTCGTAGATGGGACAAATCGGGCCACTCCATAAGAGGTTTCGGGCAGTTGTGGGGGGGGGGGGACCCATACATTCCAAATAATCCACAGTCATACAGCATGGCTATTAGAGCGAGGTTTTGGAGAAATGACTGGTTGTATGTAAAATGTCTCCTTTACTGGTTTTATTACAAATTTTGTCTTCCTTTTTGCCGAGTAACACCTCAGTTTATGGATTTTTCAACGCTGAACACGATGGTGAAGTCAGAATTGCGATATCTCATTCCGTTATCAGATTAGAGCAGCTGAATCGTGAAGGACATCTAAAGTAACAACCACATTTCTTCATCTTCAACGAGCTCCAGCTTGAGAACGGAATAAGATATTTAAATTCTTACTTCATCATCGTGTTCAGCTATAATATATTATAACCTTTAAAATGTGGTGTCACATGTCAGAATGTTTCATTTTTGGAATTTATGGGTAATTTTCCCCCTTAATACCCCAAAACCCCCCTTAAAGTGGCCTGATTCCGCCCATCCACGAACGTGGACTTTCGATTGCTAAGACAGAGTTTTTGTGCGAATTTGAGCTTTCTATCTTAATTATATCGAGAGTTATCGTCTGGAATGACACATACATATGACACATACATATAAATATATTTTTACATAAGATTTTTGGTGTCTTTTGGCAGTAAATTCAGGATGGACCATAACGTATGAGGAAGTTTTCAAAAGTTAGAGTTTTAAAAATGTTGGACGAGAACAATATCTTTCTTTTCTTCAAAAATTCGCTCAAATGAAATAGTCCGACAAGTGACGCCTCAGTTAAAAGGGTTTTCTCCGCTGAACGCAGTGCGATATCTTATCCTGTTTTTCACCTGGAGCACTTTGAAGATGAAGAAACGTTCTTCTTACGAGATATTCTTCGTACTTGAGATGTTCTTCACTGTTCTTCACATTTTTTTTAAAACCTTACGTTCTTTTTGATTTTTCTGGGTTCATTCCCGAGCCCATCTCATCTTTCCCCCTTCAGTTACTCCGCTAAACTCAAGCATGTTATCATGACATGATCACATTGTGTCATGTAGTAGTTATGTCGGATCACAGAACCTCAACAATAATTCCTCATACTATGTAGTTCAAGTATTCGCATTTTTTTCTGATCAAACCCCATGACTGGAAATATTCTCATTTGAAACAGGTTTCTACTGTTTCACTGCCAGTGGATTTAGTTGTAATCGATTTGTCGAAGTACGTGTCATCATTTCATCACAACCAAGTGGTCGTTATTTGATCCGTTTTAACGGTAGAATTATACACTACTGTGCAGTAGAAAAAACCAATAGCCTGATTAGGGACTCAATTCAATCGGTCAACTGGAAATTCAGGAAGAGCCAACTGTTGATATTAGAGCCTCATCACGAGCTGTATTTTTGGAAGAGATAATTAGATGCGATAGCGCGGCACAGCGGAATGAACGGGGTGGATATTGTGAGGCTTGAAATAACAAATAGGTACGCGCGGGCCTTTTCCGACTCGCATTGCCCTTATCTTTTAACCCTTTTTTTCGGCAAAAAATGATGAACCAGATAATCTGATGAACTCGACTCAAGCCTACTGGTTCATAATTTGGAGTCACTTGGAAATCTACGTATGCTATTCGGGTTTACCATTCAACGTAACCAATCATTCACTAGTAAATTCCACATCAAGTTGAATCGCTTCGCAAAGAATGGGCATCAGTCCTGGGAGCAAGTTTTTGGGAAATCGAAAATAACTACATACAGTCTATGGTTTTGGAAGCATGTGGTTGGAATGGACATAAATTGCTACAACGTGTGAGTATGAAGTTTCCATCAAGTTTTTAGCGAGTTTAAACAATGAGGTATATTTTTTTCAATTTCAAAACTCGTGGACTTATGCCCTTTTTTTGAAACCTTTTTTTCTGGCGATATTTGGGTCTTTTTTGGTAATTAAACTGATATGTTCATACATACAATACCTCATTTTTAATGAAAATTACAAATTCGGATGATAATTACAAAATTACAAAGTTTGGAAAATTCGAACACAAAAAATTCAGTATAACTAATTTTTACAAAAGGTTGTTCTACTTCAGTCATCTTCATCGTGGTTAGGATCTTCTTCCACAGTAGGCCATGAACAAAGGTGTTTGAAAAATTGGCGATACCTCTCAGGAGTAATATATTATACTGTTAAAGTTTCTTCAGATCGTCAATTTTTCTTTTCTTAATCGGTAACTTTCCAGCCCGAGAACTGCGCAAACAAATCGTCGAACTGATGCCCTTTCATTATAAATCGATGCAACGTACGTCTCAGACCTTGAAAAGATCAAAAACTCATTTTCCCATTTTTGTGACTCATGCCCTTTCTTTGTGACACGATTCAGTTGTGAATCACTTTTGGTAATTTGATTACCTAACATCCATACCACATACTTGGGTGGGAATATCTGCGTTTTTGGCAATATAAGTTTGAACACATGCCACATTTTGTGTCAGTGTCAAAATTCGCTACAACTTGTGAAAACTCAATCTTCCTGGTTGCTATAACAGCGACTTGCTGTTATTGATATTGAAGATGTTCTTCCTGATATTTCTACCTGGTTGAGTATTGCATGGAATCCATTTTGAATCTATTGAAAGTAGATTGGATTATTTCATTCCCTAAAAGTGGTGGACTATCGGAGTTACGATACTATATTATATCTCCAATATCGTAAATTATTCAATTACATTCAATTTATTTCACCACATGTACCTGAAGGGCGGCTTGTGGGGATCAGGGGAGAATTATAACATAGCTGTTTTTGTAGATCTTCTTGGCACGTTCAGTGTTGGTATGGTGGTGCGGTTTAGGTTCAGTGTTGGTTGTGTGTGGGGTTTTGGGTTTCAGGACTCTTCTTTTCAGTAAGTTACTCAAAAATTGGCTGATTAAAAATATTTGTTCAAACTATTAATTTCTTTTTAAAAAAAGATAAACGTCCTAGAAGTAATTAATTAGGTACCTAAACAAGCATTAAATAGCAAGTTTTTTGACAACTGTGCATCCTTTGGCCCAGTTATGGCTCATTGGCGTGCCCCAAGTCATTGAATAGTTTTTGAATATACTGTGAGTTTATTCATTTTGCCCGTGAGTTGGATGCATTAGGGAAAATATATTGTGTACCTAGATAAAGTGTAGTACAGTATAAGGTACGAAAGCGCAACTGGTATGATAGTAGGTGTCCATTTATTAAGGAGGTTTTTATTATTACTATTACAACTATTACCATCCATTATACTAATCTCTTGGCACCTAGTCCCTACCTTTTACGCATCGTCCATTAAATAAAATTAGAACCCTCATTCAATTTCGTCGAACAATTACAATACGTCAGAACAGAAAAGTCTCAAAACGGTTAAACTTTTCATGTCGGCGTTGAAAAATGAAAATATAATGTAGTCAAGCTGCTTATCTTTCCTACCACGTTCTATCAAAGTATTCCAATTCTCCCAACTCAGGGACATTTACACGACACTCAAGACGCTAGTTGAACAATCATACACGTATTGAGGTCACAAAAGAACAGGTACGAGTATATTGATTAGGCCCTGACTGTCGAATTGCATTCAAAACGAAATTTCGATGTGGACTTGAAAGTTTGGACTTCTCTTCACTTTCATTAAAGTACCTATATTTAATACAATAATTATAAATTGATGTATAGTAAGTAGAACCTCAATTAACCGGGGAGCTGATTAGCCGTGAGTCGATCTGGTCGATTTTAGCGAATTTGCGAAGAAAAGGAAGCTATTGTTCTCGGTCCAAATATTTTAAAACTCTAATTTCCGAAAAAAGGTTATACCAAAATAGTATATAATATGATGTTTACCTACCTACCTATACATAATATGTGTAGGTAGGTATATTATGATGTTTGGTGTCTTTTAGAATTGAGATGAAAAGTTCATATTTGCACACAACAAATCCATCTTGAAAAACCAAAACCAGTAATATGGAAACATTTTACATGAAACCAGTTATTTCTCTGAAAATTCTGGCCGCATCATCGTGTTCAGCGTAACAATACCTTTGAAATGAGATGTTACTTGGCAGACTGTTTTAGTTGGGATTTTATAGGTACTCCCCCCCCCCATGGGCATTATGTCCATGCAGGGGGTGGGTGGGGGGGTAGGAGATTCTGGCAACAAGAAGCAACAGTCCCTATCGACCAATTACACACGGCTGGTTTTCTGGTTGAAACGGGCTGTTTCCTAAACGATGTCGATAGGGGCTGTTATAATTTTTGATTTTCCTCGACTCTGTAATCTTTTTAGGGCGATTTTGAGGTAAGGAGCCTATCCAGCGTGAGAAGTCGAATAAGAATCTGCCAAAACCTAATTTTCGTGAAAATGGTCGATAGGGGGTGTTGCTTGTTATGCGACGTGTATATTATACTCGTACAATTTCTAATCGGCCTGATGGTGATGTCGATGTAGGAAGATCGTCTAGGGGTGACCAGTGACTTTGGTGCGGAATCAGGGTTAGAAAAAAATGTACATAATTGAAAATAATCGGAAAATATTATCAATCGTGTTTTAAAGACGGGTTTCTAGCGGTTACTGCACCCGGGTTCACAGTATGCAAACTACGTTTCAATATTAAATTTTAGTTGCCGTATGCTCAGAATACTGTGGAAAAAGTATCCTTCGTTCATTCAATTTCATGTTCATTACTTTTCAGAATCGTTACACACCGCATTTCCTCAAATGGCGGTTTCATGATCCAATTCTGAACAGATTTCGCGTGACAAGTGAGATAATGCTCGCGTCCCCAAAATATTCCGCTTCCTCTCATCCTCATAACTTCCTCTATTTTAAACGAAACGCTCGCCGATGTGATATGAATAATTCGGACCAACATCAATGTCATTCAAGCGTAATTGCGTTAACCAAACTACCGCCAACAGTTGACGCCTTCGCTGCAAATATGGAACATGGAATTCCGTCTGTATAAAATCGCCAAATCGGTCATAATCGTTGGAGGTCAGGTGTGAGTGGTTGATTGTGAGTTCAGGCGTGATAACATAAAACATAACTTGACACCTACCTATTATTTGGTTTACTACCGGATGATATACTTTTCAAAAACTGTTCATCAAGTTCAAGAGACTCTTTGAGCTTGAGCTGATTCAAAACAAAAAATATTGCCTAACTAGGCACCTCGGATTTGACAGTTCCTCATTTTTTGATTTGGGAGTACGTTGCCCAAGCACCTACAAAATTATTCGTAGGACTCAATAATTACTTAGGACTTTCACTTTCAACGGCATAGGGCCGGAATCATCTTGGTGGCACCTAAATCTACTTTCTATGCTATAAACACTATGAAGCTTGTAATTTGGTATGTAGTCTCCTTAGGACTTAAACGTGACGCTTCCCATGCCTCTGACCTCTCGAGTTGCTCCTACAGCTAATTCTATGTCATTCGTACTAGGAAGCTGTAATTTGGTATGTAGCCTCCTTGGGACTTCAACTTGACGCTACCCAGGCTCAGGATCAGCTGAGTGGCTCGTAGAGCTAATTTTCACGCTATAAACATTATGAACCCTGCAATTTGGTATGTGGAGGGGGCGCAGAACGACGGAAACAGAGGGAAAATCTCTGTAAGGTCCGCCCTTTGCAGCAGTGTTGGGTTTCTCCCAATAAGAACGCACTAATCCTTATCCCTGATCAGCAGTACTTCGAATGTCCGTTTCAAACCTAATATCATCAGCCCCAACAAAAGTGGATAACTCCATATTTTTCAAACACGATACTATTGCGTTCCTTACATTTCATACAAGGTCCTGAAAGTTTCAGAACCAAAACTCAATTTAACTGTGTCAAATATGGCGTTGAAGACCACATTTAACCATATTGAATATAGCCTTGATTTGATATATTTCAATATCAAAAACGAATAACTGTCTTTTTCAACTGATAGGAAAAACGAAAACTTTGTCGACACATTTGAAGATAGTTTGTTTTAAATGAGCAAGGAGATTGGTTTTAATGGAACTTCCGTAGTGTTCATCGCACAGAAATCTTTCACCAATTTTTGGAATCGTCTGCTTTTTTAGAAAACTTTCATGATACTCGCTACCCTCTCCAGCCACCGGAAGTGTCCCAAAAAACGTTACAATGTTTTTTTTTTACTTTTTTATTTTTATTTAAAATTAAATTTGTTTTGATGACGGAAATTTTTGACTGACCCCCAGACAAATAGAAATATCCATGCCAACACGATGAAAAACTCAATTCTTTAAAAATATCTCTGATATCGAAATCATACCTATGGGGGCAAATTATTAGGTATCAGATGTAAAGTTTGACAATCTGAAGTTATCTCTTTTTGAAGGCCACCATGATCGATCGAAGAGGACGTTATATTATACGCGTAGCGTTATATTTTCGTGACAATAGTATCAATGGTGATATATTATAATATTTGAGGAATATGAAATGATGAAAAGAGAGAAAACAAGCGGAAGGACGTTGTGTCTCTTTTTTTCTCGTCACGATATCAAAGAAAAAATGTTACACATCCAACGAAAAATGTCCTTTTTGGATGTTTCTATCCACTCGAAAGCGGGCATAGAGAAAAACGTCGGGCCATCGATTATTCTGATTAGGCTAGAGAGATATTCTTCTTTTTTGCTGTCGAGGAAGCAAGAGAGAGTTGGGGACGGGTAGCGTATTGAAGAAGTGAAGTGACCAGATGAAGAGAGGGTTGGGTTGATATGCCGGCCTCCATTATCGCTCCCCTTTGCTAAATGGAGCGTGAACTAGTGGCCCGCAATATTTTCATTTCTTTTCACTCTGCTCCGCTGCTACCTCACTACGCTTTTGGAGGTTATTATTATTTTTTCGTCCATCGTGGTGGACGAATTCGGAAGTCAACTGAAGACAGTTTTCTTGGACTGAGAGAAGTACGAGACTTTCGCTGAAGGGCAAATTGGGTACGTGATAACAGAAAGTTTTGCACAGTTGCGGATGTTGGATGGTTCACCATTAGTAAACAAAATACAGCGGAACTTGATAAATCGCACCCTTAGGGACCATTTAAAAAACTTTTGAAAAAAAAAAAAAAATAAAATAAAAATCAAACTTCTCATTTGCCCAAAAGTTTTTAATTAAAACAAAATAACTTAGGTACATGAATTGGATGAAAAATATCTTCAAGTTCGATGAAACCGGCTTATTTATTCCGCTTTGGACCCCCCCCCCCCTCGACACTGTAACGAATTGCTCAGCTTTACTCCTTATTTAGTCCACTTGGGGATGCAAATCGATTATTCGGATAATCGATTATTTCACCCCGATAAATCGATTAATTGTAATCGATGTATAGCCACCAATTATTTTGTATTATTAGACTATTATTACTGATTAATCGGTTTTCGAATACCGAATATCGGTTTTGAAAGAGCATAAGCATGGAAGTAGGGTGCATAAGCGTAAGGGTGAGGGGCATAAGCATCCTGCACCTGTGGAGGATTTTTAACAGTAATAACGACGATTTGTCTTCAATCATGTCCATGTCATTTGTCTTCTACTTTCCTACTTGATACTTTTATACTTTTATAAATTTCTCTCTTACCTTCTAGGGAAAACAGCTGATCATGGATAGGTATATCTGTTAGCTTTAGGAGCCACTCAGCTGATCCTGGGCCTATTCTGCTTAAAGTGTAAGTCCTAAGGAGGCTACATACCAAATTACAGCTTCATAGGGTGAATAACATAGAAATTAGCTTTAGGAGCCACTAAGCTGGCCCTGAAAGTCTTGAGCAGGCTACTTGCCAAATATCAAGTCTTTTCCACCACAGAGATTACGCCAAAAACGTCACATTTTCTTGTATCGCGCCAATTTTGAAATGACCCCCAGCCATAAGACATATCCGTGTAGAAACTATTTTATACAATTATATTCGTTTTGGCATTCTCTTATGTTCACGACCCTTAAAATTTAGCAGCAGGTAGACACCTACAGACGAAGAAAATCATCGCATTTTTAGATAATGAGACAGCAACTAATTACGCGTTTTAAATGATTATTTAATTTTGGTTCAGTTTAAACGATTATTTGTTTTCGATTAATCGAACATCCCTTATTTAATACCGTTCAATCGAACATGGATTATTTAATACCGAATAATTGGTCACATCGATTATTTAATTCCCTTTAATTGGTCACATCGATTATAAAATACCGATTAATTGGTCACATCGATTATTAGCTTACGATTAGTCATTTGATGTTATAATCGATGATTTAGTTTCAATATTGCATCCCTAGGTCCAATCACTGGAATTACCTACCCCTAGTTCACTTCAACTAATTTAATGAGGGTTTTCTGGGTTCCTCATACTTTTTGAATCGTCTAAAGTTCGGATTTTTCAACATTTTATTGGAATTAACAATGATTTTTTTTAAACCTTAGATGTAAATTCTAGGGACTGAGAGAAAGATTTCGAACGGTGCAAGTTTGAATTATCCAAGTTCCACTTCCAATTAAAATCTAGCTGAAATTAGGATTGGACAAATCAGGGAGTCTACTAAATACCATTAATACCTTGATAGGTCGTTCTTGTTTCATCCAAAATTTAAGAAATATGCTGGTTATTTAGAAATACCCAATCATAAAGTACGTATTGAAAACTTCAAACGACAATCTCGTGACCCTAATCACTTGAAGTGGCGAGTAATCATTATTATTTTGATGTTTTCTCTCACCACCTCCAGTCTCACCTTATTCCTCAGTTGTCAGTTGGTGTCCTCTTCTATTGACTAACCCTGCATAATTACTCAACGTAATACACCTGATGAAAACTTCCTAACGCATTTATCCGAGGTAAGTTACATTTTCGATAAAACTTCGTGCTGTAAGGGTCTCCTCAGGGGAAGTTTCGTGGTTATTTAGTAGAGTCTGCTGGCAGCAATTACGTAAATTAAAAACTTAGCTACAAAGAAAAATAATGAGCACCGCCCTCTTACTTTTCTTTTGGTTCGAAGGAGGCCCACAGACTTTTAACGGAAACTCCACTCAATTATTATAAATATGTCTCCTTCTTTCCGAGTTTTTTCGTTTCGAAGGCTGATTTGGCAAAAGCTGATGGAAAGAAATGAGTCGTCCCTTGATAATATTATAAATAATCGTAAGGATCGTGAAAGTAATAATTTGCGCATGAATTTGGTGCTTTTATGAATAACCTCTGTTCCTCACTCTTCCCTATCAATTGTCTCGTTAACCCGGCAATGCACTCGCCCTGTCAGAGTTTTCTGTATGTCAAGTTCGCTGACTCGTCCGAGTGAGGGCTTTACCCGCTCTCGATATTCCATCGACAGCTCGTAACCTGTATTGTTCACCGTCCTTACAGCCTGTCCTTCTCTCACCTCTGAATAGCTCGTAGCAAATAAAAACCGCATTCAAAAAGGTTTAGTCGTTTGGCCGTGAGGATGGAACCCAATAATACTCGTACAATGACGAGTCTGCGTATTTATGAGTAATTATGCTAGGACCTTGATCAAATATCTGGCAGTTGGGGTTTTTGGCTATTCCCTCTACCTATTGGACAAGTTGGGTGAAATGTTGAATAGTTCCAAGACAATGATTTCTTGACAAACCGGCGAATCTATTCGTGAAGAGGTACAACTCGCTTTTTATCTAAACATACCTAGAAATGATTGTTACCGAGTCGATATCATATAACATATAATGTCTTTGCTCGATCGATTTCAGGAGGAATTTTCCAATTGCAAACAGTATGAACTTCGGATTAACGTTCTACACGGAATAGCGTCACCGACAAATCCACCCTTAGAACTCCCACCGATAGAATTTTATCCATACTTTATTATGAAAACAATGCGAAACGTCTACCAACATAATTGATTTCAAATGGAGTAATAGAGAACTTCATAAGTATTGTACTTGAAAAATAATCAACAGTTACATTCGTACAATAGTACTGTTCAATTATAAAACCCTGGATTTTTCTGGTTGTTCCAGTATTTTTAGCGAATTTTCGAAAAAAAATGTAGCTATTTTTCTCGGTCCAAAATTTTTAATACTCGAATTTTCGAAAAAATGTCATACCAAAATCCGTTTCAGACCATCCTGAATCCACTGCCGAAAGACACCAAAAACTATATTAATTAAATCGATACCTTACTTCACAAAGGGAACTCCCAGTAGAATTGAGATAAAAAGTTCAAATTTGCACAAAAAAGCGTGGTTGTTACTTGATATGATCTTCATGTTAACTCTGCTCTAATCTGATAACGGAATGAGATATCGCAATTCTGACTTCACCGTCGTGTTTAGAGTAGAAATTCTCAAATGATGAAAGGGGTTCTGGGATGGAGGGGGGGGGGGTCCACCTATCAAATGAAAGTCTGACAAGTGACACCCCATTTTAAAGGGTTTACACGCTGAATACGACCGTGAAGTCGGAATTTCGATATTTTATTTCGTTCTAAAACTTTACTACTTTGAAGATGAAGAAACGTGGTTGAACCCCCCCCCCCACCTCCGCCCCATATATTCTTCATGGTTAGTCTGCTCTAATCTGCAAACGAAATGCGATATCGTAATTCCGACTTCACCGTCGTTATCAGCGTTGAAATGTCCAAAAGCTGAGGGGGGTTTTGGTGAGTTCGTGGTGGAGGGGGGGGGGGGGGGGTCACATAAAAATGAAAGTCTGACTAGTGACACCTCGTTTTCAAGATTTTTACACGCTGAATAAGATGGGGAAGTCAGAACTGCTATATCTTATTCCGCTCTCAAGCTGGGGCACTTTGAAGATGAAGAAACGTGGTTGTTACTTGAGATATTCTTCATGGACATCATGTTCTTTAACGGAGACATTTTACATAAAACCAATTATTTCTTCGAAAATTCGCTCTTATAGCCATGCTGCATGACGGTGGATTTTTTAAAAACATCGTTAAGCAATTTATTGAAAGAAGGAAGACCTTTGACAATTGGCTATATTTTCGATGGGCAGGCTAACTATTAGTAAGGACAGACTGAGCCTGCCCATCTTGCAAACACAGAAACCGACTGTCTTAGCCTATGTTTGACAGAATTTATTTGGTATCCCATTACATGCCCTAGTCGAATATAACCTACATATTGGCAAATTCAGGCAAATTGTAGCTTGGAGAGTCAGTTTGGTAGAAAATTTGCTTCGCCAAGTCGGTCACAGGTGGAGTAGGACATGACAGGAGGAACTCGGTGATAACCTTATACCTCATACTTACTACGCTCGCTTGAAGTTGCAACAGACGCGCGACCCCATCGTTGGCACTCGAGTCACGAGCCGTCCTCCGAAGGCCGTACGTACGACTTCTTTAATTATGTAAAGTTCCCCTTTCCGAGCGTTAGGGATGACCGAACATTCAGTCACGGATGATGTAAGCCGACCCCTCTAACCAAGGTGAAGTTCAAACCGAGGTAAACCTTACAGGAATTTCCTCCCGTCGAATGGCTCTATATTTTTTGTGCCCTTCCTTCCTATTTTGTGTAGCAATCTCCTTTTTTTCATAATAACCTCCCGTTCTTGTCGACCACTCTTGTATGCCTTTGGCACTACAAGGGACCTCCTTTTGATAACAATGTGTCGCCCTTGACACGGGGGACCGGTAGCTCCCGACAAGAAACCCGGCTGGATTTTGTAATCGGCCTCCCGTAGTTCGAGAGTCTCGACCTTCAGCGTTCGTTATGCTCTTTGCTGAAAACAGGATAATCTTTATTCCAAACACGTATGTGCTTTTGTACGACCCATTTTTTTCCTTTCAAAATATACGCGTCTCATTAGCTAAGGTACCATCTTCGCTATTTCATTCGAAATAGAGAAAAGTGAAGACACTTGGTACACAGCCCAAATGAGATCTTTTGTCCATCTGGTTCTACGAGCTTTTGCAAATCTATTCACTTGAGCTCGTATCAACTCCTTGTATCCAAGTATCTACACTTCAAGTTGGAGTTCTTCCACGCCTTTAAATGATATCCCTCTGCTGGTTAAACCCTAGATTTTGTAAATACCTCTATTTCAATAAATGGCACAGACTATAAATACCTCTATTTCAATAAATGTTAACGACTTAGTACTCCCCAAAAGTTGATCGATTTTCATTCTGAACATACAATTGACTTGTTCTCTCTTGTGACATGGATCTCGAGAATATACTTAATCAGTCTACATCACTTGACTGCATGCTTACGAATTTCGGAAAACACCTACATATCGATTCCTGTGGGTCAACATAATAGTAGGGATGGTTATCTGATACTCGATGTTCTAAAACATTCGATATGTTTCTTCAGATGCTTATCACAAACCGATTTTTTGTTCCTTTCTCTCTACATATAACTACATACCTACAAACCTATTTCACGTTTCAGTACGTACCTGTGCAATTGCATTATATCTGTCCCTTGTGAAGCCGGCCAGGCTTGCCTGTAGGCGTACCTGAACAGGTATACCTGTACCATAGACCTATATATCTATATAGGTATACAGGTCTATGACCTTTGCAGGTAAACCGGAGAGTGTGTGGGTACATATCTGCACAGTAATTCACCTGATCTGAGACCTGTGCAAGTAAAGTTCGCCTGATGGAAATTCAATTCTTTTTACCTGCGCATGTCGGTAAACCTGACGCCTGTACAGGTTTCAGTTCAGTTTTAATCGTTGGCTCGTTGGGTCTCCTTCGTTAATATTCTCTCATGTGGTGAAATGGCATTCCTCATGACTGTATCTTCTTTTTATTATTATGGGGGACACCATGCCAAGTAACATATCGAGGGTCTCACGGCAACTTCCCACATCGTCATTTGAGCGACTTTTCAGCAGAGCCATAACACCATCTGCCAATGACTATGTTTACTGAGTAAATCAGTAAAATGAATCGAGAGATTTAGTGTTACCCAACTTAGGTACCTAACTTATACTTAGATCGATCCGCCGGGGGAAGACGCTTTGAGTGGTATACATAACTCATTTTGGTACTGACGATGTGGGGTGTTGCCGTGAGACCCCCAATTTGGTGTACCGATTCACTCATTCTCAAATAACTCCGATAGTCTTAACGCTCGACTGACAACTCTTTCATTAAATTTACATGAGTCAATAATTGAGTCAAATTATTAGTTTCTAACCAAAAATCACTCTTTTGACTACTTTTGGCGTTGCTTTTTCTTTTCCTCATTATTTAATATTATTTTAACAGTCCGATACACGCAACATCATCGTCAGATAGCATGATGGAGCAAACTGACCTGTCGGGTATACCGGATCGTGCGTTGGACGTTGGACGTTCTGTCAGGTTTACCTTCAAATCGGAGATGGTATCGTGTGATCTGCAGAAATGTTCCCAGTCTAACCACTGGAATTGAGATAATTCTATCCTTAAACGTCCTAGATACTCCAGTATCCCCTAGAAACACACTGCTTTCCAGTATTCACACAATTATCTCAGGAATTGACTTCTTGAGTTCACTGTGCTTATCCGAACCACATCAACCATCTTGGTCTACGCACGGTTAATTTACCGCTTTATCAATGAGACTCATATGACCGGATTTCAGAGTTCACCGACGTTGAACGCCATCTTGTTTTCACCTGAGTTGATTGATCCGGCGCAAGAAACGCACAAACAAGCAGACGTTTACGATTGGTTTAACGTATTACGGCCCAGCAGTTTCCCGGACGGATTATCCCTTTCAACAGAGGGCGAATCCTATTAGTATCACGGGCGGAATTAGAATCAGCGAGACCCGCGTTTACGAGACTTGAATCACGACTGCTGGTCCACTGGAATCCAACTGGGTCAAGCTGGAAGCCACCGAACGCCCGATTTGCCGGACGCTTGTGTCGATTCGTTTTCAGGGGAGACTTCGCACATTCGGGCTCGAAGCTTCACTGTGCGGGATTAGTGGATTTTCCAGGGCAATCAGTCACAGCAGTCACCTGTCGACCAAATATATCATTTGTATTCAAATATATTTTCCAAGCCAGGGTTTGTCTGTATACACTATAGTGAATGAACAACCACATAGATTTATTCAGAATATGGATCATTAAATGGATCAACAAATTTTGTTTGTTTGTCACACAACGTTACTACTTACTCGTTTTTAGTAAATAATTATTACAGATAACAAATAAGTGCATACTTTCAACATGGAACAAGTTTTAGCCTTCATCTAACTGGCTGGAACGGTACGTTCGTTACGCAGTTTGCGTGATACAAAAAATGTGAGTTTATTGAGGCAATTCCTGCGGTGGTAGGGACTTGAAATTTGGCAAGTAGCCTCCTTTAACAAGCATAGGGTTCAGCTGAGTGGCTCCTACAGCTAATTTCAATGCAAATGTAATTTGGCATGTAGCTTTCTTAGGACTTAAATTTTAAGCAGAATAGGCCTAGGATGAGTTGAGTGGCTCGTAAAGCTAATTTCTATGCTATTCACTCTATGAAGCTGTAATTCGGTATGTAGCCTCCTTAGGACTTACACTTTAAGCAGAGTAGGACTAGGATCAGCTGAGCTCCTAAAGCTACATCGACCACTGGTGGGGGATCGTGCATCGATATGATATTCACTTTCGCAATTACACCAGTCGTTTTAGTTATCATAAACCATTGTTGGCCATAGCTTCGAATGAATCTTTGGAATTGGAAAAAGACTTGATATAATAAAACGATTAGTAACAATTTTATTTCAAAATACCCCGAAAATATTAAGCCTCTAGCGAGTAGAAATAAAAAAATGTCCTTTTCCTCGTTCTTTCGTCGAGTAATAACTGAATCGCACGATTTTGAAAACAAGTAGAAAGGAAACGATTAACGACTCAGAAAGAAAAACATGTTCTAAAACAGCCCCTTTGGCGAGGCCCCCAGCGCCCAGTTTTACTTCTTCTACAAAAAACCCAAAAAGGAAAGATTTCGCTATTCTAAACGCTGAGTGTATGAAGTAAGAAGTATTTGTGAACAATTCGTTTTCCAATCCATGTAGTCCTAGCGTAAGGTGTAGTAGTTATCTGTGGGTAGTTAGTCGAGTGGGGACTTGTTAAGACCCCGTGAAAAGCTCGGTCAGATCCTTGGAGATCTTCGCACTTAGGAAGTTCAGCCTCACTGATTAAACGGAATGAAATCAACAAACGGCCACAGTATTCACTAACACCGGGGAATCACCCGATGTGGGCATCTCAGTTTAACCATCCTGTTCTTATAGGTGATTATGAGATGTCATTGTGACCGTTTCATTGCCACTTCTCCATGGTAGTGGTAGTATTAAAAGTCTTCACTTATGGAGTCACGTGGGAATATTGTGTCACAGATGACATCACGAGTAGGCTTGCCTGCAATAATTATTATAGCGCAAGGACAAAACTCGATAGAACTCCTTATTTCTCATGAGGATATATCGACAATGTATTCATTTCAGAATACATTTTGATGACATTGAACATTAAAGTAGGCTTCCAATGCCGTTTTTAGAACTGTGAAAAACAGGTGCGCTCAAGGCTGTTTTTCGAGAAAATACGCAATCTGAAAATTTTATAAGGAATTTATGATAACTTCGGACTTCAATAACTTGGTTCATAATTATATTACGCGATACATGACTGAGTAAGAGTGAAAAACCCTTTGTCCTACTTGACATGCAAAGACACAGAATGTATAGAACAAATGAATGCGCTACGTCAATCTTAATCAATAACATAATCTTTATCAATATAATATAATTATTTAACCATCCATGTGTGGAAATGTTTGATATATTGGATAACAAAAAATATCGAAAGAAACGATCGCTTACTCAAGTTTTGATACCCAATACTATCGGACTATGCACTATCGATATAAAAATACCGATATATCGATGGAAAATATCAATATTTTGATACTATGGACTATCGATGGCCATCCCTACCACTAAGCTGATCCTGGATCTATGCTCCATAAAGTGTAAGTCCTAAGGAGTTTGTTACTTGTCAAATTTTAAGTCACCACGGGAATTGCGCTAAAAAACGACCCTTTTTTTCGTTTTCACACGGTTTCAACCAGTTAGGTGTAAACTAAGTAAAGTATGTTCCATGTTAAAAGCAGTAAATTTGCTTTGCTCACTCTTATGTGTAACATTCCCTTGTCAGGCTGAAAACTATACATGAGAACTGGAATGACGAGCCAAAATATTTTTCGAATACGTGAATTGCGACGGGAGTGAAACTAAGTTACTAGGTCTGGGGTGACCAATAATTTATTTGTATGTATAATAAATTAAACATTACCATATAAATGATAAATTATTTAGACCCAATTTGTAACAATTTTTCAGGTGTTTTACTTGTACTTATTTACGTTGGTGCAACAAGATGTACCATAAAATACGAGTATTCAAAGTTTTGAGGGTGTTCCAAAAATACTAGACTAATATTTACCTTATAATACAAACGTTACTGTTGAATGTGTTTCCAATACTCTGGTGAATTGCTTAGGACTATGTACAACAAGTGTCACATGAAAACGAATGGTTGGTAGTTGCTCGGTTATTTTTACAGTTATTTGTAAATGAAAATCGCTTCGCTTCGATTTATCGGTAGATGACACGAGAAGAGAGAGAATTTGAGAGGATTCGAGGCACGAGGAGAAAAAAAAGCGCGAAAGGGAAATGAATTCCTCACGTTCGGCAGTTAAAACACCCCGAGGATGGTAAAACGTAGGAGTTAAACTAACGGGTCACCCGCCCCGCCCCTGCAGCAATAACCCCCGCCATCAGACTCGTCCCCTCAGGTGGGTCATCGGACTCTAAATACAACTGGTTTCTCGCTGAACCAGTTGGGTGGCTCCTTTGCCGGCGTTCTGTTCTCCCGTGCGTTAGTTTATAATTAATCAAACGTAGTGAAGGTTCGCGTCGGGTGCTCCACAAGCATTAGCCTTCTCGTGTCCTCGTCGCCTGCACCGGTGTTTTCTACTCAGAAGCCCAACAGGAGAAGAGCAGTGTTCACAGGTAAATTAGTCATAATTGAAGAGTGTCCCGTTGGGGTTCTACTAAACCAATACCGTCGCCAATATTTTCACAACGGGTAATTATTTCCCGTGCAGATCGCCCTTCTGTCTTGATCGCTGTACTATTCATAATGTCCTTGTTCGTCCTATAAAGCTCTTGATACAGAATAATTGAAGTGAGAAATTTTTACATCTTATTGTGTGTTCCGAGTGGGCGACCAGATGGTCCTCTCGTATCGTGTAGTCTAACTAGCTCCAATCAGATCTTTGATTTTCCAACTAACTCCAACAATTACATATTATTCTAGGATCTTATACATTATAATAAAATACCCGAAATTCAACCTTCTGATAGATATTGACGATATTTTTCCGGTTTTTTCTCACCGGTCTTAGAAAATGCTCCAAATTAAAGTGTATTGAAATTTTCGTGGTGCATTTATTTAAATGGGGAAATACGAGTATTGCTGCGGTGGACGGACGAATTTCGGTTTATTGTTTTCAATATTGCACCATTGCGATCAACCGAAAAAACCGTCACAATATCGTTTGTGTAGAGTTTTTCGATCCCTTATAAACTGGTATATTCGAATCGAGATACAATTTTTTCGACGTTTTTGAGTCGTATCTCGCCTATGTGGACGTCTCATTTGAACACTTGTGAACTAGTATGTTCGAATCGAGATTAAATTGTTCGAATTTTTTCGACGTTTTCGAGTTGAATCTCGATTCTGTGGACGTAACGATTCGAAGTGATTACTATTATATAATCTAACTGTAATGAACGTTTGGAATTGCCCAAGAAAAAGGAAATTACCCCCCCCCCCCCCATCAAAATTTGCTGGTTCATGTTTCAAGATACGTAGAATCAGAAAATCGAATTTAAAAAAATCAGTGCGTTCGCCGTCCGTGGCACATTCCTCAGTTAGCGTTTGGCTAAAACTAAGAAATTTGGTGTAGGAGTTCGGACCAACCCCATAATGATCCTCGAAACTTTCCATAACCCTCCATTACACTACTTAGTTATTTACTTATTTATTTATGTTTGAACGTGCCAGCCCAACTACATTGATATACAATTAATTCATATTGATTACTTGATAATGATAATTTGTTCCATACTTAGAAATATCGAGTTAATTAACACAAATATCGAGTTGATACACTACCTTGATACAAATTATTAATAATCAATGATGATTCATAATAATAATTGTTCAAGCATTTAGTGATCTATACAGACGGGTGATCTGCTCAAGAATTTGCAGAGTTTTCTCGACGTTTTCGATTCCCATTTTTGACGTCCCATTTTCGAGTTTTGTACGTCCTATAATATTGATTAGAATAGATCAGAATAAATTTGAATAAATAGAATAATGAAGTAGAATAAAATAGAATAGATTAGTTCATAAGTGATCTAATATGATCACTTATGAACCAATCTATTCAATCAAGATTCACTTTTTTCGAATATTCGATTTCTTCGTAGTGTAATTGCTCATACGTAGAAACTACCACAGCTCTCACGAACACTTCCGTGTTGCAGTTTATAGTATAGCAATCGTCTTCATTTTATAATTTAACTTTTATGTGCAAGTATCCATGATGTCACAGTTTTCGATGAACCATCATCGGAAATTGAGTAATTAACACGACATTGAATTGTCAATATTGAGCAATAATTATTACCTATTGCTCAAGTGTTCAAGAGTGACATAAGCAACGTATACTACTCAAGTTGAAGGGACATGAATGAATAAATTGTAGGTATAATTTAATGCTAGAATGTAGAATTGTCTGGAAAGAAATCATTTGAACTATTCTAAACGCCTTTTGAAGAGCCATTATAGACAAGTAATGTCGATGTCTGAATAGGTTTTATTACCTCCACTATGAACTTATTCCGTGGTGGTGTCGGGTTGGTGCTGAATCTTGATTCTTGTGGCAATCCCCATCGAGCAGTTTATTATCCAAATTTATATTTCACTTTACATCAAATCCACTTTGGGTTCAAATTCAACTTTCTAAAGTCGCCAGGTTGCACTGTAAATCAGGTCAATGAGAGTTTATTTTCCTAGATAAGTGATAAATGCAGTGGGGACACTCGGTAATTATGGTGAGGGCCCGGATGTGGGTACCGCTTTAGAAAGCGGAAGGTTCAGCTTTATTTGTATCTAACGTACAAATCAGGATGTAACCTCAGTCCCTAGATTTCTGCTTGCCACTCATTGATTCCAATAAGGATACACGTGATATGAGATGAATAAATTTGATATTCACAAACAATCGGGATTTTGATGAGATTCGTGTGGGACCATGTTTGCGTGGAGCAATTTCGGAGAAGAATGTGGGAAATAGAAAATGGGTGAAAACGTGTCGAGTGCTGTGAGCAACTTCAATCTTGTATTGTATTGTATTTCTTTATTGGCAAAATAGTTGAGTATATAATTCAATCGGTATCATTTTCACAACTTATTGCCCACCGAAGAATAAGTTCAAGAGAACTTGTGCTCTTCGGAGGAGTTCATCTATCAATATTATAACAGCAGCACACAGGTGATGCAATAACCTAAGACATAAACGTTAACTATCAAAAACAAAAATTAATCATAGTAACAATGTAAAGAACAAGACAATACGAAAATTAAATAATTAATTTATAAACAGGAAAACATTACGAGGACTTAACAATGCAGAATTATAAACAGCTATTTAATAGTTTTTTAAAATTTGACAGGCTGGAAAACGAAAAAATATTTATTTCTTTGTAGGTCAAGTTTAAACTTGGATGTGGAATAAACCAGAAAGGATTGAAGCGATGTCGTCACAAACAAACTGTTACTGTTCACGGTACGTGCATCATCTTTCAAACAATATGAAATCACGTCTCAAGCGGAACAGAGCGATCTCAACTGCTCTCTGAGATCTCACTTTTGACGGGTGAGTATCGTTGGCAACACGAGCCGTAGAATCCCCGATCATTAGGTATTCATGAAAGGAATTATTCGGAAGGGTAAGCGGCAGAATCTCTCCCCGGCTGTCAAGGGGGCGGACTGAGAGATTTTTTTTTTCGAGGGTCGTTGATCTCCATTAGCAGGTGCTTCAAGAACAAGTTCTCCCTTGATGAGACGTCAAGGCGCTGTTATTAAAGACAAGTCCAAAGGCAGAAGGAGCTCCATCGGAAAGGACCACTCGAGAAGGCGCAACTAATCAACCGGTGACGACACCCCCCTGACAATTCGAACTATCCGTTTTTGACGACGGGATTTGGAATTTCTCAATAAATAATGAATTCACGGTCGGTGATCAATCTGAAGTATTTGACGGGCGGGTCTGGCGTTGACTGTAAAACACCCGCGGTAGATGCCCTCTGATTTGACTAACAGTGCCATCTGGCTCCCTCGTACCTTGACTGGAGCTTCACGACAGAGGTTAAATCTTTAGTGATTTCGCATCCCCTGCCGCTCCACCCATTGAGGCCAGAATTATGGGAAGAAAAGATCGACGGCTTTTTGCATACAAAAGTCATCTCAAATAAATAAATGCAAAGTCCATCATCCTTACATTTAAATTTTTAAATAAATGTATTCCCTTATCTGCCCTAAAAGTTACTTTTCATGCATTCGTGTACTCTATTCTGAGCTAATTTTAGATCATTCGAGGTGGCAATAAAGTCAGTATGCGACTTATATTTAGATCTGGATATCGAAGCCCTAGCAAACCTTTGTTTTCACGAATTCACTCGGGTCTTATGGTACAGATCCTTTATCCTAAGAGTCACTTTTTATCTAAGGCAATTAAGTGTGCTATTTAGGTCCCAGACTTTTTCATTAAGCTTATCAAAAGATTTAGCCAATTTATAAAAAGTGTTTATGAGTTTCTGGTGCGGCTGTATTTAAATTCCTTAATTCATGTTTTCCTATCTACTTTGTTAATCTTTTTCTCTAGGACTTGATTTGATTTTTTGATCATTAATGTAAGCTTTTTGTATGCTCCTGATCTCCGAACAATTTCTCTGCATTTTGGAGATCAGAAACTGCCAAACGTTTTTGTTATTTACCTAAATAAATTTGTCCTCGTGAATAATTTTACTTCAAGTATCCAATACTTTTCTTTCGTACTATGCGTATTGTGTTAACAAAAGGCTTTTTCACTCATAAACAATTGGAAAATCAAACCCAAACCAGTGACCCTCCCGTAATTCCATTACATTTTGATCTTTATTCTGAATGACTAGCAAAACATGGACACACCTATCACACTTACGTATTTATACTCCATTGAGTCTGATTCAATTTTATTCTATCATCTGCTAAACACAACGTTTAGTTACCCATAAAAACTCGAGTACTTGTTTCTCTCATATGTTAAAAATAATTAAATAACTCAATATAGTCATCAGGTCGTGTCTCTCTCATCTGTGTAAAAGGAAGAAGGATGCATGTACCTAGTTTTAGTATCAAAGTATAGATACGAGT
The DNA here is from genome assembly GCA_963920205.1 of Stenodema calcarata. Classification (NCBI taxonomy): domain Eukaryota; kingdom Metazoa; phylum Arthropoda; class Insecta; order Hemiptera; family Miridae; genus Stenodema; species Stenodema calcarata. Next base: position 6,854,132 of record OY986052.1, read on the forward strand.
AGGTTGCTACGCGGCAATGTGTACCTACTTCATGTGAAGGCAAAACTGAATCAAATGGTTCCAAAAATATTATTCCATCTCGTCTCCTCAGATTATCTTCGCGTACTTTCGGGCTGTCTGAGGAAGAACGACGATCATGTTGTCAGTAGAGAGCGAGGTTCGGAATCCCATACAAAATGCAAGGTCGTTGATCCACGGCTGATTCGCTTAAATTACCTTCCAGTATGGAGAGAGAGAAGACTTCGAAAATTGAGTGATTCCTCTCTCCGAAGGTCAACGGCCTTTTAATGAAGTCCGGAGCAGGTTAAGTCAATTCAGGACTTCTTTCGGGTTTTGGGAGTTAACATTATAACATACGCTGCTTTGAGCTCGTTGATAACGTTATTATTGCGAATTGGATGAACAACGATTCCCGTTACCCCTCAGAAGGAAACACGAAACCGAACTAATAAGAACGTAGGAAAAAATCTGCAAATTCTTGACACAACGGTGTATTTATTACCTTCTTTGTACAGATCATCGTTCTGTCTAGATCACTAAATGATATATTCATTATTATCATGAATAAGTAGTGTAAATTATTATTAAGCATTGTTGATGATTAATTATCATTAATGATGATTAATGAGTATTATTAATTTACTCGATATCTGAAAACCATGTGCTGTTCGAATCAGCTGAGCCAGTATGCTCCAAATTTGAGCCCTCATTGTTTACGAACGGCTGGTCGTACAAGCCTCCGGATTGTCTTGAAAAATTCTAAAAATTAAACACTTTTTAGATTTTAACTAAAAACTGTACCGATTCTACAATGTACAACCAAAAGTGGTCGCAGATCAAAAGTCGTCAACATGAGGGTGAATGAGTTTAAAAAAATTAAGAAAAATACAATAAGTAGAAGAATTGAATTTAAATGAAGTTCAAAATAATATCTGACATTTTGTTGGGTTTATTTTTCCAAAATCATTCATCTGTGGTTTCAACTTTCTACGTTGTGGGTGTTACGAAATTCAATTCTTGATCGTGTTCAAATAGTCAATTATTAAAAACGGTTCTGAGGTGGTTATTAAAGGAGCCAATTATTGGCCCGATTCACCGTCGTACCAACATTTTTCAACATTGTGGAACATGAAAAAAATGTGGCTCTGATCGTCGTGAAGCGATTTTAACAACCGTCACTGAGTCTTGATTAGACAAAGGAGGGAAGGGAATATTTATCACAAAATACAATTCAAAAGCTTTTTTAATCTGAATTCCTTTGATCTTGAATTTTACATCGCTAAATAATAATATTTCATCAACTAAACGGGACAACAAAGGTAACGAGCTGAGTTGTGAAATATATCAATTCACATTTTATGTTATGAAAACCATTGCCACCATTGCTTGTTTATTTTTATAATAATCTTCAATTGAGCGGTATTGAAACAATTCTGCAACGTACCAAATTGATTCATCTGATCATTCTTGTTAATTTAAAAGTTTGCAATGTTTCAATTCTTATGTTTCGTTACAACATTTGCAACATTATACGAATTCATGATGAAACATGCGAAGTGAAACATAGCAAACTTTTAAATTAACTGGAATGATTAAAAAAAAAAAAAAAAAATCAGTTTGGTTCGGATTCGGCTAAATTATTAGGTTTGCCAAAGTCATGTGCATTAAATTTTGGATTGTGTAGAGGAGTTAAAGAGATTTTCTAAAGGACTTGAAAAATCACTGAAATCTGTTGTTTCATGGTCCGGAGGGAACAAAAACCATTATGATAACTGCTATTTTTGTTTGTACCACGTTAGGGGTCATAATTCTAACCCTGATCGCTCTTGTGTTTTACGCCTGGTTCCTCATGGCCCAGACATTCCGGTCCTTAAGCTTCATTATCAGAAGTATACTTGAGTGTACTTCGTTGGATGAAAATGCCAATATACCTCTGAGATCACTCAACCAGAGTAAGGGATTTTGGCTTGGCCAAGTAAGAAGCTGAGGTTTTGGGATCAAGGCAAATTTGAAAAATTCCCAAATTGAAACGGTCTGATAAGTGACACCTAATTTCAAAGATTTTTTTAACGCCTAACACGGTGGTGAAGTCAGAATTACAATATCCTATTCCGTTCTCAAATTGGAGCATTTTGAAGGTGAAGAAACGTGGTTGTTACATGAGGTCTTCTCCTCGGTTCATACTGATAGCGGAATGAGATATCGCAATTCTGATCATCATCGTGTTTAGCATTGAAGTATCTGTAAACTGAGATGGTACACAGCGAAAAATTGAGACAAAGTTTATTATAAAACCTGTAAAGTGGACACATTATACATGAATCCAATTGTTTCTTAAAAAATCTGCTCTTGTAGCCATGCTGCATGACTGTGGATTTTCTGTTTCAGCAGGTATCAGGTAAAGTGGTGCAAAAAGTTTTAAAAACTATTTTTCGCTAGCATGTGTTATTGGATTTATTGTTAATTTGATATAATCATGTCCTGAAATTCCAGATTTTCTTATGGGGGTGGAGGGGACCAGGAGCACCTAAACGCGGGAAAAGGGCTATGAAAAATCAAACGTTTTAGTTTTTTTGTCGCTCGAACTCGGTTGCGAGATACTCTTTAAATTATTTCAGCGTCTCAATCCCAAAGAAATTCTCTTTCCTCCCAATATTGACTTGAAGCCGTCCACAACAAGTGGAATCGGTTGTCGGACTCGCCATCAGACCCGAGAAAGGGCGGAAAGGAAGTGAGGCAAATTAGAAAAGTTACTTCGGGGTTGACTCCGGCGACGGGGGCATCTGCCCCTCCGCCTCTGCCCCTACCCCATTTCACCAGACGTTTTTCCCTTCTAAAGACGACCTTCTCGTTGAAATGAAACAATCATCAGGAATAAATGAGAAGATACTGGGAAACGGGAGGGAGAAAACGGAATTGACCAACCTTGAGGGAGAAGCGATCTCGGAGGTCTTTTTGCAATCTGCGTCTCTCTCAGGAAAAATTCAATATTCAAAGAAATACAACGAATAATTGCTTTTGATTCCGCCCTCGCATTTTTCAACGGTCGGATCCTGCAGAATTACGATTCTAATTGGTGTGTATATTTTGTTCAGTATTAGCGACAAACTGGTTGTACGTCGCTGGAATCTTCATTTTAATAGCCGAATGTTCACTCAACTCAACCTCCATTCCTAAACGGGGATAATCAATAAAATAAAAACTCTGCAAACCCTTAACTCAGCCTTTATTATCTTCTTTGTGCGGATCACTCTTCTGTCTAGGTCTCTAAATGATAGATTGATTATTATTATTGAGAATTACCATTGATTACCACAGATGTGAATTAAAAACTATTCCGTTCTATCTGAGTTTTACAAAGTTCATTTTGGACCCCTTCCCCTTGACCTAGGGTTATGAACTCGTAAACATAATTTCATAATTTTAGCACAACGCTAACCGGGCAAAGTGCCGCGTTCGGCGGTAAACCAGCAAATTTCGAGGGGTTAATTTTCTTCCAGGGCAATAATTATTCCAAGGTCCATTATTGAAGATAATAAACCAAAATGAAGGTTGACCCCCTCAACTCCCTCATTGTTACAGATTTGACTAAGGTTTGGGAGCTATTTCCACTGCTATTTCAATTTTAAATGTTTCTATAATTATTTAGGATTCCATTAGCTATCATGTTTCTGTATTGATGACAGCTTCGAGTTGTTAGATCTATACTTACATGTATAACATGAGCTATAATATGTTGTATTTCATAAAAATCTGTCCGTCAGCGGGCTGATGAACAGTTCGAATGGTGCAAAAATTGCATTACTTTACTGATTCTGAGTATCAAGCAGACTCCTGATACATTTTCGGAGAGAAACCTTTTTATTCCAACATACCGGAATTGTAATTAGTATTTGATGTTACAAACTGTTTTGAACAAAATATGTGTCTGTGCTTGTCGGTGTGAAATGATCGCCATAAGTCAAATTTTAAACCGGTTTTGATGTAATTTCGCGATGGATTGTGCGAAGAGGATTTCCCTTGGCGAAGATTCTGTGCGGATCATCTCTTGTACGCTGATGTTTCAGAGTTATTCGTGCCCTTTGCACAAACCCTGGCTCATCCCACGTTTGACTTCATTGTTGTTAACGTAAAGCCAGAATTGGGTAGCTCAGATTTGGATATGCCTTACCAACGAGGGGATCTGATGGGAGAAATGGGTGGCAACTGTTCGCTCGGTCACTGATGGGTAGAGCTGAGAACACGTGTGCTTCGTTCTTAATAGAAGGGAATTATCGCATTTATGTAAACATGTATTGTGTATGAAGATATTAATCACGATAGGTAAGTGGGGATTGTAAAAACTCGGCCTTGAATGTACCATTAGATTGAACGACAATTTAAATATGTATACAATTTATTTTATGTTAGCCACGAGAGATTGTCAACGTTTCAGTGATTTTACCAAGTTATTTGTTGGGTCTTGGCATCAAAGCTTCTGAGTGAGGGCTTGTGAACCTTCCATCCGTTACTTTTTATGAGGTACACGTCAGTTTTTTTATCTTAGTGGAAAATTCCATAAAACTCCCGATTTTGACAGAAAGGAACCCCATAAAAACCCACGTTAAAACAAAATCATCTTTCTTACGTACCCGTAATGCGTAACTTGGGATGAAGACACTCCCGCTCAACAGTGTCAAGATCGCCGCGGATTCAAGCAAAAACGACCCCCAGGGCCGTCACTTTTGCTTCATGCAATCCTCAAGTGCCGTGTCGAGGCTCAACAAGCTGTGACAATTTCTTAGCAATCCCACGGTTGCTTGAGCCCCAGACGGCCGCCGCCCTTCTTCTGGGTCAACAGTCCCCAAGTCGTGATGCGTGCCGTGCTGTTGTGATGAAAACCAGCCATCCGACCGAATAGGGAAGATGACACCATAAATATATCATCGAGTAGTGAGCGAAAAATTAGTGGATTCCCGTAGTGTTAAAGAATTAATATGTACCTACATTTGCTGAACGTTGCTCCCGGCCCTGCTCGATTGACTTAATCCAGAAAACTTGTTTTGATGTTGTTTGCCACGCGATTTAAAATGCTCTCATTCAGATACAATTCCACCTACAGTTTTAATGCTGAACTGCTTACTTTAAACTACCTCAGTTACGAACCTGTTTACTCTGGTGACGTCGAGTCAGTAGGGATAGAGCCTCATGTTATACATTTCAATCCAGTTCTCATTGAATATTCTACACTAAACCCGCATCGAGATTGGTTCAACCGTTTCGTACCGGTGGATTTTATTGTTATCAATAGATATGGAAAGGTTTGAACGTGGCCAATACTCGTAATCGAGAGAAGTTTATTCGTGCAGGATGTAGATAGAACGTAATCTAGGAGAGTAGATCTGAACATTTCATAGATTTTAGTAGATGTGTCTCGTGCACTCTCAATATTCCCTCGTTGGTTTCCGCAAAGTAAAACCGGAGTCATTCTGTTCGTTATCATACGCTCCCTACGGAACGTATCCTCCATTAAGAAAATCAAGGCGTCCGATGAGTTTGAAGGGCAGATAATGAGAATGGTGGAGGTTGTGGGAACAGCACAGTGAATTCGATTGCGTTGATAAAATCCCAGTTTAACACCTACCTGACCACGTGACCTTATTGAAAACAAAATTGAGGTTAATAATTAATTTCAAGGAAAAATTAATCAATAAAATGATTACAGTTGGAATGATTATCCTAACCATTCATTATTGTACAGATCGAATAATAAGATCGCTTTTAATTAAGAAGCACGGTGCACATTCTCCCATGACGTCTAATCGTTAACTGTATCCTCCGTCCTTCTGCCTACATCACTGCTCTGAAAGTCCCAAAAGTATACAAAGTATCTGGAGTATCTGATGACCAGACGCCATGGGGTAGTCAGTCGGTAACTGGGTCGGTGATGACACTTGTACCTTTCTCCAAGTAAATTCTGAGCCAACCTATTTAATTTACGAGTTGTTACTTGCCCTAATCGGTCATAATTTAGAACAGGAAGTTGAACTCGAAATTGACATCTCAGGGAAAAATCTCATGGTCGTCACGATGATGTGCGTGGCTTACATATTATGGCTTACGTATTATATTATAATATGATCATGACCTCAGGAGTGATCCTCAGATCACAATCTGAAGAGGTGGAAGTCTCATGTCCTATAGAATGCGAATGTTACTCAATAACTGAGCAACTCCTATGGGCATTGTCTTCCTTCAACAGGAAGGTTTATAAACCTAATAATATTATTTTTGATCCACATGTCCGTCATTTGCATCTCGATTCTGACAGATAATCACAAACATCGACACTAAATACGGCTGTTACGTTGAATTTTCAGTCGACTCGGTGTCTACTCAACGTTGTCGAAGGGATGGAATAAAGGCTTGGTTGACATCTTGTGATAAACACCTTACAATGAATAAAACCAGGCCCTCGACGTTTCATACCGTTCAACTGCTATCAATCGTAAAAATGCCTCATCGTTTTACAGCAGGAACTCCCTTTTAAATTGTCTAACGCGTGAAATATGCGGAGGGAGGATCCTCCATGAATCAGACTCCCGTCAAAAATGTATGTATGAAGACATGAAACGACATCGTATTCGAGGCTACCACTCTCAAGAGCTCTCAGGGGAACATAAACATAGAGGGAAGTACTGAACAGCACGAGGGTTGAAAAACGAGTGAATGCGGGAGCCAGTGGTCCCTCGGCTCGCATCTTGGACGTTGAACGAAAAAACATTGATACATGTTGCAGACATCGTTAGATTCTGTTTAGGTGGGGTCGTGGTTACGACATAACTCCGTAATTCATGATTTCCAGATTTTATCGTACTCGTATATGATCAGAATTGTATTTTTGATTCCCTTACCTTCATACATTGCGATAGGGATTCTAACCAAGGAGTGCTGTTATACGTACTGAGATCATCCATTTAACTTTCTCCCTCTTTATAACTCATATAACTTAGAGATGAGAAAATGAAATGTTGACATGTCAACATATAAAAATGACATATTTTGGCAGTTCTGGGCCGAAATGACATTTTTTCTTCATTGTGTTGGAAAATGACATAATTTGGGAGTTTTCTATTTTTGTTTGTTTTGTTTTTTTACCGAAACGAGTTCACTGTACGCTGGACGGTAATTAGGGCGAACCTCGGGGTGCCCCTAATATGGTCAGTAATATGGGGGTAATGGGAGGAGGGGAACTACGTGTACAAAAGGCACTCCCTTGGATGGGAACAAACGTGTGTGCAAAATTTCAGCGCGATCCGTTATGTCTGCTGGGCTGTAGCCCCATCAATGAACGACGAAAACGAGAAGAACAGGAAAAACGTGAAAAATAGTGATTTTAATACTGTTATACCCCCGACATCTGTTGGTCCCGAGAGTTGAAATTTGGTTTACGTCCTCACAGGCACCTAGAGAGCATTATATGCTAAGCCATTGAACATAGCATCAGGGAATTTGATAAACTAACTGCGATGGATAACTTGTTGTACTTCCAAATCCCAATCACTCGACTGTTATTTTTGTTTCTTTTGTTACAGATTGTACGGTAAGTTACTGGTCGTGGAACTGCATGATTGGCTCCTGTGAGTATTTATTATTGATTTAACGGCACGAATAATGTTGATACCTTACAGTAATTTATCAGTTACGTAGTTCTAATAAATACATTATATTTGAATAATCAATGTCATCACAACTATAATGAAGACTAGTATCTAAATTCATAGAAACCGAAGTTGATCGAAGAGAATTAAACATCACAGTTTAATGACATCATTTATATTCAGAACATGTTTGCGTTCTGCACGAGAGAAAATTTAACATCATTATTATTAATGTATCCAAAATGAGATCAACCCAAAAAAAGCGCCAGGCTACGACTGCATAACAGGACAAATCTTAAAACACCTTCCGCGCAAAACCATTGTCAAGATTACAAAGATCATGAATGCATGCATCAAACTACGTTATGTACCACAGCTGTGGAAAATAGGCGAAGTTATCATGATACAAAAACCTGGGAAACCAGCTGAAAAACTTACATCCTATCGGCCCATCTCACTGCTGCCAGTCTTCTCCAAATTGTTCGAAAAACTAATAAATAAGAGACTCTTGAAGATCATAGAAGAACGCAAACTGATTCCGAAACATCAGTATGGTTTCAGAAAACATCACTCAACTATTGATCAAGTTCACAGAATCACAAGCATAATCGAGAGAGCGCTGGAAGAAAGAAAAGTCTGCTCCGCCGTTTTTCTGGATGTCACCCAGGCGTTCGACAAAGTTTGGCATGAAGGGCTAGTTTATAAGCTTCGTAAAATGCTACCTACAAGCTATGCAGCACTTCTTGAGTCATATCTTGCTGATCGATACTTTCGAGTTAAACACGATGACGCCTTTTCAGAACCCAAAAAGATCCAGGCAGGTGTGCCACAAGGCAGCGTATTGGGACCCCTACTTTACCTGCTATATACCAGCGACTTGCCAGAAATTGAAGAAAACACAACTGCCACTTTTGCGGATGATACTGCAGTCCTGGCAATCGGGGAAACCAATAACGAATCAGTAAATAAACTAAACCGATCCATCTCTCGCATTCACTCCTGGACAACTAAATGGAGAATCAGACTAAATGAGGCAAAATCAGTGCATGTTGACTTCACTAATAAGAAATGCAACTATGTGCCTGCTTACCTCAATGGACAGGCAATCCCATATGCTAACGAAGCAAAATATCTTGGAATGACACTTGATGCCAAACTGAGATGGAAAGAGCATGTAAAAAAGAAAAAAACCGAGCTCACAGTAAAATTCAGAAAAATGTACTGGCTTATGGGTAGGCGGTCAAAAATGTCTATTCATAACAAGCTCATTCTGTACAAACAAGTCCTGAGACCCGTATGGACTTATGGTGCACAATTGTGGGGATGTACCGCACCTAGCAATCGCAACATTATTCAGCGATTCCAGAATAATGTTCTGCGTTCATGCACAGATGCATACAGATACTTTCGTAACGACCGATTACACTACGAGCTTCAAGTGGAATCGGTCAATGAGGTCATACGCAACCAAGCCATCAACCACTTAATGAGGCTACAAGATCACGTCAACGACGATGTTGTCCGACTCCTAGACACAGATGATCTACTCCGAAGATTGAAACGTACCAAACCGCATGAGCTTGCTCAACTAATGTGAAAACGACAGAACAATATAAGACTAAGTGATGTACTTTAGTTTTGAACATTTAATTTAAATTCAACATACGAATATTGCTTATAAGTTTACTTGTATATACTTGGCGCAATAAAATATATTAAAGGGAAAAAAAAAAAAAAAAAAAAATTATTATTAATGTAAACGCGTTTTTTCGTTCAGAACCTATCACCTCTTTCACCCTCATAATGGATCTTTCAGCGTCAGTTTACTATGTTCAAGTCGGCTTCAATTTTTCGTTTTCAATTTAGTCTTTCAAGTAATCATATTACTTGACGAGAGATGAGGTTCCATGAAGAAATCTTTCTTTCCATCATTAACAATCATTGATTGTTAAGAGCATTAATGCTCCAATCTGCTTAATTAATTGAGTTCAAACCCCTCCTAACTTTCTGCCGTCCAGTTTTATACTTACAGCGCCTCTTTTCTCCCCCCGACTACTTCTCATATTTCTTATCGTGATTCTACGAAATATTCCTCGCAATCCTTCAACCAATTAAAGAACATTTTATGAAAAATCGTGTCGAATGGTCCTATATTTCTGTTTAACCTTATTTCATATCCTCTATAGATGGGAGGTGTTGAAAGCTACAAGTAATCAAAATCTGCTCAAATTTGCTCCAAAATACTCCAATATATCCCAAATATTCTAAGTCAAAATGCGGCTTTTTGATAATGTCTTACGTCATTTTGCAGATTACTTAGGATTATGAAAAGTATCGGAGATTACTTTTGGCCTGGTCGAAGCCATTATGCCGAATTTGAAAATTCTTGGTAAATTCTAAATGACTTCACCCAAAAACAAAACATACTACAAAATTTGAAATTTCGCGCCGCGGACAACGGACGGCGTAAGAGCATTGAACCTTTCGAGAAACCTACCTACTAGCCAATGTCAGGGTGGATGTTACACTTCATGAGCTGGTGTGACCGGTTACTCTCCAAGTTGTTTTATCGCAGTCGTGTTTCCGTGAAATATAAATTATCTCCGTCCAAACCACGGTATTTCAATGTCATGTATTTTGTTTTATTAGTTGCAATGGAATCGCCCTAAACAACAACAACGACAACAATTTTAAAAAGAAATGGATTTGTGTGTATTTCGTGTACAAGTATGAATACAATTCGATTCAGAAAATGTTTAAAGGCCGACCGGAGCGTTGTACGGATATCCGCTCGTCCACAATGAGGGCTCAGAGGAAGAACTGAAAAAATCGTCAACATGAACATGAATCAAAGGTGGAGTTTTAGGCAAGTTTCATGCTCGGGGACAAATGGTTAATCTTAACCATATATAATTACGGTATAGTCAATGAATCATAAATAATCAACACTTATATAATTACTTTAATTATATAATTTGTATATATGTATTTACCTATATATTTGCATATAATATATTATGTAGTTGTATAAATATATTATACCGTAATATCAAGCTATACCGTAATTAAGAAGAAAAGCTAAAGAGACCACTGATGAGCTAGTTACCGAACCTCCTTTGCTTGGAGATGACCACCTGATCTCCTCGTCGGATGAAAATTCAATATTTTAGCGCATAACTCCAAGTATTTCGTCATAGAAAGGTACGAACAAGGATATTGCATGCACAACAAGCCAAAGCTCGAAAATGATCACTGAATGTTTATAATAAACTAGCTAAGAGAGGAGATAAATCTGCTGCGAGATGTTGTTGTAAATTGTACAGAGTATGATGCTGGCTCGTTGTGCATCGTGACCAAAGTACGCTCTATGGAATTTGCAGGATCGATTATTGTAATATTTGGATACGATAATCTCCTATTCACATGACTAGGGGCTTAAGTGGCGTATTGTGGGTGAGGTCTATCAAGGAACGAGACAAGGTACGAGATTGTACGGAATTCAACCAGCTCGTTTACTCAAGGACGGTTGCGTCTAGAGCGGATGTGTTCTCGCTGGTCGGACGCTTTTGATCGGTATCCTGAGAATACCATTCTACCGGAGTGTACCAACCGATAACAACTCTCATGTATTTCCTTTGTGAAATAACCAGCTGACAGTACGCTGAGGAAGTCAGCAATTTCTCAACCTTACAGTTGAAGAGTTCCATGTTTTGGTTCGGCCATTTCAATACGGCGGTTTCAATAACAATGATAACAAATTATTCGATAATGCGTTACACAGGCCTGTGTATCGAATTTCGGCGCTCTAGGGTGAACAGGAGAGAATTCAGCTGTATCGCTCACGAAGTTTATCTTACATCCTCCCAATTACGAGTACTCCCCGTGGACTCATGAGGCTGTGTATCAAATTTCAGCACTATAAGATGAACAGGTTGGAATTTAGAACCGACGGGATATTTAGAACCTTGGCCAACTTTGCTAGTTAGTGGTTCGCTTCGCTCGCGTGTGAGATTCCTGTTGAAAGGTAGACCCATATTCAAAATTATTGCTACCGTTGCGTCGATTATGCTTGACAAGGAGAGAAGTTGTCTGTATCGTCACTAACGAAAGCCTCGTTCACGATGTAGGAAGTGGGTGTGTGAAATCTAATATCGATAGAAACCATCCCTGCAACGTGCCGATCACAATGGAGCAGTCACTATCAAAATCGGTTCAGCGGTTTGGCCGTCTGTAGAGGACAGACAGATAGGCATGCATATATTCGATGTACATGCCAAATTACAGCTTCATTCAGTGAAATTAGCTCTAGAACCCACTCAGCTGATCCGGGTCCTCAGCAGCGTCAAGTTGAATTCTTAAGGATGCTTCATCCCAAATTCCAGCTTCATTGTATGTATATTATAGAAATTAGCTTTAGGAGCCAAACAGCTGATTAAACTGTAAGTCCTAAGGAGGCGTCATACCAAATTTCAAAACTCTACTTCCACGAGAATTGCGCAAAAACGTCACATTTTTTGTAACACGCAAATTTGTAACGTCTGCAAACGTCACGAGATTGTTCACCCGGGAGGCGAAGGAAAGGCCTGTGAAACGTAATTAGTGTTATACTGGTTGTCCCTGGACTTGAGTGTTCCTCTGTTCTCGTACTACCTGATTCTGTATCGTACTTCTGCAAACGTACGCCCTATTGACATGATGTGCAGCACGGAATGACTGCTCACTCCACGCTTTCTGTACCAAAACTTGCGATCAATCGGTTCGAAGATCTGAGAATGGCTTTTATCGCTAATCTTCATATTTTATTATGCTTGATGTGAGTTAGAAGTGTATTCTTCCGTTCATAGCGTGGGAGATGCGCTCTCTAGTTGGATTCCGTTGAAGTGTTGATTCATTAACACCACCCGTCGCGCCTGCTGATTCGATTTGAGAGGGAACGGTGTACAGTTTAGATGTTGCGCTTTGACGGACCTAACTCAGTCAACTGCTGATTGCTGTCCACAATTGTACACGTGAAACTTCCTTCCATTTTGTCTTTTTTCCCGCCTCTCAGAGCTAGGGAACGGAATTAATTACTTGGATTGGCTATGGGTAGCGACAAAGGCGCAGGACTTCATAACCACTATATTGAGCGAATTTTTGAAGAAAAGGAAGCTATTGTTCTCGGTCCGAAAAAATTAAAAATCCGTATTTACATAAGTTTTATACCAAAAAAAGTATACTCGTAGTATATATTTATGTATGTGTCATTCCAGACGATAACCCTCGATGGAATTGAAACAAAAATGGGACAAAACGATGGCGTCACATGATAACCTCGTATCTTGATTTTTGACGATTTTTAGTTTTTTGCATGTATGGGAAGAAAACCTCGTATCTCATCGGCCTGTGGTTCAAATTTGAGCGGAAAATGAATTTTCTGCCTTCTAGAGGTCTATATGAGATTGTAACTCCTAATGCCACTTTATGCCATTGCTATCAGTTTTTTGCCTCTCCTGTAAAATTTGTTTTTTTGAGATACGAGGTTATCATGTGACGCCATCGAAAATCGATCCTACCGTCGGAAGGCTAAGTTCGTAGATGGGCTGAAACGGGCCACTCTGAGGGTGGTTTTGGGGTTTTTGACAGTCTCACAATTGACACCTCATTTTAAAGGTTTTTTCACGTTGAACACGATGGTGAAAATAGAATGGCGGTATCTTATTCTGTTGCCAAACTTGAGCATTTTGAAGATGAAGAAACGTGGTTGTTCTTCATGGACATCATGTTCTTCAATGGAGACATTTTACATAAAATCAGTTAATACTTCGAAAATTCGCTCTTATAAGATGTGATATAAGATGTGATATAAGTATCACATGTTACTATGAGGGGATTACACTTCTAGTCGAAGGAACGAACAAATGGGATGATCCTTCCATGTAAAATCTTGGGATTTTTGTTCTTGAAAACGCAATTGCACCGCTCCGTCAATTTGTAACTTGGGGTTTGTAACGAAAGGTACTTCAATTTCTCCTCATATTCAACAAGACCGTACGTACGATGCTTCGAACAAGCAGTAAGTAGAGAGGCAAGATTCGGGCGACTTTGAGGTCACTTAATGACATGTTTCTAGGTTGACTTGGACTAGACCTGAAATGACTAACTCTCTTTACAGTCCTATTAGAGACACTGGAATTCTGCAAAACACATTTTCAGGTTGTTGCTCAGAAAACTCGTGAGTTAGGCTATTGATTCCTTCACAGCCTGGCATCGTGAGGTGCTTGTCAATTCATCGCGTGATGACTGATTTGCTAGTCTTCATCGAAAGTCCCATTTCGGCCGAAACTTCCATGTTGGGGGTTTCGGGTAGGTCAGTTTAATAATAACTCATCTGTGGTCGGTATCAAACCTGAAATCAAATCCTCGGGCCCGAGAGAGGTCGATTTGTACCAGTGTGTGAACTCATTACCGAGAATCAGCACGCAATTAGACACCAGTCGGGTGGTTGTGATTGACGCAAACGTCAGTGGGATGGAGGGGTCGACTCCCTGATTCCCTTCGAGTTCATTCGCGTTAGACGCCATCATTGTGAACCCTCAGCCGCCTCATTGATCCATCAGGTTGTTAAGCATTGCGACGGGTGCCAAGTCGTGTTGGAGCGGTGAAATCATTATTTCTACTTTGGTGATCCTAATGTGTGGAAATTCTCTCTCTACACCTACTATTCAACCACCCTAATTAAATTATGAGAAATCATAAATCACGCTGGAGCTCTTAGGGAACTACGTATCATTAGGGATGAACTGCTTGTACGATGCCTACTACTAGACAAAATCATCGTTCAACACTGGTAGTCACTGGCAACACACTGTGTGACTCCTAGGGCGATAATGCAGATAATGTTACGAGCAGCCAAACATGCCTCGCTTGATGAAATTGCAATTAGGAACTGATTCTAAATATTTTACATCCTCCTGTGTCAACTTCAGTCTTTGAAAGGGAACTCCCCGCGTCGCTTATTAGTATGATAACCAATATCAATGTTAATTAACAAGGCATAATTAGCAATGTTAATTAAGCCCCTACATGTTCGATAAAATCACGTAAACTTCGAACTTATCGCAACTCAATCAAGTACACGCTTTTCAATAATCTTCAAAACGTTTTGCAACAAGGTAAAGGTTCCTTCGTAATAAGCATTGGATTGCCGGTTGAACCTCGTCGAGGTCGAACTTGTAGCTCGACGAACTGTACCGTTGTTGGTTGCTTGCCATTGCGAACGAAGCACAGTTATAATCAATTTCTGCCGTGTGAACTCGTGGACACTGGTCATGAAACCAAATTACAGTGGGTCATGTGTGTAAGCTGCAAACCGTACACTTTTAGCCCGCTAAGGATGGGTATTGTTGTACGAGTATCGATATTTTGTATCAATACTGTATCGAAAGATTGTTATCGATACTTCAAATATCGTTCGAGCATCGTGTATCAAGTATTTATCAATATCGAATATTGATACCTATATATAAGAAAAGCAGGTCGTGAGCAAAAATGTGGATATATATATCCACATTGTTGCTCAGGACCTGTTTTTCTGATATTCTCATCATCAATTATTTTTTCAATTCAAGAAAACAACTGCAAATGTTGAGCGAAATAGCTGAATTGGGGTCGAGAAGCTCCTGCCGGATTTTCTTTCAAATCACCCTTCTGATGCCTAATAAAACATACGTCTGGGGCTGGTCTAGAGCAGGGACATAACCTGAGTTCGTACCGTGAAGCATGAGTCGAGAGAAAATGGGGTTGAAACGAGAGAATCCGTGAGCTCCGGTTATGTATGGAGTTCTACGGCGTTTTGAACAGTTCTGACTTGAAGGGATAGCGGGGTAAAATTTGCATTTGTATCACACCTAGTCCAACTTACGGCGCGGAGCTATCACAAACACGCCACTGGGACTTGCGGATAGGGTGTACTAAACCGCACTACCTTGTTAGATACCAATTTCTGTTCAGCATTTCGATTCAATGAGCCATCTGGATAGCATTTCCCTGTGAAATTGATTGAAATAATTCAATGGAACATGGAAATGGGAATCCAAATGATATGCACGTGCTAGCTCTATTGAACTCCACGTTTAATAAGAGCTTCAAGTAAGACCCCCTGAAAAATCGTGTATGTACTTCTCTGTTACCATTCTACTGCCTGTGTTTTATGCGAAATTCTGAGGTTAGGTCGAGTCTCATCCAGCATAGCACCTCATACATATAATATATTCCTGACATATTCGTGTTTCGAACCATAGGGTTCCGCCTAATGGCATACTTTTCGGCAAAAATACTACTGCAATAGCTTCACAATAGTTAAAACATGATATTTTGAAAAATTTCTTCCACACAATTCCGTGTCAAAGCATCCCAAGCCCATATCTAGTTCTGAACTCGTGGAAGTTATCATCTCAAGTATCACTAAATGTATCCTAATTAATATCGTGTAGGTAAAAACCACTTACAGCCAGTATTTTTATTAATACCTCTGTTTGTTGTCTACTTTTATTCTTACGAACTTTTACATACTTCCGGTGTGAAAAAAATTCACAGTCAAGCAGCATGGCTATAAGAACGAATTTTCGAAGAAATAACGGGTTTTGTTAGAGTTATCGTCTGGAATGACACACATAAATATATCGAGAACAATGGTTTCCTCTTCTTCGAAAATTCGCTAAAAGAGATAGAAATATAAAATATAAAGTAATAGTGATAATAAAATAGAAACCTCAAAATGCTGGCATAACTTGCATCAACTAGCGTATTTTCAACGTTTTAGAACTAATATTTTGTTGATAGGTACATTTAAAACAAAAAAACATTGACAACCCAGCGGTTTGGGGGAAAGAAATCATTTTTCGTAGGTTTCTTGTTGATGAAACAACTTGTTGATATATTTTGATGAGAAAATATGGCGCAGTGTTCTCTACGACGGTGTAGTTTTGTATTTTCCTACACAACTTTGTATTTCTTTTCCTCATCTCTCTCTCTCTCTGTTCTCTACTCTACTAATTAGTCGAAGTAAGATGCCCTTCAGTATTTCTTCCCTAGTGAAACAGGCATTCGCGTCATTTTTCCCCTGTCCGCTCCCTTTTCGAAATGGAACCCTTTTTAGTCTTTTCTCATTGATGTCGTGGATCTTTTTGAACTGAGCGCGTTATACCTTGCGGCGTAAAAGACTCGAGCTTTGAACCGACTTGACTACACTTTTTTCTCTTCTATTCCGTCTGCTTCCCTGGCGCATAATAACTGCAAATGAGAGATCTCCTGAAGGAGTGAAAATAGTAGCGAGGAGAGACGGTTTGGCGGGAGAACCAAATGGAAACGAGGACCTCCAGATGCTAGACATTCACAGAACTATAGTTCTAAAAAAACGTTTAAGGTAACAATTTGTACCTACAATGAACGTCTTGGATGTGTTACTTGAGTATGCGTAATAAGCACAAATGAGATCAAAGTGGGAAAAACAATCAAGCTAGAATTGACCCTAATTTTTCACTCCCAGTAATACCGGTTGGTACCTCTACCGAATTCCGTTCGTATTACCCCAGAACCAATAATCATTGTGATCAATCTCAATCGGCCTACTAAACTATTGCGTTTTGCTGGCCAAATATATATAGTTATAATCAGAGGGCAGTGGAAACTTCGCCAGGTTATGGCGAAGTGTGGAGGCCATCATGTTTGATGTAGAAAATATTGTGATGTTCTGAAGGTTTTGGTTTCGAACCGAAAACCTCATCCAGTACGCGAGCTTCAGTCATTGAGATTATTGTGATTCGAGGATGTTTACTCGGTTCCATCCACATTCAGGAAAATGGCTCACTGATTATTCATGAGGATGAAGGTAACGCACCTGCGTTATGGACCTCACTCCTCTTCAATATTACAGTAAGAAGGCACTCACATTCACATAACTCTTTCACGTATCCCAAGCTATTACCCGGATATAGTGAATCGAATGATTTTTTTCAGGAAACCATACAACGAAATGGAGTGTATTGCGTGACTAGAGAGCTTTTCTAAGTAATTGAATTGCAGTTGTCCGGTAGCGCGCAATGTTCCAATAATTTAATTGCGCCTCGTCTTTAGTTTGTGAAGTTTCGAAGGCTAGCGAAGAATTTAATTGATTGGCCCAGATTGAAGATCATATCAAAGTGAGCGGAGACAATAACAACAGGAGTTACTCCTTTGAGTTATTCAAATGGTACAGATTGTACAGATCGGGAACTTGTACAACCTACATACGTAAGAATACTTTTGATGGAAAGCTTTTGGATGCTTTGAAATGACGTCCGGTATGCACTCCCCCACATCGACAACCCGTATCATATCGCAGACTGCACCAGCAAACAATAAACTTGCCTCAAAATTCCTGTGTGCAAAGCTTGCTTCCCATTTTAGCAGGCTATCAATAATCATACCACTATCTATAATTATACCACTATCTATAACTATACCACTATCTTCTCGTATAATTCTACTATCTATAATTATACATTATACCATTTCTGATCAAAAGTGGGCATTTGCATCCGGAGGAGATGGGACAGTACACCTCATGAAATTTAATATGCAAATTTTCCGGGGTAAGGATCTAGCTGACCTGGCAATAGGCAAAAATGATGTTTTATGAACACTCAGAGCCAACTTATATTCCACCAGCCACTTATTAATCAACTGCATAGTATGCAGTGCATACCCTTTTCTGCTGGTTTTAATGTTTCCTCCCGCGTATCACCATGAAAAATCTTTGCAGTTTCCTCCGCGAACATCACTGCCTCACCCACAGACATACGAGGGACGTCCGGAAAAAAAGGGGACAAATGCTGTTAAAAATAGAAAAATGCATATATTTTAATGAAATTTTCAGGATATGTTCAAAATTTAGTCCTTTATTTTTCAACATAGTCCCCAGCAAGTTCCACGCACTTCTGCATCCTAGGCACGAGCTTTTTTATGCCTTCGTCATAGACGCTCCGCTCCACCTCGAACAGCCACTTCTCCACAGACTCCTTGACCTCCTCGTCGCTGGAAAACCGTTTTCCACCCAGGAACTCCTTCAGTTTTGTGAAGAGATGAAAATCCGAGGGCGCCAGGTCAGGGGAATATGGTGGGTGGTTAATGATATCCCATCCAAATCTCACAAGGAGGTCCTGGGTCACACGTGCGGTGTGGGGCCTGGCGTTGTCGTGAAGGAGAGTCACGCCTCGAGTCAGCATTCCCCTCCTTTTGTCCTTAATTTTTTTCTTCAATTTTTTCAAGGTTTCACAATAGGCATCGGCGTTGATGGTGGTCCCTCTGACCATGAAATCAACCAATAACACTCCCTTCCTGTCCCAGAACACAGATGCCATGATTTTGCGTTCTGAAAATTGCACCTTGAATTTTTTGGCAGTGGGGGAGTGGGTATGGCGCCACTGTAGGGACTGTCGTTTGGACTCAGGGGTATAGTGGCATACCCAAGTCTCGTCCCCAGTCACTATTGAGTCCAGGAACGCTTCTGTTGAGTGCGGGAACGTAGCTGTGGAGAAGTGGCTGTTCGAGGTGGAGCGGAGCGTCTATGACGAAGGCATAAAAAAGCTCGTGCCTAGGATGCAGAAGTGCGTGGAACTTGCTGGGGACTATGTTGAAAAATAAAGGACTAAATTTTGAACATATCCTGAAAATTTCATTAAAATATATGCATTTTTCTATTTTTAACAGCATTTGTCCCCTTTTTTTCCGGACGTCCCTCGTAGCTTTAGATAGGAAAATTAGATTCGCCTACATAATGTAGAGTATGGGACGAAGCACCTTGCGGAATTGCATACCTCGCGCATTCCAAAGGGTCCCCAAGAATGCCATTCACACGTACCTTCTAAACAGCTTCTAAACCAACAGAGCGAAGTATTTAGTAAGTATTCTAATTTCAGACATTTTTATGAATAAAATCTCCTGAGAAATCGTATCAAAGCACTCTGCAAGATCCAAGAAAACTGCCAGCGGTTTTTTCTCATCTTCCAAGTGTAGTCAAACAAGCTACAATTCAATTATTGTGCACTCCTCTTTGAACGGAAACCATACTGCCTCTCATTTAGTTTTTAATTATTTTCTAGATATTCAATAAATTGAAACTTTACTCAGTTTTCCATCACTTTAGCAATGCACTGAGTAATTATATCGGCCGGTAATCCCCAACTTTTTTTGGGCCACCCCCCATATGTAATTGACACACAATTTTCAAACACATCAAATTTTCTGAGAAAATTCCAAACTTGAATTTATTAATTTTTCAAGTGGTACTTATTAATTTCCACGTATTAATTTTTCAAGTGGTACTTATTAACTTCTCAAGTCGTACTACTACTTATACTACGTATACTAGGTACTACTTACTGTTGAGGCCTGAATACCATCAAACCCCTGGCTAGATCCTCCTTTAATTGAATCTATTGCGTCGAGTATATCTTTTTGTTCCACCTCCCTAAAGACAGATGTTGTTTCAATTGATTGTGATGTACTTTTATACGCCTTCAGGGGGAGAGCGTTTGCCAGACTTGGGCCCACATTAGCTAAATATGTGTTCAGTGCCTTCACGTAGTTTAACGGGCCATTGCAACTTATGTCTTCCACCCTTAATTCCTTTACTTCTGTATCTGCAACATTCTTCCACGCGATTTCAATAATCACCTTCCATGTTTTAATTGGAGAACCTTCGGCCCTATTCACATGGTTTCTTTTATAATTTTCTTCCGAAGTTCTAACTAGTGTTTTTAGGTATTTTATAGGTACCCCTCAAAATAAGTATTCAAACTAGTATTAAACGGTTTTTTTTTCTTATTTGGTACAACAGTTGTACCAAATAAGGAAAAAAAAAACAACAGTTACTGTTTCCCCCTTTCTTATAGATTCTTTCAACGGTTTACCCTTTATTGATTATAAAACTACCAACCATGATGCATCTTTGATGTGATTGTGTCAAGTTTTTACAACATTTGAATAGCATATTTCCACGTCGTTTGATGAAATAACCGATTCCCAACTCACATTCGTTAAGGACTTTGTCAGAAGATCATTATCTAGCATCTTAAATTCTATTTATTCATATTTTTAATTGGATGAATCATCATTATGCTTCCTCAATTGAAAATGAAGTATACTCAATTGAATCTGTAGGTGGTCTATAGACATTTGAATGGTATGCAGCGGTGTTACACATTTTTTTGCCACGTTGGACAGTAAATGATCTAAACAAGACTTTTTTTTTTTTCAACCTGAAATTATTATTGTCGTATTGCATGCTCAAACTGTGTTGAAAAAAATGTGATATTTCATATTAGTGAATGTACAAATCTATATATTATTTGATCAATGAGGTTGTCCGAATGGTAATGCACAACCTGTGAAAATCATTTCAGTATTCACTTGTCCCAAATCTATTTCGATATTCGCCCTCAAACGTTGCATAGATCCGTGAGCTCATTGGGGCTCGCTGAGTGTTGGTAGCGGGCTGTTGATGTGCAGTGAAATGATTCAAATATTACGATATATGATTAGAATTGGAAATGTTGGCTCATACACGCGGGATATTTGAACTTGACGCCAAGTTGACCTTTTCAACGTAAATTCGGTCTGTGGAATCGGACATGAGATGCGACTGCAGCTGTTGTTTTTGTCTCCAGATGTGAGGTCAAACCGGAATGAAAACAACCGTGACCCACACACGATGAAAGTGCATTATTTCCGCACCCACGCCTTGCAGGCCACTTTCATGTCAGGAAAGTGAACGGGCCTGAGGAGGCACCTCCCGAGCTGCACCCAATGCGTGCCCCCTCCGTCTGTCGATTTCTGATATAATACAAGAGCTCGTGAAGGAATCATTTG
Organism: Stenodema calcarata; assembly: GCA_963920205.1. Classification (NCBI taxonomy): domain Eukaryota; kingdom Metazoa; phylum Arthropoda; class Insecta; order Hemiptera; family Miridae; genus Stenodema; species Stenodema calcarata. Next base: position 6,875,662 of record OY986052.1, read on the forward strand.
CGTTCATCGCCTTCCGCACAAGTTCAACAACCTCCGTTCCAGGACCAGATACACCTCGACAACTGGTCAGGCAGCCTCCCCGAGCCAAGCCCAACTTCGGTCATTGACATAATTTTATCAGGACAACATTCGGCAAAGAGGGGAAGGCGGTCTTCTTCTCAACCCGACAGAAATACCGTATTGTTTACAAACTTGTTCTTACGTTACCTATACATTATAGTCTGGTGAAGTATACAGTAATTACATTACGTGATGTCGCATTAGCATCATTGGATCATCGACACGACTGGATTTCCACTCAAAATTATTTGGTTCACGTACATTCACAGTACGTAGAATCCGAATATAGAATACAGTAATGCAGCAAATTTGCCCACTATGGTTTACTATTCTCTGTATATACCACAGTTTCGCATACAATACCCTTGTAATTCCTGAAACTATTCCAAATATTTTCGGCACTACAATTTTAAAATGACTGAGAAAAAAAACCCGCTAGTTACTTTAACCTTCATGCGCTCGCGCCATCATGAGTCACACCGGCGCTCGCGCAACTGTCAGTTGGGCGCCCACTTCTTTTAATGATTATCATACTGGTTTCTCTACTTTCCATTGCAGTAAATACAAAGGAAATAGGATTAAACACATTTTCCATCAACAAATTCTTTATTATTCAACATAACAGCCATTAGGAGACTCGATTAATAAAACACAAAAGTCAATTATCCGAACTATAAGTAAAACTAATCGCTTCGCTCAGTCTGCTCCTCTTTTCAGAAAATTTAACATATTACCCTTCTCGAAATTAATTGAACTCCAACGGATTACACAAATTATGAGGGAGAAATCCATAAATCTACTATCTACCACATCTGAATACAACATTAGCGCAAAACAATTATAACTATAAGGGGCTCCTACATTTTCATGATCTACCCGTCCAACTGAGGGAGGGACTGGTCAAAAGTGAAACAAAAAACATCAATAAACTTCTGAAATCTCATTTCGTAGGTATGTCGTAATGATTAAAGTAGTAATGATTAAAGATAATAAGATGTAATAATAATGGGTATATGTATATGTTAGTACGCTGATGACTATTAGAGCGAGCTATCCCCTACCACGGGCAGGTGCCCATATTGGGGATTCATTTCCTGAACTTTATTTGTGAGGACTGATCAAATTTTTGTCTTCGAACATTTATATTGTTATTTATCTATGTATTATATTTCATAAATGTACAAGTTGAAAATATATAGGTATTTAAAGAAAATACATGCTCCTCCCATCCCTCCTAAAATTACTGGTGCGCGCGTCTTTTCGAAATTCAAGAAAGGCGGTCGATTGACCGCCTGCGCGAGCGCTTGAAGGTCAATCGAAAGAAGAAAAGCAGTAACTTACTTTGAAAATTCGCTATTATTCCAATAGGTACCTATCTACTGAGGGAAAAATAGCGTGTAGATATTGGAAAAATAGTAAGTTGATGCTTTTCTTTTAGTTAAAGTCACTGGCGGTTTTTTCTCGCAGTCAGTTTGTTCTAAAATTATTGATAATGGCTGTTCTTTTGTACTACCGAATCAAGTGCTTCTCATTCCTTATAGAAAATTCATTTTAACGGAGGTATCTTGATACGTAAAACACATGAATACGAAGTTCAATGAGACAGTTAATATATTGTATAAGAGTTAATTTTGCCACCTTCAGGTACAGTAAGAGGCGATATAACTTGTGGATTCGATATGTGGCTCCACGTTATGAGTAAAACACATTTCATCGGACGAGAACTACAGAATTGTGTGATTTCAACTCAGTGCTGTCAAGGCAGATGAAAAAATGCTACTGTTTCACTGTCAATAGCCCAACGAAAAAATCTACAAAATGGATTGCCCACATACACGCAATAGAAGGGCGTGTCGCTTAATCTGGCGCATTACTCTTTGTTTTTTAATCTCTTTGAAACCCACCAGAAAAAACGTCATTGGAAAACGCCAAAGTAAACGGGAATGCTTCATCAAAAGCTTCGCTGCTGTGTGACTGAAAAATACGAAATATTTTGTCGGGTGAACGGTTCCATTATACCGACTGGCTGTTAGAAAAAACACTCTTTGGCCGACTCTAGCGGTCAGAACCACAACTCGTATTTACATGTAAATAAGTTGTTGTTAGAACGGGGCTCAATTGACTTCACAATTGGTTAGATTAGATAATGTTAACTCCCAATGGGGACCCAGGGCCTGGTTTGTTATTCACCTCGCACCGAACTTCTTCGATCGTGATGACAGGCGGAGTCAGTAATGTTGACATATCCTGGAACGGGCATCGTAATTCAGTCGGTATGGAACGGGTGTAAACCTTTTCCTATCAGCTACGTTTGACGTTTCACTCGGCTGAATTGTAATGGAGTTTGGTTGTTTTCTGGTAACATTCGTATTAGGAATTCCGTTCAGAGGTCGGTATAGATATATCTTTCCTCGAAGCTTGATATTGCAAAATGACATCGAAACGTCATTTTCATGTTCTTAAATTGAATATAAATTTGAAGGTTCTTCACAGTCCTAAAGCACTATCCTTCTTCGTATGCTTTAGGAGAATGTCAACAAATGGCTTCCTCGGAATTAGGGGTGGGGAATAGTTAACGTATCCGCTTCAAATAACCTAATACTGTCTAGTAACCTAATACCAGATACCCTATTACCAGAAAAACCCTTCTATTGGAATAATTGTTTTGACAACTTGGGGGAAAGACCTTTGAGGGCCTCTTGGTCGCCGGCCTTACGGGATTCCGTGATAATAGGTTGGCTGGGACTATTCCAGATAATACCAGGTAATAGGTTACGGAAAACGAATGCGTGTAAGGGGTGTGATCATAAATGTCGACAAGTTATTTGAGTGAGTATTGAGTTAGTTTCGAGTTACAGCGACCGTCTGGTAATAGGATATTATGGTAATATGTTACCGGCAAGTCTGGAGCTTTTCCAGCGCCTAACTGGAAACCCAGTCCACGTTGGGCGCTGGAAAGGTTCTCGAATCGCCGGTAACCTGTTACCCAAATAACCCAATACCGCAACCTATTACCAGACGGTCGCTGTTTGTCGATAACCTATTACCAAGAAATAACGAGAAATCGAGTTATAGACCTGTTCCATACGATGCCACACCTTTGAGTACATACGAGATCACAGGCATCATCAGACCCAAGAGGAATTATAGGCCAGATTTAAAGTATGTAGATCATGACATGATCTTCATGCCTTAAATCTGGCCTATAAATGTGTTGACTATGTTAACCCCCGTTCGCTGTATTAACCTATTTCTAAACTGAAAAACATCAGTATCTATTACGTATCATGAAAACCCCCCCTCTAGCTTGTGTTTCACATTCATGTTTTAGATTGTATGATGATGGTTCGTAATTATATAGCATATTCGTATACTTACCTCATCCTTATACTGCCATTGCAAGGAAAAACCACTTATCTGCAAAAATTTCGACGTCCAAAAAATGCCTCTAGGTTTTTCTGCAGGTCTCTTCATTGCTCGTCTCCAGTTTAGAGTTACTAATCCGTATTGCCGCTCGATGTTAACGTTAGGCCCTATCGATCATGCTGATATCGATTAAATATCGAAAACATCGATTTACTTTGATTCATCGTAATTAAGTTATTGTTCCCCTTCGATAATGTAATCTCAACCACTCAGTTTGGAGGCAAAACCACTTGAGCCAAACTTAGTTACTCAAGTGGTTTTGCTTCCAAACCAGGTTTAAGAAGCTGCAGCCAACGACTTGAGGAAAATAACCTGATATTCGAGTTTTTTTCACGAACTCAGCTTAATTATCTTGATTTGGTATAAATGATCTTCTATCTTGATTCATTCCTCTATCTTCCTGCTTCTCTCGTTTCTTTCTTATCTTTCCCTTTTGAGTGAAAACATTTCTGATAAAAGTGGGTTTTTATTCATTTTTCATACGACTTGGATCGAAGAACGCAATCTCGAACACGAAGAGGGCACGGAAATGGCTCACATTGAAATATCAATGTATGAGATAAAGTTGAGTAGATTTACAAAAATACGGGTTTTCACGATACGTTTATGATATTCTTATGATCTCCTATTTCATTAGGCCCCATATACATTAGATTTTCTATTAAATTTTTTTTTAATTGTAATTTTGCAGTCAAATGGTAATTATTAATCTATCTGTATTCCAATATATTTTATCTTTGAATGAAAATGTTTGTTTTATTTTAGGAATTGCAGTTTAAAAAAAAATTTACAAGTACCATACCTACTGCAAATTAGCCATACCTATCCCAAAAATGCCACACAAGGTTTTTTTCAAGCTAACCTCAAAAGTGTATTTTGCAACCAAATTTTAAATAAAATTTAATATTATTAAGAATTAATATAAATTATCTGCAATATAAAGATGAAATCAAGTGAATAAATCAATTGATTAAAGAACGCATTGTCACAAAATTATGAGTAATCATACGAATTTCGCAATATATCATTCGATATAGCCAATATCGATATTTTGTTACGATGATATCGCTGTATCGATGTCGACGTTGAATATCGTTATCGATATCGGAACAACCCTAGCGATCAGTAGGATATCATTGAGTCAAAATCTGTTTACAAAACGACTGGTCCCGAGTTTCGAGTTAAGTAATTTGCAGGAGAAACCACTTGGGTGTGAAAGCGTTTCGAGGCAAAACCACTTGTCACAAGATTTCGGTTGATGAGTAGTTTTGCCTGCAAATTGGATGACGTAAAATGTCGATAAGTCGCTGAAATTGACAAACACAACTGGTTTTGCTTGCACCACTTGCCGGTACCACAGATAAGTTGTTCTGCCTCCAAATTAGATGGAAAATCCACAAGATAAGTGGTTAATACGATTTTTCACAAATTTTGACGAATTCGGAGATGAGTGGTTTTACTTTATAAGAATGTATTTCTTTTTCAAGTCAACAAACTGCGGTTACAGAAGGGACGAAAGTCTCTCGCTACTTTGAAGCTTACAAATCTTCAGTAGTCCTCGAAAACCGAACGTATATCATCGTACTTTACACATAAATTCAAAGTATGAAAAGGGTATTTGATTATTGTTTATGTTGACCCAAATTAAAACTAATGTATTTTTTCACCTCTGTTCTTTCGTGAGCACCCTCTTAGGAGCGGAAAAATTATTTCAACTTTTTTTTCTTCTCCGCCGTCAAAGGGGCCTAAGCGCTTGCTTTCACTATTTGTATCAAAGTGGATCCTTTGAAGATGACTCTCGCTGAAATTGTCTGTATAATGACATAGCTAAAGCTCGTTTTACATTGGCTTCTTTATAACTATATTTTTCCCAATATTAATTCACGTTTTTCGCGAAGAAACATCATCAAAATATTTAATATTATATGATTGTAGTCATTTGAGATAAGAGGATCAATATTTAAATTCGATGGTTACCGGTTGAACGGTTAAATTGTAACTTTGCCCCATACAAGTGCCTTTATTCTGTTGTATACAGTTTCGCTTATATTACAAAATGAGATTCTGCGAGGAGATTTTTGATAACCGTAATTCCAACTCTTCGTAACATCACGAGTACCAGATATTCCTTATTTTTACCACGTTTGCATTAGCTCCGTCTATCCGGGTGGGATTTTGCAATCGAGTTTAAACTAACTTCCCGATAAGCGACAGACTTGAAATTTTAAACATAGGTCAGAACTGGATGGCAATGTAATATTCACTTGGTTTCTTGTCTATAAAATTGTTTAAACAAATTAAAATTGGCCATTGAGATGGGTACTTGAAGTTTTAAATATGGTTCGAGGATGCAGAATATATCACTGCAGAATCTGCATCGCATTCTGCTCTCTTAACAAACTGCCTACAGGGCACAACTTGTAATGAAGAAGGATCTGACATTGTATGGTTTTAGTTCATGAACATAAAAAAATAAATAAATAAACCAATGTTGATTACTTCATTATTTCGATTTCAAAGTTACAAGACCTATAGATTTTGAACTATTATAGGCAGTAAAAGGTATTATTTTGAATTTCAGACATTGACAGCTAAACAGGATGTTCAATGCATGGTGAATGTCATATACTGGCCCTGTCAGAGTCACATCAATATATATATTTACAAATTGTATTGTATATGTATATATACAAAACCGATTGAAATCTTCAACCCGCTATAAGACGTAAAATCAAAAAATAATAAATTACATATCACATTTTTTAAACGAACTAAAAAATCTAACTGTAATTTAATTCCTTAACTTTCCCATTCCCAATTTACTGTCATTTGATTCCTTTACTATCATAGATTGCCTAAATTGGAAATGGAATAGGCAATCTATGATAGTTAGGGAATTAATTTACAGTAAATCCCATTTCCAATTCACTGAAATTAGCTGTGAATTCTTCTGGATTATCTACTCGTATTATTTACTGGCTGCGCCCCACGTTTTTTTCTCCAAGTGTTCCAAATACATTTATATGGATAAATGTATCCCAAATGCATTTATATTTATAAATGTATTCCAGATAAATTTATGTATACATAGCCACTAACGATCATCCCTGAATATTGTAAAAGGGACATGAAACATTATTTTATACTTTTTAGTCCGTTTAAAAATTTTTTTATATTAACAAAAATGTTTTTTACTCAATTTATTTTCTACATGTTCATCGCATATAGATGAGTTGATTGTTACCCACACAACATGGCATAGAACGGTACATATTCGTGATCATCAACGTCTAGAAACACCATTGATGAAAACAATCAGTTCACCATTCGCTTAGCACACAAATTACCGTCCATCAAATCCCTCAAATCATCCCATTCAACCTACCCGACGGGTAATTAAAAGCGAATTGAAGTCAACCGTGGTCCGTTAGGACATTAGAATGTTGCATTCTGTTATTAGGTAAATACTCAAATATGTTAACATTTGTCGCTGGCTTTTCGAATTAGGCCGTCCCAGCGTTTTTAAAGGGCAGGCCATGACTGTATCATCGATACATTCAGACAAGCAATTCGGTAGTGCTGCGAGATTGGAACGTTTCCTCCTAAATAAATCGATCTTTTTGAATAGAGTCAATTTTTTCGTATTTTCAAGTCGAATAACGATCGTGTGGAACAGCATTTTCGTCCTAAATGAATTAGTAGATAATATTATGTTCGAATAAAAGTCGCCTTTTCCCCTCCGCCTCCCGCTCATCAACCACCTACATCTGCCCGCTTCCTTCTCACGTTCACCCACAATTTAAATTTTTAAAACGGTGTGGGGGGAGGTGAGCGTTAAGAGAATAACCCGCCTAGGCGCGCCTCCCGCTCATCAACCCTACTTTAGTTGGCGTGATGAGGGGGGGGGGGGGGTAGTGTGAGAAAGAGCGTACCAAAGGATTAAGAGAAAACTTCCCCCTCACCAACCACCCGTGGGTGTAGGAGGGTGTAAGGATTACAGACAACCCCCGCGTCCCCCTCATCAACCACCTACATCTGCCCACTTTTCTCTTTCTCACTCACCTCCACAGTCACATTCACCCACAATTTAAATTTAAGCAGTTGTTGGTTGTGTAGGGGGGGGGGGGGGTGCGAGGGAGCGTAAGCATTAAGAGAAAACTCCCCCTCCCCCCTCCACTTCATCAACCACCTGCATTTGCCCCCTTTCCTCGTTCTCACTCACATTTACATTCACTCACAACTTAAATTTAACCACAAGTAGTGCTCAGCGTTCCACATAATGCACGCTTTGTGAAGGGACTTCATACTTTCAGACACGATAAACTGATTTGCGGTTTATCCCAAGAAATAGTTTTAATCCATACCAAACTTTCTATTTTTTATTTCAATTAAGTTTTTTTCGTCGATTTCAACCTTGCATTTCTTATGCACGTTGCTCATGTTTTTAATTTGAAGGTACAATATAATATAATACAACATAATATACCAACTAGGTACAACATAATGAACCTCTTTTCTAGCCGCGTTTGTGTGTTGAAAATTGTATTTCAAAAAATCCTAGTTAATTTTACATCTCAAGAGCTAGACCTGATGGCGAAAAACGGGTTTCAGATTTGGATTCAGCACACCGATGAAACCCAATACCAACCCTTATCTCCTCTGCACCAAAAACACCTTTTTTTTTGTTGGCCAGTGTAATCTCGATCTTTGAGACCTTTAGTTCGGTACGCTGTCTGGCTGTTCATTATTGAAGGTAAATGATCAGGCGCTCTTCAGAACGAGTTGTTTTCAATACTTGCCGAAGTAGAACCGACTAATTTTGAATTCCGTGTGCCCTCAGCCCTCAAAATATCTCTCGGCCAATCAAGCTGTTGATCAGCCTCCGAATACAATCAATCGGAACGACCCTGGAACGAGCTCGACGTTGGCAAATGAACCGAACGGCACCCGGTCGGTACCCCCAAGAGGAACCCTCCAACTAATTCCCAACCTAACTGGCAGGTGATGGGTGCGAGGTGCGATGTGACGGGGGTATCCCTTCCCGCGGAGTCACGTCGCTGATAGGTGGAAGATTTACAATCAGCGAAGCCCTGCCTCCCGTTTTGAACCCTTCTCAACCCCGAAATCACCAAGAACCAACTATTAGCTTGGCATCTCTCAACTAATTGCTCGTAAATAATATAACATCATTTATCCAGAAGGGCTCCAAACCCTTTCCTGTCCCTAAGTAGACACATTAATATCCACCACATAAAATGGGTTAATTAATCACTCTCCGACCCTGGAACCGCGATAATACCCCTCAAAGTTGGCAACTAATTTGTATTGTCGGGTTGAACTTTGTAACGAAAATGGTTTATCAAAAGAGGATCGAGTCAATGTATTCAACATCACACACTGTGGGGTGTCATTGATCACAATATCGCTATCGCCTCTCGAGGCAGTCGGGAAAGGTTTCATATTTCATTAATTCATTTCACCACTTGCTCCTATGAATATTGAATAGAGAGTGAAGCCAAACCGCTAGCGTTTGCTGGTTTCCCAAAGTTTCAATTTGAAACTTAATATACATCTACAAAAGTGTACATCCTGTTATAAAATGTGTCAGGTTTCATTGACAGAGAGAGAGAATTTGTATTCACGGAAAATATACAACAACAAAAAATACAAAAAGAAATTGAAGATAGCGAATAATATTGTTCGGCATATGGCTGTAACCCCTTGTCGTCGACACAGAGTTTCTTCCTGATATTAATAAATAATTAAAATTACTACTATAATTACGAATAGCTTTTACATGCCTACAAAATTTACAATTAAGTTACCGTCTATACATGCTCGTCATAAAGTCGCACATTTCCGTTCCTTTTTGGATAAGCTATGTATAAATTAGTTTTTTAAATACATTTCTCCGTCTTTCATTGTAGTATCAATTTGATTGTACAGTAGACATATAATATAATATTATTGAGGGCTTCTAGTGGTGAGAAACAAATTTGTCTCTTTATATTATTGTCTCTGAAATCATAGTGATATTATTGAAATATTTATTAGGAGTCTTGAACCGTTTCGGGAACATCAATTTAAATAATTCAATGACACATTTAGCAGTTAAGATACTCATAGTGTTAACTTTACAGTTGAGAGGGACCTGATCACTGAGGACTTCAACTATCAAAGATTCCACTCAACATTTGATTATTTCAACTTTTCCAATGAGAATTATAAGTATAAATACCCAACAAGTTTTGTTCTGGAAAAAAGGTGTCAAATCCCAGACCTCATTTATGAATTTATTATAATCAAATCTTGAGTGGAATCTTTGATAGTTGAAGTCCTCAGTGAACAGGTCCCTCTCAACTGTGAAGTTAACACTATGAGTATCTTAATTGCTAAATGTGTCATTGAATTATTTAAATCGATCTCCCCGAAACGGTTCAAAACTCCTAATAAATATTTCAATAATATCATCATGATTTCGAGGACGATAATATAAAGGTTATATATAAATGGATGTTAGATTATAATTCTAATTACATTTATATTATAAAGATTGTCCTCTGTGAGATCCATTGGTGGCATCAGATTCAAATCACGGAAATCTAAAATCTTTTGATGTTTAGTGTTAATTCCAAGAATTACATTATATACTTTTTTTCATATGTATTTATCAAGAAGGTATAATGATATATCATTTATATAACAATATGCTTCTTTATCTATTAATCCACCTACAGTCCTGCGCAAGGCGGTCAATGTCAGGGGTGGATCCAGACTTTGTTCTTCCTCTTGGGGGGGGGGGGGGGGGTCATAACGTTCATAACCTAACCTAACTTATATGGATATATGGATAATTCAAAAATTTGCTTAAAAAAAAAAAAAAAAAATCAATTTGGCCCTGTACAAGAAGGAGCGAATTGGAAAGCTTATTGTCAGTGATTCCCTTAACGACATAGACCCATATATTATATGGACTGAATTTTACTGACAAAGTTCTTTCTATCGCATATAGGGCGTTTAGGGAATCACTGACAATAAGCTTTCCAATTAGCTCCTACTTGTCATGATCGATCATGAGACGTCCATGATCGAACTGAGCCTAAGTATGGACCTACTGAGCAACCACCCGAAATTTCGGAGTAGTCGGTAATTTGAAAATCGACATATCGTGTGGAAACGTTTGTGGTCATTGGGCAATAAGGCTGGGCTACTAAAATTTGGGGAAGGGGGGGGGGGGTCATGACGCCCCTTGAAAATGTATACATACATTTTCATTTGTTAATTCTAAAATGGGTTCAGTTCATATAGAAACGATCACGAGACCGTCACTCGGGCCATAAAAACGTATTCTCATTCTGACATTCTGATTTGCAAAGGATATTCAAGGATTTAATGCGGATTTCTAGAGAACAACCTGGCAACTTATCTTACCGTGTCGTGACCGTTTTGGAGCTAAAATTCCCACAATTAAGGGGGTATTCAGTTGTGAGTACTGTCGTGGACGAGCATGTGTTTTTGCACAATTTCATCCCGTTTTACTGCATTGATTGTCGGTTATGGTTTTTTAAAGAACAGCGAAATTGTTGGTGACACACGTGAAAGGACCGCTTGGATTCAAATGAGCTCCAAAATGTGTAGTCTCATAATGCCAAGGTGTTAGACGGACCGTTTTATGTGTTACGTGACTCCACCTCTTTTGTTGCAACGAGATGAGGCAATGATCTGAAAACGAGAGTAACACGAGATTGTTTTTCAGTCGATGGTATTCGAAAAGCAAAACTTTTCTTTTCTTCCATCTCTTTCGCAGCTAACTAAATGAAATTACTGCAAAATTCTTTCTCGAGTGCTAATTAATTTCCTTCTTTCTGTCTGAATCAGCGCTCTATTCAATGACCTGGATGAATGTTCAAGTCGCAAAGTTATGGAGTTTTTTTCAATTATTCAATTTATTCACTTGTATATCACGTGTTACTGGAGATTGAACAAAACTCGAGACAAATAAATAAACCATCGACTCCATTCCTCTAATTGTTTGGCGTCGAACATGAATATTTTATTGTCATGCACGTGCACAAGGCCCAAAGGTGACACACGTGGCAAATTGTTCGTTGTCGAATTCTGTGAATTCAGGCGAGCAACAATTTTTTCGAACCCAACGTTACATGTACAAATCTGGTCGTCTGATTTTTTTTTTTTTTTTTTTTTTAATAATTGAACAGTTACTGTTCATCAATGGTCGATGGACTGTTATGACAGCAGGTCATCCAAAGTAACAATGAAAAAAATAAATGAATAAAAAATGAAATGACATTGGTTTATTCTCAACAGTATGAACAATTTTCTTATTTGTGCAAAAACTCAAATTGGGACTACCCAAATTTCCAAGGCACAAGCCCGTGTGGAGTCGGGGAAGTTAAGAATATTAGAACACAGTTTATAAATTTACTATACTAAATGATAATGATAAATGATGATAAATGATGATGATGGATACTAAATGATTAAGTAGATGATGAATGGTAGTTACAGTAGCCAATGTATCAAAACTAAAACCAATTTTCCTATAAAAGGCGGAGTTCAATTGGGACTTTATTTATTAATATTCTTAATTCTTTATTAATATTCTTATAATTTGAGGATATGAGATTGAAGCGAAGAGTAGGGACTAAGTGGTAGCTGATGGGTTGAATATAGTAAGAAGTAGATGAAACAGTTGATGAGTGAACAGTGATACATTTTTGCGATAAAAACACAAATAAGATTTTATATATTATATAATAGGTATATAAGTTATCAATAATGATGAGGGATGTCGAGGGTCGGTCAAATGAGAGATGTTTTATGTGCCAACGTTTCGAAGAATTTATTTCTTCATCATCAGGGCAGTAGTGTTGTGATGGTTTGCTGAGTTTCCTTGCTTCACGAGTTTTTGTTTCAACCACGCAGTGGATACACAGGCCTATGAATGCAGACCAGGATATCCCCTTTGGTGGACATAATTGCCTAACCTCCCCGGGAAGAGGGGCAACTAAGCAAACTATACATTACAGTGTACGAGATGGAGTTGGACATAAAACATCTCTCATTTGACCGACCCACGACATCATTCATCATTATTCTTACTGACGGTCAACACATCACACACCTTTAATAATTTGCCAACTTCTATATCATATAGTGGAAGCTGATGGTTCGGGTTGAATACTCGAGCCATCAGCTACCACTATATTATAGTCATAACTCTGAACTCTTTGTACGATGAGTCGTTCGAGTATCGTCTTTACTTGATGAAAACATCTTCCAAGAATTGAGAAGTCCTATACGTCTTGTCTTGTTTTAGATATGTGAGGATTCTGTTAAATTTGATGTTGTTATGTTGTCCAGTGTAATTCTATAGATCAGTTCATTTGGCGTTGCATCGAAACATTAAATAGATTGAAGGTCGGGGCTCTGTGGGCGAATGAATAAATGGGGTTCTTCAAATGAACGAAATTCACAAAATAAACACATTATGTTCAAGGGAATTCTTGTTAACCCGGCGAATTTATCTACGAGCATATCTACATTATGAACAGTAATGAAAAACGTAATAGGTGTTGAAGGGGTGTACAAACAGTAGCCATCTCTGTTAAAGGAGGTGAATGAAGTTGTATTGAACATAAAAGCTCTCATCCTGCAATACCCGAGAGAAAAATGAATCCTTCATTATTTTCCTTTCATTATCCCGAGTGGGTTGCCCGGCATTATTAACGCTATCAACGGCCATAACCAGGCAATTTTCTATTCTAATTTTGATGAGGGAAACCCCCTTGGCGATAAGGTGGGAAAAGAGGCGTCTATAAACTCGCAAAGGCCGGCAAGGTAGTGATGACAGGGAGGCGGTTTGTGAAGGAAGGGAGCTGTTGCCATTATACCTCCGGTTTTGAATGGCGTCGATTCTGCCCCTGAGAAGCGAGAAAAGCGGTTACGAAGGTTTTTTTGAAAAGAAGAGGCGGCTGAGAGGATTTCAGTTTGGCGCGGCCGGTCGTTAGTCGGGCATTATCGGCTTCCCCTAGTATACATAATGAGACCGGGTCGATATAACTAAGGTAACACGAGACAGCTAGAGATAAACAAGGCCTTGGCTCAACGGCAGTCTTCACGTTTGATTCGGAACGGGTGACGATTATTCGGGTCCTGAATACATTTATTTCTCACGAAATATCAAACGGTCCGATGAGAGTTGAACTAATAATTTTTTTTTAAATACCCAGACATGCAGCATGGCGATGAGAGTGAATTTTCGAAGAAATAACTGGGTTTATGTAAAATGTTTCCATTTTACTGATTTTAAGAGAAATGTTGTCTCCATTTTTTGCCGCGGAAAGTCGCGTCCACACTATGCCGATCGGCATGATTCGGCACAAGCCGAGCGGGCAGGCCGAACCAGTGTAGACGCGGCGTTCGGCTCTGCCGCCGTGCCGAAAGCCGAACCGAATCATGCCGATTCCAACCCGAATCAGCTCGGCCCGGATCAAAGTAAGCCGAACCAAATGGAAGCAAAGAGAGCAGTGTGGACGTGCCGCCCGGGTTAACCCATTTATGCCCACTAATTTTTTCCACGATTTTTCTTGAAAAATTCATCGATTTTGTGTCATCTGGATGTAAATAAAAGTTCTGGAATGAAATTTGGCAATTCCGACTTTGCCAAATCAAAAATTGCGGACGTTGCAAAAACGCAACACTTTCTTCTCCATTTCAAAGAAAAATCGGAGATCACTAGGGCCGTAGGGTTCCTGCAGACAGTGCTCAGGCAAAGAGCGTTTACCATTAATGAAGGTTGCATTATAGCCTAAATATTCTGCAGCCGCTCCTCCTTTACTAGACATACTTCACAAAATTTCCTATGTTGCATTAATTGTTCGTGACTCCAAAATTTCTTTTGTCTCCGTAGGCGTATGCTTATTTCCATTATATTCATAACTAATTATATTTTATTTTACTTAAAGTTATATGTTATTATTTTTATGCCATTTTTTCAAACTATATTCAATCTTATTATTACTCGACCCAAGCCATATTTACTGTATCAATTTTATATACTTGTATTTCTGCACATTTCTGAATGCGAACTCTTGTGAAAAACGTATTGTTTACCTCAATAAAGTCGGCTTCTTCTTCTTCTTCGTCTTCTTCTCCATAAACGCAACACTTGGAAGGGACCAAATCACTCCTTTTCATCCGAAAAAGGTTAGTGAAACCGATGTCGTTTCGATATTCCAAATTGAGAGCGTCAACCTCTTCCAACAACAGGTCCTTCATAAATTCACTGGCGCTGTACTTTTTTCGCCCTTGTAGTATGCTGGGTCGAATCCAAAATCTCCGAGGGCGGGGGCGGTGGCAATTTTGGTTTCCTGCTGCAACTCCGCAAATAACTGCAGCTGCTGCTGCCAATATAGCATCATCGTCTTCCATGACGTCATGCCGAACCGAATTTGCCGAATCGAACATGCCGAGCGGCTTAGCCCGCCCGGCCTCATTCGGCATAGTGTGGACGCGACTCAACACCTCAGTTTATAGATTTTTCAACGCTGTAAAGTTAGCATTTCTGAAAAGTTTCTCAGAAATAAATGTATCACTCGAAATTCCAGTCACTTTTGGTGGTTTTCAAACCCTTCTCAGATCAGATTATACTCATCCAGGTAAAGCTAAAGGTATCGTGATATTGTGCAAAAACCAATCAAAATCAGAGTCTATCATAATTAAGCACAATGTTTTATTTGAATCGACCGAAGAAACACTTTTTACCCCCCCCCCTCATCCTTTAAATTTGTTAGTTTACCTTTCAAGATCTGTACAAAGAAGATAATAAACCGTTGTGCCAAGGATTTGCAGAGTTTTTTGAACTGTAGACTAAATATGGGAGTCCCATGTCTTCCTTGCATGAAATAGCAAACCGAGGTATCAGGTTCCAGAGGAGGGTGTTTTATTTTTGGAATCATTCGGTTTGGGAGAACTGCGTTGTTTTGGACTACGTCAAATTTCAGTAAAGTAAGTTGTATAGAGAAAACGATGTCTTAATGCATCGGAGTTGAAAACATTTTGTTGGTACATGTGGGTGTGTGGTTTGAACTGCTGTAGAGGAAAATTAGTGGTTATAGATCGGTAACCGTTGGATTTGTTTGCACGATGTATATCATACCAAAGGGCGATTCGCCTCTGATGGTCCTATTATTTTCGTATGTTTGATATTTGCGGTACGCCAATAAAACCCGTGTTCTCTCTCCTCTGCAACCAGTTGTGTGTGACCGAAACATCAGACCGCGATAGTGCGAGTGATTCGACATCCGTGGAGCGTCCCTGATTGAGGCTAAAGCCCGGAAAACTGATGGGTTGGGCTGCATCCGGAACGTAACCTCATTTGGACGATGGGGTCTTGAATGGGAACCGAAAATGATCTCAACCGTTGTGAGTGTCAACATTTGGATGGTTCCCTCGCATTTGTCTCACTTCGAGTTGGTTCAAAACAATTGGAGTGGGATCAATCTTAATCGTATGGTGTATGCACGGACTTTGAAATGGGTTAGATGTACTAATTCCAAACCTCTATATCAATATTCGGTTTGATCTAAACCTGAACATCCACTACTCCATACTCCATCTCCAGTTTATAAGGATCCATACTAGAGGGATGTGCATCGTTAGCCAAGAGGAGGGCGTAGAGCGCAGCATAATGGCCAAAAGGTTTGTTTGAGTATCCGCTCCCTGCCCTCCGCTGGATTTAGCATAGAAACCTAAGCACAAACAATTGGGGCCAGGTCATTCTCCAAACCGCATTTCCATCCCGATTCCCTCACTTCTCGAGGGCAGATTTCTCGATTCACGGGATCCTACCGAACTGCTATTCATGATTCGCTGTTTGAATGTTTCAGATTCGTCTCTTGCCCTTTGATGTTCTAATAGGTATGAAATTGCCCAATCTCTCAGGGGATGTTGTCGTTGTTTGAGCCACAACGCTGTTCAGAGGAAAATATTACACTGACACTAGCAGGAGCAAAATTATATCTTTGTTAGAATCGAAGTTTAGATTTAATCAACTCTATTGTTCGTTGAATATTGTCACTTTCTCTTTTCTCTTTTGTTATGAAATATTTTCGTACTTCAAGTCCCACGATAATATTATAGTTTACTCACGTAGAAAATCTTTCGTGTCGAATTATCCGTTTTGTGATTCGCTTGTCTTCAAATTCGTCTGCTTTTCACGGTAGTCGTTTCGACTCATCAATACCATTAGTCCTCCGATTGAACGGTTTTGACTTTTATATTGCCGGTATATTTGTAAGTTCTATCGGCCACCCCTCAAACAGCCCTTTGAAGAGGTCTCACTAATATTTATATTATTCACCCATAAATAAGAGAGAACAAATGCGTATTTCAGATAATATTTTGTTCTACTTCTCTGTAGTTCTCTTAATGCATGAGATTGTATGTGAGGATCCGATGCACATCTACTGCGCGCTCTCAAACGACCCGAATCCTCTACACAAATAGCTACATGAATATTTTAATACTAACGTTTCGTTTTTCTCTGTTCACAGGCGAACGCGCTCCATCAAAGACAACTAAAACATCTGGGAACCTGTAAGTTATAACGCAATTTTCAATGAAAACTGTAAAACTCCCTTTTGTCCCGCCGCGGTATTTCCTTTTTTCGGGCCTTAGAGCTCGGGAGTTTGATAGGGCAGCACCCGAAACCTTTGTTCAAAGAGATTTACCCCGGAGTGGTCTCGGCAGTAAATGGTGTGGCGGTAACTTTTCTATTTGAGCGCACAGCTCGCTCCCAGAGATACCCCCTCAAACCCTCAACCATCCAACCGGCATTGATTATTCTCCTTCACTGCACATTTTCTATTAGACTTTCATACGAGTTGGAGGAGGAAAGACGAGTTAACCGCTTCGATTGTTACTTGCGTTTTATTATTTATCAATATAACTCATATCGTTTTCTCGTTCGTGCGAAATCATTTGAACCGTAGAATCCTCATTTCGACTCGTATTGATTTCGTTGCATACTACAGCACCGAATAATCGAAAACGGCACCATTTCAAACACATAGTATTCCCACCCTATAAGGCAGCATGTTGCGGCATGTACCGATACCATTTCCGTTGACTGAATCAACGCCTCATCGTTCAAATCGCCGCATATTTCGAATTTTAAGTGGCGAGTACTGAACTTTAAATGTCTGGAAAGGCGACAATTTTTCGTGTGTCAAATTCTTTATTTACTCGTATTAAGATATTAAGATAACAACGGAGCCACGCTGTCCATCTAGCTACCTCACTTGCATAGGTACATGATTCACGCGTTAATGGAATTGCAGCTCATCAGCTGACCCAATTACAAGTAGGGATGACCATCGGTAGCCAACATATCGATATTTGATAGTATAGGCGGTACTATTCTGTATCTTCCTATTCTGTATCCTCACTCAACCAGCCATTAGGTGTTTATAATGGCTTGGGCGATGCAATCGCAGGTGACGTTTTTGGTTTATTATCTTCGATAATGAACCATTGGAATCGCCCAAAGAAAAAAAAAAATTTTCCTTGTTGCTGAAGTCCTGAGCTTCCCAACAAAATTTCTGGGCGGGACATCATTAAATACGCAAAAAACTAAATGTCGGGGGCTCTCTCTGCGTTTTCGCCTGTAACTGTTGAATCTGTGCTCTACAATAAAGATCACCCATAGTGAATTAAAGATCACAATTCTGGAAGGAATGAGCCACCTAAAAGTTGATATTACGCCTACTTGGAACTTGGCGAAATCCACGATACGGCCACAATTCAAGATCTGTAACTTGAAAAAAAAAAAATCCAACATCATGCATTATGGCTATAAGAACGAAATTACAAAGAAATAACTTGTTTTATGTAAATGTCTTCATTTCATTGGTTTTATAACAAATTTTCTCCTTTTTTCGCTGGGTAACACCTCAGTTTATAGATTTTTCATTGTTGAACACGATGGTGAAGTCAGAATTGCGATATCTCATCCCGTTATCAGATTAGAGCAGTTGAACAGTGAAGAGCATCTCAAGTAACAAGAACGTTTCTTCGTCTTCAAATTGCTACAATTTGGAAACGTAATAAGAAATCGCTTTGTGTGAAATCGTTTTGACTTTACCGCCGTGTCCAGCGTTTAAAAAAAAACTTCAAAATCAGGTGTCACTTGTTTGGCTGATTCATTTCCGGAATTAAGGGTAGTTTTCCCCTCTAAAACTCCCCTTAGAGTGGCCCGATTCTGCCCATTTACGATCTTAGCCTTTCAATTAGTTTTTTTTCCCCATTCGTTTATTGAAGGAAAAAGTAAAGAACATAACGGTACATGTCAATAAAGTCACAAAAAGAATATCTACAAAGAATTGATAAGTAATTATTTAAATATAAAAAATTTAATTACTACTCTTGAAAATAACCAACAATGCAGCTCATGAATGTTACTCCCCCATTTGAGGAAAACCTCGAGACTGGGGGAGGAGTAACACATCCGCTGTATGGGTACAGATTTCACAAGGTCTAACTCAGTTTTCCCAACTTTTCAGGAGAGCCAAAAAACGGATTTTCCAACGTAATGTAGTAATTTCTATGTTTATCGCCGCTTTTCTACGTTGAAGAAGTCTTTTCCTGCATTGCAATAAAGGGCAAACCAATGAGCTAGAAAGACGGACCGAGCGATTTCGCTCGGTATCCGTTCCTAACTCATTTTGCCAATAAACTGAGTTAGACCTTGTGGGATCTTAAGGGCCGATTTGGCCTCTTATATCTTCAGTCTCTCGTCTTGTTCAGCAGCTGACTAACTTTGGTTCTCGTGGTAAGTGTAGATATCATGCATTGCTTCTTCAATTTACTGATAAATTTTTCGGCTTCATGTAATACTGCGCTCTGGGGGAGAGGAATGACTGGGGGTTAGAAATAATTAAACTAACTGCCACCGTTACTGACTTGGTGGCCAGTGATTGTCAATATCACAGTAATGGTCCAAAAAACCTGAACGTTCCCCAAACTCACTTAATGCTTCATTAAGATAATCAAGTAATTCATTAATTATCACTAACCGGATTCCGTTTTTATTTTCTCCACTTTCAGAGCTGAAGCTCTCTGGACACCACGTTAACTGCCCACTTGAGCACGCCTCACAACCCAGGACCCTCTTTCCGAGTCACCACCAAACCCTTATCACTCGGGGAAATGTCCACACTTCCCTCCACTACCCATTTTCACCGGTCCTTTCGCCTCAACGCGATATTTAGAGTGAAAAATAAAGTGATGATGCCATTACGGACCTCTTCTCCCATCCGGAACGACCCAAATACCTCGGTTTCCGTTCTCCCTTCTTTTTTTGTGTGCTTGAAAAAGAGGAAAAGAAAATGAATAGAGAGAGAGAAAAAAGTCCCACTCCAGAATGGTGCTCCGCAATGTTGTTTTAACAAACTAACCACTGAACTAAGTGAAAGAAGAAAAAATTAACCATAGAAAGAAATATCACAAGTAATTAATTTTCTCCCTTCATCATCTTGTATATGATTCGATATACCTCGATCTTAATTGATCTTAATATACCTCGATCTTAACCTCGGTATATTGATTGTATATAAATCGATATACCTACACCATTTACACCTAGAAATAGATTTTTTCCTGTAGGTAATTGCTTTTCCCTTGTTTCAAGATATTTCGTTACTTTGTAGAAGGGTTTTTTGGTTTTTGTACTTTTTTCTTGTGGACCATAATTTTTTCTCATGCATTATTCAAATGAATCAAACATGTATTTGCATTGGTATGAACAACTAAACCGTTGTATTTTATTTTACCTCGCGCTGAAATTTCCATCACATTTTTCGGCACCTTCGAACTAATCACTGGCGACGAAATCGTGGAAACCCACGGTTAAGGAAAACAAGAGTGGGTATTTGAAAAAAATCTTCTATTTCCACTGAAATATGTGTACTTACACTGTTGGAGCGGTTTCGGTGATTAAACCATCGCGATGCATCGTCAGTAACAAAAACACGGTGTTTTCCTACGTACTAGTATTCCTCGTATTTTCAAATACTCTTGCTTTCCTTCTACAACTCCTTCAAGGTGTTGTGTACAAATATGTTCAGGTACAACTCGAGTGTTGGTTGTCCAGCTGTACCTACCTTTGCGTTTCACAAGTCTCCTAGCGGAAATAGCGAGAAATCAGTATTCCAGGTCTTGTTATTTCAGCGGTATTGCATAACCAGTACAAATACTCCGACGAAGATGTCGAGAAGAGCGAACAGGTCCAGTTTCAATCGACGTTGTTGCTGCCCAAATTGAGACAAAGTACTGATAAGCCGGCGCTGCGTCCTAATCTGTCCGGCCAAAGTGAAAGAGATTCTCAGACTCTAAATAGACGGGGATGACTTTGATGAGGAGCATGTTGCGAACAGCACTCAAGCCTGGTAATCTGTAGCATTTCATCGGGGAACGTCTCCCGAACTGCTTTGATAAGATCAAGATGGACTGCCCGTCATTAGTTCAACATCATCACTCGCAGCCGTCTCCCTTCCAAGAATTACAAACGATTTCGTGGAGATCATTCAGGCTAATGTCAACTTCGTTTAAACGCCGTATGCACAATTTCGTACCTACTGATGACAGTAGTTTTTTTATGATTCTATTTTATGATTTTTCAAATGGTAGATACCAACTGGGTATTTTATAAGCCCAAAAGAGTGAGGTGCATGTGTTTGGAGTGAGGATGAGGAAGTGGGGATGGGGTCTATGGGAACGAATACCATCAAAGCTTTTCAAGTACATTATTGGGGCAAAAAAATGGAGACAAACTTTTTCACGATTATATTGGTAATTTTATAACTAATACAGACGACATTGAGGGAACTGGAGGAACCTTTTCTTTCAAGTAACTATTGAGGAGACTATTGTAAGTAACTGACTACCGATCTGTAGTCAGAGAGCACCACACCTGATACATACCGAATTAACCGAATAACTTCATACTTAAATACCTATAATTACCAATTAGTTTGAGATTGCCCAAATTTGAATGAGATGTTCCAAACATAACATTTTACAGAAAACCGGTTATTTCTTCGAAAATTCGCTCTTATAGCGATGCTGCATGACTGTGGATTTATTTCTTCGAACGTTATATTACCCACGTAAAAGATTGCAGTCGAACGTTATAATACGCATACATAACTATTTATTGGAGTGGAGTTTTCATCCGTTCATAATATGTATATTATGAATAATGAAATATTATGCATATATGCATACACTTTATGATATTATCACTGGTTTACAAAAACGTGTATGCAGGCATTGGGGATTTGGAGATTAGGAGATTGGAGTTTAGGATGGTGTTAGGAGATTTGTTAATTTGTCATTATTTGTGTATAAAGAATATGTAACATAATAAATAAATAAATGAATAAATGATGCAACCAATATGCCCTAATGTTTTTGGAGTCGCTGATTCCGATATGAGATCGGCTGACCTTCATCGGGTCAGGTTTAAGGTCATTTGAGGGCCAAATCGAGGGAATTTTTAAAATTTTGTCAAACATTTAATGAAAATCATTAAATTCAAAATTCAAATCATTCAATCATCAGAAAAATGTGCACATAGGTTTTTGATATCGTTGATTTCAAAATTTTTTAATTTCTTTTGATTGAAATTCATTTTCAAGATCGGTATATCTTTATTCAATTTGTACATATTTTTCTGAGATTCTCCCAATGTGGTTAGTGTGTTCGACCTAATAGTAACCTTCTTAATAACCTTTTTCGGCTATTCGACCTTCACTTGACCTTGACGATGACCTTTTTGAGGCGTAAAAAGGTCATTTTCAAATTAGGCGACATCAAAAACCTGTTTGAACATTTTTTTCAGATTTTTTCAATAAGGGATATCCAGGTGTTATTTGCTTTACAAAGAACTATGAAATAAGTATAGTTCTTTGTGATGTATTTAGCGAAACCTTGTAGTTATATTGTAACAATATTGTAACGAATATTATTCCATGGAAGGATCACTGAGTTGGTTTGAGAGAAAACAGCTATAGAAACCAATTTGGAATTTGAGAGCAAGCAGTGTCAAGTCACAAGGAAAGGAAAACGAGAAAAACGTTCCTGTGAGGGTTCCTGTGTGTGCTGCGCTTTGAAACTTAATCAACCCCAAAGTTCTCCTCATTTTCTACAGTCCTTCCTGGAATAATTTATTACTCGTTGAGCAGGACGTAGTAAACTCGATGAATGAAGACATCGGTCGGTATACATGATGTATTAATGATTATGTGGTTAGATGTTAGAACCTCCAATGATTTCGAGCTAAGTCGTTGTGTTCATGTTGTATTACCCTTCAATTACCCCTGTATATTTTGATTCAACGACAAAATCAATGTTTACCTTACTACCCAACTTAGCTCATCGGTGAATTTTGATAACACGGTAATGCTATGGCTCAAACGTTTCTAGTAACCGAAAATGCACTCGGAGGCTTTCGACGGTGACTACGCCCAATTTTAGACCCGAGAAAAGGGAAGAATCAGCACGTCAAATCATGTTTCATAATATTTTACGAATATATATTTTTTTTGAATATTTTTTTAATTCCCAGTAAATGTACACAAAATACATTATACCTACTCGTAATATAGGTACCATTTTGAAATCCAGGAAAATATTCCTCTATATTTTTTAGCCACTATATTTATCTTCTATAGTTATTATTCCTACTATTACTCGTTATTATTTATCTTCTACCAACTATTTATTATTCCACTATATTCATCTTCTAAGTTTAGCCTCAAAATATCTTAAATAATTTCCAAATACAGAATGAGGAAGTTGTTGAGTCTACGATATTGGTATTTTGGTTTATTATCTTCGATAATGAACCATTGCAAAGGCTTATTAAAACCCGATCACCTAGCCAGCCAGCCCTCTGACGTCATAGGCTCTTAGGGCATAGGCTGAGACGTACTAGTTGGCCCCTGCCAGCCGTCTGACGTCATACGCTCGTGCGTCATAGGCTCTGACGTACTAGTTGGCCTTCTGCCAGCCGTCTGACGTCATACGCTCGTGCGTCATAGGCTCTGACGTACCAGTTGGCCTTATGTCAGCCGTCTGACGTCATACGCTCGTGCGTCATAGGCTCTGACGTACTAGTTGACCTCCTGCCAGCCGTCTGACGTCATACGCTCGTGCGTCATAGGTGCGTCTGACGTAGTGGCCCGCCTGTCGCTATGTTCTGACGTGATCTGAGGGAAAGGGTGAATCAAGGAAACAAATTTTTCCCGTTTCAGTTTATGTGCCAAAGCAAAGACATGAAAATGTCAAAAGAATGTCAACTCCATCCTGTTGGTGATACAGTCGAGAATTAAATGCTTGCGTACGAGTCTGCAACACATTGGGACATTTTATGTCTTTAAAGAAGTGATTCAAGAACCTTCGAACAATGCTACATCACCTACCCCAGTAGCGTAGTTGTTATACTCAATTGTAGGATTCATCATAAATTAGGAAGCTTGCATTCGTATAGACAATATAAATTATTGAGAATGATCACCTGTGTGTAAACAATTATTTAAACAATCACGCTCATACCGCAGCTTGTCGGCCACGCACTCCGCAGTGGTTAACGTAATATGGTTAGGTAAATCGAGAGCTATCCAACGAGTGGTGAACGATTTTTGTACGATGATAACTGGCGGAGATAAAGTTCCGTAGCAACTAATCGGTTGTAAGCGAAAATCATCAGAAATTTTCGTGACGCTTTTGTGTAACGTTTTTCGAGTTATGTGCCGGAGTAAAGACATCAAATGTCAATAATAATTATTGACAATAATTGATAATAATAATTGATAATAATTATTATTGATGCAGCCGAAAAGATCCACATGTGTCGTGTTATTATTCACTCGAGGGATTTTGATGAAAATTACCATAGTTACAAACGGTTACATACACTAGTATGGGATATTCAATATCCCATACTAGTGTATGTAACGTGATATGACAGCCAATACCCCTGACAACTCCTGTAGAAGGTTCTCGGACAAAATATTTTGTTACTCGTCAGTTCGACGTCGGGGATGATTGGAAAGTGAGTGAAACCAAAGTCGCGTATCGAAAATCCGTACGGGTACAAACACAGATTCTCATTACAAGGGACAGGGAAATTGGGTGACGTGAGATTAAAAAACCGTGTTCAATTTTTTGATACAATTGACGGCTGCATGAAACGAGGCGCAGGCTTAATTTTCGAACGGGATATTGGAATAGCGGAACAACGCAACTCTCACGATACGTCAAATCTGATTTCCATTGTGATGTTCAATCTGAAAAATTCACATGGACCTTATACAGGGCGTTAATGTATGAGGTTGCCACCCCGCAAAATTTCGATTCTACACCCAATTTCCGATCGAAGTTATTTGACTTTTAAGATTTGTCAAATCTCGGAGACTTCTGGTTTTTTCAATCGTTGGGAAGCACTTGTAATCCTACTTGATTTTTCCACACTGTAACCTAAAACAATGGCCTAAAAGCTCAGCTTTCCAACAGTATAATCAATTTTTATTTTACTCTACTAATCAGAGGAGAAAACGACGTTTGAAGTTTTGGCGTTACTATTGCTTTGAGATTTGACTAATGTTACTCTTTAAGCTAATTCTCCCCCACCCAAAATGTGCTTGAAAAATCTTGGTTTTGCAATAGGAAGATGGGAAATTGGACGCTCTTTCCAACAGAATATTTAATATTCTTCCGCAGATGAATTAAATAATAGATTGTCCTACATTGTCACGTCTCTATCACTAATAATCAACTTTACAGGAGAACCTACACCAATAGAAATGAAATTAGTGTTTACTAGTATTTTGGGTATTTCCAATATATTAGTGGCGATTGAACAACAAAATGCTAATGATACAACTAATATTATCACTACTAATATTATTTCATTATGCAACGGTAATTATTAGTTATTAGTGTTAGTACCAATATTATTAGTTAATCAAAGAATTTTACTTATTAGTTATTAATACGAATTTTATTATTAATAATAGAACAATTTTACTCGAAAATATTTTTCGAGTCAAATTGTTCTGATATTATTAGTAACAAGCGATTTTTACAAAAATTTTAGTACTAATAATATCAGGACTAATAGAATAATGAAATTCGCTAATATTATTAAAATATTGTGCATTAGGGCCCAGGCAGAACTTAGTGAAATTTACTTATGGAACTAGTTCACCCACAACACTGAAACTCAGATTTTTTCATTTGACTCGGGAATTTTGGTAATTTTTGATATATCGGATAAAACAAAATATCGGTTACTGGGTCGGTTACTCAAGTATCGATACCCAATACTATCGGACTATGCACTATCAATATAAAAATATCGATATATCAATGGAAAATATCGATATTTTGATACTGTCGACTATCGATTGCCATCGCTAGCACTTACCCCCTCTGTAACGGAAGGTTTTCAATGACTTCCTTTTCTTCAAAAATTCGCTAAAAATCGATGTAAAACAAGAACCAGGTCCTGCAGGTGTGATTGTAGAACTCTGGTTCAGATGCCTGACTCC
Source organism: Stenodema calcarata (assembly GCA_963920205.1). Classification (NCBI taxonomy): domain Eukaryota; kingdom Metazoa; phylum Arthropoda; class Insecta; order Hemiptera; family Miridae; genus Stenodema; species Stenodema calcarata. The sequence goes on from OY986052.1 coordinate 6,901,782, forward strand.
GGCGAGTAGCCCCAGGGATCGGACAACGAGCGGCGGAGGGGCGTCCGGGAGCGGGGAGAAGTCGGCTAATTGATTTTGTGTCTGAGGATAAAGCCAAAGAGGAGTATTGTCTAACGGGAGAGGGATAGACGCCAGAAACCTTCCGTCCCCCCCAGTGCCCGAACGCCAATTACAAACTACATCACGAACCGCCGTCGTTCCTCATCCCTCATTCCGAGAGTTTCCGCTCGGGAGAAAACGAAGGGTGGAGGCCGCTTTTCTCCCGTCGACAGACGCCTGTGCTGTGCCGTCTGACGGATCCGTTCAAACTATTTCCAGCACAAAGCTCGCGGAAAGCCAATTGGCGGGGGGGAACCGCAGCGATACGAAGAGCTCGGGTCAAATGCCGCTACTTCTTATCTGTAATTACTCTCCATTGTCATGCGAAGTTCTTTCTAATTGTCAGGATTCTGATTACGTTTATCAGATGGAAAGAAAGGAAAGTCCGCCCAAACGACACAACCAATAACTTTTCACAAAAATAATTCTTCATACCCGCCAACAAAACACAAATGAACAAATGAAGAATAACAAAATTTGGGATTTTGGGATTTAATCCCAAAATAAATCAAATCCAATTCAATTCAAATTGACAAGAATTTTATTGAAGTCTTAAATCACAAAACCATTAAATTTTCCCCATAAATTCCAACAACAAAAAATCCAGTGATGCAGCATAGATTAACAGCGAACTTTCGAAGAAATAACTGGTTTTATGTAAAATGTCTCCATTGAAAGACTTGACGTCCATGAAGAACATCTCAAGTATCAACCACGTTTCTTCATCTTCAAAGCGCTCCAGTTCGGGAAAGGAATAAGATATCGCAATCCTGATGTCACTATCTTGTTCAGCGTCAAAGAGTCATTAAAATGAGGTGTCACTTTTCAGACTGTCTCATTTTTGGAGTTTACGGGTAATTTTTCCTCTTTTGAAATCCCCCTAATCCCCCCCACCCCCTTGAACAAATATCACTCGTCAGACTGTTCCATTTTGGGACTTTATGGGTAATCCCCCCCCCCCCCTCCCATAACTCCCCAAACTTCCTTCACCTTTTAGATTTTTCAACGCTGAAGAAATTGGTCTTAGAGGCGTTCAAACTTCTCAATAACTGCATTTTTTTGGCAAAAACTGTTTACTCTTTCCACCTAATAATCTATCAGCTAATATTCATCTAATACTCTTTCCAATATATTTTTATATTTTTTTCTTGTGCATATTGGACGAATTGGGATTTATGTTGAAAGGAATGAAAAATAAAATTTTATACGATTTTATTATACGTATATACTTGTAATAACCCCCTTCAGGGTTTCGGTAAGAGAGGGCCTTAAGGCCCAATGTAACTCTGATTATGAAAAATTAATCGATCAACTAATTCAATCAGCTGTTTATTCGGTCTATCATTTCTGAGTCACTGCTCAAAAACACGATAATATCTTATTATATATATTATTAGTGAAGGAAGCGAAAGGGTACTTTATTATGTTGGCTTCACAAATTCATGGCAAAACGTGAAGCGCAACTTGACGACCGAAGACGACAAACAAGAGTGAATTCCGCGGCTCGAGCACGAATTAGCGCCCATATGACCTCCCGAGAACTGCCAATTAACACAAGGTCTGATGAAGAGGTGTGAAGTTTCTTAGCGGGCACGTAGCTTCCATTCCACCGTCGGGATATTTAATTCCCACGTGTCGGCTATGAATATCAGAGCGATATTCTGTTACATACTCTTAGATGAGCACAATCTCGATTTATGTGACAATGAAACTATGTGTGTAACGAGACCTGTTCATGAGGCTCGTTGCCCTGATATAATGAACGATATTCTCGAACTAACATCAAAGCTCCCAACTGCCTTGGTATGGTGTAGGTATATCAACAATAATAGGTTAGGCTTCGGTTCAAGCGTTATCTTAAATTCCAAAAATAAAACGAATATCATTTTTGTAAAAAATATAAACTACGTTTTTAAAACGAACTACAAAATTAAATACTATTCATTTTATACTACAGGTATAGCAGTAGCGTGGCTCTGAACTTGGGGGTACCGCACCCATCCCCCCCCCCCCGACCACACACACACACACTTCCTAACTCTCTCACCCTAAAAATGAAAAAGAGACTTATCACTAGCTACATTACATTTAATCTACATGGTCCATTCTCGAGGAAAAATCAATAAAAATGTGTTAAAAACTCTTCAAATTCTTGTCACAATAATATATTGCCTTTCTTGTGCAGATCACCCTCCTGTATAAATCACTAAATGATTGAATAATTATTGTAAATTATCATTAATTATTATTACCTATGAATTACCATTTGGTGATAATTATTGATTAACTCGATATCTGAAAACCTCGTGCTGTTCGAATCAGCTGGGCCAGTATGAACATTGAACCGACAGGCTGCCGCATAATTCATATTGACGACTTTCGCTCTCCTCCAACTTTGAACGTTTTTGTGCGAACGGCTGGTACTAATTTCGACCATTGTGTGAACGATCAGCGTTTTCCTAACAAATTAACCCTGTACAAACAAGCGCCTTACCATAGGAATACAAAAGCATCCAGTTATTTACGAACCACTTACCTACCAAATCCGGCCCTCGCACTGGCAAAAATGTTGCACTATATTTTGAAAATATTTTGATTGTGGGTTAATATATTGAGATTGCAAAAACGGAGATTGTTCAAAAATGGCTTCCTTTTCTTCGAAAATTCGGTAGAACTATTTTTCGGAACAATATTGTTCTGGAAGAAACGACATTTTTGTGGACCCGTCAATATTTCTGTGCGGTGTGAGGGGTGTCCATCGCGAGTTGAATCGGCACAGAAATATTGTACAATATTTTTTTCTAGTCTGAGAGCTCCCGATCATTCAATATTTTGCACAGTTTATGCTCATTATGATAGTATTGATCGTATTTAAAAAAATAAATGTCCAGTGTGAAGGCCCCTTTAGGAGCACATCTAAATCCCATGGTATATATTCAGAATAAAGGATTGCATCGTGGATTGGAATAAACCGTATCCTCAAGGATCTACTATGGATAAATCTGGAAAAACCAAAGTTAAATTACCGAGGAATAATCACCCTGGTTTGTGAATGTGAGTTCATCATGACCTTTACCACACCTCTCTGAATATTGAACACACCCCAATAAGAAGATTCAAAGCTTCAAAGAAGCAGAAGTGGATATTGTTCCTGCATTCACCTCATTAATGAGACTGCACCATCGACACACCACCGATCTGATTTCCTCGGTCAGCGGTTCGTTGGTTCGGGACCATCAGGTCGCCCAACGCTTGTGCGATCCTCATCCCCATCAGTCGGATGCTTGGCTTAAAGAGATACCTTCATCAAGGTAACCATCCGTTAGCGGTCTTCACCTATGTTAATTGCTCAAAGGACTCGTTTCAAAGGCGGGAAGGTTGATTACGTGCTAGATCCCGCTCCTTCACTCGATATAATCGAGTCCTGGCTTCTCCCCCGAGGGCCTGTGCAGTCTTGGATTGTTTCAAACGGTTGCACGAGAGACTCCCACCTGCGGCAGGAGATTCATTTGTTGACTGTCCTATAAAAGCCAAGCCCGGTCGATTAGACCTTCGTCCCGAAATGGGCTGAACCGGGAAGTGCAGGGGTTTGCTTTCATCTTAAAACTATCTTAATCCCATTCTAATCTAACGTAATTACGTACTAATATACTGACAAAACTTAGTTAGCTTGAGTTGACTTTAATGCACCCAAAAATTTGACTATCAATTCGTGATTTGGTGTTACAGTGGAACCTCGATAATTCGTATAATCTTAGTTCTCTATAATTCGTAGTAAAGCTTGGTCCCTTGAAAAAAAAAACCCCTATAAATCGTAGAAAATCAATACAATTCGGTCCCCTCATTCGTAGTAAAATTTCTGCTCTAGTGGGATTCGGTCAGGAACAGACCTCCTATAATTCGCAGTCATGTCGGCAAGAACACGCTATAATTCGAACTTAGTTTGTTGGTTTGTTGGAACATGTTTGCTCATTATGGCTGTATTTAGTTCATCGCCACTTGTGTTGTTACCTATGTACCTTTACTACACAAGATGAGTTCCAAAGATTTTGTTCACGTTGACGACGAAGTGGCCATTTCAAGTGACTGATGACGATATTTTGGTCCAACACATCGACGGCCACTCGGAAAAATAAGATGCCGATGGAGATGATGATGACGACCAACCTCCTCAGCCGATTTCCTTCAAACAAGCTCAATTTCACATCGCGGAATTAAGACATTTCTTGTCGACCACAAAAGTCGACGATTCCGTTTTTTCCGCCGTGGTTTGTGTTGAAAATATGATCGATCGTGTGGAGCAGTTGAAGCAGTCAAAAATAACCGACTTGTATAAAATCTGAGAATTAATTTACTTTTGTCGGAAATGACGGTGTACGTATGTAACGTGATCTCATGTAAAAATAGCAATCTTCGATAATTCGTATTTTTTCCTTTTCCACCTTCCATAATTCGTAGCTTCGATAATTCGTTACCTCCTGTAATTCCTAGTAAATCCTCAGTCCCTTGAACTACGAATTATCGAAGTTCCACTGTACTATGCACGGCTGTACAGTACAAGTCGTTTAAAATTTATCAAATAATAGATAAATAATTTATTATACTCCCTGACCATCCCTAACCGCCACCACCAACTGTAGGGATGGGTATCGAAATCAACAACTTTTTTCATAATGCCTTTGCGAGCTTCTTTGTTTGTACGGATTCGGCAACAGCTCAATGAGAGCTGTGAGAATCTAGCCCTGAGGGAATAATTTATTTAAAGTCCAGGAAAGGGACGTTTACGTCCTAGAAAGGGCCATAGACCCAAACATGAAACTTATATAAATGAATGGCAATTTATATGATATTTGTGAATTTACAACACGTTGGAGATGCTGGAATGTGATCTCAATTAGATATTTCTCTGACTAAAATAGAAAATCTGGAGCAATAGCGACCACAGTTTTCAACGTACTGAACTCGTTCTGGTCTTCGGTTTAAATGTTAGGAGTTAAGCTATACGGCAGTGTAGCCAATATAGTAAAACAATATTATCTACGGTCGTGAGAGCCTCAGTTACTTACTTGCTTACTTTCTGGACAGGCCTCGTATATGTAAAGCACGTATGGAATACAAACTTTGGGAGTGGGGGTATAAAAATATCTACTCTCGAATTGGCTCTATTGTTAAGTGACGAGAAAACCAATTTAATCAGGTTTGTCCTCTTCGCTGCACTGATCCCTGTTTTCATTTCTACTGCGTCGAAGGTTTCATTGAAATCATCGTAGTTTTCACTTCAAAACACAATAATTCGGATTCATTTACACTGAATAGCTCTCAACTCAAATGACTCCCGTACCCCCTCCTCATTTGACCATTTGTAAAGAATGCTGATGAAAATGAAATGCTTTCCGTGTGTAGTGTCATTTTGATATTTTTAAACGCAACCGTGAATGCTTGATTGTATTAGTTCATGTTGTTCTTGCCATGGGACAATGGCGTTAGTACCAGTACCGTACCAGAAATTTAGCGTGAAAAACGTAAGAAGACGTTGACCACCTGTACAATTTGGTCCTCTTCGACATCCATTTTGTACTCGCACCTCCACGGGAGCTTTCGGGACGAAAGAAGCAGAGAACTGTGAGTGTATTAGGGATCTAGTCCAACAGCTTCATTCAACGAAGCTCATTTTGAAATTCAACGCTTCACCCCTTACCGACCATTAACTCAAGCCGATGCTTCTCTTAACAATCTGAAAACGAGTTGAAAGTCGTTACGGAACCACAGCTACAACGTCTCAAGCAGAGAATTGCAGGAAAAGCCTGGACGAGAACATTAAGAAGAAAATAGTGGGGCCACTGATGGAGGTAAGTTAGTTGCTAATGCAAATGAAGTGTTCTGATAGCTGTCATTTGAGCTGAAACGTATCCAGTCAACTTGTGTAGAAACTGGCTCCCTTCCAAAGTTTTTTAATAAAAAAAAAAGAAAACCCCAAAGCAGATTCTCTCAGACTACAAGAAGATTAATTAACTTTTTCCTTCCGTTTCCAGGCGTATTTTTTTCTGTTTTCCCATTCTTTCAAGACCAATGGATCAGGAGTTTTAATGAAGAGAAAGCCGGATTGAATCAAAATTAGGCAATTTCGCCCGCAGTTGAGGGAGAACGGTAATCCATTCTTAATTTTTCGAGAAGGACCAGAAAACTTTTCTGAACCTTGGTTTCTATCGACTTACCTCCAATTTTGCAAAAATAAGGGATGAAGAATAAAAGTGGGAGAAACGGAGTTTCAAGTTCAGTTCGTTGTCATCTGACAACATCTAACTCCTTGTATCATGCCTAAAAATAGTTGACAATATTTGGCTAACTGACAATTTTCATTAGTAAACAAGTGAAATGGGATTATATATTTGAGTGATTATCTAGCTATTTAGTTCCCAAATTAACACTTTTTGCGTTAAGAGCCCATTAACTTCTACCGTACTTAACTGCATGTCACTCATTGTCAGCACATAAGATCCAGGGGCTTGGTTTTCTTCAGGCGTCGAATTTGTTGACAGTTGTCAAGGAGCTGGATTTGGATGTTTAGGAACCCTGCGATCATATCTCATTGCTAGATTTGTTATGACATCGGTGATTGTCTCTACTTTGAGGTCTTTGTGAAGGTTCATCATTGTTGGTATAATTTTGATATTCGTCTTAGCTGTGCAACCCCACGGCTGGATGCCATAGGCCCAAATGGGTATCAGCACTGTTTTGTACAAGAGCACTTTATTATGGATATTGAGTTGTGAACTTCGTTCCATGAACCAGTACAGTTTCCTGAACTTGATGGATAGTTCTTCCTACAGCTCTTTCCATTTTAACTTGGCATCTAATGGTATGCCTAGGTATTTCGTATATGGTATGGTGTTCCGATTTAGTACCAGAGGGATTGGTATTATCTTTTTATTCATGTGTTGATTTTGTATCATTGAGTTTCATCCGCCACTTCTTCGTCCATTCATTTACAACAACGGTGGCTTCTAGGAGTTTTTCTATCGATTCCTTTACTGAATCTTCAACAGCTAAATTGCAATATGATCTGCGATCGTGGCTACTGTTGTTTCTCCTGTTATTGGCATATCCTGCGTAAACAGTACATAGAGCAGGAAACCTAAAACGCTTCCCTACAGTACGCCTGCTGTGATTTTCTCGAGTTGTGAATATTTATCCTCTACTTTTATTCTGAAATACCTTCCCGAGAGGTGGGATTCGAGTATACAGCAGTACTGCTGAGGTAGCATGTCTTGTAGTTTGTATACCACTCCTTTATGCCAAACTTTATCAAAGGCCTGTGACACGTCGAGAAATACCGCGCTACAAATTTTCTATGCTCTAGGTTTTCTTCAATGACATTGAATCTTGTTCTATGGCGGAGTGTTAGCTCTGAATCCAAATTTATGGATCAGCTTAGAAGCTCCACGTAACATAAGTGTATGTTTTGTGCACTAAGTGGTGAGGCTTCTTTAGCTACGTTTTAGGAGCATATTTAAGCATATACCCCCCACCCCACCCTAAACGCTGGGGGTTCTAGATTTTACGATTATAATCGACGGACTCAAATGAATGTTGTTGACGAGGAGATGTGAAAATTTAATTTTTTTGAACCCGTGAGTACCCCCTTCTCCAGAGGGTTACATACTCGTACACTCAGGTATTACGAGCAAAAACGTTTGGTCTATTCGGTCTCACTGTAGCCGGTGGTCCGCGTTTGACCTATTCAAACCCCATTTTATTCTTTTCTTATCCAACACGAAGGCTAGAACGAAAGTATTTTTCGCTCAACTTGAACGGTTTCTATAGCGTCCACAACGACAAGCATCAGCGGCAAGTTTTCCTTTTGTCCAAGTTCGGCCCCCGTCGGCCCAAGTATTCCGCTGATTAGTCGGATGGTAGCCGAGGATCTTAAGAAGTTAGAAATCATTAAGAAGGTTCAAACGGTTCGCTTCACCTGTGAGATTTCTCACTGAAATTGAGGGAAAAACGAGAGAGGAGGGTAATATCCGGCCCTGGAGAAAAACTTTCTCCGAGTAACTTTTCGAAAACTTCTTCTAATACCAATCTTCCCGTCCCAGTGACTTCCATTCAATCCTTCAATCTTTTGAGGAACCTTCTGTGCCCAGTAGTTTCCTCAATCACTTGAGAAAAAAACAAGAGTCGGATATAGCTCGTTCGAGGTTGGGGAAGCCTCATGATGTATTTCTGCGGTAAAGTTGAGCCTCACACGTTGGGTTTCCATGAGATTGCAATGATTCGGAGCTCAGTTTATATGGTAATAACCTGTATAATATGAGTAATTACTATTAACTACCTGCCATTTTCTAACCGAGGTCACCTTCTTTCCGTGCACACTAAAAGTCTCAGAACAAGAAACTCTTCATGAAACCATAAAATGATCAGCTGTTCCCCACTGTGGCTTATGTTCAAGATATTTTTTCGGTTCTGCTCTCGAGCTCTCATTCTGACCGAACTACTGCGGGAAACCACAAAAAGCAGTAAATTCAAATCTAATCCACTTTGTATAATCAAGCATTTTGAATGAGTCACTTTGAATCTGCAAGCCCTATTTTTCTGCACAGGTTATGAACTATGATTATGCTAGGTTATGCAACTTGAGGTTATGAACTTGGGGTGAACAAAGATCATCTCCGTCCAGGCTTATGCCCGCATGCCAAATTTCGTAGCTCTCAGTTCGTTTTAAAAGTGCCAAAGGCTCATGTTGGGAAAAGGTATATATTTATTTTTCCAATGGTTCAATATTGATAATTATCAATAATAATTATAATCATCAATGATTATAATCATTGAACCAAAATGAAATGAAATTATCCTTTGCAACCCTTGGATATCATTACAAATATGTAATACGGGTCTGGTAAAGCAAGGTAGAGATAGTAAAAAAAAGTTTGCAAATTCTAGACGCAACGGTTTATTATCTTTTTTCCGCAGATTACCCTTCTGTCTAGATCACTGAATGGTAGATACATTATTACTATTTAAAATACGCGGAATTATTTTATAATAAAGTTGTTTAATAGTTTGAATAACGTTGCTTCATTTCATCACCACCACATAACTTACAAGGGCATTATGAAAATGCATGACCCAGATTTTTCATGTCAGGAAAGCAAAGTTTTGGAAGCCTAATCAATTTGCATTACTGATCTAAATCCTTGAAACCGGAACAACAACAGAACGTAACAAGTTAGGTTTTAGCTTTGGGCAAGAGAGAAAGATAGAATAGATATATTTGCAAAATTTCTTTTTGTCGTCTGAAAGGTGGAGAATTTTAATTTCAGACCCCATTGATGAAATGTTAATCAAGTCCCTTAAAATACCCTTGCCAGCACGCTAGAAAAAATCGTACTGTTGTGAAATCCAAGTTTTTTCGGCCCATTTTTCGCTATAACTCCAAAAATATTTGTCCGATTTAGAATTTATTTTTTCAACTTCAAGCTGGTTGAATTTGACCCTTTTAGAAGTTATGAGACAAAAACTGAAACGAGTCAGACAATGTCGAAGTTTTTGGGCTCTCATAAAGTTTCCCAGGGGATTTAGAAGCTGCAAGCTTGGTGTAATTCTACTCAAACATGAACTAACATGTTGTTGCATGCAATGTTTTGGACCTAAAATGATTAACCCTCAGCATAAGTTTCTATTGAGCCAGATTCTTCCATCGATAGCATAGATACACCAACCTTCTATGTTTTGTTGTAATCACCTGTACGGTAACCATCTAGGCTTGGATTAAGGTGCTTCATCCATCTATCAATGTGTAAATATATTGTAGATGAGCGGACAACGTTTCATCCAGTAACAGACATTAAAAGAAATTGCCACTTTCAAGGAAGTTTACTCCTACAGTTTAAAAAGAAATAACTCTGGTTAGTCGTTGTTTTGCCTAAATGGAATACAAATAATAGTGACGTCTTGTAATACATTCTGACAATAATTGTAAACTCTACGCCGAATTAAGAGGAGCGCCAAAGTAACAGGCCTCGATTTTGGGAGAGAAAATAAATTAAGCGGGCTGAGGCATATAAAATAAATTCGCGAGGGTTCTCGAGAAGAGGGAGGGGATCTAATTCAGAGTGAAAAGCCCTTTTCTAATACAGGCAGTAAATCTACCAGGAGAGGTTGAATGGACTGAAAAAGAGCCAATCTTGTGCGGATATACGACTAACCTCTGTAATATCACCTGGTCCTTCATTGCCAGACGGTCTCGACAACTATTTGTTGACTCGTGAAGGGGTTAATGCTGAGCAAAATAAGGTTAAACTAGTTGGTTCTAACTTTAACAGATAGGAAGAAGGGTCCACTGAGTGCTTCTTAAATCTTTTTCTTCCAAGTAACTGATTGAGTAGATGATAAAGTGAGTATATTTTTAAAATCTGCTGGACCAAAAGAGGACGAGAGGAGAAGTTTGAGATGATATCTGAGAAGTTGGAATCATTTTTCCAATTTGATTGACATATCATTTTGATGTAAAGGAATCGGATGATTCCATTTATTCAAAATGAAATGAATTAGGTAGTCTCTTTTTGACGTACATTCAAAGAAGAACATTAAATAACTGCCTAATGTACACAACTAAACAGAAACACTAAAATGAGTTCGTTTGTATAAAGGAATGATGCCACTGTATTGATCGTAGGATTATATACCAAAACACCTGCCGAATGGGTGGAAGACTACGCCCTGACTTCATTGAATCCATATAATTAGCTTTATTGATACAGCATGAGGACATCCCCTATCGAGATTTGATAAAAGGAAGAATTTATGATTTCAATATATTAAATATTCAGAACAAATAGAATCAAAGATATGAGCGGATCCGTTGAAATCATGAAAATCAGCGTGGACGCCTAATTTCGAAATAACTGTAATTAATATGGACCAACGGAAATCCAATCTGCGTTTAACGAATATCACGTCTGCACAGATCAACAAGTTCACACTAGTTGAAAGTAAAACTGGAGCACGTTGAAGATGAAGAAAAGTGGTTGATACTATGATGTTCTTCATGTTTAGTCTGATCTAATCTAATAACGGGATGAGATATCGCAATTCCGACTTCAGCATCATGTTCAGCGATGAATAATAAGCTGTATGTAGCTTAGAAGGGTTTTGTGGAGGGGATTAACCATAAATTCACAAAATGAAACAGTCTCACAAGTGACACCCCATTTTAAAGGTTTTTTTACGCTGAAAACGATGGTGAAATCGTTTTATAGTCTTCGCGATATAGTATTCCGTTCCAAAAATGAAGCACTTTGTGTTACTCATAATCTAGCAATCAAATATTACCATGACTGCAGATTTTTTATTTAATACCACGAACAGTTTTATCTACATCAAAAATAAATTCTGAATAAAATTTATACAGAAAATCCTGTAAATTCACTATCGTGTGATACATTAATTTAGCAATCAAAAATTAACAAGACTGCACTTTTTTGATTTACCAGCACTAATAGTTTTGTCTAAATCAAAAATGTGCAGTCGTGTTAATTTTCCTTTGCTAGATTAATGTGTAACACGATAATGAATTTATGAGATTTTCTGAATAAACTTTATTCATAAAATCAGGTAAAATCACTATCGTGCTACCTATTAATCGTAGCTTATAATAAAAGGAATAAAAAGTTAACATGAGTGCACATTTTTGATTCAGGAGCACCAACATTTTTATCTACATAAAAAATGTGCAGTCACGTTAATTTTCCTTTGCTAGATTAATGTGTAACACAATAATGAATTTATGAGATTTTCTGAATAAGATTTATATGAATGAAGGTATTTTATTCAGAAAATCCTGTAAATTCACTACTGTGTTACACGTCAAACTCTCCATAGAATTGAGATCAAAATCTCAAATTGCACAAAAAGTCCGTCCTGGTAGTCGAAAGGCTAAGTTGGTAGATGGGCCGAATAGGGGCACTCTAAGGGGGGGTTTTGGGGAGTTTTAGGGGGGGGGACTAATTACCCATGAATTCCCAAGATGGAACAATCAGACAAATGGCCCCTCATTTTAAAAGTTTTTTTTTTTAATGCCCTAATCCGTTTTAATAATATCCAATTCCGTTATTGAACTGGAGCACTTTGGAGATGAAGAAACGTGGTTGATACTTGAGATGTTCTTTATGGACATCATGTTCTTCAATGGAGACATTTTACATAAAAGCAGTTATTTCTTCAAAAATTCGCTCTTATAGCCACGCTGCATGACTGTGGATTTTTTTTTCATCTTCCCGAACACCGATTTATTAAGCAATAAATCACACCCGTCCCAAGGCTGTATTAATTGCCCAGCCAAAAATCCACTAAATTTTCGCACTGTTTTCGGTTTTCGCTCATCTCGTCTGACGGGTATCGCCACTATACAGGCTGGAACCGGATAAGTGACGAATCTGCATAAAAAATCAACGAGTGTCCTACTTGTATTCGTTCGAGAGTTATGCTTTTTTTCTAGCGTTTTTTCGACTTCCATCGTGTTCAGCGTGAAAAAATCCATAACCTGAGGTGTGGAGGAAAAAATGGAGACAAAATTGTTATAATACCAGTAAAATGGAGACATTTTACTTAAAACCAGTGATTTCTTCGAAAATTTGCTCTTATAACCATGCTGCATGACTGTGATTCATCATATTGCTCTAATAAAAGGAGCGTCGGCAGACAATAACTTTTCAATTTCTCTCCAACCTTCGGGAAAACATTTAGGGGGACCATCTTCAACCAGTAGCTGCTAAGCTCGATAGTTTCACATTCTACAGGTTAAAGAGGGTTCGATACAAGTATCAGTGATTTCCATTAGACCGTATTTTTCACGCTTCGTTTCTATTCCCTTTCCATTTTTTGTCGGGTAACGATGTTCCGCGGTCCATTGCATATCAGCAACGATACTTCTTTTTCCCCCCTCTACCGATAATAATTCATCATTTTGATGGCTTCTCTTTTACCGGGGGAGTAATCCGTTTCCGCGACTCTCCTTTAGGGATTCCACCCGCTTGGGCCCGTGAGTAGTGGGTGATGATGGTCTGTCAGATGAGATATATATCACCTATATCATACACGGGAAAAAGTTACTTGTTCTGGCTTTTGGAGGCTTCAACGAGAAACTTTTAGACAATCGAATTTCGCATCGACAAGACACAAACATTTGCAAATTTTGATGAACATTAAGTTAGTCAACTAAATGAAGGTATTTTATTCAGAAAATCCTGTAAATTTCTTCGTTTTCTTTCAGAAATCATTCCCTTTCTCCATAATACATATGCCACGAAGACACCGATGACAACTGATCACACCAACAACACTCTCCAAATCAATTGATGACCCCTACCACGCACGTGGGTTAGTAGCCGGTGTCGAAAGGCAACCCCAGGGCGGGCCGGTCACTTTGTTCCTAAATAAAGTTGTTTCTCTCTTCAAGAGTTTGACATTTAATTTATAAACTATAACACAGTGTGTAGATGGAATACCTACCCAAAATTGACTGTATCCTTCCCAAATATCGATTTACTGCATGTGTTTTGTACCACGATGTCCATGATGGCAACCCTCATGATTTCAACCCTAACCAAGATGGACTCAATGGATTGTCAGGGTTTTTGACCATTAATTCAGTTTTTCAGAACTTGATGCCCTATTTAAATAGTCAATAATTCATTAAAGTCCAATACAGGGAGTGGTGAGTGTGGTAAGTGTTGTTAGAATTCGTCGTGTAGATGTGAAGTACATAATACGAAGTGAAGTACATGAACTGTACATGCCAATCCACTTTCCTTGACACACGTACCATGTGTCGAGGCTGGTGAGTTGGAGGCAATATCTTTAACTCACGCGTATTATGATGTGGAAGAGTCGAACAGGAAGGGATGTGAGCATATTATCGAGAAAGGCCCATAGCTACGCATACAATATGATCCAAACGACATTGAAGTGTACAACCACGGTCCTGAAGGGGTTTTGATCCCCGGATGCCTTCCGTGTGGGCGGGAGAAGGTTTATGAGAAAAAGAGGGAAAGGAAAGTAAAGTGGTTTTGTAAGCGGATCCGAGGAAGGAAGCAGGAAGAAGGAAAACCTGAGGCTGACAGCCTGTTTTGCCGAGGCCTTACATTCTCCCGCCTTCGTACGGAGACCGACAAAGGACGTTAAACTGCCTAAAGCGTCTCTTAACAATCTAGACCCCCCCCTTCCCCTCCCCCACAGTTGGAATGAGGAGGCGGGAAAATACAACTTGAGGAAACTATTATGGACGCCCTTATGAGTCTTTGTATGGCAGCAGATGTGGTGCCCAACCCTTTATAGACCTTGGATGTGCACGTTCTCAACAACATCAAACCACTGCCTTCAAAGTGTGTTGTACTAATGCTAAAAGAGATTGGATCTTCGCAGGGACCCCCAAATCATACGCATTCGTCCACTGAACTAATTCAAGAATAATTGGTTGGTATTATGCCTGCATCAAGGCAGCTGGACTGAATAATTGGCGTTGTTCAATTTGGCCCCATACATTTCCCTCACAACATACATTTTCCCTGTCGAAGTGTAGGTCTGAACTAACTCACCCATGTTGACTACACTCTCCTGCAAATATTCCGTGATCTGGTAACTGTACCAACAAGTTCCCACAATTGTGTATCTTTAATACGGATGTTCTGATACACGACGAGAATTCTCTATTTATTTCCCACTAGAATTTCTACAGGAGTATTGAGCGAGGTTCATTCGTATTGCAGTTTCCGATTCGTCCCGGACAGGGCGCATTGCAGGGAAGCTGCAACCTGATGAAAGATCGTGATCGATGGGTTTTTTTTATTGAGACTCGTATACCTTTCTAGTTGAAGTATTGGATTAATTGCCTACCACTATATTACTGCGATTTCAAATAGTTTTGAATATAGAAGACATCAAACATGTACTCGTATAGTAGGTAGATTAGTACGGCTATGACGGCGCTGAAGAAGAATAAAAAAACCAACTGCTCTCCTTCAAAACAAATACTCGTAACATCCACCCATGGCAAATGTACTCATTTATGAACTGGGAGGAAGAGGGAAAGAAATTCTCGTACGAATGTAAACTACAGTTGGTGCAAATACTCGTATACTTGGTAGTAGTGTGTTGGAACTTCGCCTTCTAGAAAGGTGCGTAAAACATACTTTGAATGGGTCGATGCTTTTAGAGAGACTCGTTTCACAATAATTGTCGCTTTTAAAGCTGACTTGATGAAAAGCTAAATACCGTTCCTCACCACTACTACACCACTATGCACTTTCATTACTATTTCTTGTATTGATTTCACTCTGCGCCAGTTATGGAAATGTGTGTAACGAGATGATACAAAATTGATGATCACGAGAAACTCCCTTTCATTTGGCGCCTATTGACAGTTTAATGGAAATATAATATATTATCTTCAAAATTGGACACACATAAATCGGGTCTATATATTTGAATTATGTCAGTTATATACCTGCATCTTTGAGATTATGATGAGTATGAGGTGAAAATACAGTTTTCTCTTCTACACACCACAACGCATCAAACCTAGTCGAGATTTTATTATGAACGCGGTTTTTCAGTAGGGAGTTGTTCGACATACCCATGATCTTCGTTAAAATTCGTGAACTTTCGGCCGTCTTCGGATCAGTTGACACTACTAGAACGCCCACTTCGGATCAGTTGACACTACTAGAACGTCCACTTCGGATCAGTTGACACTACTGGAACGCCCAACACGGTACCGTGCTAACACAAGGCATCGTGGTAGCCTGGAACTCTCTAATAACTCACTACATTCAGTCACAATTTAAATGTAAGTAGTTCTGGCGAGGGGAGGAGAGGGGAAGAGATAGCGTAATCATTAAGCGGACAATCCCGCCTCCCCCCTCATCTACCACCCACCGCATCACTCTTTCTCACCCACCTCCACATTTACATTCACCCACAATTTAAATGTAAGTAGTTCTGGCGAGGGGAGGAGAGGGGAAGAGATAGCGTAATAATTAAGCGGCAACTCCCGCCTCCCCCGTCATCAACCACCCACCCGCATCACTCTTTCTCACCCACCTCCACATTTACATTCACCCACAATTTAAATGTAAGTAGTTCTGGCGATGGGAGGAGAGGGGGAGAGATAGCGTAATCATTAAGAGACAACTCTCACCTCCCCCTCATCAACCTTCTCCATCGTCCCGCTCCCCTCCTCGCTTTCCTTCTTCTCGCCCACTCACAATTTCAATTAATGTAGGGTAAGTCACCTCATGATCGAGAGACGTTAATATTACACATTCATGTCCCCCAAGGTGGTCCTCAACGATCTCCTGTACAGCCGAGTATTGCGCAAAATAAATGTATCACTCGTCATTTATATAAATAATTTATAGACCAAACCTGAGTTAGTTACACCTATTTAAACCATTTGTCGGTCCATTCCTCCAATTCCGGATACTGTACGCAGATCAGTGTGATCCACACAGAAAAGTGATCTGCACAAAGAAGATAATAAACCGTTGTGTCAAGAATTTGCAGAGTTTGTATGCTTCATTATTAATAATTATTATTGAATATTATTTATTAACTCGATATATGAAAACCATCTGCTATTTGAATCAGCTGAGCCTGTTTGAAAATTGATTCGACAGGCTGCATCACGATTCTCTCTCATGTTGACGATTTCCGATCTGCTCCAACTTTGAGCCCTCATTGTGAACGAACGGCTGGTCCTATATAGGTCCAGCTCTATATAGAGCTGTGGATGGTCTTTAAACATTTTTTAAAATAAACTTCATCTAAACATGAAATAAAAAATAAACCGTTCCATTCGAATTTTCCGAGTTTTGAACTTTTCAAAGTTTCAAAATTCATTTTTAACCCCTTTCCCTTGACCTAGGGTTATGAAAAGTTCCGTGGATCATTGTGGGGTTGGTCCGAACCCGTCAAAAAAATTTTTCTTTGATCGATTCGAAGATAATTAACCGAAAAGATAGTACTTATTCTTTTTTTATTATTTGGTACAATATGGTTTACACTATATCAGGTGTACACAATGATTTGGCTTGATATGGTCATTTTGGATAATAATATTTTGGGTATATTATACTCAAAGGTCACACATACAAAGTTGACCATAGTCGACTTTTCAGCTCTCAGGGTTGTCGGAGTGATCAAATTTCGACATATCCAAATTATTAAACGTACATTGTACTCGTATATATTGAAATTTGATTGGATTCAATTCCCCGAAGCCTCTAGCGGGGGCAAGAGCCGGAGCTTGAGTTGAGTAATTTTACTCGAACAGTAAGAGAGATCAAGTTACCGTTTTGAAGCGCAGAAACACTGTAACCGGAGGCGGAGGGCTGAGCTAATATTTATTTATGTATTGAGAAAGGGATGCGAGATGACTCCCGGGGTCAGAGCGAAAGGCGGTTCACCTGTTCAGGTGATGTTAGGGAGATCGATTCCTGCCTCTCTCCCCAATACCCACGTCTTCCCTTCAGAAACGCACATTGGTAATTCATTCCACGTCTTTCGTTTTGTCAATTAGGTCGTCGGTTCATTTTCGTGAAACTGGGCCTCCAGAGGAACGATTCGTGGAGGTGGCAACGTGATGAAAAAGAAATTCATGTGGCATGGAGTTGGTAGTTAAAATTATAGTTCACGGAGCTTCAAAAAAAAATAATAAAATAAATAAATAAAATCGACAGTCATGCAGCATGGCTATAAGAGCAAATTTTCGAAGAAATTACGTAAAATGTCTCTATTTTACTGTTGTTGTTTTTTAAACAAATTTTGTTTCCATTTTTTGCCGAGTAGCACCTCAGCTTATAGATTTTTCAACGCTGAACACGATTGTGGGGTCGTTGGTAGGTCAGGAATATCAGATCTGTCGCATGTATAACGGGAGTGAAGGATGCTTGCTGACTTCTGTGATCAACCACCCAGGAGGCTTTTTGGATTCTTCGGAGGTTTTCTTATGCTGCTTACAGGTACAAGTCAACGGTAATGAATGAGTTCAAGTTTTATAAATTCCCCTCGAACCCTGTGCTGCTTGATATGTCCCTCAGTTAGTGCCCATTCAAATTTGGATATCTTTAGGATTTAACTGGGCAGTTGTGCAATTCTTGGTCCTGTGTAAATTAACTCTCAATTTGTCGAAAACAAAATTTATACTGTATAGTTTGTCATCGACCACGATTCCCAATGACCACCTATACCTACATTATAAACCTCTTTACATAATTCTGACTGTAAAACTATCGCTTGCACAAGTTGTTTTGAAGTAACTAAATGCTTTAATACTGAATATTTAGACATTGTTTTTTATTCAAATATGAAGTGAGAGTCCTTACTCTAAAGCTTTTATTTCGCGCTAGCTCAGTCGATATTGCTTTATGGGTTGGCAGCTTGGGGTTTATCTTATACCACAACTCCGAACCCGGTGAATGTCTACCAAAAAATTTTGATTGGTTTTATCACGAAAAGTTAATTGTTGGAGCATACTGCCCCACTTTTTCGAAAGCTAACAATTTTGGAAGCAAATAATGTATAGCTAGTTTTGAAGGAGGAGCTTTTTGCTTACCCAACTCATACTATATCAACCAGATTTCAGTCTCAGGGTAATATTTACCTTCCTCATTTACGTACTACTGCTTCCTTAAATGCATATTTCTCAATGGGAATACGAGTTTTTAACCACTTTAGGACCAGAGTCAAAGTTGATTCGACCAGTGTCAAGTTAAATCATCCCACAAAAGTAATATTTGATGTTATTTAAAAAAAAAATGGTTTTTTGTGTATACAAGGTATTGTATAACACAATTACGATGTAGAATATTATTTTTGATATTTGTTTACACCAACATTTGTAACTCAGTACGGATGGCTGGTGTAATGCAATTTATTTATATAGATATTCAAATAATTATTTCATAAGGAACCAATTCGTTTTCCCTGTTTCGGGTTTACCCACTAGGGAGACAGCTTCAATAATTTATGTATTATACTTTTTTTGTGTTTTTTTCCCTCAGAAATAAACTTTTCTTTCCTTTCACTTCATAAATTCTCATCAAATAGGAATATATTGCAATTTAGTCGTCAATATGAACTGTTATTTCTCATTCCGGTAAAAGAACAGAACGTATTTCAGGACACAAGACCTTTCGTTTTCCGATCATTCACACACACTCAGTCCTCCTGATACCGTCGAGAACAATACAAAATAATACGTCGGCTATACACCCCTTTTTTCAGGGAGTATTTTCTCTTATCTTCCAGTAGAATCCCATAGCTATCAAAGCCGGTCCCATAGGAAACATCGTTTGCCTCCCACCTCCGATTTCCCCAACCTACGAAGGTGTATGTATTTCGGCGTTGTTCGAGGGGTCCTCTATTTTAAAATAATGAAATGACCCATTTAGAATAACGGGCGGCGATACAGTGTAGTTGTCAAGTGGCTCTATCGTCTATCGACCACGAGGAAACTACACTCAATTAGTGGTTGTTTCCACATATTGCATTTCTCGCCTCCGACCACTCAATTACAGGGATATTGTACACTCGTTTTGGTTGGACCGCAGCAATTGGAAAAATCGTCGATCGATCTGGTATTTACGACATCTGTATCATTTGTAAGATCACTTTTGTCCCTATAACTTTTAGAGGACAGCAACAACATAGTTTCATTTACCTAACGTAGGACCTACTAGGTATTTATGGATAATCCATTACGTAGTTCGTTCACTCTACATTTGGGAATAGATCAAAGACATGATTGATGTAGCTGGATTCAATTGAAGAAGGTGAGGAAAAAATCGAATCCTGTATTCTTCCAAAAATCACCAAAACGAACTTGGAGAGTTGGTTCATGACGAAAATAGGAACTTGACTTGAATCTATACTCGGTATGGATACGTAATTATTTAAAAACCCGTCTGTATGTCTGTGAATATGTCTATAACACAGCCCCAAAAATGAAAAACTAATTCCGGAGGTCAGAATTCTATGAATTTTTCAACGCTGAATCCAAATCTGAGGTCCAAAAAAGTCGTATACCTCAAAATGCATTCTTTGAGGGTGTTTCAAGGGGGAAAATTACCCATAAATTCCAAAAATGAAACAATCTGGTTCCGTTCTCAAACTAGAGCCCCACAAATGCAACAAGACTACATTCCGGAGACCAGAATAGTGAATTTTGTCTCCGGTTTTTGCCGATTAACTCCTGAGTTTATAGATTTTTAACGCTGAACACGATGCTGAAGTCAGAATTGAGATATCTCATTTCGTTATCAGATTAGAGCAGATGAACCGTGAAGAACATCTCAAGTTAACAACCACGTTTCTTCATCTTCAAATATCCAGTTTGAGAACGGAATAAGACATCGCAATTCTCACTTCACCATCATGTTCAGCGTAAAAAAAACCTTCAAAATCCGGTGTCAAGTTCAGACTGTTTTATTATTGGAATTTTTGGGTACTTTTCCTCCCTTAAAACTGCCCTAGCAAATAAATTTGGGGGCGTAGTACTTTTTTGGACCTCAGATTCGGAATCAGCTTTAAAAATACACTATTCTGGTCTCCGGAATGGGATTTTTTTTTTTTTTTTTCATTTGTGCGGTTGTGTAATTTTAACCGAAATGTAAACCGTTAATTGAGGTTAGGAATATAGAGGAACCTTCTCAATGTATGAAGATGCGGAATCGCAAAGCACATGTATCCACATTTTGAAGCCAGTTGAACGCATTTGGTCTCAGAGTTTCCGTTTCAACATGTCTCCAATATCATGATATAAAGGCGATTGGAACTAAAATAATTGATTCGGTCAATTTATTCCCTCGAACCAAATACCTATTGTCCAATTCAAATTCCGAAATCATACATTTTACTTTTCATTTTTTCAAATACTGTTATAAACATGAATGATGATTTCACAAGACTTTCGTAATTCAATTATTAATTGATCTTCAGCAAGCACGTACGTTAATTTAGCGCGTACAGTCTTTCACCAATATTGGCTGATAATGTTGCTAACAGAGGGATTATAATATAATTAATAATATAATATAACATAATATGATATAATTAACATTCTCATAGACAAAAGAACACGACTAACTATTTCATTCCAGTGATTCCAAGAATGAGTCTGTGAGCCTCTGACGGAGGTTGAGGGTGGAACGTTATTAGTACGGATTAGGGTTCGTTAGGGGCAAAAGTTGAGCAAAACTAACTCATTGTATTTCGGCAGGAGATACAGAGACCGGTTGAATAATATTGTTTCGAAAACGAGTTGTTCTTGAGAGGATATTTCAACTTTTGAATAACGTGACAAATATACGCTACGAAATTGCATTACTTCAACCATCGAATTGAATCTCAGAAGTTTCGAATCGGCGACTTGAAGTAGGAGTGTGATTGGTGGTCTCTGTGGTATTGAATCATTAACAAACGGTATACTCAACTTTGTCCGTTCCCTATACAACAGTGAGTTGATGCCTCAATATCAAAGTCCATTGGTTAGAATCACCGGGTGTCAATTGACGGTCTATGAGAACTCGACAAGATGAAATTCATGAATATGGAATAACTTATTAGTCCGTGCGTTGCTCAGCTGTGACCGATGATTTATTCATATCGCCGCCGGTATCATAATTGTTTGCTAATTGTTGATTGTTGGAGAAGGCTCAGATCCCAAGGGGGAACACTCCCATTTCAATGTGCGTATTCAATTTCATCGAGCTCCTTCATCGACTGAGCCACCATTCAATCAATGTGATGTTCACGTTGTACAGGTATTGGAATATTCATCCTACTTTAGAATGTATTTTTCTCGGAACCACTTGGTACGTTAAAAAGCAGAGTAGACAATAGACAGCCCATTGTAGGTATCGCAGTAAATTTCAATTTGTCGCCCAACTAGTCCTTAATTAACATCTTGTTTGACTGTGGTTGGTTCAATTAAATTCAGATTCATTGTAAATCACACAGTAAATATAGTTGTTGCAATAATGATATGATCAAAAATGCATAGCAGGTAAGTATTCAAGTGCATCGAAGCAATTCACAACTACAATCCAGTGAGGAGAGTTCTCAACCAAAACTTCTGTTCTAGCCTTGTAATAGTATTGAGGGTCACGTGTCAACCATGTAATTTCCTACCAAATGTGAACACAATTCGCCATATTACGGTGTACCCACCCATTATCCATCATCAGCCTCGAATGCACTTTGAATAAATTTTATTGTAATGAAAATTGTGAATATGAATTTTAAGTCGCATTATAAAATGAAACAATGGTTAAAGTGGCGTATCAATTGTGAATTTTTCTCAACGTTCTTATCGAGTTTAAGTACACTGGAGACCAAAAAAACCGGCGCAGTTGAATTTTTGTCGAAGAGTCAAGTTTAAATCGATAACAGTTGGGTTAGAGTCAATAGTAAGGTCAATAACAAGGTTAACAGAGATTACTTGCCGAGGTCCATCCCTGTTTTTCCTTAACTATCCAGTTTTTTCCTGTAATGCTCTCAT
The DNA here is from genome assembly GCA_963920205.1 of Stenodema calcarata. NCBI lineage: Eukaryota > Metazoa > Arthropoda > Insecta > Hemiptera > Miridae > Stenodema > Stenodema calcarata. Next base: position 6,924,436 of record OY986052.1, read on the forward strand.
GAATTCACGATAGAAGCCTACAGGAAACCGTGAAACTGGTAGCTACACCAGAAGGCCGGCATCAGGGCGTCCAAGGGCGACGGATCCTGCTGCAAACCCAAGCAGCTCAGTCCAAGCAGCGTGCTCTCTAGCAAATTGAAGACGAGCCGTTCGGTGTGCTGGGGTGAGTAGAGGACCTAAAGCACTGACTCTGGAGTGAAGATTAACATCAGCAGGCTTCTGTAGGCTTCTATCGTGAATTCAAGAGAGCATTACAGGAAAAAACTGGATAGTTAAGGAAAAACAGGGATGGACCTCTGCACGTAATCTCTCTTAACCTTGTTACTGACCTTACTATTGACTCAAACCCAACTGTTATCGATTTAAACTTGACTCTTCGACAACAATTTTCAACTGCGCTGGTTTTTTTGGTCTCCGGTGTAGTTTGTTAGGCTCTATATAAATATCTGTTAAAGATTAGGAAATCGGAGAACTCATCGGACGGTCTTGTTTGACCACGATTAGTACATGCCTTTTTGTATTATTTAATAATTTGTGTGTTCCGTTTGAATATTAACAAAGTGTGCCCTTGGACCTATACTTAACCTAACTACTAAATAAAATGTACTCGACCATCGTTTTATACCTCAGTTCCCAGCCACCCTGCAGTACCCGATTAAATTTGGATCTCCAGTCTTGAGCAGCACCACATAATCGTCCCAGTCCATTTCCGATTTCCCCAAATATTTCCTCCTTACCGTACACAACGCTTTGCACTTAGCAACGAAATGGAAAGCGTTTTCAATCTCCCCGCTACTACAAATGTCACACTTTTGATGGTTGCTGGACTCACAGGACTGGTACTTCAATGCCAAATTGTCTTGAAAAGCCACTTACAGTATCGAAAGTTGTTGAATTGCATGAGAGGTACAACATCGCTTTCGAGTCTTAAGGCCGAATATTGAGGGTGATTTTGGTAACGTAACGCTTTTAATGTGATGGGATTGATAAATATTACTTATTATTGATAACCCGCTTAAGAATAGTTTGAGTGGTGAAACTCAACCTGTATTCGTAATTCACCCCTTATTATTATAATTTTGGTTTGTTTCAGAATCGGGTGTGGTGGCAGTGCTCAAGAAGTATAATGCGGCGCCTTTGCGTGGCATTGGCTGTCTTCGCTTTTGTCAACTGTGAAGGTGAGTAATTTATTTGAGAAATAAATCACATGATCTGAATAGAAATCCGTATTGAATTGAGTTTGGTCTTACACAGGTGAATGATACTTTTTTTACCAGTGATTACCATTGATATTTTTTAAACCAGTAGAAAGTTCGCCAGAATGGAAAAATGGGCGTTCATTAAAACCAGAACAAGAAAACAGTCAGTCTCAAGTTACAGAATGTACCATCATGACGCTCACTTGACTTAATTGTATGTAATAGGAATGACACAAAATAGTGCATCACCATCAATATAGCCTTCATACGATTCAATTTATTGTGCAATAAATTGGAAGTCGACGGGCAGCTTTCAAATAATTGTTTTGGTCATAAATTATCACTTATTACACAATCCCCTGTGCTCTATTTCTTTAGATATGTAAAATCTATGAATATTTAAATAAAATTGTTACAGGATTGTAGGTTTTAGTCTTCAGTACGACTAGGTATAGGATATGCTTTTAACGTAGGATTTACAGATTCACGACAATGAACAAATGAAACAATCTACTTTTTCGTTGGAACTTGTGACCCTTCAACTAACGGAGGTCACCCGAATCAAATTCGTCAAGATCGACGGTTTCAACTTGTTTCCAAAAGAGAGAGGAAGCGTGTAAAATCGTTCGCCGTGTCCATTTCATGGTAACCTGTTCAACCAAGTGGACTAGGCATGAGTAATAAGAGAACATTGAAACAAAACGAACGTACATCAGAAGTCGCGTTTTTCCAACAGGTGGAGCCCACAAGCTTTGTCATACGAACCGCATCGCTACCCTCCATCACTTTCGGCCCTCTGCCCTTCGTCGAAACGTTCATGTCCTGCCCAACGCTCTCGTGTTATTTCGCTAGTGTAGTTGGGTGTAATAAATCGGCAGAGCTATTCTTTATTATTAACGATTTACTGCTTCAGTTCAGCACCTACGATTAAATTGATATTAATTAGACGAATCAATTACCCTCCGATATATGTATATACTAGACTACATGAGGATGAGAAGTAGTGGTGCTAACCCCTAACTAAGAACTCGTTATGAACTAAATCACTCGTGACGAAATCGTGGAAACTCATGTTAACGAAAACGAGACTATTAAATAGTTCAAATTTTGAAAAACTCGTCTACTTCCACTGAAATGTGAGTAGGTAATTGAAAATTACTCTGTTAGGTGATTAAACTACGAGTAGTATTGTTATGTTGCTGACGATGGTTAAATCACTCTTGTATTCCTTAAAAACATGCTGTCTGAATAATGGATTCTCAATAGTGGAAAGTGAGGTGCCGTGCTCCGTCAGCTAGTACAGTGGCCCACAAACTAGGTGCATCCTGTTATAGCAATCGGCCTAGTGTTTGTGGTTTTTAGCGAATTTTCAAAGAAAAGGAAGCTATGGTTCTCGGTCCAAAATTTTTAAAACTCGAATTTCCGAAAAATGTTCATCCGTTCCAGACAATCCAGAATTAACTGCCAAAAGACACAATAGGTATAAGTACTGGGTGATTCATTTCGTAAGGGTCACAGGCCATGAATCGATTCTAGAGCCGACTTCTGGCCAAAAATGTCCTGTAGCAAATATTTTCACTCAGTTGAAAAATGAAGTTTCTACAATTTCATGATTTTTGTCGTGTTTCCGACTCAATCAAAAATAATTGGCCATAACTCTCTTAATTTACATGAAAATTCAAATCAGACTACACCGTTGGAAAGAAGTCAAAATTTCCTACGGATAGGAAACTCCGTTATTTCCAACGGTGTAGTCAGATTTGAATTTTCATGTAAATTAAGGGAGTTCATTTTAGTGGTTTAGGGAGTTCATTTTAGTGGTTTACTTAGTCATTTTAGTGTGATTAAGTCGGAAACACCAAAAAATTCTTAAAATTGAAAAACAAACATTTTTTAGAATCGTCAAAACGGGTGAAAAATGAACTTGAAAAGGAAAATTTGTCAAAATGTAGAAATGTCCACTTTTTTCAAACGCTCATAGACTCCTGTAATCCCGCACGAGAATTTTAGCCTTTAGGCCTAAAAGGTGCGAAATCACGTTTGAATCAAGAAAAACGTGGTTTTTCAGAGGAAAGTCCGGTTTTTCACCAATCATTGGCTCTTATAGCCATGCTGCATGACTGTCGATTTCATACATAGAGTCACTGGATTTGATCGAACGGTGGGTTTCGATGATTTTCCCAGACATCTCCTTTCTCCCAATAGCGCCCTTTTGCTCGGTAATTGCGAAGAAGTGGATCAGTGTATTAGCGGCGAATGGATGGTTGATAGAGTCGGATCTGAAGGCAAAGCCCGAGACTAAACCGACCGCCGGGTGCCTCTAATTCCCTTTAGAAGGCAAAAAGAACTGGCGGCTAGAACTGCGGAAGAAAACCAACAAGAAATATACAACCACCGTTCAGGCTGGGATAAGTATGATCCGCCTAAAGAGGAGTTCAAAGTGTGGGGTGAGGCTTTTCGGACTTGACTAGTCGGTGCACGTAGGCTCTTTACCAACAACTAGCGCACTCAACCCCCGGCAACACTCATCACATCTCCCTTTCAACCCTAAGAAAGTGCGGTTAGGCACTAACTTTACCTCTTATCTCGCACGGGGTTTTACTGTCCCGAAATCCGTCAGACTGAATTGAGTTGTTTGCGTAGCCGACAGCTTTTTTACGATACTGCAGCACGAAGCGAATTCCGTTGTGAAATTCAAGTGCTGAATTCGATTAGTTCCTTCAGTTCTCATTATTACCTTTTAGAACTCAGGGAGTTTTCCAGTCATTACTGTTCTGTAATGATTATGACTCCTTAGCCGTACAGATCCTGACCAGTCTCGAACCATACACTTGTGAATCTAAAGTGGATATTTCGTTCTTAGGACAGTTGATAACTTTTTGCATTTATAAATAGATGATTCAGAAAGTACATATTTGTAGACGTTTCTATTGGTAGACCAAAAGTAGGTTTTTTTAAAAGTCATATACGGCTTTTCGGACTGTTTTCCCCACGCAGATATCGTTCATCAACCCCAAATCTGCCTCTGATATCTGCTTGTGTACGGACTGCTGAACGTCACCCCGAACAAAAGACCTACGTCAAGGCCGCGTTTCCTCCTCACTGGTATCGGAGTCGTTACGTCTCCAGCGAGCTCCAGATTCTTTACGGTATCGTGTAACACCGGTCGTTTTGCTATGGAACGGCAAGTATCTCACTGCAAGTACTGATATTCTACTATGCCTTTCGTATCATACCAAGCCATAGTCCTTGTCTCATCCAGAATACAATTAGGCAATAAATCCCCAGGTACTTTTTCTGCTGACAACTTGATAAAATGAATCAAAATCGATTAGAAGCGATCGAGGGGGGGGGGGGGGGCACAGCTAGTTTTCTAGGTCACCCTTGGGCCAACCTTTTGTCCAGATCGTCTTCTGCGTACAACATCCTTGCGTTTCCCATAATTATCATTGGAGGAATGATCTGAAATATTGTACTTGTTGGTGACAGTGGGGGAGATTCGGTGGTAGTCAGCTCGGTGATGGTGTCGTCAATTTTCCGAATAATATTGTTATCATTCATTTATTATATATATTTATCATTTATTTGTATTCATTTTTATAGGTTAAACGGTTTAATATTCTTATACCTCCCTACTTTGAAATCAATGTATATACATATCTACAAGTCCAACCAACAAATATTCAAAACAGAAATCACTCATATTGTTCACAAAAAGTATTTCAGAACTAGAAACTCAATATCACAATGTCATAAAATTTATCAATCAATCAATCAATTTATTCCACAATTTTTACCTCAAGGGCTGGTTGTGGGGATCAAGGGGAAGTATGGGACTGTAATTTTCATGGGTCGCTTCGTCTTGATCAGGGTACTATGGGGGATTTAGTCCTAGTCCGGCAGAGTGGGTGCGTTGTCCCTCAGGACTCTTCTCCTTAACCTACGTTCACCATTAGGCGGCGCTGGACCAGCAATGTGCGCAACTTCCGGATTCGGATGGTCAGTGGCTCTTGACTGCAGGACTCCATAGCACTTTCTGATCCGCTCCTGCACCGTCCCTACTCCCAAGTCGTTGAGGAGCACATCGTTCCGTACAAACCATGGGGCGCCACAAATTAGCCGAAATATCTTGTTTTGCTGGATTTGAATTTTGTTCACTGAGGTGGCACATGCCGAGCCCCAGAGTTCGCACCCATAAGCCCAAACCGGTTCGATAAGCGACGTGTATAGCAGCTTCTTGTTTGCCAGATCCAGCTTTGATTTGGGGTTCAACATTGGCCAAAGCTGGTAGACACGCCGCTTTATCTCGTTCACTACGCGGTTGATGTGTGAAAAAATAAAATAATAAATTGATAAAATTTATGAGTTTTCATATTTAATAATAAATTGATAAAATAATAAAAATAATAAATTGATAAAATTTATGAGTTTTCATATTTAATATGTCATAAACAGGTGTTTTGACATAGATATTTCTTACCGCTGGGGGTCATGAAAAATTTTACTAAGTACACGGAAAACAAAAATGTAACACGATACCAATAAACAGCAACGCCAATTTTGTGTGGCTTGAAGCTAATTTCGATGCTATTCACTATATGATGCTGAAATGTGGTATTTAGCCTCCTAATGACTTACACGTTAAGGAGAATAGGCCTAGGATCAGCTGAGGGGCTCCTACACCTAATACCTCAATGTTTTGCAACGGCCCCATTTCTGTCACACAAAGCTAAGCAATTAGAAATATACCTACTTGATGACGCATCGAAGTTATTCAATTTAAGTATACCCATCGTTATTTTGTTTTACAAAAGACACAAAACACATAATATTATATTATAGGGAGAAAATGAAACATATCCATGTACCAATGTATCTGCATGTAGCGTAGATGCTCAACATTAGTTTACTGATTTGTTTCGATCAGCTTTTGAACAATTCTTTTCTTGGCTCAAGGTACATACCTGAAAATTGTCCCACTTTTTGAACATTGTACAACGCTGCGACATTCTAGAAGACGAAAATAATTGTAAACCTACTTGCACAATATGTCATAATATGAATAGTACGTATTGGATGAGAAATGAAACATTGTATGGTTATTGATGAGAAAAGAGAAGAAAGATGCATGTAGGAATCATTGTAGGAATCATGAGATGCATTGTTTTTCTCGTTTCTCTTCAATAACCATACAATGTTTCAATTTCTCATCCAATACGTACCTACTATTTCAATTTTGAATTAGCCAACGAGGAAATTATTCCACTAAATCCTGTGGATATACGCAGGAGGTAAGAAAGGATGTAATTTACCGTGCCGGGGGAGTCTCTGCTAGATCGCCCTGATAATGTGATGAGGCCAAAACCAATATCGTAATGGAACTGAATATCCGAAACTAAAGTGGGTGGTGGGGCTTCCTTGGGAGGAGCGAAGAGAGATGAGGCTTATTCGAAATATACAGGATAATATCATTACTCGGAATGGATGAATTTGAAGCTGCCGGACAATGAAATTCGTGATAGATTGGTTCGTATAGTTCAAATAGAAATACTGAGTTCCCGTACTGATTTTTCCCCAACTCTAGTTATACAGAATATGGAACAGTAGACATCTGATGTGATACCCTGTAAGAGGTGGTTGAGTGGGTGTCAACAAAAATCGGCTCGAGTGATAGAACCTTCATGTTCTACGAGAATGGGATGTGCACTTGGTCTCTAATGAGCGTTGGTACCTAATAATTATTAGAAGTTATGATGATGACGTCACTAAGTACGTGTTAATAAACGATACTGTTGAGAAACTTTTGTCAAATACTAAATATTAAAAATATTTATTCGGATGAATAAAACGAAAGGAGCGGACCAGCAGATCAGGGCGTTGGCCGGGGCTAAGGAGAATTACCTGGGTTTTCCCGAAAGTTGGGGAAGGGGGCCCCCACGAGCAATTTAATAATATTATATTGCTCGTGAGGGCAATATAATTATGATAATATATTATAAATATAAACCCTCAGGAGACCCAGATCAAATCACTCTTCCCCCTGACTTCTCTCTTCCCTAAAACCTAAACTGTCTATATTTATTTTCATAAATACTTGAAATCGTGGAGCGATCTGTTTTTCCGTTGGAAGTACTTTGTCTCCTTCATTGAACAGTGTAGCTGTTTTTCCCTTTGGGAAATACTTTGTCTCCTGTGTATGAAGGGTAGCTCCTTCATAAATATACAGCGTAGCTGTTTCCCTTAGAAAAGTACTCGCTACTGTGAGAAGGTGTAGCTGTTTTCCTTCGAGAAGTACTTGCTCCTTCTCATACAGCAGCGGTTTTGCCTAAGGGAGTACTTTGCTCCTGTATCATTGTGAAGAGGTTTTCTTCCCACAGAAGAAATACTCGCTCCCACAACCTGTATGTTGTAGCTGTTTTTCCTTCAGGAAGTACTTGCTCCCATACCGGGGTAGACATCTCTCTTCCAGAAATATATTACCTCGTAGTGTAGCTGTGCCTCGGCTAAAGAGGTGACCTACTCCTACACATTAGGAAATTCCTCTTCAGGGAATAATTATGGTATATTAAATTTACATATATTATATATAAATAGTAGCAATTTATATTTCAACGTTAGGAGTTGAATCATAAACCCAAAAATTCCTTTTTCATAAAATGTTAGTAGTTAACAATTTATTTTGAAAAAAGTCCTGCCAGATACCATTGGGTCACCATTAATTTCTATTCAACCATGTCACGATGATAAGTTGATGTTTTCATCGACTGATAACGACCCTGCATTCAATTGATGAAACCCATTTCCGAATTGACCTTTCGTGACCTTTTCTTCGAATTTTTTGTTTGTCTTTATTTTTCTGCTGAATACGAAAGGTGTTTTGAAGAAAGGAATCGACCAGGGCAGTGGCGCGTTTTCTCTTTCCAGCCGATAAGCAGTCAATACCCGTTCTAGGGCCCAATCAACTTTTAGCTTTTCCTCTGGTATTTTTTAAAAAGTGACTAGAAAAGCCTGAGGGGTGGGAAATGGTTATAGGGGCGCTTTTAATTAAAGCTAACCCTTCACACGGGCCGGGTGTCCGCTTGACGAGTTTCGAACAGGAGGATATCAGAGAATGGAACTGAGCTGCTATTCAGACGTAAATTAAAAACTTCGAGGAATATCCCGAAGTAGGTTGACAAAAATGATGCAATTAAGTATTCTCGTCGTCCTCGTTGAGATATCCCGGTGAAAGTTATCACCAGTGAACACTGATGAGGCAGGAGCTATTCAGTAGTGAGTCGACGTGACTGCATTCATCGGTTCACTTCCTGCCCAGGTCACTATTTATATTTATATTGAGCTTTGGTACTCAGTGAAGGTTTATACAAGTGGAACTTATCAGCGCACCACACACATCGAATATGTACCGCCCCTTAAATCATGAGTCGATGGTCCGGCTATGCAAATACTATGGAAAGCACCTACTTCACTATTAATTCCTCACTACCGAATTACAATATACCCGATTATTCGTGCTATATATTGTTCTCCAAGTGGAATGTGATGCCGAAATTGAGGTTGACTGTTTGAGAGGTAGATCAGGAGTCTCGCGAGATTTTGTGGTAGATACCTCCCGGATACCTCCCGGACTTGAACATCGAGAAGTTTGACTCTCGTAATACAATTCTCCGAAACATTTAACTACAGACCCGTCAAGTAGAAACATGACCACACCCTACGACAAATGTGAATGAACGTATGTTCTTCCAATATATTTTGGATAGGTATCAATACTAATTATGCTCAATCCTCAGGAGAAGTGACCTGATATCCTGTCGCAGTTAACTCTGGTTATCATCAAAATATCCCGAAAATGTATTATATGCGAAAAAATAAGCACCCCACCAAAATACTGTAATTTAACGAGCAAATATCTCAATGATAACCTTGATTTATCCAATGTAGGCTCGGAAAGAATATAAAAGCAAACATTTTCAATTTTTTCCATAATTAATCATTTTATTCAATCAAAGTTATTGTATTTTACTACTAACACTTTTTCCAAGTTTTCAACTGAATATGCCCGTCGTTTATCGCTTAATAATAGTTTTGAAAAGGGCCTCTCTGCGTCGCTGGAAACAATAGTTGAACATTTAAATGTAAGTACCAAGTTCAGTAAGGGTATAATTTTGTACCAATTCACCACCAGAAGGCTCTCCTTAAAACATGTGCGCCAATTCTCCTACTGCTGGCCACCTTGGATTTCTCTTGAGGACTGGCAATAATTTCTTTCCACAAGCCTTTTTTATTTCCCCCGACCAGGAGTTAGACTTCTCCTATTCTTCGATCAAATTGACAATGATGCAGAGTTTTTTAAAGCTTGTTAAAAAGTAAAATATGCGAAATATGCGCCAACATGAGAAAAGAAGAAAATATTCGCCAGAAACCAAAATGTGCAAAAATATGACATTTGAATTTCGATTTAAAAGGCACTAATTAATTCAAAAACCTTCAAAACGTTCAAATACGAGGTTTCTCAGTCGAAAGACGAAATTACGGGCTCTAGTCATCTACATGTCCTCCTATCAATAAACGCAGAAAATACAACTGGATCAGACAACATCAACTTTTGAAGGCGAAGTCGAGATGAATAATATTATTATTTTCACTTCGTTTCACTGCTTTGTCACACGCCACGCCCCTAGTCAGGACTTGCATATACTTGTATATTGAGCCGTGTTGTTGTACAATTTTGAAACGTGTATGGATGCGAAACTAAGGTTCCCACTGGAATAATGCTTGGAATTTCGAATTATGGAATGCAGCGCAAAGGGACGACCTCCGTTCTAATTAATTTAGTATGGATTAGAGAATTGGAAACACCATTGAACGTTGGTCTGCCCTGCGGTACGACTTTTTGAGTTCGTGTCGGTGAGGTTTCCTCCACTGCCCACAGTTAAGGTTTGGACGAAACACGTTGTGAATTATGATGAGAAATGCGGAGAGTGGAATGTGCAAATATGATGAGGACTTGCACGGAAAGCAACGTTGTTTATCCGCGACTGAATCTCGTTAGTGACTACCGCGGAATTCACAAAAGAAAGTGAGTTTGTCGGATGAAGGGAGAGAATTGAATCCCAAAAGACGAGAAGAACGGGACGGGAAGCGTAGGGACGAAGATGGAAAGAGGGAATAACGATGTTGGGCGGGCGGTAAAGTGACTGGGGATAAGGCCGGAAAAGCACCTGAATGCCCACAGGGTTTTCAAGGTTTAAGCAGGAAGGATAATCCGCAAATAATTCATGTAGACTCTGCTCCCCACTTAGCAAGAGGGAGAGAAAACGATTGGACCGAGTAGGGAAACTTGTTGTGTTAGTAGGGAGGTTACAGAGGACGTTTAATTGTTGATCGTACCCCCGGGCATTGCTAACAAGCAGAAGAAAAACAACGATTTATTACAATATCTACAACCACTGTGCGTCATCAGAACTGGAGGTTCGGCAGGTCTTCGAATTGAACATTTTTACTTTGGTTACAGTGGTGCAGATGTCGAGCAACATGTTAAGAAAATAGGGACATTCATGGTACTTACGTGAGTTTTCAACGTCGAGAAGTCGAATTGGTCGAGAATCGAGATTTCCATGGAAACACATGTCACTGAGCATGCGCAGTCCGCTGACCTCTTCTCGAGAGCTTGAGGTAATTCTCTGGCAATTAGTTTTCGACTATAGTTTTCATAATTTTAATAATATGTTTAAATACTATTTAACATGAGTACCTACAGGAATAAGTAACTACTTAGTTTTTGACAATATTACACACTGTACACACTATAACAAACACGCTGTACAAAAGCATCCACTATGTTCCATTTTATTTACACTTCTTATTTACATCTTAACTTATCATAGAATTGATATATTCAAAAAACCATATCTTCAGGCAGGTAGCGGGTAGGTAGGATCGTCAGAGTCCCAAAGTATGCATGTGGAAGGGCACAAACACTATAGGGCAACTCACATAATATTATTGCATCTAATTTTAAGACGAGTTACTAATGGGAACACACGTGGAATGGAATTGCTGAGAGCAATTCCCGCAATGAACCCTCCACTCTAAACAGCTCCCACAACTTTCCCAAGCCCTGAAGATGCAATACATTTATTGCGAAACGTCGGCCTAGAAAAATTGTTTTATTTGGACCAACCCTTGATACCCAACATCACTCCTTAGAATACCAGTGGTCAAGAACCTTTAACCTAATAATTACAGTTGGAAAAGTAGCGAAAATGAACGTTTGACGCAGTATTTTAAAGCAGATCATTCCCTTTTCGAATTTCGAATCCTTCGTACTACCTATTTCATTGTTTCTCGCATTGTGATTTCAGGGGTTATTAGCTTTGATAGGCGGAGAAGGTTTTCTTGGTGGGTTTTAAGTGGAAGAAGAAGGTGTTTGAATAGTAGATTTTGAGGTGTCCTCGGATGTTTGATTTGGATATCCTTCCGATATCTCATGGCTCACAACTGTTATACTATTGGAGATTTTTGGTACTCTGGGGTGGGGGGTGTCATTACCCCCGTTACCCCTCCACTACATCCGCCACTGTGCGGTTCGTAAGAGATGTCGTTTAACAGCGTTTATTGTAAATTTCGGTTGATCAAAATATCAGCTACTTTTGATGATGTCACAAGAGACAGCGATATTATTCATGTACCTACTACTCAGATCTCACTTTACTAAAGAGGAAACCGCTTCGAGTAAAACAGGGAAACTTCCTGTTACTCTATAGTAAGTTACACGGGGCGCCTAATAGTTGATAGCACCCTAGTGTATTGAGGCAAGTAGACACACAGTCTCTCACACACGGTAAAAACAGAATTATCACTGGTGCATTCATCACTTTTGGATGTGTGTACACCCAACACGAAAAAGGACAATAAATAAAGACTAAAAGGGGGTTGCATGAGTAGCTCTCAGGTCGTGGTGGGAGCTTTGCCATTTGTTATGCTCACGTCTCGTCAAGAAATAAATATAGCCCGCGTCCGCTTAATTCCCGAAAAATTCAAGTATCTCCGAATGAAAAATCGAGGAGAAAGCTCACGAGGATGTGACAGTCTCACCAGAACGTTTCATCCAACAAAAATCTCGTTTTCTCTGACTCTTGGAGTGATGAACGGAATCATGTTGATTAATATTCAACATGGTTGTCATTCCTCTGTTACGCAGATGGTTACGGATTGTGAGTAGTAATTGAAAATACAAAATATTTACTTACCGCATTTTTAGGAGAAAATAGATAAACGTTTCATGTACTGATAAATCCGATTGTTCAGTAGAATGCGATTAAGTACTTATTAAACTTATAACGGAAAACTGAACATAATATGATATTATCATTGGTTCTATCCTACTTTTGTCGCCTTCGTGGGTTCCCTCCGAAATTACTACCCAAAGTCACCCTTCCCACGGGATCGCCATTCGCTTTCTTTCCTTCCATTATTGATCCATTCATCGAATCTCCTTCGTCTTTACTATACATGGAAAGACGTATTTTATTAGCTGTCTTACCGTGGGGTGAAGAACTAGAACAGTGAACTGAAGATGAACAAAATAGAGCTTTATTGCCAATTAGAACTTGGGATTGGAACATGGGGAAGCGATTTTACTGGATGAGGTCACTGATACTAGAAGACTCGATAGGGGACGGGCTACGCCCACTTTTGTGTGACGTCACGGTGCCCACTCTGAGCGCCCTGGCCCATTTCCACAAATAGTTAACTTACCAAGTCTTGATAAGTATACAAGACCTGTATACAATTACCAGTATACAATTACTTATACTTTGTAAGTAAACAAGACTGTAAAAAAAATATATGAAAACAAAATGAAACGACCGCCCACTGTCCGTAGGTTTTAGCTCCTCTATGCCTAAGTCAAAATGTTCTATGCGTCTGATTCATCACGCAGGATGAACTGTGATAGATCAGTGTATGGATCGGGGAACTAGTTTTTAGAAATGACCGCCAAGTGAGGCTGGGCGCGAACTAAAAGAACGTTATCATTTTAGATCTAGAACTGGTTGTTGATCCTAGCGACCTAACAGTGAACTAACTGACTCTAGCGGGACCTCAATGAACTAATGTAAAGTAGGAGGCGGAGCCGAACATTGGCAATAATGAGTTTTGAATGATACCAAGGTTTTCAACGTTTTCTCACCGGCAACTCCCGAGTGAAATTCGTCAAATTGACTCAATTCGAATTGAGTTGAACAATCTGCTTGGTAGTCCACAGCTATAAATCATTCCACAAAGTCAAACATTGTGACAGCCCTAGTGTTTCATCCCGAGAAAAGGTCTCGATAAGTCAAACCCATTGTAGTTAGAAATCGATCAGGAGTGAAGACCTATTGTTCTTTTCATAAAAGCAACCTCCGAACCCAAGATTGGGAGGCGGAGGAAGAATGTTAGAGAAATGGAAGACGATATCAGTAGCTGTTACTCAATACGTTTTACCGGAAAAAGGGAAAGTCTGGAAAAGTACCAGAAGGTTTGGAAGGCGGAGGGAGTTGGATCCACTCCGTTGTCACTGATGAGAGTGTCAATCCTGGGCTTCGCCGTTCTTTACGACCTTTGACCCGAAGTAAACGTTAGTCCCCGACATTTTCCCGCCGAGGGAAAAATCGAACAATCGGTCATTGTGGGGAGCGCAGTTGTGAAGTGAAAGAGGGAGGATTCTCTATTGAAAGAGAGGGAAATATGCATCAATCACAGGGGTAGAGCTCTAAAGGAAAGAAGGGACCGCTACAATGACCTCATTCACCTCTTATTCAGATTTAGTGAGCCTTCTATCAATCAAATAGCGATTTAAAGGAAGTTTCCCCCACCAAATGAGTCATTAGAAATGGTCTTGGATAATGGATTTTAAAGGTCCAAGACGTACTTAGTGATTTAATAAATTAAACAATAAAATCCACAATCATGCACATGGCTATGAGAGTGAATTTTTGAAGAAATAATTGTTTTATGTAAAATGTTGACTGTGGACTCTTTGGAATTTACGCGTAATTTTTCCCCATCATCAGAGTGGCTCGATTCTGCCCATCTACGAACTTAGCCTTTATTATATACATACATATGATTTTTTTGTGTGTTTTGGCAGTGAATTCGGGATGGTCTGAAACGGATTCTGGTATTTTGGAAATTTGAGTTTTTAAACATTTTGGACCGAGAACAATAGCTTCCTTTTCTTCAAAAATTCGCTAATAACATACGTTCTCTTGAGCATCCCCACATATTCTTAATTCATTCCTTTCCGTAAATTGATTTATTTTTACCATCCCTAACCTAGCTACATAATATTATAATATTATTAGACTCTTGCTTTTCAAAAAGGGGGGAATTCGGCCCACGGCTTGAATAATGTTGATGGAATTCGTCTGACTTCCTATGTTCAATAGTACGTGTAAAAAAATGTAAAACCTACCAGTCAGTTTGAATGAAAAGGAAAGCGTTCTTTGGAAACTGATTTCGGTCCAGGACTAAATTCAGAAAATTCCTTTTGTCAATCGGAACCCGATAGAATCGTGGTTATGTCTTTTTCCGATACATAAGTGGTTTTATTCATTTTTAATCTTGATTCTCCGAAAAGCGTTACTGCTCCATTCTATTATTTTTCCCCCATCAGCCCTGTTGTAGGACGTCAATTTGAACACCCGTATATATATCATCATGTAGACATGTCTCATTTTAGCCTTCATATTCCACGTTAACTAGGTACATATTTGAAAAGTTATTCAATTAAGTAAATATATTTTACACTCTTCGTTATTTTTTAATCATGTCGTAAATCAACATGACCTGATTGTGATCAACTCATTAATTAAGTTGTGAAAATTTGCCATCCCTGCAATGTTTGGGTTGTAACAAGTGACGAAAATATTAATAATTGAACCGTCGATCACACTCAGCACACAACTGTAGCAGTTCACTCTAAAGGAACAGCCCCACCCTCAGCAAATTCGTTTGGATTTTCCTGAACAACCAACAAGGTACCTACACGAGATTTCTGTTTCCAATGGTGGCATGTAGACTATTGGGTTCTATTTAACTCCAACGAGAGCGAATTGGGACTCTCCAGTCCACTTCCGTTGAACACTCCAAACAGAGTACGTAGGTACAAACATGGTACTCTTCAAATCCAATATTGTCGTTTCTCAATGATTATTGCCACACGATCATATAATCGGATACCGGTGGGGCAGGATTTGACTGTTAATTGATAGTGGCCAATATCATATGTAACAGTTGTAAGTGGCAGCATCAATGCGCTCATAAATTATTCACCAATCGAGGGTATCGAGGGACAATCAATTGGCATCTGGTTTAAACAACAATGCAAACTTGTAGATGGAACACGGTCTCGTTCCTCACATCATATTTTCATCCACTAAATAAAACTGATGAATCTTATCCACATTTCCTTATCTCACCAATGTTATGTTGTTCATTAATCTATTCTAAAGTTGATTTCATTGAGCTCCAGCGAGTACATAGCCGTCACTGTTCGATGTAAGCTATTCAATTTTGTGCACCAAATTAGGTCCTACAAACCTATTTATTCAGACATGAAATCACAATTCTCAACCCTCTATCATTTCATAGTGCTGCATGAATTTCTATGTTTAGATCTAAACATGAGTCCTAAATGGAGTTTTCGTGGTGAATTCAAATTCGTTGGAATTTTTGCTCTGTTACGCACAATTTGGGTGTCAGACTGAACTCGTCAATATGACTTGCCGAGAGCTGAAATTTCGAGGTCGGAATTAGAAGTTCGGTGTATCAACTTCATATCTTATCAATTGGTAGGATGAACGGAACTTGAAAGATGTCATCAGACAGGAATTGCAAAGGCAGAGGACGAGTGTGACAGAAACGTCACACTGCCTTTTTCATGCTCTCCCAGACTCCAGAAATGAAGGTAAAACTAATAATTTCTTTTAGAACTCTCTGAGAGAGAGATTAAAATGTTCAAAGTGAGAGGAAAATAGACAAAATATTCAACTTATCACTGGTCCGGATCCATCTCAAGAAATTGTACACTTATGGAGAGTTTAAAAAAAATATAAACACCTTCGAGCCAGAGCGTGCAACAGACTGACGCAGCAGAGCAGACCAACACGAGACTTGGAAAACTCCAAATCGACAAGAACTAGGTTCAATCAATCAATCAATCAATGGCATGTTTATTTGAACAGCATACATATTTAACAATAAATGGAAGGGCCGAGACATGATACCGCTATGGTTCAAGACCGTCAGTGGGGGTTCCGTAACAAATTTATCAAATTCACAAATTTTAATATATTTTTACCTATACTAAATTTACTATATTATACTATACTGTATTTACATGCTTATATATCTATTGACAATTTTGAATATTTTATACATAGAAGTGAGCATTTAAACATTTGGCTGAACATCTTAAAATTATACTTTATCATTAATTACACATTATTCCTTTTATACATTCTCCTTAGAACATTCGCTATTTACAATATTTACATTACCTAGCTAGTCCCCATAGTTGAACTCAGCAATGAGATCCCCTCTATAACGCCAGGCAACATTGTAGTATGAGCACAGCTGAGCCCAGCCCCGCCCGTTAAGCACCTCCAACAGTTCATCCCTGGACAACTCCAGCTTCCCGAAATAAACCCGTCTATAGTATCCAAGGACTGGGCAGTGCGCTATGAAATGCTCTGTGGTTTCATTTTCTCTTTGGTTACAGAGAGCGCAAAGGTAGACTCTGCCAACCACCCACGGCTTCCAGTTCAAGTTCAACAGTTCCCCTCTGCACTTCATTATTATTTCCGCTTCCCTTAACGTATGGCTAGGCAGGTACTCCACAGCATGGTCCAGGTGCCGGTACAGAAGATGATACTGTGCAGTGGCGGGCCTCCCTCTCAAAAACTCCCCATGACGCTCCCTCTCCAGCCGAATCACCACCTATGCAAATCCACGAAACCGGAGCGGTTCAAGGACGCATCCTCTCTCTCTCTCTCTCTCTCACACAAGAACTAGGTTTTGCTGGAATCTGTACAGGTGACGTCCTTGGAGGGTTAAATCTTAAACTTTCGAATAAGTTGATGTTCCATTAAATTTTATATTCATGTTACAAATACTCCGTCCAGTATTCGTTATCAACTGAAAGTCGAATCATGTCTCCGATTTTCCAACTACTAGATGGAATGGAAATGTTTACGTTCTTCAAAGTTCATTATCGATGGGAGCAAGGATTTTTTTTCTGTTTTTTCCTCCTCGATTGCAATTATGTTTAGGCATGTTTCGTGGAAAAGGAACATCGGTGAATCCTTTGGAAGCACATGGATGCCCCTTTCCTGAGCACCGTTGAATCAGAAAAATGCTTTGATCTCTTCAATTGATACTGGACTACTTCATTAAAACTTCATTTATTTTTCCGTTTCTCCCCACGGGAGTTGTTTCAGTGTTTTTATCAGGGCTCGTTCCTCGTTCCGGCCGACGTCACAAGTTCTTTTTTTTCCTCCCCCAAAAAGGTCGAAGAGAGAATTAGGTCCCGGGAAACCACTTACCCAGTTGTGTACCCAGCGCTTTACATTCGTTCAAGTGTTTTACGAGAGGCTGAAATCAATCTCGACAACTTATACGAGGGAAAAGGAAACTGTATATACACTCGTTTGCATCGTTGAATCGATACAGAAGTTGGGGATTACACGAGAACAAATTAGTGATTCCCCAATACCGCGTCAGAGCATCAAAAAACGTCACGGCGAATGCACCAGGTTCGATGTGTTTGTTCAAACTCTTCAAGAATCCCCTATGAAGGCACAAAGTTTCTTCTTCGAGAATGAATCAATCATACGGGACAGTTATACGGGAAGCTGGCTCAATTCCCCGTCAACCCTCAATATTTCACCATAAATCGTTGTATCGATTAATCGATTTCCCGGACGTCAATTAATCGAAGTATCAATAAATTAGTGAAAATATGAATCGACTGCCAGTAATCAATGTTTTGTAGTTCGATACCCGTCCCCAGTCACAATAATAATTATAAAGTCCATACCACCACGGGAATCGCGCTAAAAATCATTCACATATTTTGTATCGCTCAAATTAGTATCACGCCAATTTTGGAATGGCCACTAGTCATGAGACATAGCCAAGTCAAAACTATTTTATGCCATTTTATTCGTTTCGTAATTCCCTATCTTCATTAGAATTTTTAGATGGTGAGAAAGCAAATAATTATGCGTTTGCAATGAGTACGTGAAACATCGATTATTGATCGAAAGCAAATTTTGCTTACGATTAATCGAACAGCGATTAATTGCTCACATCGATTATTAGCTTACTAGTAATCACTTGATTTTATAATCGATTGTTTGGTTCCGATGTTGCATCCCTAGTTTCGCCACTCCAAACAGCACTGACGACACAAAAATTATTTTCAACGAATGTGGATAAACTGTTTTACAACGCCACTAGTCAAGGCCCTCCTCAGGATGTTGATACTCATCAACGGCAATCTGTGGTACTACGCTCTGAAGTGCATGTTGGTCATATGACCAACACTGGCCATATTACCCTTCGGTACCTTACACTATTGTGCGCTACCGATCCCATCCTTGTTACTTTTAATTTAAGTCTTTATCTGATCTCGTATTACGAATCTTCCGTTCATAAAGATAGACTGTTAGGCAGACAGACAGGAAGAAAAAATCTATTCAAAGGCGATTCAATGACATGCTAGTGGTTATTGATAGTACCTACTTCTATAGCGGAACTACCAATAATCTGATGATCAAATACCAATACATTTCCTACTCCCCTGGGGTTGATGATATGTCGATAGTCACATCCCTTCGAAAATTCCCTCACCAGCTCACAAATCCAACTTTCTTCAAGTTCACACCGCCTGCAAATTTTTCTTTTCTTCTTTTCTTGTCAGGAAACGCTACTGCTCTGACAGCACATGTCTTGAAAGTTGAAGGTAGTCGAGGATTTCCTCCCTCCACCAGGAAACTCCGTCTACGGGACCTTAGTACCGTCGATGCCTACGTGACAATCCAGAGATATGTCAATATTGTCAGTCTGAGCCTTAAAACCCCCTCTCGCCCAAACGCAACCACAGGAAAGCCGTGTTATCCTGGTTTCCACCTTATCGATCGCATGAATCAATGTAAGTGCGAACTGAATGCATCGTTTTGTGGCGAAATGGAAATATCCATCATAGCGTTTCCCACTTGTTGCCATGAATCGGTGTCATGAATTTTTCGAATAATCAAATCGAGAATGCTTCGACTCCAAGTGCATTTGGCAGTCTGCATGTTTTATCGGTTAGAATCCACTAAAATTCCAAACAACAGGTAGGTACGTACACAAAATCCTATTCCAGGTGTCCTGCAAATGCAAACTCTAATGTTGAGTCATGATCGGCTTCTGAGATTGTGTCATCTATGAGAAAAACTTGCTTGAAATTTCCCCTTTCCAAAGCTGTACTCAAAATAAATTATTAACTGGGTTTAAGGGAGAAATGCAAAAAACGGGAGATTTTTCAGCAAAATCGATGTTTGCCATTAAGATAGCATTTCTTTCGGATAGGATTGGCATAGTTGATAGCATTTAATTTTCGAATTCGACTGAAAAGTTTTAATTCCAATGTCATTTCATGAGTCATGGGAAATTTAACGCCCTTTCCAACGGTATAGTTAAATTTGAATTTATTTGGCGGATTAAAGAAGCAATGGCCACTTTAATGACTTGAACCACGAAATTAATCTTAAAAGTGGAAAACGTAGCATTTAGAAGGGATTTTCAAAAAAGTCTGGGAGACACTTTTTGTTGCAAATTAGTTGTAGAATTGATTCCTGAATTCCTTCGGATTTAAGTTGAGACACCTTGTATATTTATATATTTGTTGATTTTTTGATTGATAACGTAAACACGAAACGCGTCTCAAGTGAGTCTTGTAACCCCTTTTTGTTATTTTATTTCTATCTAAAATTTAAAATATATATTTGTTTATATATTTATGTGTCTTTCCAGACGGTAACTCGCGGTAGAATTGAGATAAGTTCAAATTGGCTCACAAAAATCGGTTTTAGCAATTGAAAGGTTAACTTCGTAGGTGGGCACACTGAGGGGGTGGCGCGGGAAAGAAATTACCCAAAACTTCCAAAAATGAAACAGCCAATCAAGTGACACCTCATTTTTCTACTTCTTCTTGGCAATAGGCCTACTGCATCATTACAATACCCATATTATGGGAGGTGAATTGAGATTGAGTTTTTTCGACTTGGTTCGTCAAATGTTCGGTACATAAATCCACTTTAGAAGTTGGTGTTGATACCCATATTAAGGGAGTTTAGTATATGAGGGAGTAGGTATATTAAGGGAGATGAGTCTATGAATAATTCAATTATTGAGATTGAGTTCCCTGAAGAAAAAAATTGAGTTGTAGAAACTAAATACTGTAGTCGCGTGAAATGATAAAATATTAGCAGAATGCTCAATAACGGATTTGTATTTTAAAAAGGTCTTGAAAATTCATGTTCTGAAAATATTGACGCCATTGCAGTAGCGTCTTTTTACCAAACAACCCTCACTATGAAGCAAACAATTTAGAGCGCTGTCGTATGTTTTGACCATTAGGTACTTCGTGAAAGATCGTGATTTCAGGAATAATATTGTCTGAGAGATAAAGTTATAATGGAACAATAAATTGGTTGGAAAAACACAGTATTTCAACTAAAGAAAAAATTGTTAGTAAGGTCTCGTAGAAGATTGCTTGTCCTTCTAACAATCCTTGAATGTTTGACGAAGAGTATCCTCCTAATAACGTTAGAATCTTCCAGTTTCCGAGTTGAAACTTTTCGTAATCGATCCAACCCAACTACTACCGAGGAAAAGTGCGGTTGACAACTTCATGAGTAATGAAACCACTTTGTAATTATTGACGATCAAACTTCAATGCACGTTCTCATATTTCCTAACTCTAGAAGATCGTTGCCGTGGGAAATCCGTCATAAGTTGTTATGTTGAAGGAGGCCAAAAGGGGATGAAACTCTAGTGAAGAGTTGTCAAGTCCGACTACTAAAAGGAGGGAAAAAGAGCCCGTCGAAGGTGGCTGGGGGTTAAGAACTTTATGAGTCCGTGTGCTTCACACGAGACTACTCGCAAATAAAAGGAGGAGAAATCCTTTTCAAGTTTTCCGACAATGGGTGAAAATGATTGATCACCGTCGATCGCTGTATTATCTACCGATTCCACCCACTTCGCAGGAACCTGTCCGCTTAACCGCAGTCTTTTACCAGATCACGAAAGACCTTGTGCGAGGGTTGCTATTGTCGGAAGGAAACCGAGGGTTTTTTTCTTTAAAGAGGAAGAATTTTCCTGCGGTTAACTGCTTCGACGTTATCGTGTATTTCCCCCTGGTTTTGTCGGCTTCCGGTCGAACGATCCTTCAGTTTCCATGAATTCGATGCCGGACGTCTGACTGATTAACTCAGATACCGAAGCTCATTTATATCTACAAGAACTAGAGTCCATCCTTTTTGTATCCTTTTTTCCTTCGGTTTTTTTCTTCGTGCAGGTTTACGCCTACTGCCTTCTACAAGTCCACCTGACTTGAATTTTGAAAAACCCGACAGACATATCCTTGAATTCAAACATATCTTTGAATTCCTTGAAACATTCATGTTTTCCGATGGACGCTCTAACCACGTTTTATCAAAAACGTTCTTATTGATCGAAAATTTGATTTGCTAATCGAATCCACTTGTTAGGTATCTTTGAACCCAACACTACCACCAGGTACCTATGTCATAATAAGTAGTTGATAATATCAACTACTTATTATGTATTTTAATATGTACTAGCTAACAACAATAATCATTAATAATAATGATAATTGCCTTCACGATAATACACTTTTGTGTTTTACTGAAATCACTCAAGATAAATGTGATACCTTAAGGTATCAAGTATGAAGAATTATCAAGTATCTAAATGCAGATCAAATTGTTCGTTATGTACCGAGCAGTGGACTAGACATTACTGTATTCTATAATCAATTGGAGCAGTGGACTAGACATTACTGTATTCTATAATCAATTGATTATAGAATACAGTAATGTCTAGTCCACTGCTCGGTACATAACGAACAATTTGATCTGCATTTAGATACTTGATGTATTCTATAATCAATTGATTATAGAATACAGTAATGTCTAGTCCACTGCTCGTTACATAACGAACAATTTGATCTGCATTTAGATACTTGATAATTCTTCATAACTGAAGATGAGAGACGAATTCAGAAATCCTGTTAACTAGCGGTCAAGCAGAAGGTGTTGGTAATGTTGGAGAGGTGCGGGAACAAAGACCGTCCATTGAAGGGGTAGTCGCGACGGTGCCTTTGATCATCTCGTTCTCGATTTTTACTCCTTACGATCGATCTATTCATCCGATTTGAAATTTTTCAAAAAAAACTCGGCGCTTCGCGCCTTGCCAGGGGGGCAAGCCCCCCTGGACCCCCCGGATGCTTACCGTTTGGAGCCTGCGGCTAAAAATCGAGAAACATGGAACATTCTTTAGCTATGTCTTCTTTCTCTGTTTGTTCACTATTTCTCACTACTTCTTATAGTTGTCATGACGGCAATGGATACGATGTATGTTTTCTAATTAGCTTCCCTGGTAATGAAGCTTCGACCCTCGCACATAAGATTGTTTACTAACCATTTATAACATCGCATTGTTGGATTAATATCTCGTAGATAAATATAAAACTGCGACATAAATGCGTGATAAATTGAGAGCTTTCCAACGAATGGAGAACGATTTTTGTCCGATGAAAACTAAAGAAGTTTCATTTCCCTAGAAACGACTCGGTTGTACGTGAAAATCATTAAAAAATTTCGTCACCCATTTTTTGTGACCATTTTTTGTGACCAATTTTTCGTGACACATTCCGCGTGACATTTTTCGGCTAGTTAGTCCAAGGCTAAAGCATGTTCCATGCTAAAAGTTGTTGACATTCTTTAAAAAATTAGTTTTGAAAAATATGAATTTAAATTCAAAACTCGTATGTACCTTCCATTAATTTTACGTTCTCAAAGAGTGCATTGTAGTTTTCAAATTGTCATTTTGAAGCGCAAAGTGTTGACAGCTTTTTGAACTATTTCAGCTCGGATTGGCCTCAACTTCCCTCTTACGGCAACCTGATCGTGGAAGTTACAGAAATTCCATTAAAAACTTGGCGAGCCTAGCGGTAGGTATAGAATTTAACAATCACAGCGCCAGCTAGTTTTCAATACCTTCGTTGGCCAGCGCTACTTTCTTGAAGTCGTTTTCCTTCAGATTCAACGTTCGTCGAATTCAATCTTTCATGTAATGCGTATTGGACAGGTCGTGGGGGACCACTGGAATCTCTCTTCGACCCCCCGATTTTCATACTATAACTCCGTGACCTGAACTATTCTTGAGAATATGAACAATCTCGAAACATGTCGATGCAATTGTGAAGAAAAACATTTAACTGTTTTCTTATTTAACCCTTGGATGGAAACTCCGTCATTTGTAAAACAAAATTGAATCCAACTAATTCTAAATTTCATTTGTATCAGGTTTTGTTCAATTTACACTTATTTAAATGTAAAACTCCTGTTTTTCAGGTAAAAAAAAAACAACAATAGTTTCGAGGGGAGGGCCCCGCAACCCCATGTCATTCGCCAAGTACATAACATTGTCATATATCAGGGTTTATATAATGAAGTCCAATAAGAAGATGAGTGGATACGTTTAGTTTAATTTGTATACAAAAATTTAATAGTCTAGGTAAATTCCATCCAATAATGTGTTGACTCCCGAAATCAATGAAATAGGTCCACCTGCATTTAAAAAAATTTATGTTTGTGGAATTTGGAACATTGAGGAATATCAAACCAAAATATTAATATACATGTATCGATAGGTAAGTATTCTATTAAAAAGCAAACATGAACTTAATTTTGATTCTTTTACCAATTCGTTATCAGGTGGTGGTAATTGTGGAGGGCAGGTTATGGGTGCGTGTTGTACTCATGTTTTACTCGTGAATTGATTATTTTCCCTAATATCAAAGTACATAGTTGTTATTGGGAAAGATAGTGTAATAATTACACTATTTTTCCCAACAACAACTACTTTGATATTAGGAAAAATAATAATTATTATTCGCCACATTTTCAAAGGATCGATATCAAAATATTAGAAAACTGACATATCGAAAGGAAATAGTTAATATCTGAGAAACATCAAATATTGATAATTAGACGCGAAATATCGTAATTAGCTAATAATTGATAATATCGCAACGTCTCTAATTATGGTCGGCATTGTTGGGGGAAATCATCCGAGGTTGAGGAATCGATCTTCTGAATGTTGCAGGATTATGGCATTACCTTCCAGGATATCCCCTTGCCCGGTCACGCCTTCGCGATTGGAAGAGCAAAACGAATTACCATGAACCTTTGATCTTGCAAATTGATTCCAGCCTCCATCATTGGAAGTTCATTCAATTTTCTGACACCGCTTTTTGCGCTCTTTCATCTATTTCTTCTCCTTGGCGTCTTTCTGCATTTGAGAAAAAGCACTTGCTGCCTGATCTGATTTTACTTTGAGGTCTGATTTATTGACGGTGAAGTGAGTAATCATTTCATTGATTTCGTATGCACCCGGTGTGAGTTTGCGACCGGATTGGGAAGTCGTATGATATTTTAACTGGGACTGTTCAGTCTTCGCATTTTATGTGATGGATATAATTTTCTAGAATTCAATCAAAACCTGTTGAATGCCTCTACATTATTGAATGATGGTGAGCATATTCATTTTGCGATAACATAGTTTTCTACCCGACTGCGCTGTGTAGGAGTGTAAATTATTATACCCTCGATTAAGTGATTTTGATTTATGACAAATTGTTAACTATGGTGGTGGATCTTGAGGGTTGGTCAGCATCGATTAACAATTCGTCACGCCAACGTTTCGCTTTATTTGTAAAGCATCATCAGGGCTAAAAGCATTATCAACGACTAGGTTAATGATTGGAACAGATGGAACAGAATGGAACTGATATAAAGTAGGTGCCGAATGTTAGTTGGTAAGTTGGTAACTACTCTCATCCTACATACCTTGATGAGAGTAGATTGTAGGTACAGTTATCTAATAGGAAAAATAACACAGTGCTCAGGGCATAAATACATACAGCATGGATACAACTGTATCCATCTAACTTGGATGTATGGATATTCTACTAATGCATAGATATTATACTTTTCAAGGATAAAATCGCCAACATCACACAACTTTAGGTTGATACTTACTAACTATTATCCATGCAACAATTCCTCATGGAATGTAGAGGGAAATTCAAAACAGATTCCTAATATTCAAAACAGATTCCTAATATTTCTATCAGTTACATACTTATTATGTATTTGCTTTATTCTAATATTGCTGTTCAAAACATCATTATTAATTACATCATTCTAATATTGCTCAAGATCCTAATATTACCTAGATCCTAATGGATCGTAATATTACCCTCAAGATCCCCCACCATAGTTTATTGTTGAAGTGGTCGAGATCCAGGTATCGTTGTTAAAAATTGTAAAGTTATAACTACAGTAAGCAATGGAAACGGCGATTAACGTTGGTTACAAACGAATTTAACGGAACGCTGCGAAGGAATAGCGGCTTCAATGGTTCGACGCCTAGAACCATACAAAGAGAAAGTTTTACAGAATTATCCATTCAATCAACTGACTCAACTGTGAAAAAGTCATGTTTGAAACGATACTGTGGCACTATATAACAGAAAACCTCGCGACGAATTTCGAAAGACGAGTCTAACAAAGAGAAAGAACGGTTGAAGAAAGTTACCATCCTGTTTTAGGGCACATGGAAGGGTCCGATCAAGAAAAGTTGCCTAAGGGTGAAAAGGGTTTCGGGCACAGGCAATATCGAGGTTTTTCATAAAACCAGGTCTCCTCCTGGGAGCTCCCACGCCTCTGTAAAGGGGTCTCGACCAGGATTTCCTCCAAGTTAGCTAGTTCCTAGTTCTCAACACCTCCGGCCCTTGTGGTTCACGCCCGTCTTGACATTGTTGTACCTCCAATTTTCTCGAGGGAGTCCCTCTGGAAACGCTTTAGCTCCGAAGATCTCGTTATTTCAGAAGGTCACCGCTTCGCTTGGCTGTAGGTTCCCTGCACTCTTTTGAATGCCGTCGACGAGTCACCTACACATTTTCTCCTTTCAGGTATAACAACTCTCTTGTGAAAAGACGTCAAAATGTAACGAGTTAAGCAGTCTTCGGCAGTTAGCAATGCTTGACTGCATTCTTTAAGCAGTTAGCAGTCTTCACTTGCAGTTACCGTACATACTTGAACTACCAACATTATCATACTCATTCATATGTTTTTATACATCGTCATACCCCCTTCGCTCGACTGCTGGCACAGACAATTCATTCGTAACTTACAACTTCACTAGCATACACACTGCAAACCTATTTGACTTTCCCTTGTACGCCAAATTAAATACCTCTCTTCCATTGAAGAAACAATTTTTCAGGACGATGTATGATAAAAACAGCCGCTTATTGATGGTGTACCCAATACATTCCGTGCCTAGTTATGTTACGTAAACTACATATTAGCGTGTATCAGCCTAGTTAATTATAAAAGCCTACTCAGGCGATAAAATAGCGGATTATGGAAATAACTGATTTTGTTTTATAAATCAGACCTCTATTAAAATATGAAAGCTTATATGACAGTTTTCTTCAAGCTTTTTAGTGGAATAATTATTTTTATGAAAGAATTGCTAGTATAGTATTGTGTTCAAAGCGTTATTAATACGAGTAGGTTCAAACATTGTTGTAATAATGTGTTTTTTTTGTAAACGTGTGTAATTTCCAAAAATGTCAATTAATCCATTTTGTAAATATGCTCATTTTCAAAAGATGTTGTACAAATTACTTATTAATAATTATTGTCAGTTATCAATAATTATTACTAATTAACTCGGTATCTGAAAACCATGTGCTGTTTGAATCAGCTGGGCCAGTATGAACATTGACTTGACAGGCTGTCACATGATTCACTCTCATGTTGACGAGTTTCGAACTGCTCCTCCTTTGAGCACTCATTCTGAATTTACGTATCTTGAAACGTTAACCCTCCAATTTCTTTCTTGGGTGATTCCAAGATTCAGATCTAATGGTGTAGTTTCCAGTTCACATTTGAATGGAGTTTCATTCAGAGAATTTTTGAAGACCAAAGCTTTGTACGACTAGCCTTACGTTCACAATGAAAGTTCAAAATTGGAGCAGATAGAAAGTCGTCAACACGAGGGTGAATCATCTGGCAGCCTGTCGGTTCAATATTCATACTATATTGTACTATATTCATATTATTATTTATATATTAATAATGTATACATAATATTACTATTAATTACGTATATTAATAACTACCTATTATTTAAAATAACACAGATCGGTGATCCAGACAGGAGTGTGGTCTGCACAGAAGATAATTAACAAGTGTTCATGAATTTGCAGAGTTTTTCGATAGATAGTTTTTCAGTGTGCCATTTTTGTGTGAATTTTTCCAGTCATTGTTATGTTTGAAGTACTTGGATTCCAAAAATGAAAAATGTTTATTGTGATGTCATGTACCAGGTTTCATCCTTCAATGTTTTGAAGTTAATTAGATTGGTATGTTAAGATGAGAGTTTACACAGTTAAGGTCAGTCACTGGTGAGATTGACCTTAATTGGTATCTATCAAACAGTTTTAGCTCCATAAATACTTCATCACTTCGGAATATTGCACTTGAAAAAAATATTGAACCTGAAATTCTTAGAACTTGAGGTATCCATTACGTAGTATCAATTAGTATCAGTTAGGATCAATTTAGAAGTTACCTAGAGAAAATCAGTTAGAATTCCAAGTTTCAGGCGTGCGATACTTGCTGAACGTAGACAGAACGTAAATGTCGTAATATACACCTCGCTTTCTGATGTAACAAGAGCCAATTTCTCAACGCACGATTAATGAAACAAAATCTCAAATGAAACCTCACAATTACTCGGGACGTTTAACCCCATAATGGCGGTCGGTGGCGGTTAAAACCGACGTTTCCACCGAAAAGAGATAGAGCGATATAACACAGGAATGGGTGCAAGTGGCGTAGGCGCGGTTTAGGGGCGGGAAGGGGTTTCACCCGCAGTCTCTTACAGCCAAGGAAAAGTCTTATATATAGCTGATATTGCTCTGAGGCTCCTCCGCTAATGGGAGCGGAAACCCAAACAAAACTTGAATCCGACCAAGTGGAATTTAGTTTGAGGAGGGAAAGAAATGTCCGACCGAAGAAGAAAAACCACGATAAAAGGTAATTTTGAAAGGATTAAAGGCCTTTCTTTCTCAGCCTGCTTACTCAGTGAGTTTTAGTCTGCAAGAAAAATAAGAAGGCTGAAATCGAGTTCAACTTTGATCATTAAAGTCTTTTATCGGCCCTGATTGTCAGAGAAAAAACTGCGCAAACACTAGTCAATTCAAGGCCTAGAGGAAATTTTCAATTCAGAAAAGTTGATCAAGAACGTCGGAAAGCTGTTTCGTGGATGGAAAACGCTGCGAATTTTTTCACAACGGTTTATTGTTTGCTGTATAGATTGCCCTTCTGTTTAAATCTCTTGTTTTGTACCCTTGTGGGTCTCGTTACTATACGAAATAGTTTGGATATTGAGCTGAAATATGTGTTTGTTGGGGAGAATGGAGTCGGTAACTAGCTGAGTAACAGTAAATTCAGTTGTATGTACCCTAATAGTCATTGATTTACATCCTAGAATATTATATTAATCCGTGATGCACTTCGCTATTATTTTACAAAATATCTGTAACGTATTGATACTAGCTTAAAAGGAGAACTTGTTTGGTGAGGGAGTTTCAAGAGACGGTTCAGAGTTTGAGTGCTTTTCAAGTGGTTGAGTTCCATTCCGGTAAATTAAAGTTCTATAATTTCGCGGCTTTCCAAAATCCTTGAATAAATACCACTTCCGCCTCGCTGTATTAATTAAATTATCGAAATGAAATGATTTATGGGGGAACCGTCTGAGGAACCACTTCGTAAACATTCGAGTAAGGAAGTAAACACTTCACTTGGTAAGGCTCATAATTATTTGAGTTTCAAGGATTTCCGGCTTGAGAATACGCAGGTGACGATTTCATTTCAATAAAATTGAAAACCATATTATGGCAATGTAACAGAACCAACCCCCTAATGGCATACATATCTACTAAATCTAATGAATAGAACTGGCATTAGGGATGTAATATATCCCTATATTACAGTAAAATTTACTATAATCGATATTTAATATCGATATTTTATAATCGATATTTTATACAGGGTTCGTGCCGGTCAGGGAAGTCAGGGAAGTCATGGAAAAGTCAGGGAAATATAAATGGGCACTGGAAGTCATGGAAAAGTCAGGGATATTGGATTTTGGTCAGGGAAAAATCTCAAATCGGGTGCAGAATTGCGAAAAATACATGATACGCGTCGAAAACCCCTTTACCTTTGTAAGGTATGGTTTATGTAAACCACGTACTCAAAACTTTTATGTGTTTTATCTTGTGATTCTATCTCTTACTTTGTTTTAAGTAACCTTCGTTTTTTTATGAATAAAAAAACTTGTTCCTTATATTGTTTTTCTTCATTTCCGCATCTAAAATTTTCGATTCATGCAAAACGTTACTGTTTAAAGGATCCTGAAACGTTGTGAAAAGTCAGGGAAAAATCGAAATTTTTGGTCTGGAAATCAGGGAAAAGTCAGGGAAATTGAAAATTGGCACGAACCCTGAAAATGCCGCCCGCGACCGCTCGAGGGAGTAAAAATTGAGTTTTAATTTGGGCATAAAATGCCGCCCGCGACCGCTCGAGGGAGTAAAAATTGAGTTTTAATTTCGGCATAAACAAGATTTATAAAATATTTTAATATTTATCTTTGTTGTTTCGTCCGCTATATTTTTATTTTTGAAGCATCGGTTCAGTGAAATACTTTTTTATTTATTTATTTATTTTCTTCTTTCTCTCTCTCTCCTTTTTTCTGCCACAACTTTTAATGTAAATTGTTCTCGCTAGAGTGGTATTGTGGCAAGTTTTTCAAAAGCACTTCTTTAATTCAATAAATAAATATTGAATTAAATTTTCTTCAAATTAAATATATGTACTCTAACTTAGTTTGATGATAAACGCAACTCCTCCCCACAGCACAAGCTTCGCTTAAAGTGGGGAGTAGCATTGATGATTTATGTTATTTGTAAACAATCATGTATTATTTCTCAATAAATGCAATTAAAAAAAAAAAAAATAAAATAAAATAAATGCCGCCCGTGACCGCTCGAGGGAGTAAAAATTGAGTTTTAATTTCGGCATAAAATGCCGCCCGCGACCGCTCGAGAGAGTAAAAATTGAGTTTTAATTTGGGCATAAAATGCCGCCCGCGACCGCTCGAGGGAGTAAAAATTGAGTTTTAATTTCGGCATAAACAAGATTTATAAAATATTTTAATATTTATCTTTGTTGTTTCGTCCGCTATATTTTTTAGTTTATTATCTTCGATAATGAACCATTGGAATCGCCCAAAGAAAAAAAAATTTTAACCCCCCCTCAAAATTTGTTAGTTTACGTTTCAAGATACGTAGATTCAGAAAATCGAATAAAAAAAAAATCCGTCCGTCCGCCGTACGCCGTCCGCCGTCCGAGGCACTTTGCCCAGTTAGCGTTGAGTTAAAATTACGAAATTTGGTTTCTGGGTTTGGACCAGCCCCACAATGATCGACGAAACTTTTCATAACCCTAGGTCAAGGGGAAGGGGTTCAAAACGAATTTTGAAATGTTGAAAATTCCATATCTCGAAAAATTCCCATCAAACGGTATGTTTTTTATTTCATATTTAGATAGAGTTTGTTCCGTAGAATTTTTTAAGACCATCCGCAGCTTTGTACGACCAGCCGTTCGTTCACAATGACGGCTCAAAGATTGTGCCTCACAATCCGATCGTGAATCAAACTGTTGAAATACAGGTCCATTTTCATACTAACAAGCTCTTTGGAACATCATATGGCTTAAGTCATGTCGAGTTTGTTGTTCTGAGGTGCGTTTCGTGCTACGGAAATGAAGGTAATTTCGAATGTTTGTTAGTAGGTACTTCTTTTATAGAAAAATTATTACCGACGTAGTATTAAAAACCCCAGAATTATATCGTATTAATTAATCATAATTAATAATAATTATTATTAATAATAAATACGAATTATCAATACCTAACAATAAATTATAATAATTTTCAGTAGGTACTTACTTGATAAAATTGTTAATAATTAGTGATAATTGACAATAATAATTAATCTAACATTTAGGATCTAGACATTTAGACCTAGTGATCTAGACAGAAGGGTGATCTGTACAAAGAAGATAATGAACCGTTGTGTCAAGAATTTGCAGAGTTTTTTGGTTTATTATCTTTGATAATGAACCATTGGAATCGCCCAAAGAAAAAAAAATTTCAACCCCCCCTCAAAATTTGTTGGTTTACGTTTCAAGATACGTAGATTCAGAAAATCGAATAAAAAAAACTCTGCAAATTCTTGACACAACGGTTCATTATCTTCTTTGTACAGATCACCCTTCTGTCTAGATCACTAGGTCTAAATGTCTAGATACTAAATGTTAGATTAATTATTATTATCAATTATCACTAATTATTAACAATTTTTATCAAGTACCTACTGAAAATTATTATAATTTATTGTTAGGTATTAATAATTCGTATTTATTATTAATAATAATCATTATTAATTATGATTAATTAATACGATATAATTCTGGGGTTTTTAATACTACTTCTTTAATAATTTTTCTATAAAAGAAGTACCTACCAACAAACATTCGAAATTACCTTCATTTCCGTAGCACGAAACGCACCTCAGAACAACAAACTCGACATCACTTAAGCCATATGATGTTCCAAAGAGCTTGTTAGTATGAAAATGGACCCGTATTTCAACAGTTTGATTCACGATCGGGTTGTGAGGCACAATCTTTGAGCCGTCATTGTGAACGAACGGCTGGTCGTACAAAGCTGCGGATGGTCTTAAAAAATTCTACGGAACAAACTCTATCTAAATATGAAATAAAAAACATACCGTTTGATGAGAATTTTTCGAGATATGGAATTTTCAAAATTTCAAAATTCGTTTTGAACCCCTTCCCCTTGACCTAGGGTTATGAAAAGTTTCGTGGATCATTGTGGGGCTGGTCCAAACCCAGAAACCAAATTTCGTAATTTTAACTCAACGCTAACTGGGCAAAGTGCCTCGGACGGCGGACGGCGGACGGCGGACGGCGGACGGCGTACGGCGTACGGCGGACGGACGGATTTTTTTTTATTCGATTTTCTGAATCTACGTATCTTGAAACGTAAACCAACAAATTTTGAGGGGGGGTTAAAATTTTTTTTTCTTTGGGCGATTCCAATGGTTCATTATCGAAGATAATAAACCAAAATCCGTCCGTCCGCCGTCCGCCGTCCGAGGCACTTTGCCCAGTTAGCGTTGAGTTAAAATTACGAAATTTGGTTTCTGGGTTTGGACCAGCCCCACAATGATCCACGAAACTTTTCATAACCCTAGGTCAAGGGGAAGGGGTTCAAAACGAATTTTGAAATGTTGAAAATTCCATATCTCGAAAAATTCCCATCAAACGGTATGTTTTTTATTTCATATTTAGATAGAGTTTGTTCCGTAGAATTTTTTAAGACCATCCGCAGCTTTGTACGACCAGCCGTTCGTTCACAATGACGGCTCAAAGATTGTGCCTCACAATCCGATCGTGAATCAAACTGTTGAAATACAGGTCCATTTTCATACTAACAAGCTCTTTGGAACATCATATGGCTTAAGTGATGTCGAGTTTGTTGTTCTGAGGTGCGTTTCGTGCTACGGAAATGAAGGTAATTTCGAATGTTTGTTGGTAGGTACTTCTTTTATAGAAAAATTATTACCGACGTAGTATTAAAAACCCCAGAATTATATCGTATTAATTAATCATAATTAATAATAATTAATAAATACGAATTATCAATACCTAACAATAAATTATAATAATTTTCAGTAGGTACTTGATAAAATTGTTAATAATTAGTGATAATTGATAATAATAATTAATCTAACATTTAGGATCTAGACATTTAGACCTAGTGATCTAGACAGAAGGGTGATCTGTACAAAGAAGATAATGAACCGTTGTGTCAAGAATTTGCAGAGTTTTTTTATTTTTGAAGCATCGGTTCAGTGAAATACTTTTTTATTTATTTATCTATTTTCTTCTTTCTCTCTCTCTCCTTTTTTCTGCCACAACTTTTAATGTAAATTGTTCTCGCTAGAGTGGTATTGTGGCAAGTTTTTCAAAAGCACTTCTTTAATTCAATAAATATGTACTTCTTTAAATTAAATATATGTACTCTAACTTAGTTTGATGATAAACGCAACTACTCCCCACAGCACAAGCTTTGCTTAAAGTGGGGAGTAGCATTGATGATTTATGTTATTTGTAAACAATCATGTATTATTTCTCAATAAATGCAATTAAAAAAAAATAATAAAATAAAATAAAATGCCGCCCGCGACCGCTCGAGGGAGTAAAAATTGAGTTTTAATTTCGGCATAAAATGCCGCCCGCGACCGCTCGAGGGAGTAAAAATTGAGTTTTAATTTCGGCATAAAATGCCGCCCGCGACCGCTCGAGGGAGTAAAAATTGAGTTTTAATTTCGGCATAAAATGCCGCCCGCGACCGCTCGAGGGAGTAAAAATTGAGTTTTAATTTCGGCATAAAATGCCGCCTGCGACCGCTCGAGGGAGTAAAAATTGAGTTTTAATTTCGGCATAAAATGCCGCCCGCGACCGCTCGAGGGAGTAAAAATTGAGTTTTAATTTCGGCATAAAATGCCGCCCGCGACCGCTCGAGTGAGTAAAAATTGAGTTTTAATTTCGGCATAAAATGCCGCCCGCGACCGCTCGAGGGAGTAAAAATTGAGTTCTAATTTCGGCATAAAATGCCGCCCGCGACCGCTCGAGGGAGTAAAAATTGAGTTTTAATTTCGGCATAAAATACCGCCCGCGACCGCTCGAGGGAGTAAAAATTGAGTTTTAATTTCGGCATAAATTGCCGCCCGCGACCGCTCGAGGGAGTAAAAATTGAGTTTTAATTTCGGCATAAAATCAGGGTTCGTGCCGGTCAGGGAAGTCAGAGAAGTCATGGAAAAGTCAGGGATATTGGATTTTGGTCAGGGAAAAATCTCAAATCGGGTGCAGAATTGCGAAAAATCCATGATACGCGTCGAAAACCCCTTTACCTTTGTAAGGTATGGTTTATGTAAACCACGTACTCTTTTATGTGTTTTATCTTGTGATTCTATCTCTTACTTTGTTTTAAGTAAACTTCGTTTTTTTATGAATAAAAAAACTTGTTCCTTATATTGTTTTTCTTCATTTCCGCATCTAAAATTTTCGATTCATGCAAAACGTTACTGTTTAAAGGATCCTGAAACGTTGTGAAAAGTCAGGGAAAAATCGAAATTTTTGGTCTGGAAATCAGGAAAAAGTCAGGGAAATTGAAAATTGAAAATCGGCACGAACCCTGTTATAAAATTACTTAATCGATATTTAATATCGATATTTTCTTGTGATATATCGACATTTTTTATCCCGATACACAGGAATATCGATATCAAAATAGCACTATCGGGTTCTACATTTTTTTTTTTTTTTTTTTTTCAACCTAAAAATGATTATTAATCAAGAGGAATTTCGGCTGAGGAAAGAAATCATAGGTGAAAGAAACTTTTTGGCTACTAAATGTAGACTTTTTCGCTGAGCCTGGAGGTTCCGGTCCTCTGGCAACGCCATCGTAGGAAATTACTCGAATAATACCTAAGTTATCCAAATGAATGTTATTCGGAGGAATTTCGGCCAATGTTACTTTTTTGTACAAATTTTGGTGTCCCATACTCTTACTTTACCCTGAATAAGGAGGAGAAGGGTTTTGTCTGGGAGTGAATTGCAGAGTGCGGTTATTAAAGCTTCTTATCATAAGTAATTCGCTCGAGAGTTTCAACCATTAAAGTAACACGAAATATTAAATATATAAAAATAATATAAATCATTGTTGTTTTTAGTATTTTAGAATTTTATTATTTTAGCATTCTAGTATTTTAGTATCCTGGAATTTTCTAGAGTATTCTAGAATTCTAGTATTCTAGAATTTTAGTATTTTAGAATTCTAGTATTTAGATGGTCTTAATAATTAGTTGAACGGACTTTCGTGGAAAATTTCAATTAAAATAAATGATTAAACCAACACAGGGAATTTGAACCGGAATAATATTTAATCAAATGTGTCAAAGGTTTTCTTTGTAAGGTAATGCGTCAGAAGTCGACACGTTAAAGGAAGTTTGAACTTTAAGCTTACCTTTCACGTAGGGAAATAGTGTTTTCTCATTGCAAACCTGTTCATTGTGTACCCAAGATCCTTCCCTAAAAGACCTATATTATTAGAGAAATATTATTCAACATGGTTTGAAAAGGGAAAAACAAGTTTTGTAAAAAAAATCCCAATGCTCTAGTAGTCGACACCAGTGACCAACATTTTCTTCAGTAGTCGACATGGTTTTGCACTAGTAGTCGACCTACATGTGTTAGAAGTCGACAGTATCTCTTGAGTCAGTAGTCGACAGGTTTCGTCATTCCATCGTTTTCGAATTTTACGACATCTAAATAAAATACATTCAACTGTGAATCGGAACTTGAAAATAGATTAATAAGATGTAATAAAGTAGTTATCAGACTTTTTATTTGCAAACAGCTCATTATCAGTCTCAAATTGCAATAAGTACTTACGTAAAAAGGTATGAAAACTATAGTCGAAAACTCATTGTCAGAAAATTGACATTACAGTTGGGCTTAGGTACCTATTTACATAGTTTTTGACATTTTCATGTCTTTGCTTTGTCACATAAACTGAAACGGGAAAAATTTGTTCCCTTGATTCACCCTTTCCCTCAGATCACGTCAGAACACAAGCGACTGGCGAGCCACTTCGTCAGAGCCTATGACGCACGAGCGTATGACGTCAGAACACAAGCGACCGGCGGGCCACTGCGTCAGAGCCTATGACGCACGAGCATATGACGTCAGAACACAAGCGACCGGCGGGTCACTACGTCAGAGCCTATGACACACGAGCGTATGACGTCAGAACACAGCGGCCGGCGGGCCACTACGTCAGAGCCTATGACGCACGAGCGTATGACGTCAGAGGGCTGGCTGGCTAGGTGATCTGGCTGTAGCGAAGGGAGCTGGTGATGACGTCAGAGTGAAATTTCCTAAAGGATCTCTGTGTTTCAGATTTTTGTCCACCCAAATTGGTCAGTCTGCCCATCGACATCAATAAATCTTTTATTGAGGAAAACACTTCTGTAAATAGCATTATACAACGGTTGGGATACATAAGCAACATAAAGATTGAGTAAACCAGAAAATGTTAGTAAATCCCTTATGCATTGGCATCCATCTGTGTGCGGGTTATCGGTGTAACTCTCACTCTCAGTACAGTGTTTCTGTTTCGGGGTTATCAAACTGAGATAAAAAGTCCCCAGTCATGACTATAAGAGCGAATTTTCGAAGAAACTGTACATAAAATGTACAGCTTTCGTACAAGTACGCAACCACGAGGGACAATTAATTTCTCTGCGCCCCCTCTCACACCACGTACCTCGTACTTCATTTTTTTTTTTAAATTGTTAAATAGATCATACTCGGCAAACTATGGAGACGTATTTGTTACGTATCCAAACTCTTCTGGTATTCAAAACATTTTTGAACCTCCCCCCCCCCCCTTTCCATCACGAATTTTCCTTTGCCTAAAACTACTCCTGCTTCACTTAACCGTACGAATACCTACTGCGTGGAAAATTTGCCCATACGGTCATGCTGCATTCTGGAACTTTTTTTTCGTTATAATTTACACCTGGATGTACTTCTCCCCTAGAGAAAATATTTAGGGGTGTACGATTTTTGTGACTCCGGATTCGGATCCAGCTTCGAAGAATACATAGGACTTCACTATTCTGGTATCTGACATTTTTTTTTTCAATTTTTTGGGCTGTGATATCAAGAGTATTCACTCATGAATTGAAAGTATGATTTCAACATTCGTGGGACCGAATGAAATGATACGATAAGCCCATTGTACTTGGAACTATGGGTTTTCAGGTCTTGTTCGAAGTAGGTGCATTGTTGCAACTGAGATTAAAGTTCGGGCTGAAGGCGATCATCGTGTATCAAAGAGGCGGTATTGTCCATTGGATTCCACCCGCGATATTAAACCTTAGGGGATCTAAACTCGCACACCTGAACCCCTATAAATTACCGTTGTATAACAATTCACGCTGAATTATTCCCATAACATGAACAATTAGAGAGAGGGAGGAGGGGTGGTCGCAGGGAGGATTAACATTGATTCATTCTAATCCCGATGGGAGAGGAAGTACTGTGAGAAATGTAAAGCAGTGTCTCCAAAGCAAATTTTGTCGGGTTCTGGCCTGGTCTACGAGGTCCTGTAAACTCGTTCATCGGTGTCCTGGTGTTTCGAATCAGCAAAGAGTGAGACATGATGATTGGCCGTAATCCTAATTATCAGCCGCAGATCTGATTTCCACAATCATCCCTGATACTTTTACTGCTCTAAACCTCTGGGAAAACCAGCTGCAGGTTGCCTGTAACATCGGCTTAGAAATGGAAACTCGATGGTGTACGGGTTCCTTCGTCCTCTTTCAGTCTCGCAATTCAAAACACTCAATGCTATCATCCTCCTTGTAAAATGAAGTTTTCCTTGAATATAAGACCTCCAGATTGGGTACTACGTTCACCAGAACCGTGACGTGATTCCTACCCTTCGTTTCTTTCCTTAGAAACATTACTAGGTACTATAATATTATTATACTAATCCGAAAGACATCCCCCCCCCCCCGGCTTATTCAATTGGTACTCTGCGGCAGATCACAGCCATGTAACGTCACTGTTTGATGATAATATTGAGGTGTGGATTGACCGGACGTGGCAATCATTCGATCATTCGAGTGGTAGTCCATTGTCAACAGTCATTACCATAACAAATGTGGCGGAATTGAAGCTTAATGGACGACAATTTAATCTCGATTAGATAGTCGTTTTGTGACCAGAATACCTACTTATGGCATGTGAATCATCTTCATTTTCAAGAATGCTAAGATTATGTCCTGCATTCAATGGTTCATTAATTAACTGTTACATTAATCAAGACGCTAGTTTCAATAAAACTTTTGCTACAATCTTTGTTGTACAATTGGGTTTGCGTGTTTCCATATTATACTGTGTATACTGCTAGGGCCTGTTCAAGTAGAATTAATTTCATAGTAACTGTTTGGTAGTGATCAAGCTGTAAGCACTAACTAATCCGCTATGAGCATCTCGCGATGTACGAGTATGTTTATGATTTCACCACTTCATCAATGTATACCTGAAGGTTGGTCCCCCGGTTTTG
Organism: Stenodema calcarata; assembly: GCA_963920205.1. NCBI lineage: Eukaryota > Metazoa > Arthropoda > Insecta > Hemiptera > Miridae > Stenodema > Stenodema calcarata. The sequence goes on from OY986052.1 coordinate 6,963,342, forward strand.
AATTGCAAAATGATTGACTTGATAAGCAATAGTCAATAGTTTTTGAAAATGGGAAATAAATTTTGGTTTATTATCTTCGATAATGAACCATTGGAATCGCCCAAAGAAAAAAAAATTTTAACCCCCCCTCAAAATTTGTTGGTTTACGTTTCAAGATACGTAGATTCAGAAAATCGAATAAAAAAAAATCCGTCCGTCCGCCGTACGCCGTCCGCCGTACGCCGTCCGCCGTCCGCCGTCCGAGGCACTTTGCCCAGTTAGCGTTGAGTTAAAATTACGAAATTTGGTTTCTGGGTTTGGACCAGCCCCACAATGATCCACGAAACTTTTCATAACCCTAGGTCAAGGGGAAGGGGTTCAAAACGAATTTTGAAATTTTGAAAATTCCATATCTCGAAAAATTCCCATCAAACGGTATGTTTTTTATTTCATATTTAGATAGAGTTTGTTCCGTAGAATTTTTTAAGACCATCCGCAGCTTTGTACGACCAGCCGTTCGTTCACAATGACGGCTCAAAGATTGTGCCTCACAACCCGATCGTGAATCAAACTGTTGAAATACAGGTCCATTTTCATACTAACAAGCTCTTTGGAACATCATATGGCTTAAGTGATGTCGAGTTTGTTGTTCTGAGGTGCGTTTCGTGCTACGGAAATGAAGGTAATTTCGAATGTTTGTTGGTAGGTACTTCTTTTATAGAAAAATTATTACCGACGTAGTATTAAAAACCCCAGAATTATATCGTATTAATTAATCATAATTAATAATAATAATTATTAATAATAAATACGAATTATTAATACCTAACAATAAATTATAATAATTTTCACTAGGTACTTGATAAAATTGTTAATAATTAGTGATAATTGATAATAATAATTAATCTAACATTTAGGATCTAGACATTTAGACCTAGTGATCTAGACAGAAGGGTGATCTGTACAAAGAAGATAATGAACCGTTGTGTCAAGAATTTGCAGAGTTTTTTCACTTCACAGGAGATCACTAAAATTTAATACAGACTTGGATTATTTGCGCGTTTCTGACGGTTCTTGTCGTTTGAAGGGCGATGCTACGCGAATTATTTTCGAAAAGCCAGCAGGAGGGTTCGCCGTATCCGGTCTTGGGGCGTTCGTCCAAACTTTAGCTTAACCCGTTGTAGCCCTAGGGAGCCTTGAGGGGCCTGTGGGACCTGGGAAAGTTTCGTACCGAACCCTCCATCCTCGAACCTCGACACGCTTCCCGGCAAGGATTATGGATTTCGCGGCCTCCACGAGCATTCCCCCAGTAATATCCAGACGTTCTCGATTTGGGGATTACATCGGACCAAACTGACCGTGCCTTGTCAGCTACCAGGTGGGTGGCCATTCGCCCAACTCATTCAAAAGTCCGTTACTGGACTCCAGTTGTTGATCCATCCATTCATTCTCAGGCCAACTTAATAACACACAGCAAAACCATCTCTTGTACGTACGATGATACAAAATAATCAACCCGAAGGATACATTTTAACAAAAGAATCCAGTCATGCAGCATGGCTATAAGAGGGAATTTTAGAAGAAATAACCGGTTTTATGTAAAATGTCTTAATTTTACTGGTTTTATAACGAATTTTGTCCCTTTTTTTGCCGAATAACACCTCAGTATTTAAATGTTGCAAGGCTGAACACGCTGGTGTAGTCACGAATTCCGACATCTCATTCTTCTATCAGATTAGAGCAGATGAACTGTGAAGTATGAAATAACAACGATGTTTCTTCATCTTCATTTTTCTTTTCGCGTTTCCCAGCATCGTCCTTCACTCAGTAGGTACATGATTATAATCATATGTATGAAATGTATGAAATGCTTTAAATTCAGTTATAATTTCTCCACTCCTCCCTATGGTTTGAAATATGGTTTGAAATACATAACTACTCGTAGACAAGTTGGGGTTGATTGGAAGGAGGGGGATGGTGGGAGGAGTGGAGAAATTATAACTGAATTTAAAGCATTTCATACATTTAAGCTGTATTGTTGTTATTTCAAAAGCTAATAATGATTACAATGTTGTGATTATATATCTGTCGCTTATGTCGCTGTCCTCCATGTCATCAGCGGTCGAATCTTCCTCCTCGGACGTGCTATCTCCAGAAGGGGATTCCAGTTCTATTCCCTAGTATATATATATCGGTATCTACCACCCTAAATGCTTGACATTTGATGGCTCTACGGCATGGGACATATTAGTTCACGATTGACTCGCATGCTACGCCCCAAGACGAAATATTGAAGGAGACGGAAGGGAACGCGTCCCTCCTCTCCAACTATCCAAGTTGGTTATAACAGGCGGAGTAGGGGGTATGAGGAAGGGTGTCCTTCCGAAGGGGATTTCGAGGTGTGCTTTTCGAAGAGTGCAGTTGTTCAATATACCAACCTTTACTATCGCTGTGCTCTAAATGCCTTGTTTTCATTTCATTTCCTTCCTCCCTAATCTGCATAAAGGATCAAATCCGATATCAGAAGTGGGATTGTAATCTACCCCTCTAATTGTAATCTGCCCCTCTATTTTATTTTATTCATATCTTACTTTATTCTCTTTATTTTACCTCTTCAATTTCTTTATCTTCTCACTATATTTCAATAATTTCTACGTCTCAAGTTTCTCCGGCTAATCTTCCATTTCTATTAAGTCTTTCGTTACTATCGCGTTCGCGTGTGTTGGGAATAGACAGTATGAACGACTGGAAAGACCACGTGTGCGGGCTCGGACAAAGACGCCAACACCGACGCCGGCGGTTCCCGATGACACCTTTGAGGAATGTTCTCGTAAGAGCTATTCTGCAGTGGGCTCTTTCTCCACCGCCTCAGAAGAGATTGAAACTACCGGAATCCTCTTCTCTAACCAATCTTTGGCAAACCCCGCTGGGAACTTCGTTCGTTAAGGTAAAACATTTACTCATGTTTTTGATAGTGGAAGTGAAGTTTCCTTATTATCTGAAAAATTTATTGCCTCAATTTTCTGGTCGAAATTTTAATAATCCTATCAAGCTAACAGGAATAGATTTTGGTAAAATTCTGGTACCTAAACAAATTTCGGTAATGTTGATTATGGAAGGAATTGACGTACCAGTTGTACTTTAAATTACCATTACGGTTTGAAAAGACCGATATGAGGTCGCAAAAATTCTCCTGATAAGGAAAAGGTGCGGGAATGTAAAGAAAAATATTTAATAAGAATGAACCGATTTGAACAATATTTATTTAAATCGGATGACAATAATTTTGATAAGAGTGAATTAGTAAAGGACGATGATATGGATCGGTTGAAAAATATTTTAAATAAATATTCAGATAGTTTCACAAGAGGTTTACCTAGAAGGCCAATGTATTACCGCAAAATGTCATATTAATCCTTTTTTAGTTACTTTTTTAGTTACAAATTTAGTTACAGTAGCATTACACGTCAAAAAGCAATCAATCAAACAGTTGACCCCCAAAATTCAGCTTTGTCTAAACTCAACTATTCCTAGAGTAATTGCTACATCTCCCCGCGAATTGTTAACTGGACGTAAACCGCACATTCCTGGTTCAATCCTAGCAAGAGACGATATCTCGTCTCCTACCCGCTCAAATTTACCCGAGTTGAGGACTGAAGCGAAAACTCAACTTGACAGAGCGGCTGAGTACGAATTGAAATGCTTTGAAGGCACAAAAGCCAAAATTACCCCGCTTGTGCTAGGAGATTTGTGCGTACGAATGATTGAGCCTCGTGCAACACAAAAAACGTCAGATAAATTCAAAGGAATGTATCGAGTTGTAGAAATTTTACCTGGGGACAGGTACTTGCTTGAGAACATTAATACTAAAAGGATAGTAAAATACTCTCACGAAAGAGTTCGAAAAATAACTCAAGATTTTGACTTGTTACCACAACTTCTTGCTGAAAGCAAAAGCTCAGATAATGACAACGAAAATAAAGAAAAAATAAAAATAATAAAATAATTTTTTTAATAATAGCTTCTCCACCTTCTTTTCTTGTACATTTTGGTTTGGACTGCTATGGACTGCAGCCATAGTGCTCCCTTATCTGCAGCGGTCCCGGTCCCGGTCCTATGGCCCTGTAGTGGCCACTGTTCCGAGGTGAACTAGGAAACTCTGTGGTATAGTTTTATTTTTTTCTCCCTTAGCTATATCCCTAACCAAGAATTGTTTATTTTTTTCACCCAGAAGATAATTCTCATTCACCTCCAGATGTGGTAGCAACATCATTCGGACACGAACTGGAATAAGACATTAGGTTTTTTTTGGATGTTGTCTCTATGTGAAGCTTTCGTTGTATATGGACCCAACAGTATTTTGTGGAGCACATGAACAGTCAACAATACCATGGAGATTTGAATTTTCCTTATGGTGCTCATGGCCTATGCCGCTATTGCGGACCCAAAATCTTTTGTGGAGTTCTAGACGGTGTTCTCCCATCCTGAGCATATGCCAATTTTCCATCTAATGCCGTTGGTCCAAGTCCGGCAAATGATGCATACATTCCACCGTTGAGTCCGACTTGACACTTTGGTACTATCGAAATAAAACATTAGACTGTAACCTTTTATTTTATTTCACCGTTGGTCTAAGTCCGGTGAATTCAAGTACATACACAAAAGAAGAGTGGTAGAGAATGTTCTATCTCAAAAAATCAAACCAAAACCCAAATCAATAATCAAACCAAAACCCAATGATGGATACTTGCGAACTTTACCTACTCAAAACGAACTATGACACATTTACAGAAAACAGGTGACTTGCAGTTGTCAGCTTAGTCCGTCAAACCAACTACGACGCATTAGGAGAAACCATCGATGTGTATACCTCGATGGGGAAAAACCAAGTATGTAGTGACCTGTAGTGGTCAGAATTGCCAAGTGGGCCTCATTTTTCTTTCAATTGGGTTTACTTACTACCTGAAAACGGAAACTGGACATGAATTCCTTTTTCTCCCCCTGTCGGCTCATGCTACGAACTGACTGCAAGAACAAGGTTATTAGTTTCAGAGTTTTCACTTTACACATGTCTCATACTGACAAAATTATTTTACTCCTGTGCATCACCGATTTTACTATGCAATTTTATTAATACTTCTTATTTTCACAGGAAAACGATCTGGAAAACGCTGAATTGAATAACAATGATTTTTGTTTCTTATACGTCGCGAGGAATGACGACTATTGTAAATTCAACAAATTGCCGTATTTTTCTTTTCAAATTACGCTGATAATTTTTTGGCTCGTCGACGCGGCTGGTGTTTGATCAAGGAACTGCGTTTACTTCAAAATTGTTTACCGATTTTTTGCAACCAACATTCGATAAAAATGCATCCGATTGCAACTGGTGCAAGTCGCGGAAACGCGCAGGTAGAACGTTTTATGAGTTCAATCACAAATTTAACGACAGTGGCCCAGTCAATTAAACACCAATCATTGAGAATATTAGTATCCCAATTGCAGTTGATTCCTAATTCAACTACAAATCGCATCACTTCATTTTCACCACTTGAGCTTTTAACTGGATGCCGGCCAAACATTCCAGGAATGATCAAAGTCTCAGACGAATTGATGCCTCCTACCCGTTCTGATCTAATCGAAATTAGGGACGGGGCTCAACAAAAAATAAAAACATCAGCTCACTATGACCAAAACAGACTTCAAGGTAGGAAGGCAAAAGTAAATCTCCATCAGGTTGGCGACCTTGTGGTTCGACAAATAGAGCCCAGGGTTAATGAGAAAACGTCCCCTAAATTCAAAGGGACTTACAAAATTATTCAAGTACTACCAAATCATAGATATCTTTTGGAAAATTTAGTCACTAAGCGGCAGGTTAAATATCCTCATGAAAGTGTGCGTAAATTGTCAATGGATACATCTCTCTTGCCACAGCTCTTTGATAGTGAAAGTGATTGTCAGTCACACTCCGAAGAAGATAATTGAACAAATTTTGAAGGTTCATTATCATAGGACAAGCCATAATAAAGACCAATTTCTCGTTGAGAACGAAACCTAACGATTTCTTTCTTTAAACTTAACGATTTCACAAACTAAATTATCTGAATTTATGAACTTTGAAAGTAATAAATGTTTGTTAGATTCAGTTCTCTTGCACGAACATCGAACTATAGACATATGATGTTGACGGAGCGCTACGTCATCATCTCTTGATCGTTTTCTGTACGGTAATCATGTTGAGCTTGTCCAGCATGATCTCCGAACGGGTGTACGATCTTGGTCTCTCCCTTCTTGGTGAAATTCTCGAGGATTTTATCTATAGGTGTCGTGGGTCCGAGATGCATTTACCCTCCCGATGGGCTTTTTTATACAATGTATTGTCATTGTATAGCATGTCATGCAATCTGAAGATTCCGATAAACCAGATTTTCCGTCTTTGGCGGCTTGTGGCAGCTCAGCGGATTTAACCGTCCAATGAGGATTTTAAACATTTGTTTAGCATGTCATGCAATCTCATGGATTCTAGAAACCCGATTTTCCGTCTTCGGCGGTTTATGGCAGCTCAGCGGACTTAACCGTCCAATGGGGATTTTAAACATTGTTTAGCATGTCATGATTCCGTCTTTGGCGGCTCATGGCAGCTCAGCGGACCTAACCGTCCAATGGGGATTTTAAACATTGTTTAGCATGTCATGATTCCGTCTTTGGCGGCTCATGGCAGCTCAGCGGACCTAACCGTCCAATGGGGATTTTAAACATGTTTAGCATGTCATGATTCCAGATTTTCCGTCTTTGGCGGCTTATGGCATCCCATCGGAATTACGTCTTTGAACGTGGTAAATTTCCTTGTGTATTTCAAGGCTTATCTCCTGCACGATGACGAAGGTTTCACAGCCTGTGCATGGATGAGCACTAGGCTCATAAATGCAGGGTGGTTACTGGAAGTCCGAGAAACAAAACAACAATAAACATGTTGATAGGTTTTGGGCAACTGTCGCCCGCATTTTGTTCCACTTTGATGTTTGATGCAAGAAAACTTAAGAACTTTGAGGGTCACCCTCGCTTAATGTCAGTGAATAAAAGAATTCATTCTTTTTCATGATTTTCAGCCGAATATAATGACAAGATAACAAAATGTTCGAACATTCGAATTTGAATTATGCTCTCTATTCATGTGAATGTCAGTGAATAAAAGAATGATTTTCGGTCGAATATACCGACAAGATACCAAAATGTTCGAACATTCGAATTTAAATCATGCTCTCTATTCATGTGAGTTTCAGAAATCATTAATCTCTCGATAAGAGATTGAACCAAATCGCTGCATTGAATTTTCTATGAAGTATTTTTTTCTCTCAATAAAATGTGAACGTTGGTTTCAAAACTGGTCTTGGCTTCGATATATCCTAGTGGCAAATACCGGAGTGGCAAAACTTTTTTTTTACAGAGCAGGTAGTAACACACAAGCACGTTGATACTGGAAGCTAGGCCAGAATAGCCGAATGGAAAATTGCCGGTTTGAACGTTTTTGTCGGCACATTGCAACTCGGTTTACGGCTGACCACCTCAAACCTTTCAATTATCGTACTTTACTTAGGGCGAACTTAACTGGCGACACGCAGGTAAAGGTATTACCCTTCTACGTATCGTGGGAAAAAAATAGGAAGGTCGTAAAATTTATGGTGAGAAAAATAGTCGTAAACCCTCAAACTAGGTTCAGCAACTGGTTCCCAAGCATAGGCCCTAGGGTCCGTGGGAAAAATAAGCCAATATGATGATTTCTAATCCTTTTGAATCTGTTACAGGAGGATCGTCCCGATAAGGGTACACTAAGTGATTTCTAAACGAATGAAATTATGATGATGTATTAGAACCTGTACATAGTATACAAATTTACATCCAACATTGTAAATATTTTGTAAATAATATTTTTTTTATATCTTTGTTTACTCACTTTAAATATTGTATCGATATTGTATCAATGTAAATATTATATCGAGTCATCTTGACGCCGAATCATCGGTTTTTATTTATGGCATATTGTAAACAAATAGAAAACAAAAGTGATGCTTTACGGCGATCGCCAGGTTTACATAATGTGTATGTAAAATATCATTTTATATCGTGTAATTCTAGCTTGTAAGCGCCATTAATAATTTAATGTATTTGATACGATATGATGTATTTAAATATCTCCGCCTTAGGAAAAATATTTTTGTGTGCTTGCATACAAGGCACTAATTACATTGCCTTGCAGAGGGTTTTCATCCTGGCGGTTACACGGGGCTATGCGTGGCTGACAAAGCCTTTTCGCTGGTCACGGGTTCTGCAAAGGTTTCCCAATGCCATAGAGTCATGCTTGCAAACCAAACCGAAATGGATAAATCAATACTTTGTGAAATTAACGTAGAGTCTACATAGGTCCAAAAACCAACATTGCTAGGGACGCGGTCAACTCACGAGTTCGGGTAGGCGCTTCATAAACCTTATATGTTTTTGCTCGCGCGTCCGAAACAATTTAGGATTTTTTGTGACACGAAATTATTGAAATTTGAATTTTTTTTCTTTTCCCCTAATTCTCGCAGGGGCCGCTCGATGTCAGATTGGCCGTATCGGTATCTACCACCCTAAATGCTTGACATTTGATGGCTCTACGGCATGGGACATATTAGTTCACGATTGACTCGCATGCTACGCCCCAAGACGAAATATTGAAGGAGACGGAAGGGAACGCGTCCCTCCTCTCCAACTATCCAAGTTGGTTATAACAGGCGGAGTAGGGGGTATGAGGAAGGGTGTCCTTCCGAAGGGGATTTCGAGGTGTGCTTTTCGAAGAGTGCAGTTGTTCAATATACCAACCTTTACTATCGCTGTGCTCTAAATGCCTTGTTTTCATTTCATTTCCTTCCTCCCTAATCTGCATAAAGGATCAAATCCGATATATATTATACATACATGTGATTTTTGGTGTTTTTTGGCAGTTGATTCAGGGTGGTATGAAACGGATTTTGGTTTAAAACATTTTTGGAAATTCGAGTTTTCAAAATTATGGATAGAGGATGGTTTTTGACAAATAAAGAAACGAATCAGTGAATAGTTTTCGTGAGCTTCGTGAAATGCTACCTATTTATGCTGATATTTTTGTCAAGCCAATTCCATTTAATCTATGGAATAAAAATATCCTATCAAACTATTTATGGGCTCAAAACTCACGGCACCTGTTCAGTTTTTATGTTATGAAGTGCTAAATCTGCAACTTTTCACTCGTTTCACGAACTTTGCATTCAATATGAAATGGCCGTTTATGGCCCATTATACATAATCGTCACTCTTCCTGTTTATGTAGTAAATCCCGATTAATTACGGTGAGGACATCCGCCCTCAGTAGGCGAGGAGTTGTGCAAAATGGTTGATCAACGAGGTTCCCTAAAAAGGGTGGGCCACTCTCATGACAGTTGTATACAAAGCACGTATATACGTATTATAGTCGTCCAGCATGTCAGAGCTCAGCTCTTCTGAAACTTGCCTCATTTATCATTTTCATCTGCAACTCCCCCGACCACCCTCTTTTAGGCCCCCCAGAGGGTTCTAACGGCGACAAACCTAAGCGCCCGCGGTAAACACATAATTTAATTCATCATTTGCCGACATAAAGGTGGTAGTAGGTAACAGGATTTCGGGGAGGGCCTTGGGATGTTTTCGATTTGTTTTGTAAATGAGAGGTTTTCTCACTGCGGGGCACTCACGTACTCGGATCCTTCCGCGGTTTCGTGACACGAATTAGCATATACAGCAGTGATGTATAATTCAGGTAATTATACGAACTTTGTATCGAGAGAAAGCGTCCAAAGAGTGTACTTTGAATAATTAAATGTAAAGCTGGGACCTAGGAATGGGGTGGATGGAAGGGTCGAGAAGCAGAGTAGCGGTTGGGGGTGCGGTTGGACGTTCTGCTCCAAAATAAATCTTCAATACGCGTCTCTTAGATAGATTCGCTTGTTCTAATTCCAAGACACTCATTACGGAATGCTGTTTATAGGTATTTTAATCAACATCGATATCCCAAACAATTCGCTCTTCCTACCGGAATACCTTCTGACAATGGTTAGTGATTAGGTGTTAAGTAGCATATAACAGAACAAGAAATTAACACAACTAGAATTGATTAAGTTACCTATTTATTTTAATATTTGGATATTCACGATTTAATGCCTCCTGGAACCGGGACACCTGTTCATACCCAGATCTGGTACTTAGAAGTATAAATTTCTTTTCGTGGAACCTCTCTTTTTCCGCATATTTCTTGTTCTTCTAAGCCGCCAATTTTAGCCAAGTTTTCATTTTTAAAGCGGCTTTGGCTTCTAGGAGAGTATTTTTGGCGAAGAATACGACAAAAATACTTCCAAAGCATACAATTTTACTAGGTGTCAGATGGATTTCAATATGGCAGGTTCTGGAAATATTTTATTATTGTGGATTTCCCAAGCCTTGAAAGGCCTTTAGAAGGCCCATAGGGACGAACGGTCTAATGCGTGTATTATTGCCCCAAAAACAACTCTGTTGTAAAAACTGGTCAGCCAAAAAACCTCCTCAGCCGCAAAAAGGATTGCTATCCATTTTGTTTCGTCCTAACTCACACGTACAGATTTCTGCGAATTGCAAGGTACTCATGTGCTGTCGCTTGCTATTTTTTAGGTCCAGTCATGCGAGACTATCTCACCTGAGTGGTACGAGTATATAGACTTGAACATCAATACCGCCTTTCTGCCCTCTTCCGAAACTCACTCATTTGCGCTGTTAACTACAATAACGAAACCGGGAAGGTAAAGGGAATTTCTTCGCCAACTATACAGCTCTGCGCCATTGTTCCCCGGAAAACTTTGTACGTTCTGCGAGGGACTTGGCGCGGAGGGAGCGATAGGTTGTCAAGTTGGGGGCTTTCAACTTTGTCAAGCGGTAACGACGTGAACTAAGGTTTCCTTTTCGGTGAAAGGCCTCCCCACCCTTCTTGTTCCGTGAAACAGCTCTTTTGATGGTACATCTACGTGGGGTATATGTGGGTGACACTCCGACCCATTTGTTTTTCCAGACGTTTGGCTTTCATCTGTGGGAGTTGAACACGCGAGGGAGTTCGGTTGGATGTGCGTTTCCGACAAAGACCAATATGTTCGAAAAATGTTATAAAAGAAGCGGAGTCTGGTGAGATTTGGATACAACGGTCACCGACCTACAAGAGTATTTTCCTACGATTCATCACGTAATTGGGCCTTGAACAACGCCTCCATGATTGGTTTATATCCCATTTACAACCAAGAGATCCTCATCGTGTCCAGATTTACCATTCTGTAGCTACATTCACCATTCTGGACTCACCTCGGTGAGTCCAGATGAGGAGGAAGTTGATTCAGCCTCTGGTGCTTCCTCTTCTGGACTACGCACCTGCAGCATTATGCGACCTCAAAAGCGAGGACCTTGCTAAGCTACAAAAAGCCCATAATGCATTGGTGCTGTTCATTTTCCGACTAAAAATGGACTTGAATTATGTAGCTAGGGGAAATGGAAGAGGGGGCTTCAAGTTCCAAACAAAATAATGAGCGTAATTTACTAAAATATTGATGTCTTTACGTCACTAGATGATACATGGCACACATGTTTATTATTACAGCTAGGTCCCAATCGGTTCTTTGGAATAGTTAAACGTGATAGATAAATATAACAGTACTGATGAGACGGAAGGTTTAGATTGAAGCCAATCACTAATGGAAAAATTACAATGTATGTACATTGTAATTTTTCCATTATTGTACAATGTACATTGTACAATGTCATGGAAGATCATTAATCACATTATTCTATTTTCCGTTGATAATGTGATATTATCTTTGTTGCAGGTATGCGAATACTATGTGCTGTGCGGTAAGATTGTATGTTGATTCCTAATTTTGAAACTGTAATATAGTTCAGAGTGTAAGTATGAACTATAATGAAATATATAATTCATAATGACTGCAATAATTATTATCTACTAAAATCAAATTAAAACTGAATCGCCATTGGATATGGAGGATACCAAAAATACACCTTCTTTGAAGAGGCGCTTCAGTCATGTTTGTGGATTGTGAGATTACGGAAGTTTAATGACTACATCAATTTCAATATCTCACATACATAAATGAGCAAATTTCGAATGAAAATGTTTGAATTATAGCAATCCCTGTATGAATGATAATTTAGAATAATTAATTATTTCTTGAATAGGTGTACTCTTTGGAAGCCAATTAGACTTTTGGTTCTTCAGAAAGGTCTTCTACCATTCCATTGGAGTGATTAAGAACTCCTTTTTACGCGCCACATTCAAAAACTTGCTTTGCTCCTACGTTTTATCGCAGTGTTGAGAGGTCAAAACCCCAAAGAGGTGCCTACAAGAATTTGGAAACAACAGTCATTCAAACTCTCTTCCCAAATAAAAGTTCGCATTAGAGCCTGTACCTTCTAACTTTGCCCTTTTCAAGGGAGATGGAATGAACTAGCTTTCGAAATCATTTGCCTTCCGTTATTAAGGCATTCTTCCTCTCAACCTGAATGTCCGATTCATTAAAACTTTTCTCCGTATGCCTCTCACGTATTTCTCAATCTTTCCAAGGGATGAGAAAAATAATATTTCGGACGGTTGGTTCGTGGTTCTTGGAAGTTTGATCGACGTAAAAGCGAATGAGTACCAGTTTCTTAGGTGTTTTTATTCTTGTGCCTTCGTCTCAAGGTTACCTGTATCTAAAGTTCAGCTCTTTCGCTCTTAACTTGTCGCTTTACCTTCAGAATAGCTTTGGTAACTAACTAGTGAAAAAACTAATTATTACTTGAAGGTATTATACTTGAAGGTGAATAGCTTTGGTAACTAACTAGTGGAAAAACTAAGGTGTTTTAATGTTACAAATTTGTTACAAATGAGAATGTTTATGGGGTTGGGGACCATTTTAAACCTTGGAGAGCATCCATAGAGGCCTAAATAAAGCTGAATCTCATTTTGTGCAAAAATGGACTTGGTGGGTTTTCCTTGTACGCCGACGATATATAAATATAATATACTTGCATTTTGCCAGTGAAATCGCAAATTTTTCAGGAGGCTTCTCGAGGATTCCAGGTATGTTACAGACCACAGAGGAGTTATTATAGATTCTGGGCCATTTTGCTATGATCCATTACGTGCGTTAGGCTATGTCCTTCCCCCCCCCCCCCCCCAAACCAAAACTCATTTTTTTCCGGAAGGTAGGTAACGAGCTTTTGCGAATTCCCTGTTGATTTCTGCTCTCCGTCCAATTGCTTACTTTTCCTTTCACTCAATCTCGAATATCCAGCTTCCTTAAGATGGAAAGTTTCTAATTTCAAAGAAAAACCACAATGTCGCAACCCGTTGTAAACCAATCTGTAGCGTAAAACATAAGTGTAGGTCTGCACTATTATTATGTTCATAATCCTGTTACGTTACATCTAATTATTGATAATCAATTTAGGATTTATCCTTCATTATTCTAAGTTCCATGTCACTTTTTCATTAGAAAATCACGAGGAAGGGTAGAGGAGAGGGTTCTAATTTCAGCAATTATTCATGTCTACGGCTTGATTCTTAACTGGTTCTTTGTGGTTTTCGATTTATTGAGCTCAGCTTAGGGTCTACTTGAATATTTTAGACTAATTGCTATTGATTACAATAATATTTATAAAGCCATAGACAAAAAAGTGGGCTGCTAGGGTAGACAAAGAGAGTCGACTCATTCATCAACTGCGAACCCCCCACCGCCACCACAGCCTTCGTAAAGTGCCTTTTGCTCCCGAAATCCCTGCCGCCATTGAGCATTAGATACGGCCCCGAGTGGTAAATCTGGGTTTAAAGGTTGTATCCCTCGCTGTCATAACAGCTATTTCAAGATGAAAGAGAGAGAAAAAGGAGGGAAAAATCCTCGTTTTCGCTACGCACTACTGGAGGGACTTAGAAGCTCATTTCCATCCTTTGAATATAATTAGGACGTTCGCTAAAGCCACTCTGATGGTGTTCTTCTTATTTAGTACTTAATTCCTGAAGAAAGAGGGACCGTATGAAACAAAAGATTTTTGGAACAATACACCACCATCATCATTATGCAAATCACCTAGTCCCTCCCATCAGCACTCCTGGTCTCTCCGTAGCCGGATTTAATTGTTTGGAACAATAGTTCGCTGGGTAGTACGACTTTTATTCATTCGATTCACCAAAAGTCACCCCACACTGTTGGCCGAGTTGCTTTTTTTTGTGGGAAAAAACTTCGTCGAAAAAATAAAAGTGGGAAAATCTCTTTCCTGGCACTTTCCTGCGTAACTCATCGTGGAGTTAAACTCTCAGCGCTAATCTTGAGAAGAGGAAGCGGCAACTTTGGTAAACAGGAATATCTTGAGACCCAAACTTCATTAACTAACTGCCGTCGGAGTAACCCCATTTTATTAGGTGAGGGGGACGAGACGCCGAGCAAGCGATAGCACTTATAAACCGAGTTACGATTCATAAAAGGGATTAGGTGACGGCGTATTCGCGAATTAATCACACAACCCCCTTCCTTCATTACCTTTCCAAGTGGTAACTTCGTGAACCTTATCACTTTTGATGATTGTGTGTGGCACGGTAAGGGGTGGGGAAGGGGGTTAAAATCAGTGAAATGCGTGTACCACGACACACGACGTTCCCAAACATATTAAACTCGAGTTAGTGTGTAACAAGATTTATCTTCCTAAACCCTCTATACCTATTTAAGGTATTTTTTTTGTTTCCAATTCAGGGCATTGGGGCATTTAGGTTTTGGTTTATTTTGCCGTAACTAAAATTAATTCTCCCCCAACTGATGAATGCGTTTATCAATCTAGGAACGCGGTAGCATTCCACCCCGCCAAGCAAACAAGTTGTTGAAGAACGGACGGTACCAAATGTACGTTTATCAGACGTTACGAAACGCGTTTTTCAGGTATACATAACTCGGCTCATATTTGACCGAACAACTTGAAATTTAGCGTGGATCTTCTTGGTTCGGATAATAGGAAGCCCTGAAAGTTTCAAGTCACTAGGTCTAAAGGAGGCTGAGTTATACAACTTCAAACACCCGGTTTTGTGCCCCTACCTTGTTCTTCTCCTTCTCCTGCTAATTCAGTTAGGTAGGCTACAGCCTCTCCACCTTCACCGGTTGACTTGAAATTTTGTACACAGCTTCATTTCAACTTCGGACAGTGCCATTCAAAATATTCAATCCATTATCTCAACCCAAAAAATTTTAGAAACTATAAACGAAAATTTTAGGCTAATTGTGGTCATTTGGACGTGTCTACAGCCTGGGTAACAGGACCAATCGACTTGAAACTGTTGACAGACCTTCATTATAACATGACTCAGTGCCATTTGAAAGATTTAACCCATTATCTCAAACTCAAGAAAATTACCCACAGCCTGGATAACTGGACTAATCTAGAGTTTGCTTAAATCTTTCAAATGGCGCTGGGTAATGTTAATTATTTTATAAGTGTTATCCTTGTGAGGCAGTTCTGTTGGTGGAAAAGCCGGGAGTGGTGGGGGCTGGGCCGGGCAGCCATCATCCCGTGTAGTTCTGCGAGCCGGCCGAGGAAGAGCACGAGTGAAGGTGTACAAACTGGAAATTATTTGTTCACAAGTCAACAAGGAAACTGTTTTTATTGCAGACATGCTTAAACAGCACTTTCGTTGCCGCTGGTACAAATTGTTTATAGTACGTACTTTTCAAACAATAAGGTGAGAATTCACAATCCTGTCTTGCTAAATGCCTCCTTAGGCTGGCTTAAATATTTGATGCTACTATCACATAGGGAACTGAACAAAGTTTGATCAACAAACACACTGTTATGTTCTCGCTAAGCCGTTTGTGTTTTGTACTTGCTAAGCCATTTATCCTAGGATGATAATGGGTTGACGTGACCTTGCAATATCAGAGAAGCTCTTATCAGGATGCGCTCAACAGCAGATTCGATAGTAGGGAAGGTACATGCAAGAAGGATATCCCCAGAAGAGAGCCTTGGAAAGGAACTACACACTTTCTTGGAAAAGAAAGATGAGCTGTCGGTTGAAGAGGGGTTTTACTTTGGAATGGACGGTTAGTGATCCCATCCTCGTTGCAAGATGAGTTAATGTAAATTTTGCCATTTTGTAAGGCTTGTTGGATTATTCGACCTAATTATTCTTGCATATTGCCTCTACTGGTGTTTTAAACTTCAACAACCGAAAGTTGTGAAGAGTGGTGATTTTTACACGGAGTGTTTTGGGGGATACAAATTACTGGGGAGCAGTATAACAGGAGTAGTGCAAGGTCAGTGGAAAAATCAATCATAAACCCAACCAAATGAGACGACTCGGGTTCACTGGAAAATAACCTGTCATTTTCTACGACCTTGTCTGATTTTGGCCGTCCTCATTTATCAGTGTGTTATATTTATCTTTTCTCGGTGCTGACTATCACATCGGAAAAGTTACCAATGACTTTAACAGTTGGCATGTTGATGAATGGGCAAGTACCGTCGTTTGGGTTAATATTTTATTTCAGAAAGATCTTGATGAAGACAGCACGGAAGGAGCGTTGAATCGAGAGAAACGCTCTCGGTGTTTTTAAAAGCTTTAGAAAATCAAGGTTTCATCAAATAAGCAGGAAAGGGTGGAGGCAGTGGAGACGTAAATCTTACTGCCTGCTGGTTGGATGACACCAGTGTAGCAGGGCGCTGCCATTTGCTACGGTACCCTCTTAAAAGAAATCTCAATTACTTTTGAGCGTTCTTCGATTATCTTGGGAAATCTTCCCGTCTTCCATACCAACATGGATTAGTAGGTACTCGTAACTAACATGTTTTGTAGTGTCTATGGCTGATCTGTGGCAACAAAATTCATCAGTGGATTGTGTAGTTGCCATGACGGTAGTGATGATTATTATTCTAAGATGATTGAGTTGGAAATTATTATTTTCGTGATGGCTGCAAATATTTTATAACAACTGAAGCAAGTGGGAAAATGTTTGTTACGAACTAATTACTCGAGATTGAGTCGTGGAAAGCCATAGACATGGAAGGTGGAAACTGGACGTGGAAAGTCAAATAGAAACAGACATGTCGAACGATGTCGATTTCCACAAGAAAAAAAGAAAGATTTTAGTGGAAGTAGTCTACTTTTCAATACCTCCGTTTTTCATTTGCACTCATAAAATTTTTTCTCTGGCAAAAAATGGTTCGTTGAGCCGAAGCTAAAAATAGCTGATTCTTACTGTGTGATTTAGGTGATCCCTCGTTTGTAGCTCTGTCGCAGTGAAAAATCGTAATTACGTTGATTTAGAACCTCCAGTAACAACAGAATAACAAGTCTGAAAGACCGGAATCATTACTACGTACCACTTAGTTCCGTGTTTTGCTGTCTCGCCACTCAAATTCCGGGAGAGAGATTATTTTCCGGTCATTTCAATGGGATCAGAGCTCGTTATATGTATGTTAAGAGGTAGCAAAATTACTGGAGCCGGGATTACCGGATTATCTCACATGAAATTACGCCAAGGGCCAGCGTTCTTACCCTCTCTTCATTTTCATTGTTCCGATGTTGTTTTGCTAATCTTATTTCACCCTCCCTTACCCTTCTCCATCATCGTTACGCTGTTTTCCCTCCTTTTGAAGTCTCTCATTAAACCGTGTTGTTTGACGTTCGTGTTTGCACAGTTATGTCTAAAGGCTTCTGATGTTCTGCGTGGGAACATTTTGAGACCCTTTGTTCCTTACGCCTGGAGAGGCGTCAATAGTTGAGTTGACTGCTACTATATTAAAAAGAGGAGCGTTTGACTGTTGACATGTTCAAATAACCCCGATATCAGAATGATCGATTGCCTGAATTTCCTTCCAAAACGATATGATTTAAAAAATCTAAAATAGTCAAGGAAATATCATCAACCTTTTCCACTGTAAAATAGATGAAATCGTAACCATTATTTCGTAATATTGTAATTATTTGTTTCAAACGATTTTCAGCCTATTGTAGCGTTTGAACAAGGTTTACTCTCCTCTACAGATAAAGAACATTCTGCAGTAAATACTTCAGTATGAAAATTCAACATTTCATGTTTCGTTTATACCAATTTAACAATCAAAATTTAACGTTGAACTACGGAATGATAGTCGGCTTTGCTAGGGGAAAAATTCACTCTACAAATTTTCAGCATCTGTGGAAGTAAATTTACATAATTGTCATCCCTTAACTCGAATCTAGCACCCTCTCCAACTTCTAAGCCTGAGCTGGCGAATGTTTTTTACCCCCAGAAGGCTCGGGGCGAGCTTAACGAACCGTTAAGATGACAGAATAATCAAATCCTCCTTCGCTCATTTGGGCAACAAGAACACTGACATTCGCTCTGTCGCGTTAAAAACTTGATTATTTCATATATAAATTGAAGAAAAAAAAATCTCGAATAATCAAATGAGGCTTTTATTAGAAAATTAACTGAACAGTAATAATAGAGAACTTCGGATGAGTCTGAGAATAAAACATCTCAATTGAATTTAACGAATCAAACAGCTTCTCACACATCAAGTTAGATATTTTTTCTCAAAGGGCATTTGCGTCGATGAGATCGAGCTGAGTCGACTTCCGAGTTGAAAAGCCTTTCTTCAGGCGAGATCAATTTCCCCCCCGGCCCACTTGAATCAGGAGTTTCCTTCTTCATCGGATCAGTGCGCTATGACCTTTGTAGATCTACTGAACCATGTGCTAAATCCTTCAGTTAAGGGTGAAGAGCAGACGCTAACCCTCAGAAAACGAAACATAGTAATTATTGTTGCATATGATTTGAGGTGTATAGCTGAAATGCGACATTGAGTCCGCACCAGAGTTGGCAATAATTAAAACAAATGTTTTAAAAAGCTGTTTTAAACAGTGTTTAAAACATCAAGTAAAAAAAAAAAAAAGTTGTATTTGCCAATGTGCTTATATTTGCTGCGAGTTGAAAAGGTATCTACTCGTATACAGTTCATACTACCATTGTGTGGCATTGTTCATTCGAGGGATTTTGGTTGAGCATAAAGCTGCCGACTAATTCTGAAAATGGTCGAATGGCCAGCCCTACGCAGTACTATTAGGCACTAGATAAACTTTTTTTTCTTCGTCAATTTTTAAATTGAAAGTAGGTATTAGGTAACAAAAATTTCAGTATTGTTCCATCTGAATAAAACAACATTTTTCCACTGTCTGAGCCTCACAGTCGTCATTGTCATTGATAATGTTCATGAAATTTATTTTAATAAATTTGTATGAGAAAAATTAGGTACTGGTACACTGGAACTGGTAACTGGTATCTTCTGTACTTCAGATTCAGAAGGTGAAAAAATCAATTGAAGGTTTCCATAATACGAGTACCTAACATCCATTGTTTTATAATAATGAAAATAACCCAAGTTGCCAATTTGTAATAGACTTTGTAATAGTCCACATTACCATGATTTTGCAAATATTGAAAACTAAGGGTGGTTTGTTAAAAACGAAACGGAAAAACTGTTGTGTACAAATAAAACTTTTTTTTAACACGTTTTTTGCCAACCGTGTAAACAGCAACAAACATCGGAGAACATTTATAGGAAGGTCATCATGTAAACACCGGAACCTACTGACACCTTAGTGTACTTTAACACAAAGTCCTTCTCAAATCTAAAACGCTCTGTAGCGAAGTCATAACTTTGAAGGCTATCATTTCTTACTACAGTGGAGCAGAGATACAGAACTTCACACGCCAGTGGGTCGGGTTATGAATTATTTAATATCCCCTCCCAGTTATCACATATGAAAAGGATGAGCGGAATTTCAATTTTGGCGTCGATGCCGTGGATAATTGGATTCCTTAAAGCATGTACCATACGGGTGATTTCTTGTCATATCGTCATTGATTAAACGTGATCACTGATCGATAGATTTTGAAAAAACTGAAAACAATACAAAATAATACCTTCTTCATACCTACGCGTTGTATGAAGAAGGTATTACTGGAAGGAAGTTCGAGCAAAAGAATTATTATAAATTATATTATAAATAATTTCCAAGATTGTGTACTTGCAGTTGTATTTTTGATGTCAACAGACAAAGAAAATCAATATCCAATGACCGAGTATACCAATGTGAAATCAAGATTTTTAATAAAAATAACTAGTTCTAGAGAATTTTAACCAGGTTCTTCAATTCAGATATTCAATTAATAATATAAAGTTCATTGCAAAATGGTTTTATATCATGTCACAAATACGTTTTGAAGTAATTAACTTCAAAAGATGCTGATATTTGTATTACCTGATAATATTTTAGGACCAACCTGCAATAATTTGAAAATACTTTATAATCATCCTAATCAGTTGCACACGGGTGCCGATCAGCATTATTCATAATGAACAATTGAAAATAGAGGGTATTGATATGTCACCGGTGGGATTTGAATGTTAAACGCTCCATTCAACTGAGCTGTGGATGGAGGTTTAATTCTCGCTGGTTTCATATTTTGTATCTGTTTCTGATTATTCATTATAAACAACATATCACTTCCTGATCATCTCTAAGTACGTCAGCTACAGATCATCACAATTGTTCGTATTGAAATTATTGTGCACTTCTTGGTTACAAGAATAGAAGGGCTGAGGGCAAAATGTATATCAGCGATCTGAACGCAAATTTGAATTATTCATAATTTATATATTGCTCCTCGCTATGTAATATGGTTATCTCAGAAACAGCTGAATGGAGATTTGAATTTCACGCATCTGTTGGTGCTAATTCAATGATCGTTAAGGGAGAATGCGGCTTGAGGCGGGGATCCAGGAAATCTTCCTTTTGGAAGTCGGGAAGAGATAAGTGCGGGGTCATCAGCGATTTGTGTATCTCGGGTGGAGTGCTCAGTGGTGTCACCACCCTCCTGGTACTGATGGCAATTGTGGGTGCGCATTCATTCATCCTTATCTCCTGTCGCTTCCTACTACTCCTCCTTCTCCTTCAACCTTAGTCCCAAGGGCTTCCTTACAGCCTCGCAAGTTCATCCCACTCGTTCCACCCCTAAAATGTTCCTAGGGGATGGAAATGGTTTCGTCAACGTGCCTTTTTCTCATCTTCCCCCACCCATACATTTGCTTTCAGTACCTATTCTGAAAATGAGAGGAGCTACTCGTACTATGTTATTCCAGTCCTCATATCGTCAAGAAAATAATACTCGTTTCGGTCAGGTCTCTACTGCTAGCAGAAAATCACCGTCACAGACCAATCGCGCCCAACCACCACTGAATCAATCTAATCTAAGGGTCCTCCCTCATTGAAAGTAATGCAGTATCGCGTCATTCACTAACCGGAAATGATTTTAGTCTAGTTTTAATAGGAACCTATTTCCTAGTTACGTTAGAGTGTTTTCAACTCTTTCTGTGTTTTTTGAGTTGCAGAATCCGAATTCGAAACCCGATTTTTGCTATCTTCTTCCATTTTGTGGATAACAGCGTTAAAGTTTAACGTTTTTGGGGTTTTCTTTTATATACCTGCATCTCATCTACCCCATACAATACTTTTTTTTTGTTCGCCAGTGAAATTACACACTGTAGTAACTTTATGATGTCTTCGGTTATTGGTACTTCCATGACCACACTCTACTTGTGAGAGGACGTGAAGGCGTGGAATAGTGCGGAAAATATCAGGAGACATTTCCAGTACCATAATCCGAAGAGCATGTAGCGGATCCCCGTTGTCCTCTTTACCGGTAAGCAGGAACACAGCGCCCGCTGAGTCCCTCCGGTCCTATACCCGTAAGTTAAGCCGATCTTTGTGACGTGAGAAAATAATCCTTTGCATTTCAGTTACAACTTAATACTTCCTCAGGGAAACATATTTATTTCTCCGTTAAATCCGCTTACATTTAGTCGCAGATCCCCCTCACCACTCTAACCCTTTACCAAATTATGAACAGGCGCTGATGGATGAATGCGATTTTCAGAGGTTGGCGAGATACTTTGAATGAAACCTCGCTTAGGATTCTGGAGGTAGGTATACCTCGCGGGTTTCACAAATCCTATAAATCGCGCATAATAAATTATACATGTCCCTTGTTGAATGAATCTTAATTCTCAAGATTATATCACTGGTATAATATATCAGTTCCAACCGAAAATGCAATATGTATTAAATTTTCAATTGCTCCCGTCCTCTAATTTAGCTCGAAACATTGGAACCCCATTATGATAACCTATTTGAGGAGTGATCTATCAAAAGGGAGCATATTCACTTTTCGCAAAAACTCGTTTTTGCATTTTCTGTATCTTTTGGGATTGTTTGAACCCCCAGTCTCTAAGACTCCAAACGGAACAAATCGTAGTTTATTTTAAACGTAAAATCTTGGATTTCAATCAGAAGGTGACATAACCACTCCCTATGATTACTTCTGGAAATTTTGGTCAAAAGGGAACCTACCCCTGTTGAATCCGTTGAATGAAGAATTTTTTTTTCAAAAGGGCACTTATCCAAAACTTCCGACATGCCACCTGGCGGTTACGTTTTGTGTTCAGAGATTGACTGCAGGCCCGCTAGATTAGCATAGTTGGATTTGGTGATAAGAGGTGAAATATTGGCGTTTTGGAGAAAATTTTAGCTATCATAAGTTTGCTTTTCTTTCAAATGGGGATTTAACACCGTTTTTCATCAAAATGGCACGTATCCAAATTTAAAATGGCGATTTCTCCCCGAGTTTTGGACATGAATGTTTCATATTCTGGGGCTTAATCTGGGATGCCTTCGTGTTCAATACTTTATCTAGGAAACACTATTAAATATTTAATCCAAATTTTGGCGGGTAGCGAAATTCTTTTTCTAGCCTCCCGACCAATTTTGGAATATGTATGTGTTACCTTTTGATAAATCACTCCTCATTTATCAATACAAGCTAAGAATCTAAACATCTATCAATCCATACAATTTAAACGTTTGCCGAATATAAATACCAGCACCTTATTCCTTGTTATTATTTTCTGAAAGACTCGGACCACATTCTCGGTCTCAGTATTCCGATGAAATGGTTGAAAATTTGGAAAGAGTTCCACCGTCGTGAAAAGATTGGTTGCTGCTTCCCCAGTAGGCTCGTGGAATATTGGGCTTTTTGAAGTGCCATGCATATTTGGGGCATACTTTCGTTCGCCATATCGGTTCATTCCATATAACATGGTCTGGTCGACTTTTATTTTCTCCCCTTACTCTCTGTCCTTGGCTTTAAATTTTGAAGATTATTTTCACAAGGAACTGCTGCTTCGTTCATCAATCAGGTATCATGCATTGGAATAGTCGTATTTCCAGTACTAGGTATTTCATGTTCAACATAAAAATCTTCACACAAGTTCCTGTTACATTCGTCTTTTCTACGAAATAATAAAGAAATGTGACTAGCCGATCTCGAGACGACCGTATATACGGAAGGCGATTTCGAAACATCATAAAAAAATATTGGATGCATTGAAAACACCAATACACATGTGAATTCGATGTAATAGAATATGAGGCGGGCGACGAATAAAAACTGTAACGACCGATGAAATAAGAAGGCTCGAGGGAACTCAAGAAATTTATCGTCCATAAAACTTTTGCACCTGTTGCCGAATTTAGACTTGTTGATAAAATACGTAGGTACTTTGTATTTCTCTGCGATTCGAATGAACGATCAATATTTCTTGCTGGAGTTTCATTGTAATTCTATTAGACTCGTAACATTTTATACCGAAGTCAAATCCCTCTGACTGTTATGGATGACTTACTTTTTTGAAATTATCCTAATCACTTCGGTAGCTATCGTGCGAATGCCAGAAACAAGATATCCTCATATATGCTACAACCAACTTGTCTCAACAATTACTAGAGGGGTGGATGTGGAAAAGTATAATTGGGATTCTCAACTTAAGATTATACTGTGGGAAATGGGTTACAGTGAGCTTTGGAAGGCGTAAAATGCAGACGAAGTGAAAAAATGTAAGCAGTTTACATATACTAGATAATTTCACGACGAAGTATGCTCACGAAAACTTTGAGCGAATAATATATATTATGCTCATCGTATAGCTTGGCCTAACAGGAGTATTTCCAGGGCTACTCCTCGCTCAAAGGGTATTTTAGGTGGGCCATCCCCATAGATGTTAAAAGAGTAGGGGCTCTGTATACTCAGTTGACCATAGTAGCATACGTTTTATCTGTAATACCCAGCAGCTTGAAATTATAGAGCACATAATATATTATATTGTAGTTGCCCGCAGCTGAACGACACGCGAATAAAAAATTTTGGCATTTTGAGGGTCAGCATGGAGTATGTTAACAAATTGTTGTTTGGTGTAGCCAGCAAGGAAAATACCCTATCCTGTTTAATCCTATTTAATAGCATATCTGAAATTTAGATTTTTTGTGAAAGGGTTGTTGGATGACGTTATAGATGATGTGCCAAGGTGAATGCCTGAAATAGAATTTATCGAGCCCCCTATGTGCCTAACACACGACTGGAATTATTACGTTCTTTTACCACTTAACACTTAGTATGGAAATATTACCTTGCTTTCTATTTTATATTATCCTCTACCCTTTATGTTATTCTTTATATTTCTATTGTATTCAAGCTTATAGATAGCGAACCTCTTTGTTGTATAGGCCAGTGTTGCCTCCAGAAAACAAATAAAACATTTCATTACATTTCACTTCACTCCCAATAAATCAGTTCAACACGTCACTTCTGTCCTCAGGGGAGTTATGAAGACCCGTATTGAAATTCTCCAGTTTCCCTAAGTGAAGATGTCGTGGAATTCAGGGGGCACAGCAAGTTATATGGGGGTTCAGCTGTCTACGTATTGATCTGTTGATGAAGTCAGGTTAGGTTAGTATTTTATGAATATCTGCAATATTCACACCTACGAACATTCTACTCCCGTTACTACACACCGTTACGGTACTACACACCTTCTTGGTGATACAGACCAAAAACACAAAAGCAAAGGCCATTTTCTCAATCAACTGTCTTATCCTGATAGATATTGGGAAACACTCGAATCCTGAAAGGCTGTTTCAATTTTCCTTTGGCACTTGGGTTCATTAGGCGGTTTAGTGGATTAGTCTGAGACAAGCTCGAAACTCTATTAGGGGAGGAGAGCGCTATCGAGAACAAAGCAATGAAGTTAATTTATTGTTGGGCTCTCTGCCGAAGGTGTCTTCCTTCGATATTAATCTTCGTCCTTCGCCACCTTGTCGTCAAGCTGTTGTTTCCAACGATGTTTGTACGATTGTTGTCTTAACAGGATTTATGATGATATTATGGAAACGGTTGGATGCGTCACAATTACAACATAATCACCGTTATGATAGCCCCGTTCAATGAAGAGGGGTTTGCTCAATAGCAACGTGGGTCATCTTAACTCTTAACCTTGTGATATTTGAACGAATACAGTCACCATCAACTCACGATGATAATATTATGGATACGGTTAGAAACTTGACAATTACAACATAAATAAAGGTACATTTCCTAGGCGTAATGTACCTTATCTATCTGCATAGACTAGATCGTAGGAGGAGTACATTATTCTTGGGATCTAGTATGCAAGGGAAAACGGTCAGCATAATTAGTATAGGATGTACGTAGAATGTCTGTATGCAAGTACCGTAGGTTCGAATATAAACGAAGTACGATCACAGAAAATACTTCTGTGATCGTACTTCGTTTATACTCCAAAATAAAATAAATATAAAATAAAATAAAATACTCGTTCATCCGCGTTGTAAGATTACAGTCCATCGCATCGAGACTTTTCTGCAATCTTCATCGGCTCAATTTCAAATTTGGGTAGACACACTTTTTGTAACATTCTATTATGGCGGTTAGGTGAACCTGAGTAGTACAATTCGTGGATGTACATAACTGAAGTCTCCATTACACGTCTATTCACAACTTGGTACCATCTTCAACCCAGTCATTATTCAATTAACATGTGCAACGCTTGAGTAACATCATTGCGCTATTTTTCTCTGTCCCTGCAATCCGGATGTATTGAAAAATATTTTTTAGGTTAAGTGTAGTCAAATTGTTTTTGATTTCCACTAGATAACAAAAGGCAATGCATAGGTAAAGTTAAATGAAAACTCCACGTCGGAGGGATTTCGTATAATAACTCTCCTCCTTTGTATTTGAGTTCTTCATCTCCCTAAATACTTCCAATTTATCAAGTATATCCTCGGGATTATACAGATACAAGCTATCAGCTGGAATAAATCAAGTGGAATCGGACGCCAAGCCGGCTTAGTATTATGAGCGGTCTTATTCGACTGGGGAGCGCTGTCCTATGCGTATCTCCATAACGTCATATCATCAAGATTTACTTCTAGTGAAGTCGTAAAAACAAGAATCATTTTTCTGTGTGCCTTGAATGAGGTCGTATCAGGATAATTTACATGGCATTTTTATTGTGGGTGTCTGACAATGGCTTGTCGTTTAAATAGTAAATTTGATGAAAATGGACAGATAAACGTCTGCCAAGTTGTTGGCGAGTTAGCTTCCTCGCACCGTTAGATGCATGCAGTTATAATCATAGAGTTCAGCTGTGCCCTACGTAAAGAAAGCGTGTGTCAGTTTCGGTTATGGATCTGGTTGAAAGAAAATGATTTCAGTTGTGGACGCAGCCAGGATTTGGAAGGTGCATTCCGCCTGACTTCGGGCTCACCAAATTTTCCTCTCCTTCAAGACCGATCGGTCGTGCAGGCCTTGCCTAACCACCACAACTCACTCGTGGGTACCTTCAGATGAGTAGCCCAACTCCATCGCAACTTGAGTTTGGCAAGAAAATCCGCTCACCGAAACGTTGTTACCTACCATTGAAAATTATTTTTAAAAAATCAAAGGCATACGCACCTGAATAAGTACAGAACTGACCCAGATACAGAATACTGTAACCCAATACCCAATACAGAAACACAATACAGAATACTGAACCCATAGAATATTTCTCCGAAACCATTCTCCAAGCATGAAAGATAGAAATTTCACTCAGCTATTAAAGCATAAATTGAAAAAACCTCTTCTGTATATAGATATGACGTAGTTAGACAATAATTGTTATATAATTATTATACGTTACGAACTATGTACCATGGTGGAGCAAAAGGCTCTACTACATACCTAGTAGCCAAAGTTGGATTTCATCTATATTTAGACGATAACTACCGTAAATTCTGTAAGATTCAATGCTCGAACTCCGCTAAGTAAACCATTTAGAACCGAGCAACTCCATAATATACCGTGGGGCATTTCCATTCTCAGTGCAGGAACAGAGAACGGTATTTCACTTCAACTGGCTCACAGCTATGAGGTCCAATTTCGACAAAACTAATTTCGGATGGATTGTTTACTGAGCATCTACTGAACTATCTCCGCAAGCTGAATCCAGCCGAAGCACCAAGTGATAATAATAATTCATGAAATGTTTTGTTGTTTGACAACAATAGAATTGAACGCAACATGTAGGTGAAGGTAATTCAGTTAGGTACATCGTAATCAACAGGCGCCAACATTTGGAACATTACGAGGTGTAAATTTTCTTCCTCTTCTTCATTAAAAACATTTTCTTCTTCTTCTTCTATACTGGTTGTCTAGTGTAACTATGTAAAAAAAAAAACTCAGGGAATCGATTTTACCGTTAATTTGCAACAAAAAATGCCTCGCAGAGTTTTTTCTCAATCAACTAAAAATCCGACTTTTTCTTCTCGACCTTGTCTCTGTAAAACCGACCCAACTCCCTTGAATTATTATGTAAAATAAAATCTGAGGATAACGTTGGAAGGAGCGTTAAATTTCCTATCTCTTCGCTACAAAATCCAATTTTGTTAGTCTGGCAAAACTGATGAAAAAATTTTAAATTTGAAGATTTTCTTAAAATTACCCTTTTTTTAGTTGTTCGCTTTGTTTTTACGGAGGTCATTCGGCGGACACCCCTGAGGAAAAACTTGCCCAGAATCCCAGAAGTTTTTATTTTTTAGAGGGAACTTTTTTGAGAAAATTGAGTTTCTATGGGAAAAAAACGTGTACTTTCAGGCACATTTTTTGTCGAATGGTGACATACCCAGACCTTCTTAGCAACGAATTAAATGGGTTTTCAGTCGCAATATCTCCATTTCAGAGTTAAGAAAGTGTCAATTCAACGGCATTACTTAGGATATTTATTTATTTCTGAGGGAGAGACTTCATAAAATAAAATTAAAGAATGTACCCATAAAGTGCCATCCTGCGCGTGGGATCATCAAGAATATGAAATATTCTTTACTTATTTTAATTGATAAATTGATAAATTCTTGATTTATTTTAAAATTGATAACTTTCATGATTTCTGTGCCTTCAATGGTGATCCTACCAAAGTATTTGAATCTGAATTCCGATAAGATTGGAATAAAACAGATAGGGAATAATTATAAGTTTGGGAATTCCTGTTGATTAAGTTTGGATTTGTCGTTAAACAAAAACATTCAAATCAGAATGTAAAGAAAGTATTACTGAAGTGCGTTGCGAACAGCTCAACCTTAATTATTAAGCTTGAGCTATTCGCAACGTACATAAGTAATACTTTCGTTACATTCTGATTTGAATGTTTTTTTTTAACGAAAAATTCTGAATCCAAACTTTTGTACAGCAAAGAAACCTCAGGCTACCGTTTTAATGTTACAATCTCATTTGCTTCGTATTCTTTCTGCCTAACATATAAAATATGTGCAAATTTTGTAACGTTCCTAACAACCATCGGTTGAAATTCGGAGTCACTTAGGTCAACCTCATATTTTATAGCCATAATTTTTCAATTTGCATACCAAAAGACGCCATTCCTAACGCACTCCCTCGCAACGTGGAAAGGGAGCCTGTGAGATTTCATTCCACTTACTTTGTTAATATAGCCAAAGTGTATTTCGGTAGGTAATTGCTGACAGGTAATAATTACACACGAGTGGAAGACACGAGTCAAAGAAGGTGCTATGTAACATTTTTTCGATAATTCATGTAGTATCGCGTAGCGCAGATAATCTTCAAAATATTAGGTTTATTGTCATCAGTACATGATTGACAACACCTTAGCAACACCTTGGAGAAGAAAAAAAGAGAAAAATTCCGAACCAAACAAAATAGGCAAGTACGCAAACTCAATTTTCTTGACATTTTACTTTTGTTAGTTAGCACCTTCATCCACTTGTGTCTTCTTTGTGTGTACTTTTTTGATAATATCACGATAATTATTATCGTGATATTATCAAAAAAGTACACGGTATACCGGAAGTTCAAGTTTAGGGTAGAGCACTACTGCTGGAACTGTGCAGACTTCGACTCGAAAAACGTGAAAAACATAAATTTCGATTCGAAGGGAGCGATTCGTTTGGGATGAAAGAAAGGACTTGCGATAAGAACACGAACAATCTCGACTCCGCAAAGTGTTTTCTCGTGTAGCTTCAGTATTCTGTGGTAGTCCTCATCGCGGAATACGCTGGTGACCTTGCGAGTATGATTGAGGGATGCTAATATCACACCTGTCTATTGATAATAATTGATAATTATATATATTATGGTACATGAATACAGCGTCATTACACAACTCATTGAGGGAACTCTCTCTCCCACACTGTTTACTACTTCATGTATTTCAAATAATCGATAATATCATACATATTATGTACAATGTAGTTGCCTGGGTATGATCTCATAATAATGCATACACTACCGCTCTATGGCTTTGGTCGCAGTGGTATAGTAATATGATTGGCAATGAGAACAGTTGAGTACGGGGAAGCTTTGAGTGCGTCCTCCAAACAATGAGAAATATGACTATTCTATCAAACCGCGCGGGTTCCACGTGTAAAGCTAGTTTTAATCATTATTATCGAACCCGGTCGCCGCCTTTCAGTCTGCAGGCAGGAACGAATCCAATTTTAACGCTCCTCCTTTTGAACCTTTCGATGCCAAAATATGTCAATTAGTGGGTGGGAAGAGCAAACGGAGCAGCTCCGAGGTGGAAACCTCTGGTAGGGTTTGGTAGGTTCTGTGCCAACCCCTTTCAAGCCCCGGAGGCTTCATAATTTATTTTCAAGGACAATAGCGTAGGATTTTGGTGGGTTGGGTCTGGTATGCGCTCAACGAGCGGGGTAGGGGGGTCGCATTTGCTCAACATATGCTCTAATACACGGAGGGAAAGTCCTTGTTCTGATTAATCCTTCCGAATCTTCCGTCTGAAGGAAAGGCTGCCTTGTTCCTTCCATTGTCATGGAGGCTTCGTAGGCTCAACAATGCGGGTCTTTTCACCCTCGAGTTTCAAGTGGGCACTTCAAGTCCTGCTCCCGCCGTCTCAAAATCAATATCAGTCACACTGGACTCTTTTTAAGAAGTTTCTCATATTATTGGAAGCAAGGATAAGGGCTGAGCGGACAACGGAAGACATCATTATTTTTTAAAGTTGGATTCTGAATCCAACTTCTCTCGAAGTCATTGTAATTTTAATATGATATTGAAACGTTGGGATAATGACACTAGAAATTTATAGAACTAATAAATAGAACTTCGTCATAGAGTGACTTAATAAGCGAATCGGAGAAGTGAAGGCGTAATTCTACCTCCTTGAACCTCCTAAGCTACTACTAACGGTTTTTGGAACATGATTACAAAAATGTGAACATTTTTTCATGGTATACGTTTTGTTTGTATTTTCAGAAAAAAAGCATCGTTGTGTTTTATACGATGTTTCTAAACATCGATGTTTTTTATACGATGTTTGCAGTGTCGATGTGAGTTTTTCCCTCCCATCTTTAGTTTCTAGGCGTTGATTTCTCATGCTTCATTTTTCTTAAGAACTCGACTAGAGGCTCAATAATACGAATGTAATTATTACTTTCGTAGTTTTATTGATTTTGTACCTAGTTCACATGATTGTCATGGTAGTAGGTGAAGTGTAAGAAATTTCATAGCTGGTGTACTTGCTCAGTGGGCGTTAGGAATTACGTTGTTCTCGCGATGTGTGTGATTTCACTCAATTACCGCTTCAAATGAACTGGAATATCAATAGCCCACGGCTTCATCTCCTGAGGCGCTTGCATCCTGCCAATTGGTGTATAAGCGTTCTACGTGATTTAATTTACTGTATAATAACCAGAAGGAATCCCAACGATGAGACGCGACGCCCATTGCAGCGCTCCGATTTAGAATTAATTGAACGGATCATTGGTGTCATCCGGTTCGCGGGCTTTTCAAAAGATTCGTTAACAAAGCTTCTCCGATAATTTAGTCCGAGAGGAGCCCCGCCGGAGTGTACAGACTGAAGCAAAGTGGCGCCACAATGTGGGATATTGGCTTCGGTGTTTGATTTGAGCCTCGGGGCACTAGAACCGGTGGTGATCCCAAACAGTCCGTTTGAAGTAGGTAAATCGGGCCTCAAGATGAAAAGTCCTCTTAACAAGGGTCTCCATGGATTTCACGAGACGTCCTGCTCCTTTTCTTCCTGAAAAAAATTACCCCACCTATGATGTACCAATTATTCATTTCAGAGCTATTTTAGGCAAGTAAGTGGTGCAACGGGAATGATCACAGAAGGGTTTGAATTCGCCGTATTATTGTCCAGAATTGGTTGTGGGATTGATAGTTTTTCAACTCAACAAGGTCTACAAATTGAATTCGTTTTAACATGGATATGTCTAAGGCGTGGGGGTCTACCTTTGAAAATGTAACCCGAAAAAAACGCAACGTTTCTATTTCGGTCGATTTTCACGTACAACCTACCCTTTGGTAAGGAAATGTATCAGAAACTCCATTCAATTACAAGTCCTAGTATAGAACAGCGACTCCTCAACATCAATTCTGCTTCAGCCGGGTATCCTCTCAAGTATATAATATATACTTTCAAGTTACATACTATGTAGCTTATGAGATAGGTAAATCCAAAACATAGTTAATAAGACAGTTAAAATGAACTAATGCCTAGAGGAAAACAAACAAGAACGTCTACTGAGCGTTAGCGAGAATATCGCAAACGTCAAATGGTCCAGAAAGTAAATGAGCTCATTCAGTCTCGGCCTGGTACACCTTCTATGTCGCATGAAGAAAAATAAGTACTTAACCATAATGAACTAATAATGTGAAAAGAACTACATCGTAGGTTTACTATTGATTAGCAGGTAGGTACCTACTTGTAAACAGTAAGTAGGTATTAGACATATCCATGATCTATTGTTTTTCCCATCAAGGGAAAAATTTAAATTTGTCTGGTTCCTTTCTGGAGATTTTTGTTCGACGCCTTCGGGTCTTATTATCGATATTTTACAATTCAACAAGCGATTCATCTGTTGGTTAGCTCTCATACAAGGAGCTTGGAAACCCATATCGACATTCACCTTTGGGAAATTTCACAAAACGTATTATAATAAGAATTTGTAATTATAACAATTTATAATTATAATACGTATTCTTCAATTTCACACTCAGTGAAACACAAATTTAAGTGGGGTTTCAGAGGATCAATGATTTCGATTCGACCTCATAAATTATTTTTCCAAAGTTTTGAACGTAGGTACACTAGTTACCCTAGTCACATTTGGAAAATCCTATCCCCGATCGCACAATATACTCGTACTCGTACAAGTACACAGACCTGTTACGGTCTGGAAACACGTCTTCAACGCAAAATTGCCGAAATTCGGGTTTTTACGTACCCCTCCTTAATTCAACCTCGCCAGGTTTATGCCCTCCTCCCCATCTCACTCTTAACTTCACGTATGTAGGCGTATGAAAGCGTATAAATGATTTCAGTAAGTTGGTTACCAGTTGAGGTGTTCATTATCAAACTCCTGTAGGGTCCTGAAGGTAAAATGCCTTTACTCGATTTGAGGTGTTTTGGTTTATTATCTTCGATAATGAACCATTGGAATCGCCCAGAAAAAAAAAATTTTAACCCCCCCTCAAAATTTGTTGGTTTACGTTTCAAGATACGTAGATTCAGAAAATCGAATAAAAAAAAACTCTGCAAATTCTTGACACAACGGTTCATTATCTTCTTTGTACAGATCACCCTTCTGTCTAGATCACTAGGTCTAAATGTCTTGATCCTAAATGTTAGATTAATTATTATTATCAATTATCACTAATTATTAACAATTTTATCAAGTACCTAGTGAAAATTATTATAATTTATTGTTAGGCATTAAT
Source organism: Stenodema calcarata (assembly GCA_963920205.1). Taxonomy (NCBI): domain Eukaryota; kingdom Metazoa; phylum Arthropoda; class Insecta; order Hemiptera; family Miridae; genus Stenodema; species Stenodema calcarata. Next base: position 6,996,584 of record OY986052.1, read on the forward strand.
AATTTGTATTTATTATTAATAATAATTATTATTAATTATGATTAATTAATACGACATAATTCTGGGGTATTTAATACTACGTCGGTAATAATTTTTCTATAAATGAACTACCTACCAACAAACATTCGAAATTACCTTCATTTCCGTAGCACAAAACGCACCTCAGAACAACAAACTCGACATAATTTAAGCTATATGATGTTCCAAAGAGCTTGTTAGTATGAAAATGGACCTGTATTTCAACAGTTTGAGTCACGATCGTGTTGTGAGGCACAATCTTTGAGCCATCATTGTGAACGAACGGCTGGTCGTACAAAGCTGCGGATGGTCTTAAAAAATTCTACGGAACAAACTCCATCTAAATATGAAATAAAAAACATACCGTTCTATATGAATTTTTCGAGATATGAGATTTTCAAATTTTCAAAATTCGTTTTGAACCCCTTCCCCTTGACCTAGGGTTATGAAAAGTTTCGAGGACCATTGTGGGGTTGGTCAAAACCCATAAAAAAAATTTCGTAATTTTAACTCAACGCTAACTGGGCAAAGTGGCGCGGACGGCGTACGGCGTACGGCGGACGGCGGACGGCGGACGGCGTACGGCGGACGGACGGATTTTTTTTTATTCGATTTTCTGAATCTACGTATCTTGAAACGTAAACCAACAAATTTTGAGGGGGGGTTAAAAAATTTTTTTCTTTGGGCGATTCCAATGGTTCATTATCGAAGATAATAAACCAAAATCCGTCCGTCCGCCGTACGCCGTCCGCCGTCCGAGGCACTTTGCCCAGTTAGCGTTGAGTTAAAATTACGAAATTTGGTTTCTGGGTTTGGACCAGCCCCACAATGATCCACGAAACTTTTCATAACCCTAGGTCAAGGGGAAGGGGTTCAAAACGAATTTTGAAATGTTGAAAATTCCATATCTCGAAAAATTCCCATCAAACGGTATGTTTTTTATTTCATATTTAGATAGAGTTTGTTCCGTGGAATTTTGTAAGACCATCTGCAGCTTTGTACGACCAGCCGTTCGTTCACAATGACGGCTCAAAGATTGTGCCTCACAACCCGATCGTGAATCAAACTGTTGAAATACAGGTCCATTTTCATACTAACAAGCTCTTTGGAACATCATATGGCTTAAGTGATGTCGAGTTTGTTGTTCTGAGGTGCGTTTCGTGGTACGGAAATGAAGGTAATTTCGAATGTTTGTTGGTAGGTACTTCTTTTATAGAAAAATTATTACCGACGTAGTATTAAAAACCCCAGAATTATATCGTATTAATTAATCATAATTAATAATAATTATTATTAATAATAAATACGAATTATCAATACCTAACAATAAATTATAATAATTTTCAGTAGGTTTATTTCATATTTAGATAGAGTTTGTTCCGTAGAATTTTTTAAGACCATCCGCAGCTTTGTACGACCATCCGTTCGTTCACAATGACGGCTCAAAGGTTGAGCCTGTCGACGCGATCTTGAATCAAACGGTTGAAATACAGGTCGACTCGATTTTCATACTAAGTAGCTGTTTAGAACATCATATGGTTTTAGTGATGTCGAGTTTGTTGTTCTGAGGTACGTTTCGTGCTACGGAAATGAAGGTAATTTCGAATGTTTGTTGGTAGGTAGGTACATACTTCTTTTATAGAAAAATTAAAAAGTATTAAAAACCCTAGAATTATATCGTATTAATTAAATACAAATTATTAACATTTAACAATAAATTATAATAATTTTTGCTAGGTATCTACTTGATAAACTTATTAATAATTAGTGATAATTCATAATAATAATTAATCTAACATTAAATGTTAATCTAAATTAATCTAAATTTTAGGATCTAGACATTTAGAACTAGTGATCTAGACAGAAGGGTGATCTGTAAATTCTTGACACAACGGTTCATTATCTTCTTTGCACAGATCACCCTTCTGTCTAGATCACTAGGTCTAAATGTCTAGATCCTAAATGTTAGATTAATTATTATTATCAACTATTTCTCATTGCAAACCTGTTCATTGTGTACCCAAGATCCTTCCCTAAAAGACCTGGCAGCGGGAAATATTATTCAACATGGTTTGAAAAGGGAAAAACAAGTTTTGTAAAAAATCCCATTGCTCTAGGTAGTAGTCGATACCAGTGACCAACATTTTCTTCAGTAGTCGACATGGTTTTGCACTAGTAGTCGACCTACATGTGTTAGAAGTCGACAGTATCACTTGAGTCAGTAGTCGACAGGTTTCGTCATTCCATCGTTTTCGAATTTTACGACATCTAAATAAAATACATTCAACTGTGAATCGGAACTTGAAAATAGATTAATAAGATGTAATAAAGTAGTTATCAGACTTTTTATTTGAAAACAGCTCATTATCAGGCTCAAATTGCAATAAGTACTAGGTATGAAAACAATAGTCGAAAACTCATTGTCAGAAAATTGACATTACAGTTGGGCTTAGGTACCTATTTACATATTTTTTTGACATTTTCATGTCTTTGCTTTGGCACATGAATGAAACGGGAAAAATTTGTTCCCTTGATTCACCCTTTCCCTCAGATCACGTCAGAACACAAGCGACCGGCGGGTCATTACGTCAGAGCCTATGACGCACGAGCGTATGACGTAAGACGGCTGGCAGGAGGCTAACTAGTACGTCAGAGCCTATGACGCACGAGCGTATGACGTAAGACGGCTGGCAGGAGGCCAAAAAGTACGTCAGAGCCTATGACGCACGAGCGTATGACGTAAGACGGCTGGCAGGAGGCCAACAAGTACGTCAGAGCCTATGACGCACGAGCATATGACGTAAGACGGCTGGCAAGAGGCCAACAAGTACGTCATAGCCTATGACGCACGAGCGTATGACGTAAGACGGCTGGCAGGAGGCCAACAAGTACGTCAGAGCCTATGACGCACGAGCGTATGACGTAAGACGGCTGGCAAGAGGCCACTAGTGCGTCAGAGCCTATGACGCACGAGCGTATGACGTAAGACGGCTAGCAGGAGGCTAACTAGTGCGTCAGAGTCTATGACGCACGAGCGTATGACGTAAGACGGCTGGCAGGTGGCCAACAAGTACGTCAGAGCCTATTACGCACGAGCGTATGACGTAAGGCGGCTGGCAGGAGACCAACTAGTGTGTCAGAAGCTATGACGCACGAGCGTCAAGGGGAAGGGGTTCAAAACGAATTTTGGTACGACATGGTATGACTATGGTATGGTATATTATTGTATGTATGATTTAGTATAGTACAGTACGGTATGATAGGAAAGAAATGGTATGAGTACGGTGAGAATATGGTATGGTGCCGATTTGCAACACAGTCTGGTATAGACAGAAGGGTGATCTGCACAAGGAAGATGATAAACCGTTATGTCAAGAATTTGCAGAGTTTTTATTTAACGAGCGCTCGAAAATCCAGCCAGAAATAATCAATAATGGCGTAAATCGATAGGAAAATCTTTGATTTAATGGATCGATCTAATTGAACATCAATCTATGTCCTTCCAAAAAATGGGGTTGTGGGAATGTTTTGCAGTGAACAAAAGGGGAGTTTTCACTTTTAAACTATGAAGCTGAATTCTGAAAAATCAATTGGGTATTTAGAGTTGAGGCGTTTATCCTTAACAGGGCAGCGTATGAGTCATAAAAATATTCTACTGGAATGGCACCTACTCATTATACATAGCTCTGTTAAATATACAGTTCAATATTCAGTTTAAATGAAGAGCTGTCGTCCATTGTGTATCAAAATCAAATCGTACCACAGGTTATTTCTTCACCTCAAGAAAAACGACTCGATGAAGAAATATGTTAGAAGGGGGAGAATGATGAAAAGCGGCTTGAGAAGGGCGAAACTCGTGAATGTATTCTGCCGGATGATGGTTGTGATATATCTACAGATTTTCTTTCCCTCCTCCCAAACCATTTTAACACGAAAGGAATAGGTGGGAAGACGCTCGAAGGGCCTTCTGAGATAATGAGAAAATCTTCCCCGTGGTTTATGGTCGCACTTAAAGTTTCACGATTATGAGGAGTAATGACGTCTATTCGGGAAACGTTAGGCCCTACAGGTTTTGCCCTCGCTTTTCCTTGGTGAATCATTCACGAGGCTGACAACGATGGTTGTTCATGCATTTCCAAGCAAGAGGGTAAGTGCTATACAATACAAGCGTCGAGTGTCTTGAAAATCCCTGAAAGGGATGAGGAAATTATATAGTTGATACCGAGAATGGTACAAAAGGCAATGACTTCTTTGGACTCTCGTGATTGATTTATTACGCAGACCAATCTTCATCCCAAGAATAACTTGAGGTCTGCTACCTCTCTTTCCTGTTTTTCTTTCTAGTGTTGCCATTGAAGCTGCCATTTATGATTATTATAGAAAAAATGTAAAATACTCACAACCGATCTAAACGGTGGTCTGAATCGAACTAAGATATATCTTAGTTATATTTATATATACGAATTATTTTATGTTAATACTTACCTATAAATGAAGGATGTTTCAAAGGTAGAGGGATTTGTTTTCATTTCACTAGAATCTTGTGTTTACATAATTCGATCTAATCCTATTTGGCTCCTAATCTTACTTCCCAATTTTGACTTAAGCTCTCTTATAGGGTATTCTTAATACAGCAGTTTTCCCCACAGTATGGCGTAGAGTTATGAAAGTTGAAAACATATTTTCTTCGTCGATTTCAATAGTTCATTATCGAGGATTATGAACCATTAAAGGGAAATAAGAAGTCATTCGGAGAAGGTGGAATTTTGGTTCATTCAATGATTTAATAACTCTGCAAAATCTTGACACACCGGTCTATCATCTTCTTCGTACAGATCACCTTTCTGTCTGTATCACTAAATGATAGATCATAATATTAATCATTATTATCAAGTAGGTAGTGTAAATTATTATTGATTATTGTGGGTTATCAATAATTTCTCTAGTTCCTACCTACTTTCTGTCCCTATTGAATTCATTTACAGAAAGTGATGCTATTTCATGAAATCTACTGTATTGTAATGTATCAAATTGTGAAGAGAAGAGTGAGAAAAGAAACTCTTGCAGTTTAATGATCATTAGGTCCTCGGTTTTTACGTCACTCTTTTTTCCTCTCGCCCGTTCAAGTTCCTAAATGATAAAATATCAGAGAGAAAAACAGATGGAAAAAGCAGAGAGATGCAAATTCAGCGAGACGGTAATGATGATAATGAAAAATCACACAAAGACGAAAAAAAAAAGGTTAGGAATTCTTATTGTGGAAGGGTGGAGGGTGATGAATGGGAGCCGCGGATTGATGAGACTCTGAATAGAGGTGTAGGTGGCTGACAACTCCGGGATGTTCGCATCACCGGTCCCCCAGCATCACTAGGCGATCAGGTTGCTGGACAATGTTGCGGCAAAGCGTTAATGCGTCCAATGGCCAGGTATGGATGGAAGTCCCCCTCAGGCGGGCGATGGACAGGGGCGAGGGTATCTCACGGGATTACCTCCTGCAAATGTGATCGTCGATTGAGGGCTATGGCAAGGGATGCGATAGGGGAAAACGGGCCCCCGGGAAGAGCTGCAGATGGAAATTACGTTCAATCTGACTTGATGGCTCCCTCTGATTGCCTTCAAGCCTAATTTGTTTCGTTCCCTCGACAGTTTACCGCTGACTGCCGTCATCAATCAATTGATACAATGGATACGGCTCATTCAAAAGAATTAATTCATGATAGGAATCCGAGCTAAGGCAATCAGTGAAGTCGAATCATACTCCTGTGGTTTCAAAATGGTAACCACCTTCAGATATGTTTTGAAACCAAATTGACCTGAGTTATTGCCTTCAAGGATCGTATGTGATGATGAGACAACCCTGAGGCCATTTGGTTTATTCGAAATTCTCTCCGATTTTAGCGGAATGGCGAAAACAAAAAATAACCCATCGAATCTTGATATCAACATGAACTGCCCCACAATAGGGGCCGCATCAACAAAGTTTGACTGCTGTGAAGTACAGCGAAATTTCGTTGCAAACCCAGACAATATTCGATACATAAATTGATCAATCTGAAAAATGAAAAGGTGAAAAAGTGTGCTGAAATTGAGAGGATTTCCAACTAGACATGATCTGGCTGCTGACGGTCCTCCTAAACCTATCAGTAGTAGGGAAATCAGTAGGAAAATGGGAAACAGTTATTTGGTTGCTGGTAGAGGTGGGGTATGTATTAATAACAAACCAATTACCCAAACTTGAACCGTTTTAATTATGTGGTTTGTGACTTCAATAACTTTTCAATAATTGGTTGGGGGCAGTTTGAGTGAGTTACATTGAAAATTCGATCATTAGGTCATGCTGCATGCCTGGCGTGAGATGTAGACAGTGTTTTCACTCCTTGAGCATTAATCTTCATCTTGCCTGATACAGAGTACAGAGTTTACCCACACACACTGACGCCCTTCGCAGCTCATCATTTTCCTTATTACCCTCGATGGAAAGAGGCGGCCTGGAAAATCGCCGCGTTTTGTGAACCAGGCCTTCAACACGGAGGATGATCCGCGAGGCGGTAGTTACTAGGTACACAAAAGACGCCGCAGCCCGCTCCAAGGGGTTTCTGAAGAGTCGAGAATGATTGATATGTGGGTATTACATGGAGGGATCATCCCTCCACCTCTCCGGAACGGGTGAAATCCGAGCGGTAATGCGATAAGGCTCTGGAAACGGTTTTCCTTGGGTTCGCTCCCTGCGTTTCCCATCCGAGGCCATTCATCGCGTCCGTCTCAAAAGGCAACGGCCCGTGCAAACTGCAACGTTTCCTTTCTAGAGATTGTTTTTGTGAGAATGAGCAGCCTCGGGGTCTGAAAACCTCCAATCGAGATCTGCAAGACTAACAAAGGCTTTGTGGAATTCTTCCATCCATGAACTTGAATATGAGGGGAAAAATTCACAATGCTACAATCCCACAGGTGGCCATTTCTTTCACCATTTACCGATCCTGAAATATTGCTTCCACTCTCCCTGGGGTACCAACTCGTGCCAGGTGTGTCCTGCTCGCCAAAATAAATAAATAAATCCTATCGGGTAGCTTATGCTCTACTTCCCACCACCTTAAAACTGCAACTGTATGGTTATCTATTACCTGATATAACTCTGAGTTTGTGAGCATAACCACCTCATACCCGTAAAGGACTTGTATCATTATAATAACGTGTATACTCGTAGATAGGAAAAATATAGCATGGAACGCTATGCACTATAAGATTGACACCAGTTATCGGAATTTGATATCCATGCTTCAAAACGGACGTTGGAAGGACATAGCTAGGCTTCAGCTGGTTTGAACCGCATAACCCAGCATTATGTACTGTTTTGGATAGCACAAGGGTGGGGTATACTAAAAGATTCCTTATTACTCAAGGCAACAAAACCTTTATTGCGGCTCAAGCTCGTAGGTACTTATGAGTAAAATGAATGAAAATAAAATGAGTTAAGGAGCTCCTTGCTAACAGTTATTTTATTTTATAAGATATATAAAAAATGTTGAAATAAACATTTTTGAGTGCCACTTCTGCTGGGCTCAAATAATTATTAAATTATAGGTAACGTCTGACCGTTTTCGGGCGAGCTTCACGCGCGTGTCTACGTTGCGGATGCGTGACGAACGACGGCACCTGCTGGCGATGGACGATGTGTGATGCGAAGAGATGATGCAGAGAGATGTGAAGAAAAGATGATAAGAAAGATGATACGGTGCTGCTGGCTACCCGGGGTACCTACGATACCTACCCGGAGTACCTCGAATAATTGAGATGAGGGCAATCCATAAGTATGTCAGTGCAGCATGGGCATGTATAGAGGGGCTCGTAGTACGTACTTACGTCGTCAGACAAGATCCAGACTAAAGAGGCGGTGTTCGGGATTCTGATGACCCGTAGATGATACACTCGAGCAGATGATAATAATCAGTTTGTCAGGTGGGATTCTGATGACCCAAATGCAAAGATGTTTTAGGGCTGAAGAGAGACTGCTGGCGAAATCGTGGATTGTGACGTCATGAGGGGGGATAGGATCATTCGCGATGTATCCTGATACAGTTGTCTTGGGATCACGCACCACCGACACCACTAATCCACGCACAACATCACAACACAACATGATACGAGCTCGTAAATAAAACAAAGTACACTTGGGCACTACCATTATGTACTTGCATTTGAGAGAAATTTTCTTGTATTCCGAAGAATGGCCCACCTAATGATGTGTGAGTAAAGTAACTTGTTCCAAAACTGGACAACACCAGGAGCATTCCAGTCTTAATTCGATCAGTTTTTTGAGACGGAATTAGAGAAATACAGGTGTGTCTGGAACGTATGAAGACGATGAAGGTCTAATAAATAAAAATTTTAATTTTTGGAATTTTTATCGCCTACTGCTCCATTTAATCTTACGTATAGAGGATACTTTCTAATGATTTATCTCCTATTCCTAGTGCATTGTAATATTACCATCGAACCACCCTTACTGAAAATTTGAACCATGAATTCCTTTCACAGACGTGAGTCCAATTATTTAAACGTACATACATTAGATTAAGGTGGAACTTTTTTGGTTGTTTGTCAAGCATTTATTTAATATTTATTTAACATAACAACGAGTTACAACGGAGTTATTGCAGGTGAATATATAGTTATTTGGATTGCACATATTTACGCACATCAATCATGGTGAAGGTCCATTGATAATCAACAGACTAATCGAACGTCGTCATCGTGATGATAAGTCCAAGGGACTTGTAACATGGAACATTTCCCAACTCCGGAAGGAAATCAGATCGTCAATATTGGGCCCATATCTTTGGGTCAAATTGATTACCATCCGGTTCTGCCATGATCTAATCTTTCTAGGGAAGCCGAGCGGGGGAGGAAAAAGGTCTCGCGAAATAAGGAAATCAGGTTATCCCGCAATTCCCTGAACCTTATCAGTGGGCACGAAGAACGGGGATAGCCGGACCCCGAATGAGGTATAACTGGGGATGAGATTGTTCGAGAAAAAAAATTGAGGGAATAAAGATCGACTTTCCGAACATAAATCAGAAAAGGTAAAATAGTAACTTTTCCTCTCCCAGGCTCCATAATTGCCTCGTACCAAGGTATTTTTCCACCTACTGTGCGATCCGCGGATTATAAAAATGAGATTAGTCACCCGATAAATCCGGAGTTACATAAATTTCTCCTTCCTCTTGAATCGACTATTATACGAATAGTTGAATGGACTAAATTTATTACTTGGATCGAGCGAATTAATTGAACCGGAGTGTGCAAGCCATGACCATAACCTTTTAATTGGGGTTTCAGAGTATATTTATGAGAACAAGGTTCGTATAAAGGCGATTTTCTCCTGATTATTATTACTGTAAGGCACTCACTCATAATACAATCTGAACTTTTTTTCACTTCTAGCAGTCAATTTTTTATCAAAGGTATTAGAAATTGAAGATCTTTATCTACATTTCCTAACGAATAGTGTTGGAATACACGCCACGCAATACAATACCCAATTGAATATAGAGTTGGTCTTTTTTTTCCACAAATGTCAACATCAATGTCTGAATAGTGAATAACTGTCTGTATAGACCCAATCAATGCGGTGATGTTCAGAAATTGACCGCCAATATGTTTACAGCCAAAATCATTCGTAGCTGCAAAACAGAAACTTTCTCATCAATCGACATTAGTAACAAATTGATATTTGGTTTAGATCGCATTACTGCAGTAATTGCATTACTGTTAACAATTATTATTGACTGTCAATGGCTTACCCATCACTCCCCAGCTAATACCCACATCCGCACAGTCCAATATTTACGTTGTTACGGAACCCCCCTATTTTGGACCTGGCCTTGTCGATGGTGAAGTCCAAGTTTCAAAATTCAAACCGGGGAGAATTCTGACCATAAACCATAAAACGCCTCAACTCACCAAAATATTGAGTTGAGGCGTTTTACCTACAAAAATTTACAACCTTTTCCTAAGAAAACATAACATATTATGTTTGATTGAGTTGTTTGCGTGGTGACTGCCTCACGAGCAAGTTGAGGCATTTTACCTAAACAAACAATCCCGAAATGGAAGCTGGACATTTTAAAATAGCCTTAACTGCAATTAATCGATTATACATCGATTAATTTGCGATTTGAATTTTGAGTTGAGGTGTTTTACCTTTACAGGGCAGCGCAGTCCTGTGAACGTTCGAATTATACGAACATTGTAATATAATAATGTTCAAAGGAGAGGAATTAATCAAATGCGATTATATGAACCAGAAACCGCAAAGAAAATTGGAATGAAAAAAAAACTGCTTAGATAATATGAAATTACGGTATTCAAAGATCGCATTTATTTACACCGCTGAACAATGATATTTTGGTTATCCTAAAGTTCAGTCGGGTTGAATGAGCTTGATAGAAGCAGAACGATCCTGTAAATTTGTGTGGACCATGAAACTTCTACATCCCCATGTATTTCTAGAGTTTATCTCGATTTGCTGAAAATATATATATTTATACAGCGCTTTGTGTTATTACTACTGAGGTTTCCAACATCTGGCTCCTTCGAATCTTTCCCACGGGAAAGTCGTTCCCGACCGTGCAAAATTTTCGACCGATTCTCTAACTTTTTCTATATTTTCCCCTTGAAAGGGGAAATTAAACATTCAAATTCCAAAAACGTAGATGGAAGTAGACTGTGAATATCTCGGTGAAATCGACTCGAGGCGCTGAAAACGGAGCCACCGTGTGCTGAGAACCCTCCTCACGCACCGTATTACCGACACCACGTGTAAAGTGTATCAAGTGACCCGAGTAATCACACTATCTACTTGGAAGGTTCTTTCCTCAACCGCTTATCTAGAATAGGCCGCTATATTTCTCTACGTAATATATTTGATTCATAAATCCACTTTCTTCGGCGTTCAGTTGATATGTATCAGCAGTTCTTGTTAATATTATTATATATTACGGTCCATATCGTCGGCTTACAGGAGAAACTAATCAAGTCAAAAAACACAGTTTCGAGAAATTTAAGTTCGAAGTTCTCCTGATTTTAGAAGTTGGATTGCTTTGGCTCGAAAATAGCAAGAGAAACCTAATTTGAGCCAGTGGTCCTTCATGTTGTTTTATTTATACCACAACCTATCTGAATCACGTAAGATGTACTAAATGTAGTAAAATTGCAATTTTTCTGAAAAGTGCACATGACTTAATGAATTTATCCAGACTACGATGACTTAATGAATTTCTCCTGGATACAAATTTGATATAGCACGACTTAGTTATTTTCTCTTTGCCGTTTTTGGATGTTTAACCATTGAAATACCTCAGAATAACTCATTTTAACAATTAATAATAATTGGGTCATTCTTTAAATTACAATAAAATGTAATAATTTTGTATTTTGTGATGGAATATTTATCACATAGCCGCTTATATAATCTTTATCGACATAGTTACTTTAATATGTTGGTGGGTTATAATCTTAGTTACATAGCTTCTTAGCGCAGTATACATGTAAAATTTACTTAATACTTTATCGACATAGTTACTTTAATACGAGTATGTTGGTGGGTTATAATCTTAGTTACATAGCTTCTTAGCGCAGTATACATGTAAATACTACGCGAGGCCTACGTGATATTCAAAGTTACTCGAATATGAGGACATTCATGTTTCATCAACCACCCGTTATTGTACAACTTCCAATTTCTTGTACAATTTCTGCAGTTTTGCAAAGTAATGAGTGATAAATGTTGTGGCATTTCGTATTCGTGTTTCTGACAATGTTTCATGTCTGAGATAGAATCATTTCTCCGTGTGGTCTTTGGTTTGACGACACTAAAGATCCTATTGGACGAATCATTCAAGTAAAATCGAGGGCTTTCATCAACAGTAATTTTGATGAATAGACCACCGGCGGCTTCTGCTAGTTATCTGCCCTTAGCAAGTGTGGTTCGTCAAAAATTAGCTGTACTTCCAAAACGCATAAAGTCACTTAGTGAATTTCTCCAGTATAAATTCGACAAAAAAAAAAGATCTCATAACGACGCCATTCATAAGAACATGAAAATTAATGTAGGTAGCATATTAATCCGAATTTCGCCAAAAATTGACTTAATGAGAATTGACAGGAGAGTATGCCGACGGTATACGCCTGTATCTACTCCTGTACGCCTGTGTCTATTAGGCAGATCGAAGATGAAGGCTACAAGTCGTTATGCTTCAGGGCAAGTTCAGGGCATGTCATACACAGTTTTAATCGAAGATTTGAAGAATCCCAACACTCAAGTAACACAAGAAGGAGCCATACAAGCCTCTCTCTGAGTTTTGAACCGCCTCTCGTGAGTCTGGTGATCTACTTGAATGCTCTCTTCTTTATCAGTTTGATACTGCAAAGTGGAATGTATTTATGAAAAAGTACGAATCATAATTATCAAAAATCCTCAGTCGTACAGTAGGTATGGCTATAAGAGCGAATTTTCGAAGAAAAGCCAGTAAAATTTTACTGGCTTTTTTAATAACTTTTTTTTTCTTTTTTTTGCCGAGTAACACCTCAGTTTATAGATTTGTCAACGCTGAACAGGATGGTGGATTCGAAAATTTGCTAAAAAACGGCATTAGAATACAATAATTGTATTGTGAATTATTCATGTTTGGAAGTTGTCACTTACAGATGCACAGACAGTCCAAATTGAGCGTAACTGTAGGAGCGTAACTCATCGGAGCCACAAGAAAAGTTTTGAAACCATTAACTGTTTGAAAACAGGGTTGATAAGTATCGTTGAGTTGGTCATAATTCGATAACTTCGAAGAAACTCTGTGACGCCCCAAATTGAGTATACTCATTAAGCGATGGTGATGTGTTTCTTGTGGAGCGGAATATAATCGCAAAAACGTCTGGATGGATAATTACGAGTCAAGTTTTGTGGTTGATGAGTACAGTCGAATCCGGAATGAGGGTTTGAATGGCGGCAGCATATTAGGCGAAATGACGGTGCGGGAGGGGAGGAGAGGGAGAGGAAGGAACTTCAGAGGACTAAATTATCGACGATGAGGGTGGCCAGGACACAAAGCAGAAGACGGCGGAGGATAAGAACGGACGGAGAGCTCTGAAGGGCAATTAGAAGCGCCGTTCAATTGTGGCCATTCGCCATTTACCCTCGGCCTGCCATCAGGGATCCGCCCGAAGACCAGTTGTAATGGCATAGGAAACTCTTAGAGGAAGACGATCCACCCGAGAGACGGATTGTGGATTTGGCCAATTATTTCACTATGGCATCACGGATTATTGAGTTTTAATTCATAGAAAGGACATAAGGTGTATAAGTACCTTATTTTGTCAGAATGAATTCAACTACTACGGATGTGTGGGAAGGTGTTTCGATGCCATGATAAATGATGGGTTGGTTGCAGTAGATCTCGAGGGGTACTTCTCAAAAAGACAAAGCAATCTTCGTATGACTATCACAAGACACCAACCAAACATGATGGCATTATGGGCTCCTGTGAATACTTGGACCCGTTGGTTTGCTGAAGAAACGGTTTGTGTAACATAAGGCCCGATTCTCACATAAGTTAGTTAGTGTTAGTTAGGCATGGCTAATAAAGTTATTTATGGGTAATAGGTTATCGAGTAACAGCCGTCTGGTAGTAGGTTGTGGTATTAGGTTATTTCGGTAATAGGTTACCGGCGATTCGAGAACCTTTCCTGAGCCCAACAAGAACTGGGTTTCCAGTCCCCCAAGTCCAACCCAGTCCGTGTCGGGCTCTGGAAAGGTTCTCGAATCGCCGGTAACCTATTACCAAAATAACCTAATACCACAACCTATTACCAGACAGTCGCTGTTTCTCGAAAATAACCCAACACTCACTCAAATAACTTGTCGACACTTATAACAACAGTCAACACCTTTCACGCATTCGTTTTCCGTAACCTGGTATTGCCTGGTATTACCTCGAATAATCCCAGCCAACCTATTATCATGGAATTCCGAATGGCCGGCGACAAAGAGGCCCTCAAAGGCCTTTCCACCAAGTTCTATAAAAAGTTATTCCAGTAATAGGGGTTTTCTGGTAATAGGTTATCTGGTATTAGGTTACGTTAAATATTCCCCACCCCTAAGAGGTGCGCGTTTCCAAACTGACTCGAGCACGTGATGCACCTCCTACGTAGGAATTGGACCATTTACTCGTATTAACATGGAAGGGGCATCGAAGCGGCGAACCTCTCACATCGCCTGCACCGCGATAACATGAACAGAACTGTCTTAAATATCAATTATGGCCCCAAAGTGTAGTGTTATTCCACTGCCTGTAAATGAATACCGTACAAAAACAACGAGGAATTTGCAAAACCAGTTTTTACGCTATGGCAAACCATGAGGCGAGCGAGTTTTGATTCGTTTGTCAGTAATTGAAGGAACTAATTTTATTCAAGATGGAGCAAGTTTTTCCCGCGCATGATTCAACTAACGAGCGGTGCTGTAAATGAAGTGTTGGACGTGAAACAAAGGGATGTAACTGAATCCTGATGGCACGGTATTTAATCAAAATGAAACTGCTTCTGTAATTCCTCTTCAGAATTTCAATTAGTGGCGGACTTATTGGGTTTCAAGTTGAATGTTTACACAGTATCAAAATACCGCCAACAATAACAACAACAAAAACTCTGCAAATTCTTGACACAACGGTTCATTATCTTCTTGTACAGATCACCCTTCTGTTTAGAATCTAAACTTTAGATCATTAGGTCTAAATGTCTAGATCCTAAATGTTAGATTAATTATTATTATGAATTATCACTAATTATTAATAATTTTATCAAGTACCTAGTGAAATTATTATAATTTATTGTTAGGTATTAATCATTTGTATTTATTATTAATAATTATTATTATTAATTATGATTAATTAATGCCTTATAATTCTGAGGTTTTTAATACTACGTCGGTAATAATTTTTCTATAAAAGAAGTACCTACCAACAAACATTCGAAATTACCTTCATTTCCGCAGCACGAAACGCACCTCAGAACAACAAACTCGACATCACTTAAGCCATATGATGTTCCAAAGAGCTTGTTAGTATGAAAATGGACCTGTATTTCAACAGTTTGAGTCACGATCGTGTTGTGAGGCACAATCTTTGAGCCGTCATTGTGAACGAACGGCTGGTCCTACAAAGCTGCGGATGGTCTTAAAAAATTCTACGGAACAAACTCTATCTAAATATGAAATAAAAAACATACCGTTCTATATGAATTTTTCGAGATATGAGATTTTCAAAATTTCAAAATTCGTTTTGAACCCCTTCCCCTTGACCTAGGGTTATGAAAAGTTTCGAGGACCATTGTGGGGCTGGTCCAAACCCAGAAACCAAATTTCGTAATTTTAACTCAACGCTAACTGGGCAAAGTGGCGCGGACGGCGGACGGCGGACGGCGTACGGCGTACGGCGTACGGCGTACGGCGGACGGACGGATTTTTTTTTATTCGATTTTCTGAATCTACGTATCTTGAAACGTAAACCAACAAATTTTGAGGGGGGGTTAAAAATTTTTTTTCTTTGGGCGATTCCAATGGTTCATTATCGAAGATAATAAACCAAAATGCGAAGCGTCTCAAAACCACCGAAATAATTCCATTGAACTCATCGAACAAGAACCCTCATAGAAACTTATGAATTCAGTTCCTTTTAATGTTTCCATCTCAATGGTTAACATTTTCATTTGCACGCTGGTTGTAGTGTCGACGGGAAAGTGTATGCATGTGAAATTATTATGGTTTTGTAGGTGATGTGCTGCCCTTTGAATATGTAATGCCAGCTTTTGATTGCCTCCCAAGTTCCCTGCACTCATACACGGTTTTAATAGTAATCTCAAAACTTTGACATGCTCCCGCATGAAAATTTACCTTTTTCAAGGTGTATATCATAAAATCTACATGAGATATTTCATAATTCGAACCGTAGACGTTATATAGCCTGCTGGGATGCCAGCAGGAGTTGATTTTCGTTTGGAGTGAATTCGTAGGAATTTCGCTGTTTGAAAAAGACCTCCTCTAGCCCATCTGGCTGCCCTGAAAAGCGGAGGCACTTGAGTAATGTGGTAGACCGCACGTTAATAAATGAGTAGAATAAACAGGATCCTGAGGCCGTCAGGAAGGGGCCCCTGTAGTTGGGTTTGGAGTCCTTAGTAAAACACTGAAGTCGACTACGAGCTCCGACCAAACGCTCTTTTCTCGTTGAACCCTCGGAAGTTTCGGAAGGAAACCTCTGGTATTTGAACGTTGAACGAGTCAATCTTCCGTGCGTTTTGCCCGGCCTGCAATTTTACAATCCTGGTATGAATACGGAGAATCCTTCTCCTTTCCGTACCGGTTTAGTTTAGTCGTTGGCGCGATTTCAACAATGTGAGCGAAAGCTTCAACATTACCTATGTAAGTGATCCGAGTTTCGAGTGGTCGGATTTACCCAAAACTTTTGGGCCAAAATGTAAGGCAGGCTCGTGATAACTCAGTATCGCCCACAAAAAGTTTAGGTATGTTGATTTCATCAACAATTTAAAAGGAGAGGATGTCCATGTGATGAGCAATGGGTTGCCAAGCACTGTCGATGCTTACTAGCGTTCACATCTCTACAATAAATAAAATTCCCTAAACCACAGATCACATACATATAGATTATTTGGACAGACAGAACTCATCACATATCTGTGGTTTGGGGGATGTTTTTGAGATGCGGGCGCTAGCGAGCATCTAGAGTGCTTGGCAACGCATTGCTCATTAACACATCCTCTCCTCAATTTAAACTACTTTTTGAACTACTACGTTTTGTCTTTGTTAACCGTTCGTTGCTAACCGTTGGATTCAAAACACTCAATATTTCTCGTATGACTCCATTTAGGAAATTTCGCAACTGAAGGCTATTTCTTCCTTTGATCACTTCATACATTCGCGGAGATACCACGACCGCCCCTTACATTTGTGTATTTATTAATTTCAAATAATATGGGAGGGGGGTGGGGCAATCTCACGCAAATATAAGAAAGAGACGGCGGTGGACATCACAATACCAGGACATCACGTGGATGCTTTCCAACTTCAGCTTTCTGTGCAGCATAGGACAATAATCTTGCGGTGAATACCCGAGAATCTAGAACCCGTTGATCAGGATTTCTAGCACGATACTGGTGCTGTGCATTGCCATCGCATAACCCGTACACGAAATGAGTATCTGCATACTCTCGGTTAGTGAACCGTGCCATTTCTAACATCAAACTGCATTGGGAATAACTTTCCATTAACGTTGTTGCTCAAACAGATGGATACACGAATTTTTAATGCGCTAATTTTGAATGGCTTATTTACCGTTCAGGGTCACTAGTCCCTTTGACGACAAAACATCTTTAAATCGCCTAACTTTTTTCAAGTATTTTAACTTGAATTTTTTATGAAAGAAACAAGATAATCCCAAAGTTTTTATGTTTTCAAATTCGTTTATGTTTGAGCTGATGTTATGGTCATTAGATGGTTCTTTCAAGAATCAAAATGCTCTAATCTTATGTATAATATTTTCTGTTAGACAATTTAACGCTGATTCCGAAAAACCCTTTAAAAAATCATATCTCGCGAACGGATTGAGATAAAAATATGCGTTTGCCGGGATCTTATTCCATTTTTGGTTTATTATCTTCGATAATGAACCATTGGAATCGCCCAAAGAAAACATTTTTTTAACCCCCCCTCAAAATTTGTTGGTTTACGTTTCAAGATACGTAGATTCAGAAAATCGAATAAAAAAAAATCCGTCCGTCCGCCGTACGCCGTCCGCCGTCCACCGTACGCCGTCCGCCGTACGCCGTCCGCGCCACTTTGCCCAGTTAACGTTGAGCTAAAATTACGAAATTTGGTTTCTGGGTTTGGACCAGCCCCACAATGATCCTCGAAACTTTTCATAACCCTAGGTCAAGGGGAAGGGGTTCAAAACGAATTTTGAAAATTTGAAAATCTCATATCTCGAAAAATTCATATAGAACGGTATGTTTTTTATATCATATTTAGATAGAGTTTGTCCCGTAGAATTTTTTAAGACCATCCGCAGCTTTGTACTACCAGCCGTTCGTTCACAATGACGGCTCAAAGATTGTGCCTCAGAACACGATCGTGAATCAAACTGTTGAAATACAGGTCCATTTTCATACTAACAAGCTCTTTGGAACATCGTATGGCTTAAGTGATGTCGAGTTTGTTGTTCTGAGGTGCGTTTAGTGCTACGGAAATGAAGGTAATTTCGAATGTTTGTTGGTAGGTCTTTTATAGAAAAATTATTACCGACGTAGTATTAAAAACCCCAGAATTATATCGTATTAATTAATAATTATTATTATTAATAATAAATAAGAATTATTAATACCTAACAATAAATTATAATAATTTTCAGTAGTTACTTGATGAAATTGTTAATAGTTAGTGATAATTGATAATAATAATTAATCTAACATTTAGGATCTAGACATTTAGACCTAGTGATCTAGACAGAAGGGTGATCTGTACAAAGAAGATAATGAACCGTTGTGTCAAGAATTTGCAGAGTTTTTGATGTAGTTTTACGCAACGACGAGCGGATCACCCTGTATTATCACAACGATTCTTCAAGTACCATAATAATTATAAAATTATAATTCAAATTTACTCACATTTGAAGGGAAATTAGTTGACTCAGGATTACCGTATATAATAATTTTATTATAAGTTTATATACCTAGCCATAGTCAATTAAGTTCCCCTCAAATTTGAGTAAATTTGAATTCCTGTAAAGTTGATACAATAACAAATGTGAGCAGGGATGTCTAATACTCACATGGGGTCTTTTTGAGATGTTTGAGGCAGTTGCAAGAGTATATTTTAGGTAACATTACCTATATTCAGTTGGAGTATTTGCGTAGTCAATAGGGTGAAATGCTGCACGAGCGCAAAGTATCCGCTCCTCTGATTGAATTGAAACGTATGTTGCCCTTACTGTCGACTTCTCCTCAACAACACTCGATTACTTTAAAATCTGAAGAGTAAAAATTTGTGAAAATTTCCACAGAATTGGGCCGTTTGGTTCAACATGAAATGTAATCAGTTTCCGAATGAACGATCTTTAAGGATCCATCGCCTGGAAAACCTCTCAATTATAGAACCCCATTGTTTGTTTAAACTTTAATCCTTGTTTAGAATTCCTTACGTTTTTTCTCGTTTTTCTCTCTGTTTCATAACGTGTTAAATCGCCCTTTCAAAACTGTATATGTGAAGCACGCTCCGGCTTATAACGCGTCGCGCGCTCTTCACAAAAGTGAAATATAGTTACACTCGAGTAATTCTTTTCATGCGAAAGTCTCTAAGAAAAGGCTAAAGAGATAAATAGACCCCCTTATAACCCTTCAACGCGTTTATTTAGCAGAAAATCTATTGCCTAAATTGCTTTTTCAGCGGTTTATTTATTCTTTTTTTTCCTCACTCGCGGAATCGATCACTAAAAATCTTTCCCGGCACCGTTTTCTCTTTTAATCCCCATCTGTTGCTCGTCAAACAATTTTTTTTAAAATAACTTTCCCTTGGAGTCTACTGGAGGACGAGTGAAAAATAAACATAGCCAATGAAGAAATGTCACTCACTTTTATGTTCAGAAAAATCTAAAGGCTCATCTCATCGATTTCGAAGACTGACACATATTTAGAATAATATGTATGTATATATATTCTAAATTTTGTAGGTGCTCATAAATTGTATATATTATATACAATTTATGAGCACCTACAAAATTTAGAATATATATACATACATTTCATACAAATATATTTCAATGTAGGTATATAATTTTCAATTTGTTGACGTAGTTGAGTGTGCACTATTGTAGAGCATCAAGAGTAGGGATTGATGGGCCGAAGCTCAGATGATATGTTATTGATATGCCAAATAAATATCGATTATTTAAAAAAATATAATGGATAATGTCGTACAAAAAATCTGAACAATTTCAAGTCTTCAGCACAAGAGTGAAAATCTCAACGAAACGGGATAAATGTCAAAGAGTTATAAGTGGCTGAGGGACCTGGAAAAGGTTTTCTACTTTATGGGGTTAAAATGCTGGAATTAAAAAGAAAAGCAATCAGATGGCCAGATGCGCACAATGGATCGCCGCTGAGAGCTTTCCTATGTTTGCCCTCAGTAATCCGCTATGGTACCGAAGAACTGAATTGTGAGGACGAGCTTCGAAGTACAATTATCTCATCAGTCATTTGAAGTAGCACGGAGTGCATTATGGAATGGAATTTTTCATCATCTCACTCAGTCCGCTTGTTTTCAGATGACTCGGTAAAATAGGAGTATTAGATCTGTGCTTTTTAAATAAGTATTTCGAATGCACATTGGAGCATACTACCTTCACTAGCCTCAACCGTTGCTCTGGTGTAAGTACTATAAGTACTTACATGGAGAATTTCGTCACACGCGTTATAAACAGTACGGTTACAACCCGGGTCATGCAACAGCTGTCTGAAATCGTCACTAGGTGCAGTTTTCCTACTCGGACTGAAGGTTAGGTAGTGGGTTTTCGAAATGTTTAGCGTCAGCTTATTTTCCCTAAACCAAATTTGCATACACTCTTCAGCTTTATCATAACATTGGTCCCATGTCTCAGCAGCAACATAGACAATGGTGTCATTAGCGAAAATAATGAGGTTACCAGGCAACAACAATTCAGCTATATCGTTCTTATATCAAATAAACAGTACAATAACCGGATACAATACTAAACGGTACTATAAGCGGATTTCTTGTGTTTTGCGGATACGAACTTCTACAACTTTTGTCGAACTGTGTGCAGATCAACATGATTGTACGGTTTTAACGTAACCAAAAAATGATGTTGACAAAAAAAGAAAGAGTTTGGTTCGGTCTCCCATTATTCTTACATTTACACAACAGGCCTTATAGTGTTGATGTTCCTTTTGCGCATTCTCGGCACAATTATTGCAGGAAAGTGTTCTGTCCAACTCTCAGGTCTACCTACTCCTAATTATGACGACTTGAACATCAAATCATAATAGAATTTCAGAAACTTTAGTATAAAAATAGACATTACGCTGGTATGAAAGGTGTGTGGATTGCTGAAATAAAATAAATGAGGTCGTTCAATTGTTACATTATGGTGTATCTTGTTGCAGTTGCTGAGCTTCCAAGCGCAAGATCGTCGCCGCACCCAGTGCAGGTCTACGAGGGAGAAGATGTTCTTATTACTTGCGTCGTCCGGTCCTTGGGGTCAAATACCGTTCTCTGGAAGAGGGAGTCTTCTAAACCCAGATGGGAGCTCCTTACTGTAGGCCACGACCGGGCCACTGAAGACGAACGTTTCCAAGTGATTCATGACGAAGGTAAGCAGGTTGATTTCAATAATTAAGATACTACCACTGGCCGATCCCTTGTCGATGGAAACTCATGTCAGTTTATACTACAAATTACTCAAGAATGTTGGGTGTTAGAGAGTTCTGAGGCATTTCTCCTAGTTCTCGTGGATTAGTAAGAAGCACGAGCTCTGAGTGTTTGGTTGAATAGTTACCTTCTCCGTCAAATCAATATTAGCGACCACTCTGACATGTTGAGGATTCTAGGATCCTCAGTTGAAATATTTCGAAATAAGGAGAGGCAGGTGTCGAACGATAATAAGACTCTTCTGGGGGCTATATCTATTAATTTATAACACTATTAAGTCCGGATTAACTAATGAATAGCAATTTCTTACTCCAGAAGTTTCCAAGTAATTCACATAGGTAGCAATTCCACAAATGACAAGTTTTTCATCAGAGGACAAGTTTCCGATGGTAGAGGATACCTATGGACAGTCTTCCATATTTTGGACAAGGCGACAATGAATTGTATTTGGGGAAAGGCTTTCTCTAACCCAAATATCCCCTTGTCTGCAAAGATGGACATTTTTAATGCTATAGTGAGAGCCATTTTGTGCTATGCTGCTCAGGTGTGGGGAGGCTTGGAGTATAGCTCGGTCGAGGGAGTTTTGCTGCTCTTCATTAAAAAATTGTTTCATCTCCCTCAATTTGCCCCAACTTATATACTCCTCTTGGAAACAGAGTTGGACGCCCTGTCGGTTTATACATTAAAGCTGCATTTCGCCTACCTCCGGAGGGTCATGAGGATGTCTGATTGCCGACTGCCCAGAGTCGTGGCCATTGAGATGATAAGGCGTTGCAAAGGGTTCGCTGAGCGTTACGCCTCCCTCTGCGCCGAGTATGCCATCCCTGACAACTTAAGTGTTTTTGAAACACGGGTTCTCGGGTCGGACATGGAGGAACTCATTTCGGCTGTGAGAGTGCGGAAACGGTCAAACCTGCTGGCACTGGTCGAGGCTTCGGACACATTCACACTCTACCGTGAGCTTAATCCCGCTGTAAAGTGCGCCAGTTTGGTGCATGATGCCGGCTTGCCATTGAGGGTGGCCCGATGGGCTTTCAATGTACGCGCAGAGTCCTTAAACCTGAACGCGAAGCCGTACGACTCTGGGAGAAATGAGGAATGCGCACTCTGCAACCTGCACGAACGAGAGGATATATTCCACTTCCTCTGCCAATGCCCCGTCCTCTCTGAGTTTCGACGGTTTTCCAAGAACACATTGACCCGCAGCGAGGCAATCCGGATTCTAGACGGACCTGACTGGACGAGGCTGGAAGTTTTTGTGCTTCGGCGTGGCGCTATAGGTCCTTCCTAGTCAGGGAATTTAATTTTTAACTTTTTTAATCCATTTAT
The DNA here is from genome assembly GCA_963920205.1 of Stenodema calcarata. NCBI lineage: Eukaryota > Metazoa > Arthropoda > Insecta > Hemiptera > Miridae > Stenodema > Stenodema calcarata. The sequence goes on from OY986052.1 coordinate 7,019,436, forward strand.
TTTCGTTCAAGATAACAGTATCTTTTTGTTTTCAACCAATTTTTGTTTATTTTCCATATTTAATCTTCACTCCACATACTTGTATTTCTTCCCCACTCATGAATGGCCCCTTCTTTCGGCAGACGGATTCCAATGCCGTACAGTTTATTTACATCATTTTCTTGCATTTCATAGTGTGTATATTATTTCAATAAACGTTTTTCTTCTTCTTCTTCTTCTTCCATATTTTGGCGAGTTGGGAGGTTAACCTAATGGAGTTATGGGTTTTCAGAGGTCACGGTCATATGAGATGTACAAGGAATCAGATTCTTCAAGACTGATGGCAATTTAGTCAGATATTCCCACAGGATTAGAAACTCACGAGTTGAATCAGTAAAATCAGTAAAATTGATTGAAAATGAATGAATGTTGCATGAAATAGGCTGCCAACCTTATCTGGAAGAGCTAAGCATTGAAAATTATCAAGTGTTTATTCAGCCCGAATACCTCCGAAATCCATAGCCGACGATAACTTAGTGTGGACCTGCGAACTCCACCTTGATGTCGTTTGATCGGTCATGCGATTCTTTCGCTACCCCACACATTCAATTATTCACTCGGCCATTATTCCACGTCCTGTCGCCTCTTTTATTTGAAAAACCCTCAGGGCTTCACGCTGTGCAAATGGCCTTTTCGGTTGGAAAGCACATTAAACTGAGGTTGTAAAAAATATTTGTGAGTCCATGCAGGCGCTGGCCTTATAGAAATAGACTTGATCCCGGGCCTATTCTGCTGAAATTGTAAGTTCTATGGAAGGTACATACCAAATTACAGCTTAATAGTGTGAATAGCTTAGAAATTAGCTTTAGGGGGTAAAGGGTATTTAGGAGCCACTCACCTGATCCTGGGCCTCTCCAGCGTCAAGTTTAAGTCCTAACCAGATTGCCCGTTGCTGTCTAGTTACTTCGATTATAGTGAGGTAACTCCTGGGACAGGAACACAAGAATACTGAGACAGAATACATACAGGAGTTTTTCACTACCGAAAAAAATAAAAATTCCTTTAGTTATTAGAAAAGGTTTGTAGATACGAAAGAGAGGAAAAATGGCCTAAACCATTCCTGGATTTACTCCGCTACTGCCTCAAAAATAGAAACTGATTGTAGCGTCCGTATAATATCGCAGTAGCATACCACGAGTGGTAAACTTTTACAAATATTCGTACACTAGACATTTGGGAAACATTTAGTTTCCTTGCCCCTCCAAAAATAATTTCTGATAATTTTCAAGTTCAACTTATACTGACACTGAAATGTCATCCAAGAACATTACCTGAGTGAATTTTATTACCTTTACGACCCATTGTAGCAAACGTGTACTGAGGTGCACCTTGCCGGGTTTCCAGTAAGTTACCTACGCTCGCTGAAAATAGTGTGCTGCAGTGCCCTGCCAAGATTAGGGTTAAAAACCCTCACATTTTAAGGGGGTAATTTTTTTCTGGGCGATTACAAAGGTCATTATCAAAGATAATAAAAAAAGACAAATCTGAAACTTGTAGTTGTGTTGCTCGTAGTTGTGTTGCTGACAACAACCCTCATTTTTTCATCCTGTACAGTTCTTCTTAACATGAAACTATTCCATAAAATCTGACGATTCCAACGAGCGGGAAAGATTACTGTGGGATGCACACAGACGGAGTTACAATTACTTAGCTATGGATTGGTTGAACGTGAAAATCATGCCAAATTGAGGATGTCACAAAATCGGAGGGAGGGAGGGGCATAGCAAAGACATTTTCATGTGAAATTCATGTCAAAATTCGTATACTTAGTTGCAAAGAATTTATAAACTGTACCTAATGTTTCACTGTAATTTCATAGTTCAAAGTTGCACATCTAGGGAGAGATACAAGCCCGTTGCAATGATTCAGAGTGAAATACCCTTTGAGATAGATGATATATGTTTCATTCCACAATCGTGACGTCACGTACAAATATGAGGATAATGTCGATACGTAAGATCCTAACAAGGCATATCAGGTGGCAGAACGTTGTGTAGGAGTTAACGTTATGTCACATGAGTAGCAAACTGCGTCATCAAGATAAACATAATACCCCACAATCTTGAATGGTACAGGATGTTAGGGCGAGGGGAGAAACCCCAGGCCCTCTACTCAAGGGACCTTCCCTCAGCCTCCCAAGTTAATATCAAGATGCGTTCGGTTGGAACCGCTCGAGGGCGCTCGGGGAACCGGTACCTTCCCTCTAATACTCCGGTTGTTAAGTTTATCAGCGCCACCAGATGGTTCACGCGATATAACAATTAATCAGTTGCCCGTTTGAAACGCTCATTTCCCAAATGCAAATCACCCTCAGTCGGCCTCGGCAACAAATCTAGGCCACTGTCACAATAGTCAAGGGAGTGATTGAAGCCCCCTTCACACAAATGATGTGATCCGTCTCATCTGGGCCCACAGTCTATTTATTATTTAAATAATTAAATCATTTCAGAATTGTTATTGTCAAACCTAATTGTCGATCTGATCTGATAAACTGTGCATAAGGTTTCAAAATGGGACATCGAGGGTGGAGTGGCAACAAGGCCTACCTCAAATATTGCTGTACAACAATTTTTTTTTTTTTTTTAATTTTTCAGGAGACACAAAAAACTGTTTATTTCTACAATTTGGAAACATATAGGTAGGTACGTGAATGTTTGCAACTATAGACACTTCCGGGTGCCAATATATTACACAGACAACTTACGTGATGATGAATAATTTTAATTAATTTTAATTTGAATCCCGCTGAATAAAAAAAGTCAATATGCCCAAAAATGTCAGTTATGCCATGTTATTCTGTACTAGTTGAGGTGGGCCATGTTGACCAGCCCTATCTCAGGTAGGCCGTGTTGTTCAGCCCCATTTGAGATAAGCCTTGTTGCCACCCTCGACATAGAATCGCAGTTCGGTTTAATTATAAATTTTTCTCTCAGGGGATTCATGGATTTCCTCGCACTATACACACTCCACTGACTTCAATTTTCATAATGGAAAATCTTGGTTCTGTTTTCAACACTTCAGTTTACCCGTATTCATTCAACCTTGCATACCGATGTCTCACATACTTCAAAAGATCTGGTGAGCATCAGGAAAACCTTCCTTCTGTAGAACCCTCCCGAGTTGTACCTTTAACAATTGGACCCTCACCAAGAATCGTTCTATATTTGGAACGACCGCTTTCTGAGTCTGTTTCTGTGAGGTTTCATTGTCACCATTCACGCTTCATGCTCCTACTGTGAGAGGGTTAAAATACCTGATTGGAGTACGTCAACCAAGTACCGCAGAAAGTTTTTGCGTATGCTCATTGTTAGCGTTTATCTCCGAAATACAAGCCATTCTCGGGTACAAGGAGAAGGCGAGTCAACACTGTTGTCACTGGGAGTGATCTCAAGGAAACCAACCAATAAGCGTTGAGTGGTCAAGAAGAAAAAAGTCCCAGTCATGCATCGTGGCTATAAGAGCGAATTTTCGAAGAAATAACTGGTTTCATGGAAAATGTGATGTTTGGAACATCTTTTTAGGTATGAAGCTAGTCGGTTGAGTCGATATGCAGTGTGGTGCTTGGAAAGGTTCTTCCAGTTCCTTCAATGTCGTATGTGTTACGTATGTGTTAATTATGAACTCTTTTTACCACTATCATGAAAAATATGCCGGAAATCACTTAACCTCGCAGTTCAAGTATCAACTCGAAGATCCATTGGGACCGATTTCGTTACCACCCTCACTAATCAGAGTCAAGTGATCAATGGACCAGTAGTAATTCCTGAATGTTGATCATCTGCTAATATTTACTCGAAAGCGGCTTCCACTGTTTTCGTGAATCTTTCGTTATAGTAATCTATAGTCTGGCAAGGCCTAACATTCATCACCTCCCAGGATACCCAGTCCGTGTACATGGAGCGGTAAGCTGCTTTACCCCGAACGAATATGGGACACCCTGTGCTTTCAGAACCTTTCTTAATCCTTCATTACATCCTCCGCGCTTGATAATCCTGTTCAAAATGGATCTTTATTTGATGAGATAACACGTGGCCAATATTTTCAACGTATCTTCGTACGTATACCAATATTTTCAATCATTCCAAACTATACAGGACCAATATACAGAGTATTTGAAAAATCGTCCTTTTCCACTGAAATATTAGTACACTGTTAGACCGGTTTAGGCGATTAAACATCGTCAGTAACAAAACAACGCTAGTATTTATCTAGTATAATACTAGTATAATCAGCGAAACCGTGTACTCATACATCAGTGGAATTAGACGATTTTTTCAAATACTCTTGTTTTCCTTAACATGGGTTTCCACGATGTCGTCACGAGTGATTGAGTTCGTATACAGGACCTACAACAGCACCTACCTCGTCTTAGCGACCAATCACGCTTATTCCGAATTACCAGCCAATATATGCCCAAATTAAGACGCTCCCTGCTTAAACCTCTGTTGTCATACTCATCGATCAATGTTATCGGCCGCCTTGATCCTGATTAAATCAGTTCCTGTCAATATAAATGATTGGTCGACCATTAGTCGCAATGAGCCTGGATATCTGAGAAACGCTATGTCACCAAACTTGATCACTTCGATATTGTTCAAGTACAACTCCACAACTATTTTTTCTACAGCCTACAAAACGGGAATTATACAATATACAAGTGAGGCTCTGATTTCCAAAACTCGCTCCTTGCAATTTTTGAAAAAATCGGGGTTATTGCTGTTTCTGAAAGATTGGTGTCCGCTCCTTCGGAATCTGAGGTCAGAATTGAGTGAAACGTGCTCCTTGTCTATTTAATTGACCTTCAAATACCTGGTTGAGATCCAAAACTCGTTCCTTGCAGTCACCTGTGAGTTCCAAAACTAGCTCAGATGAACTTATGGTAGCAAAACTCGCTCCTTGAGGTTATATAAGCTTGTTGTATAATCTTTATATAAGCATGGTTATATAATCCTTGTACATATCGTGTTCTTCCAGGCAGAAGTGCGAATACGCCAAATTCACGTTTTTTTGGATAAGGCTGTGGGTTTTTTCGTGTTTTACCCCTCTTTTCGGATTTGAAAAGAACGCGGAAGTACAAACAATCAAGAAGGGGATATTCGGGGTTCAAGACAGAAAGTTAGGGCGAATGTAGCATGCAGACCGGCAAGTATTGATAATCTTATTCGAATTTTGGTTGTAATCTACCGTTACCAGTAGGCTTTATCGAAAAAACTGAAATTTTAATTTTACCTGTCTTATTTAATTGTTATTTAGATTGGAAGTGCTGTTAGGTTTCTTAGGATGGATAAATAGGAAGTTGTGGGAATCAACGATCTCGTTGAAGGCAGCTTATTGTGCGTTCAATTGAAATTCAACTTGAACCATCTACCTTCAGCATTCAAGATGAAAACAGAGTCGAAGTTTTAAATGAAGCCATTTGTTTGCTCAATGAAGAAGATCTACAACAAGCTATTGCTGGACCAACCATTGACGAACGATCAGAAAAGAGCGGCGATTCTGATGAAGCCCAAGAAATGGTAGGTTGTTGATGTTGAAGAACCCCTGGCCTAATGCCAACTACAAGCCTCTACCAACCGAATGCGACGAATTGGTTGTATTGAGATTTTAGCTCTTTTAAATGAATAGTTTGGCATCTGAATGCTTCCCTAAGAGACGGTTTATAATGTGGCGGCCTGTGCCTTCTCTAAGCCCAAACTCAGACTAATTAAGATTAAGATTAGAACCAAAGAGTTTGAATTGTAGTTCACCAAGATTCTTTCTAAAAAGTAGAGGTGTGGAATAATAATTATTATAATTATTACTAAATAATTATTATTTAGTATAAAGAATATTTACATTGTTGGCTATTTTTCAAAAGCTATTCACAATAATTATTATATCAAATGAAAAAATTATATAAGAGCAAATTTTCGAAGAAATAGTTGGTTTAATGTAAAATGTCTCCATTTTACTGTTTTTTTTTTTCTTTTCTTTTTTTTTTACAAAACTCTGTCTCGAGTACAGGGGAAGAATACTTGTCCATAAAAGCTGATCTCGAGATAAGCCATTATTAAGGTATAAAAACATTTTGAGGCAAGGGAATGATCAAGATTAAAAAATACTTCAGATGTTTGCACATATTTTTATTTTTTTTTATCTTGATCATTTCCTTGCCTCAAAACGTTTTTAAACCTTAATAATGGTTTTTCTCGATATCAGCTTTTATGGACATGTACCTATCATCCTTCCCCTGTGCTCTTCAACTCTGACTTCATCATCCTGTTCAGCGCAAAACAACGTTTAACATGAGGTGTCAAGTCAGTGAAGTCAGTGAAGAGGCAATATTGAAAACTATATATCTTCAATATTTGACTAAGTTTTGAATTTGGTCACCAAATTGTTTGACTCCCAGCCACTTCTCTCAGCCTTCAGGGAATTGGGTTGTTGTTTAGGATTGAGGACCCTGTGACAGCGTTTGATAGTGAGCGGTGAAACACAGGAGGCAAGAATGCGAGATTCCCAAGAATGGCTGGCGAGAGTGGCAGGTAAGTGCGGCTGGCGTGAGCGGATGGTGAGGGAGGTCGGGTGGTGAGGCAGGCCAGTGAGGGAGGCCGATGAGGGCGAATGGTGAGGGAGGCCAGTGAGGGCGGATGGCGAGGACGGTCGGCGGGGGCGGATGGCGAGGGCGCGCAGTGGTCGGAAACCCGATTTTATGGGAGCGAAACTATCCGAATACGGATTCTTATTGGAAATATTACGCTGAACAAAACAGTGCTATTGAATTATATCGGTACATTTTATTTGTATTAATTCATCATCTCTATTATTTAGTTTCTGCACAAAGAAGATAATAAACCGGTGTGTCAAGAATTATAAGTTGTAATAAACGTAGAAGATCCGTAAACAATCATAACACACAACTTTTGATATTTCAATAAATACCCGAACCATATAAGTAAGTGATGAATCGACTTGCTTATACCTACGTACCTAGTGTCAGTTAGCGATCTTTCATAGCTGTTCTCAATGGTGTTCTGTGGAGGGAGGAGCAGGGTGGAGAAGGGACGACGAGGCGGAATAATGATTGATTATTCATAATCTACCATTTACCAGATCACATTTAGTGATCTGGGCAGAAGGTTGATCTGCACAAAGAAGATAATAAACCTTTGTGTCAAGAATTTGCAGAGTTTTCTTATTTGTTTCAGGTGGAGACGTTTGGGTGCTCGCTATTAAAAATGCCACAGCGAGTGACGCTGGCATGTACAAATGCGAAGTCAACAGCAATCCGTCAATCCAGACATTCCACAGGCTTACGAGTAAGAACTTTTTACCCATTAAACGAAACTAAAAATTATTGTTTATTTAATCGTTTTTATTGTTTTGAATCATTATTTTATATTTTGACATTCGTTTATTATTTGATTTTTGGTGTCTTTTGGCAGTGAATTCAGGATGGTCTACAAATGTTGGTAGTAAAAAATGGGGGAAATTCGAGTTTTACAAATTTTGGACCGAGAACAATAGCTTCCTTTTCTTCGAGAATTCGCTAAAAGTAGTGAAATGATAAAATAAAAAAACATGCAACAAAAAACGAGTAATAAGTAAAACGATGAGAAATGAAGTTCTCATGTATTTTTACGGGACACTATTATTAACAAAACCCCTTCTGTCCAAATTTTTAAAATATATACCTACCTATATTTTCTATTTGTGTTTATCGCCAAGTTCTAATAATTTATATTTACAAAAATGTACATTTCAAGATCGTTTTAAATAATGTTTTTCTGCGGCCTGACAAGATATTCTGGTAGACAGAAAAAGAACGATCCACGTCAATAGAAGTTATTGGAGCAAATCTTAAATAGTTGAAAATAATCGGATCCATTAGTAGTGTTTGTAGCAAAGCTCCGTCAAAAGATAACATGAATTATTCAAATCGGAAACCCATTTCCGAATTTCGGCGCTCTGAAAGATGATTTTGCATCTTTATAAGTTTTTATTGATCTGTGGTCGCACTCTCTGCATCTGCGATCCAACTGAGGGTGACGACGACGACTGAAAACCTCAACCTGCCCCACTCCTGTTCAAATTTCCTTAGGATCCTTCTCCTGCTGATGCTTTCTTCCTAACAACAGTCAAATCCGCAGAACTTCATTTCCCCCAATTCCCACGAAACGTTCTAGTTGCTTCCACCCAACGAGTCAGGTGTTCTTCGTTGAGAATCCTCGTCAAGTACTCATCCTCCTTTAGGTACGTGTCTGTTGATTTCCTCCCATTCTCTAAAAGTCGACGAAATGCATGTAGTTTGAGTTGGGTCAGTTATTTACTTTTAAATATGTAAAATCACGAAATTTCCCCTGAATATCGTAAATAATATTTTAGAGAAGGGGAGGAAATTACCAGACACGTACCAAAATACTATGCATTTATAGTTCGAATGTGCAAAAATGTGCAATCTATAAATTTGCACCAAAGCATCAATTGAAGTCAAGTCGAATGTTGGTGCAATTGTTGTACGCCTCAGATGAAGCAAGGTGATTATCGTGGGGTGATTGGAAGAAGTGACCAAGTGACATTTTTTGAAAAAAGTATGTTTTGAGTGAATATGGTGCAGAATATGTTGATTTATAACCTGGAAACGGGCTTATAATGATATTTCTTCAATTTGGAGAGAAAAGGCGAAATTTTTTTGTCCAGCCCGATATTGTGACCTTCTATCATATGACCATCTGGATTTCGGTTGGACAGTATCCCGCTGGTAAAAGTGATCATGAAGAGAATGCGCTCATTTCGTTTACATGTGAAATTGATCGAGTGGCAAATGGTCAGTTGTTCTTCAATTCACTATTCACTATTACAGAAGTTTCTTTGGTAAAACTGACCATTTGCCAGATGGACACATTTAGCGGATTCCGGTTCATACTCTCAAACGATATTTGGGCTGGTAATAATGACCAAGTCCGTTTTCTGCAGAAAAATCACTACAAATTTAATTCACTCAATCATATAAAAGGGAATAGGAAGGAAGGTACTGATTTTGAATGTCCATTTCTCGATTCAGAATGACGGAGAAACTTAGGAAGGCTCTCCTGTAAAATTTGTAAAATGTGACTTGGTTACACCACGATATATTCTAGCTATGGTTGAGTGTTGAAAATAGCTTTCCTAAAAAATCCCCATCAATTTTCTTTCCGTGTTTTTGAGGAGCAGAATCCAAATTTGAAATCAATTTTTTTCTTCTGCTGTCGTTTAAAAACAAATGCAAAAACCATGTTTTTTTAGTTGTGTGCTTTGTCAACATCATGGAATGGGAGAAGATAACTGAAAACAGGTTAAAATTCGGATTCTGCACGAAACAAGAAACATAGAAAGAAACACATTGCAAACATTACAAGAACCATAGAAAATGTGTACTATAATGAAATGGTATTTTGAAAACTTCACAACTGCCATTAGACAGAGACTATAATGTAATGAGAAGTGATATCATATAGGCTTTGCCTATCATCCTTCCCCACATCCCCCCCCCACCCTTTGTCTTTCTCCCGTTTCTTGAAAGGAGTGTGTACGTTTATAAGTAAAACCCACTTATTAAAGCTGATAACACAACTAATTTATGTAGCTCTATCGCTTTGGTTAATCATATTTAAATCTACTTCATTCCAGTTTTGTCGAAGCCTCTCCCCACCACCCCATCGACTGTGACGGCGCTGTCAACGGATAAACCGCCCAACCATAATTACACGGACTGCTGCATCGCCCTCAAAGTGAGCAACACGTGTTTGAGATTCTGTAACATCCAGAGTATCCTCGAGGGCACGACGATGACGGATCCTGAGAACTGCGAAGCGGACTTCCCGTCAATAGTCAAATGCATGGCAGGTTAGACGTTTCTACTATTTATTTGTTAGGATCATTTTATGGAAGAGGAAATCAGGATTATAATTAATTATACATGAACAACTAACGGAAGAGGGATATCGACGGAAGTTACTTAATCTTTGCTACCATAAGCGTAAGTACCTCATTATAGAATGAGTAGAGATGGGGAAAATATGTCATTTCATTTGGCAAAATATGTGACAAATTATATGTCATTTGTGTCATTGATTCGGCCGAAGTATGTCATTTGAAATGTCAAAATATATCGATACCTCTGCGCAAAAAGGGCAAATCTGAATTTTCGCTCAAGGGCGAATCTGTTTTAGCGATTGACAACCTCGCAAGTGCAAAAAGGCGAATCTGCAAGTCATTATGAATGGAAACGGCGTTTCGCCCTTTTTACGCTCAAACTTTTCCAACAAAGTATAGATCGTTAGGGCGAATCTGGCAGTTTCGCCCTTTATACGCTCAAACTTTTTGAACACATTTTGGGTCGTTAGGGCGAATCTGCATCACACTTAACTAAAGCTTATTAATAATTTTACTGGAGTATCCCAAAGGAATTAACTTTTGAGGAATTCGTAGTAAGATAGTGTAGGTACCCACTGAAAGTAGAGAAAACTGTACAGGAGGTTATAATAACTAGCGACGCCGTTTGGGGTTTTAGAAGCACAGTGCTCGATTGCAGATTCGCCCTTTTTGCGCAGAGGTATCGATATAGTGTATGATTCGGCTGTACTCATAAAAAACCACAATAAGTATAATTTTTACACTGTTTTATTATTATTTTAGGATTTCTACATTTTACATAATATGTATACAATATTGATATCATACAATATGCATATTATACAATATTTACTATTTACTATTCAATTACGTCGCCGTCGTCATCGTACGATTCACTGTCTGTGTCTTCATCCTGGTTGTAAAACAACATGAGATTTTTGCCCAGATTGTCCACGGTTAAAAGGGTTCTCTTGTCAGACGGGATGTGTTTCAGTTTGGAAAATGCCCTCTCCTCATCCACGGAAGTAATAGGTGCAAATTGCATGGCAAATGCATCTTGAACCTTCCATTCTTCAGGGAGCTTACCTTCCTCTTCACCTCGCAGAAGTGCTTCGATAGCTTTTATGCGGGGCCAATCGGTATTACAGTCGAGTACTGCGTGAAGTTTCGCTTCACCTTCCGCCCGACCACTCAATTCCACGGCATTTCAACTACGTCAAGAACAATTTTGAACGACTCAAGAGACGCACCGAACTTCTCCAGGCGTGTTATAGGTAGCAGGTGGGATGCATCCGAAACTGCGTTTGAATAACTTTCTTTGCCTTCAGAATATCTGTGCAAAAACATTAATAGCAACTTACTGGTTTGCAAAACAATTTGCAGTAGATTTGGTTGCCATCCACTGTAAAATGAGTTTCACCTGCTATCCATTTTCTCATCAAAGAAACTTTAACGAAGACAAAATGTCATTTCGGCCCAAAACTGCCAAAGTATGTCATTTTCCCATCTCTAATAATGAGCTATTTAAAGGTATATACCTTCAACCCACCGGATTGCAGTATCCTCACCTGAAACTAAAACTTGAAATACGAGAGGAATGAGTGGGCTTATCCATATCGATCCGAAATGGATCGTCGCCGGTCCTCAGGAGACAGATGCTTGACACGTAACCGTGGAAAAAGCCTCCGAGTAGGAAAAGCTCCTTACAGCAAGTGGCAATCACGACTGTGTACATATACAGGGTGTAACGCGATTGGTGTCCAATACCTCCCCTATTTTTCCGGCCAAAAGTGTCTCGTAGACTTTTTTTTAAAATCCACTCAAACTCGACTTTTAAGATTTTTTCGTGTTTTCGACCTCACTTCACTAAAACTGTCACGACTCCCTTAATTTACACTGAAATTTAAAATTGAGGAGATCGTTATGAGCGTTAAATTTCCTGCCTCTTCAATGCCTAACAAAAAATTTTTAGCTCTAAGTGGGGAGTGAAAAGTGCATTTTGTCGAAATCTCAAATCTCCTGTTTTTTAAACGCTTGGTAAGTAATGTTATTAACTCTTATCTATAAGAATAAGTCCAATAATAAGTCCAACGTACCTCCTCGTCAAATTTTTGCAACTCACTAGTTCAAATTATTGCGAGTAATCGATACCCATCCCTAATTTCAAGTTCGAAAAACAATTTGTTCTACATTGATATTGTCCGTAATTATTGATTTCATTTCCAAGGTCATACCTATATATATACCGATATAAATGAAATCAAGTTAATATATCATATATTTTATGATATATTAACTTGAATAGTTTGAATGGGCTTTCAGTAAAAAAACATGGAACAACATTGAACCAAGCTATTCCTAGCTTTGAATGTATGCTGAAACTGTACTTCACCAGTTCATTGTTTACAGCGTTGGTAGAACTCAGCTAACAGGTCGGTGGGAGGAAGAACTTGGATTTCATTACCGATAATGAAGAGTAGCATCTGTTTCCAAGTTCCCATCGTGTAATCTCCTCTGACCGCAGCTCCGCGATTTTGCGGCGAACGAGAATTGTTTGTAATTTGAATCAAGTCCGCGAGCAAACTTCATTAACGGAAAACTAGTTGAAAGGTAGTGAACAATGGGTTAGGACCGTGAAGGAACCGGCTGACCGCAATTAGTTAGTTTATTGATACAGAAACATCCCCTTCTCAAGCCATTTCGGTTCGCCTACAGTTAATTTTGTACCTCGAGATTTGGTAGGTGTAGGTGAACTTGAATAAGTTCGTTTGTTCTTCTGGGAGCTATTAGGCGACGAGATTGGTATTTCATCATTTGGGGGCCTAAGGCGATTATGCCTGCTCCACCCAGGGGTATTTTCAAGGAAGAAGAAGGTCTCACCATCGAGTGCCAGACAGTTCTGGATTCGCTGTCGCAAGAACTTCGAATGGTGGAAGTACCTACAAACATCAAAGTGCATCGAAATTGGTCAATAATTTTGAGAAGGTTCTTCGGGCAATGGCGGTTCTATTTGATTTTCCCCTCAGGATCTTACGCTGCGTTGGATAATATAATATTTAATGACCGATTTAAGATTTGTTTATACAAAAATGATTTCATACAAATTAAAAATACCCGATTGATATTTTCTGTATTTGAAGTAAGGAACAAATTAATTTGTATTCTATCTATCAAATTAAGTAATATATCATTTCAATTTGCAACAATGTTATGTATAACATGGTTACTGAGGTCAATGATGAGCGTATTTTCGAAGAAAATGAAACTATTATTTTCCAAAAACCAAAATGTCCGAAAACTGCCGATCTACTTGAAATTCGTTATGGACAGGGCCGGCGATGTTGAGGCCGCTCTTGCCTGAAGGTCTAGTGAGTATTTGAATGATCATTCGTCTATGATTTGCCTGAATGACGAGTGAGTATTTGAATGATCACTCGACTCTGATTTGAGGGTCGGCTGCTAAAGACCGCTGTCACCTCAATGACGAGGGAGTATTTGAATGATCACTCTCTGATTTGAGTGTCGGCTGCTAAAGACCACTCTTGCCTGAATGACGAGTAAGTATTCAAATGATCATTCGTCTATGATTTTAGAGTAGGCTGCTAAATACCGCTCGCGCCTGAATTACGAGTGAGAATTCGAATGAACACTCGACTCTGATTTGAGGGACGGCTGCTGGAGACCGCTGTCACCTCAATGACGAGGGAGTATTTGAATGATCACTCGTTTCTGATTTGAGGGTCGGCTGCTGGAGTCCGCTCCCGCCCAACCAAGACTTTTTTTTTATTTATTTGGCATTAACATCTGTGATGCAGCCATGTCATTACATTACAACCAAGACTTCGATTTCAATCATGCGATTCCACATTTTAGAAAATGGATTCATTCTGATTATTTCAAATATCGATGTTTCATTCGATTTTTCATTCCATTCATTAAAAACAATAATTAATTAAAAATCATTAAGTAATTAGGAACAATCTCGCTTCTTGTATGAACAAGTGTGCTTTTGTACCTAACCCCTTTCAAGACAAAAAAAAACTTGTAGTACTTATATATTATTAACCGTTAAACAGAATGAAACCTTTGGTGGTTACTGCTGAAATACATCTGACACCTGCCCTAAGAATAAATTGAAAGATTTTAAATAAGAACCATTCTCGCTCATATATATTTCGGCCAGTTGCATGAATGTTTGGTGAGAGTATGAGTAAGAATGGTACCTATTTAAAACCTTTCAATTTATCCTTGGGGCAGGTGTCAGTTGAATTTCTGCAATATCCACCAAACTACGCCTACAAGGTTTTATTCTGTTTAATGCTTCATCCCCGGAGACAACGTGAAGTGATGAATGTTCTGCGAGGGAGTCCCAGGAGCGCGAAGCGGGCGTGGATGAGATGCAATATGAATAAATTGGAGGGCAAAGGTGTGGTATGAATATGAAACGTATAGTGCAAGAACGGCGACCTTCCTCAAAACCCTTTAGAAAATGTATTTTGGTTATTCGAACGGAGACATTTCATTTCTGTTGAACATCTCGAGTAATGTCTAGTTATTGAAATCAATAAACTATCGATCTGCTGCTCCCGGAGTTTGGTGAAATAAAGCAGAATCTTTAAACCCCTAAGCCTAAAGGGAGCTGAGTTATATAACTTCAAAAACATGCAAGGCCTCTTCTTTTTTCTTGCTTAATTAATTCATATTGTTAATTTTTAATTTTATTAATTTGCTTATTTTATTCTTGCATATTTCCTCTACAGGTTTTCTTAACTTTAACAACAAAAAGATATGATATCACTCCAAAATCACCCTGCCTACATAATACGTAGATGTGTAGCAATAAAAACGTATCGCCATGGTACCAAGGGGAGATTTCGAAACGGGTACGGTTTTCGTGAAGTAGTTAGCACTTCTCAGGCCGCTGTGGAATTATGTTTGCGAGGATTTTGATTGGGGGGGGGGGGGGGGCAATGCGGGTTGCCTACTTTCAGGGGCTCTCCATCGAAAATATGTTATACAGTTTATTAGTGATTAGTTTACAGGTGATGGGAGCGATAGTATAATTATTTGGTCACTAAGTGGAGGTTTCAATTCAAGGCCGGAATGGTGCTTCTAGACCGAAAGGATTACTCAAAAACTAACAAACTAACTGTCGGTCTCTTTCGGCTACAGCTCCAAAACTATTTGTCCGATCCAAAACTTTCTTCTAAAAGCTTGTTGATTTTACATTCAGTCCTCATATATAAAATGTCACTCAAGCCCCCTAAAATACCCATGCCAGCACGCTAAAAATGTATCACCTGTACCTTCTGTTGTGAAATCCACGTGTTTTTGGCCAACTGTTCGCTATAACTCCGAAAATATATCGCTCCTTTGCTGCAATAGTGTCATATCTCAAAATTAGATGCTTCAGGGTAATCGAAGAAAAAAAACAGTATCAACGAATTTCACGAAGTCAGATTTTAAAGCTCGGAAATTAGAGCTTTGAAACTTCATGAAATTCGTAGCGGAATATTTCAAAGTTGAAATGGTTTTTTTCGATTACCCCGAAGCATCCAATTTTGAGATATGACACTTTTGCAGCAAAGGAGCGATATGTCCGATTCAAAATTTCTTTTTTCATCTTAAAGCTGGTTGAATTTACTATCAGTCCTCATATTATGAGTTCGGTTGTTTTAGCGCGCTGGCATGGGTATTTTAAGGGACTTGATTAACTTAAGTCAAATTAACTAGCTTTGAGACGAAATAAAGAAATTTTTGTATCGAACGAATAGTAGAAAGCCCTTAGCCCCCCCCCCCCCCCCCACCATCCGTCCGCGCCTGGTTGGGAGTATTATTCATACTGCACGCTGATCCTCATCTGCTCTCATAATGGCTGTCAAAATGGATCGGCGAACTTGAGGCCGTCAACGGCCATCCGATTGACGACCTTTAAATGTTTTCCACTGTAACTGACAAATTGTCGTGGTGTTATTTAGCACTCAGGAAGATACAAATAGCTCGACCACCAATTTGATCGATCAGACCAAACTACGACCAGACCTCATTCGGAGGTTTCGGTCGTAGTTCACGAAGTAGTTTGTTGTCCACAAGACTTTTCATTCAATTATTTCATAAATGTTGGATTTAGGGATCAATTCGCACCTACTTCAATATTCCGCTCATTACAGGAGTCTCGTACAGTAGTGAGGGTTTCAAACAGCGTGCGTGCAATCATGATCAATAATTGATGAAAAATGTCAGAATGCATGGAGAAAAAATGAACAAGTTAACATGAATCCAAGTTACTTTGGGTAAGTTGCTGTTTGTTTCCAGTGAATAATAACGAATAATACCCGAGAAATTCTTCATTTTCAGACGGCAGAAACCACGTCCCTTGCTGCATAGAAGAGAAAGTGCCCGACATATGCCAAGACGTGTGCCGTGGGGAGTACACTATGATCACCGATAACATCAAAACCCACTTTTCCTGCGCTGCTTACACCGAAATGACGTTGGCCTGCGTAGTCGAGGGAGTTGGTAAGTAACACTATCTGACTCTTCTGTTGACCGGATCATGCGATACCGTTTCAAAGAAGGAAAGAACGAAACGAGTTCTATGAATCTACCGTTCATCATTTTATAATTTCCTAATTATTAGCCTACACAGTCCCACAAAAAGAAAAAAAAATTAAATACTCCTTTCTACGAAACTTGTTATAGTAAATATTGGTGAAAATCAAGGAAACTTCACTACTGAAAATCCAAAAAAAAATATTTGCATAACCGAATCCATATGCTCGTATCCACGGACATGTTAACTAGAATCCCCTCTAGAATTGTCAGACTATTATCTAGCTCTCTTTTGAAATTAGAAGAAAATCAAAATCGATTGACTTTTCAAAAATCACGATAATATCATGATTTTTGAAAAGTCTTCTGATTCGAACCAAATTTGGTATTGATGGTTTTTTGGGACATTGTACACGGATCTGAACTCATATTAGCAAAACTCAAGATGTCGGATCCAGTATGGCGGACAAATTTTTCGAGTCAACCCGATTTGAGCCAAATTTGGTAAAGATGGGGTTTTTGGGTTTTGCAAATCTGACTTCAGATTCGTTTTCAATGTCTCAAGAAAACCATCTATACCAAATTCGGTTCAAATCAATTGACTTTCAAACATGCTCTCCGCCATATTGGATCCGCCTTTTGAATTTTCAAATCTAACTTCAAATTCGTAATCAGCGACCTAAAAAAAACCCTCTATACCAAATTTGGCTCAAATCGATTGAATTTTCAAAAATCTTGAAATCTAGCTTTTTTTGAGGTTAGAAAAAAACAAAATGGTCTGAAATAAAACTTGTAGATACCAATCATTACATGGAATCCAGTTGCTATAAAGAAACGTGAACCATAAATTGAATCTCTTATAGAAAATATTGCTTTGTTATTACGGAGGTCATTCGGCGGGTACGTCTGGGGAAAAACTTGCCCAGAATCTCAGCTTTCCAACGGTATAATTATTTTGTATTTTTTAATGGGACCTTTTTTGATAAATTCGAGTTTGTATGCGAAAGAACGTGTATTTTCAGGGTGTATCGATACCTCATCCTTATTCATTCACAAACCATGTTGTACGAAGATTGATTCGAATTTGGCGTCAATGACAATGAAAACCGTTCAGACGTTAACCACCATTCGTAAAGTTTGACTTTCAATCGTTAAAAAAAGCAGAAAATTGCAGAGGGTTTTTTATCGCACGAGAACCACTTCGTTTCAGCCTTGGGAAAGTGCCGCCTGTATAATGAAACAGACAGCGAGAAGCGGTGCAACATATGTAAAAGTTGAATGTGCGAGCAAACAACTTCAACGAGACTCTTCACTCTGCACAACTCACTTTTCCCATTCCTGGGACATTTTTCGGAATGTAGCTATTTCACGGCTAAATGTTTCGTCGGAAGACAAGAAATAAAATTCCACAGTCATGCAGCATGGCTATAAAAGCGAATTTTCGAAGAAATAACTTGTTTTATGTTAAATGGCTCCATTGAAGGACTTGATGTCCATCTCAAGTATCAACTACGTTTCTTCATCTTCAAAGTGCTCCAGTTTGAGAACGGAATGAGATACCGCAGTTCTGATTTCACCATCGTGTTCAGCGTAAACAAACCTTTGAATTGAGGGGTCACTTGTCAGACTTTTCATTTTGGGAATTTATGGTTAATTCCCACTCCCCCCTAAAACTCCCCCAAACCCCCCTCAGCTTATAGATTCTTCAATACTGAACGCGATGGTGATGTCAGAATTGGGATATCTCATTCCGTTATCAGATTAGAGCAGACAAAACATGAAGAACATGGCAAGAATCAACCACGTTTCTTCATCTTCAAAGTGCTTTAGTTTGAGAACGGAATGAGATATCGAAATTCTGACTTCACCATCGTGTTCAGCATAAAAACCTTCAGAATGAGGGGTCACTTGTCAGAATGTTTCATTTTGGGAATTCACGGGTAATTTTGGGATTGTTGTCAGTCTCGTCTTAGCTTCTCCCTCAATTTTGTGTTCAGGTCCTTTGGGTAGTATATTGGTGTTGAGACGTCGATAGTCGGATTATGTACACATCAAACGTGTGTCTTTCACATATTATATTTAGATATATTAGCATTATTAAAGCCATTACGTACGTTCTTTCCTCAACCCATTTACCGTACCAAAATGTTGTTAATTGTTCAGATTCGCTTAGCTCATTACGTACCTTGTCATCCAAATATAAGAACCATTTAATTTTGGAGGTGGTTAAACTTGTAAATAATTGTAAGGCCAACTGAGTGAGCGTACATTTTGTGTGGGTTCGATCTCATGTCGGCTTGGTACACGAAAGAGTGGACATGGCGGCGAAAAGTGCTGCTAATGAAGGTACCGTCACTGTATGTAAGCTGCCTAAGGAAGAGTATTATGCGATTTCGAAAGCCCAGAAGGTATGTGAGTGTCAGGCAGTGTTTGAAAAAGGTAGCAAGGGTTTGTTTTTCAAAAGTATTAATCCAAGCATTCGTACTATACCTTGGTTTAAAAATATCGATCATGAAAAAAGGTTTATTCGAATTTTATGCCGTCTGAGAGCGAATCACGCTGTATGTCCAGCATACCTAAACAAAATAGGTAAAAGAGATGGGGAACATGTCATCATGGTGTATCCTCTGTACGCTCATGGTATATCCGCCATGTTCACCCGTTAGTATATGTGGCGACTCCACACCATTTTTATTTTTCCAAATTTTCATTTCGAACAGTTGTTTTTTCAAAAAGTCTGTTTACAAAAAGTGAGAAAAAAAGTTAGTTCGTTTTAAAAAGTTCTCTGTGTCAAAAATTACAAGCCCAATTTCAGTTTCAAGTCGTGTTATTTTCTTCGTCAAATTTCCTTTCCGCCATAAACCTTCCTTCAATTGGTGACCCCGACGTGATAGTTCCGACGTGATAGTTCCGACGTGATAGTTTCGACGTGATACCATGACAGAAGGTGGTGTTCCCAACCGAGTACCGGGAGACGAGTTTACGGTCCCCGTCGTGACTGTTCCACAAGTCAGTCGGGTGTCGGTAAAGGTACCACCGTTTTGGAAGGCGAATCCTCGTTTATGGTTCCGGCAACTGGAATCACAATTCTTCAACGCCGGTATTACGAGTGACTTGACGAAGTACCACACACTGGTTGGAGCTGTTGATAGTGACGTACTCGCGCAGGTCAGCGACGTAATCCTGAACCCGCCCACGCGCGATTTGTACGACACGCTCAAACAGAGACTTGAAGAACGTTTTTCGGACTCTGAGGAACGACAACTGCGAAAGCTGATTGGGGACTTAGAGCTGGGGGATAGACGGCCATCACAACTGCTGCGGGAGATGCGTGAGTTATCAGCGAATCGGGTGAGCGATATACTTTTAAAATCCTTGTGGTTACAGCGTCTTTCTACGCAAACACAAGCCATTCTTAGTGTCAGCGACCAAGATTTGAATCACCTTGCAGCTATGGCTGATAAGATAGCTGAAGTAGCTCTACCTTCTTCATTACATGTTGTTAGTACACCTAGCTCTACCTCCTCTAGCTGCCCGCCAGACGCAATTGCTGAGCTCTTAGGCGAAATGCGCCGCCTTTCAGCCCGAGTAGACGCTCTAGATCGTGGACGTCCTACAGTCAGCACTGACAATCGCACAGAAGTACGGAAACGTACAGTCAATCGCGACCGTTCTCGTTCTCGTAGGCATGTCAACGGCGTATGTTATTACCATTGTAAATTTAAAGATAAAGCCACTATGTGTCTCTTGCCATGTTCCTATACAGCCTCTGCAAACAGTTCGGCGGAAAACGAGACGGGCCGTCGCTAGATGCGACTGATGCTGCGGCCCTCTTCACAAGTCGCCTTTTTGTATCTGACAAGTCCACAGGGTTACGTTTTCTTGTTGACACCGGCGCGGACATCTCCGTTGTTCCTCCAATGTCGAGAATTCGTAAACCTCCATTATCTGACTTCAAATTATTTGCTGCTAACGGAACTACTATTTCTACGTATGGCAGTCGCGTATTAGAACTGGACCTAGGTTTGCGGCGTACTTTTCGATGGCCTTTTATGATTGCTGAGGTAGATAAACCAATCGTTGGTGCAGATTTTTTAAAGAACTTCGGTCTTCTCGTTGATCTCAAAGGTCGTAGACTGGTGGATAACCTCACGTCCATATCTTCACTCGCCACGATAGAACAAGTCATTCATTCTACGATTTCCACCGTACGTGTCATTGACGAATCTCCATACCTCACACTTATCTCGAAGTACCCTGATCTAACCAATCCTAACACAGTAGGCCAACGCACACCTCCACATGACGTTACTCATCATATTCAGACAGTAGGGCCACCAGTGTTTACCAAACCACGGCGTCTCAGTCCTGAAAAAGAGGCAATTGCACGAGCTGAATTTGCTTACATGGTAGAACACGGGATTTGCCGCCCTTCGAAGTCGTCTTGGGCTTCGCCCTTGCACATGGTCCCGAAAAAGAATGGGGAGTGGCGTCCGTGCGGCGACTATCGCGCATTAAATTCATGTACGCTTCCCGACCGCTATCCACTTCCTCACATTCAAGATTTTTCTAACCAATTGGCCGGTAATACCATTTTTAGTACCATTGATCTTGTCAGAGCCTACCATCAAATACCAATGGAACCCTCTGACATCGCAAAAACCGCCATAATTACACCCTTCGGGTTATTTGAATTTCCGTTTATGACATTTGGCTTTCGCAATGCGGCACAAACCTTCCAAAGATTTATTCATGAGGTTACTCGTGGACTCGATTTTTGTTACCCATACCTTGATGACATTCTGGTAGCCTCTCAAGATGAGCAAACTCATTTACAACATCTTGAACAACTGTTCAATCGATTTCGAGAGTACGGGGTTGTCATTAATGTAGCCAAAAGTGTTTTTGGCCAGCCAGAAGTTCAGTTTATAGGGCACCTAATATCCAAAGATGGTACGCGTCCACTTCCAAGTAAGGTCGCTGTCATCAAGGATTTCCCAACGCCCAAAACTGTCGCTGAACTGCGCAGATTTCTGGGAATGCTAAATTTTTACCGACGATTCATCCCAAAAGCATCAGAACTCCAAGCTATTCTTCACAACCTCCACTGTGGGAATAAGAAGCGTGACAAAACCGTCATTAAATGGACCCCTGATCTCTTGGCAGCATTTGAAGCTTGTAAGGAAGGCTTAGCAGATGCAGCACTTTTAGCACATCCTCGTCATGGTGCGCCTTTGTCCATTTCTGTTGATGCTTCTAATTCTTCCATGGGTGCAGTGGTTGAGCAGTTGATTGACACTTTTTGGCAGCCTCTCGGATTTTTCTCCAAAAAGCTATCCCCAGCGCAGAAAGCCTACAGTGCTTATGACCGCGAGCTCCTCGCACTGTATAGTGGCATTAAGCACTTCCGACACCTGTTGGAGGGGCGTGAATTTGTGATTTTTACGGACCACAAACCTCTAACATTTGCTTTCCGTCAGAAATCAGATAAGGCTAGCCCTCGTCAGCTGCGTCATCTTGATTTTGTGGGACAGTTTTCAACAAACATCCGTCACATTTCTGGAAAAGAAAATGTTGCAGCAGACACATTATCTCGAATAGAAGACGTCTCTCCTCAACCTACGATTCAGCTTCGGCCAGTTCCTACCTCACACCATGGTTCTCGCTCTGTGTTCGTCCATCAGGACCTACAGACATGTACCCATGTTTTTGTGCGTCGCGATGCTATTCGCCGTCCACTTCAACCGCCATACGATGGGCCTTTCTCTGTCATCGATCGAGGACCCAAGGCGGAATACCTAGGTGGTGCAATGGACCTGGATCATCCAGCAAAGCAGGAGCGCAAATCCCCCAGCCGGCAACAGTCCCGCAAGATACGGTTCGCCGTCTGACGTCCTCGCTGAAGGGGGAGCCGTGTGGCGACTCCACACCATTTTTATTTTTCCAAATTTTCATTTCGAACAGTTGTTTTTTCAAAAAGTCTGTTTACAAAAAGTGAGAGAAAAAGTTAGTTCGTTTTAAAAAGTTCTCTGTGTCAAAAATTACAAGCCCAATTTCAGTTTCAAGTCGTGTTATTTTCTTCGTCAAATTTCCTTTCCGCCATAAACCTTCCTTCATATATAACCCGTTCAGTTATGCTACTCTGTTGGCCGTAAGAAAAGTGGAAATCTGGCAAGAGATATATTCATTTATAAATTTTAGTAATATAGTACTTTGAGTAGGTAGTTTTTGTATTCGGTAAGATGCTCCTTCCAGGAAATGGAATTATTATGTTTTATTGATTGTATATTTTTTTTTTTTCTCTCCATGTAAGTTGTGGATAATATTACATATATATACATTCTCTCCATGTAAGTGAAAATAAAATTTAACATTGTATGGCTGAATGTTAAGTACAAAAAACAATGCCAATAAAACACATTATAAAAAAATTTAGTTTAATTTATTACATTGTTCACTAATAAATTTTGTTTTATGCAGAAATCCTCCCGAGCCAGCCTCTGAATGTTCAAGTGACCCCTTTGACCGACACGTCTTTCGGAGTTGCGTGGAAGGAGCCTTTCAACAAAGCGGAAACTGTCAACGAGTACACAGTCAACGTAACCATGTTGAGGAGCTTTGACCCGAGCTCCCTCTCCTCAGCCCCTTGGGACAACAGCAGTCAATCTATCGTCACCCCTCATAGCGTACAAGTTAATGTTAAGGTTGGTATCGAAAAAATTACAAATTCAATAGAAATTATTTTGCCGTAATGGTGTGTTGTAGTTTGTGTTGTAGTTTGTCCAACTTTCAAAGTAAACGATAGAGCAAATCAGTAAACTGATGTCAAGTGTCTACACTACATGCAGGACATGTCTCATTTTCTTACTTCAGACTTCATTACTTGAGACAAAAAACACACAATATTAAATAATATGTCTTTAATTCAAAATATTTTTCATAATATTATGAAAAATATTTTGAACTAAAGACATTTTCATGTCAAGGTTCCAAATTATTTATTGTCTGTCATTCATTGACGTGCACGGGAACAAGAAGAAGCGGAAAACTTGAAAAATTACACCAAAACTAGCATATCAAGTTAAGTTACTTGACACGCTAGTTTTTGCGTTATTATTTCAAGTCTTTCGCTTCTTCTTGTTCCCGTACACTTCAATGAATGACAGACAATAAATAATATGATAAATTATTACCACAACATTCCGACTATTCCTGCAGTGGAGTGGAGTAGAGTGATCGTCAATGACTTTCCTTCTCTGGCCCTTTGTTCGTTGCTCCACTCCCCCCCCCCCTGACTTCTATCCACGCCACTCCATTTGGAACGATCGTCAGTGGAGTTCCATTGGAGTTCCACGATCGTCAGTGGATCGCCGCTCCATTAGAGTCGCTGACAACCCCCGCCCTCACCCCACCCGTCCTCCTCCTTAAGGATAATTATCATCCTTCCCCGCTCTCCTCTTCCTCCTCTACGTCCGATTACCACCCCCGATTGGCATTTATGTATTGAGTGTCGGCTCATTATTTTATTTTATTACCACAACATTCCGACCATTCATTGGCCTTCAGTGGAGTGGAGTTGAGTGATCGTCAATGACTTTCCTTCTCTGGCCCTTTTTTCGTTCCTCCAACCCCCTCCCCCCTGACTTCGCTCCTCGCCACTCCATTTGGAACGATTGTCAGTGGGACAACCGCCTCCAAACCCCCCCCCCCCCCCAAACATCTTGTTATCCCTATCCGTTCACGTTACCCTCCGATAAAAACGTCAAAATCCTCCTTCAACTGCTTCAGATCACGTTATACGCTTGAGATCACGTTATTCCCTTGATATCTCAATATCCTCTTTGTACTTCTTCCACCACCCTCCTACCACTTCCCCCCCCTCCATCCTCTCTCCACTATGACTGAAAGAGAAATGTAGCGCTATGGACGATAACGGCCTACAAAAATAACAACCCTTCATTTTCTTAGTTCATTAACTTGACTTAACTATTTAAAATTTATCTCATAAAAGGTAAAAGTAAATTTTTAAAAATGATTCATATTTTTTATATTATAAGGTGACAAATTTAAAACGTGGGGTTGAAAATTTTGTTTCTTTGGGCGATTCCAATGGTTCCTTATCGAAGATAATAAACCAAAAAAATCAAGATCAATCTCGAAGAACAATCGAGTGTACAATGTTGGATTTTTTCGTCTGTTCTTTGTTTCGCATGTTTGTAGCTCTATTCGTTCGACGGCCCAAATTATCCCCTCGGCGTCTTCCTGGCATTGTTCACTATAGTGAATATTGCATTTTCATCCATCCTTGACTATATTTAAAATTTCAAATCTCAACCTCGTCGGGAAGTCGAAAAAAAACTTTGCTCAAACCTGAACTAAAATTTAAAAATTCGTTGTGGGGTTGGTCCAAACCCGTAAACCAAATTTCGTAATTTTGGCAAAACGCTATCTGGGCAAAGTGCGGTGTACGGTGGACGGACGGAGTTTTTTTAATTTAACAAATGTTGAGGGGAGGGGGGGGGGAGTTGAACCATTTTTTCTTTGGTCGATTCCAATGGTTCGAATTATTGAAGATAAACCGAAATGAAAACGACCGGCGACAAACGAAGCGACCTGTACTTTTATCGATAACTTGAACCGCTCGTAGTTGCGGTGCTGACTACATTGTTTACGCCCACTAAGTCTTTTTACTAAGTCTTACTAAAAAGTCTTTTTAATCCTGTACAGCTCATGTACCACTGAAGGTACTCGCGTCTGGTGAAAATGAAACTATTCTATAAAATCTGACGATTCCAACGAGCGGTGAACTATTATAGTGGGATGCACGCAATTACTTAGTTACAGATTAGTTGTACGTGAAAATCATGCTAAAAGGAGGATGTCACAAAATCGTTACACAACATCGGGGAGAAGCCAGAGCAAAGACATTTTCATGTCAAAAAAAAAAAAAAAAAAAAAAAGAGTTCCCCGAAAAGGTTTTGTTTATATTTATGTAGGTCACTAACTATGAAATGACTGAGCGAAAAAATTACTCACTAGGTACTGATTAAGCGATGCTGAAATGTGAGAAGAAATTAATTGAACAAGCTCTCTCGTAATAATGAGGTACGTAATAGTGAGAGAAAGATCCTACAAAAACAAAATATATGTACCCATATTATTTATATAGATCGTTAAACCTTTGGTCCCTCGAATTGAATTAATATTTTATAGAGATACGTGCGAGAGTAGACAAGAAGAGAAGCTACATTCGCGTATATTTGCGTCCGCTTGATTCCACCCAGTGACGTAGACGTAAGAAGGTTCAGCGAAGTAAACGTTTATGTAAACAAGAGTTACGTATTTTACTGAGGTATATTTCAACTCTGACTCTCTCGTGAATATCAAAACGGAACGGATTGAAGTAGTTGATGGTGCCGACTGAGGGTACCAACTGCGAGAGCCGGACCTGGACCGCAGAATAAATCAACAGAAGGCCCCCGTCATCCCATGAAAATGAAGTTCCTTTATTGTTATTCTGCATGCGATGTTGCAGGCCGGCGATATATAACTCGAAGGGAAAGAATTATTTGGGCTCCCAGTTCTGGAGGCCTGTGCTGTTTTTTTCCCTCCTCTGGTGAAAAGACGCGTTGCAATGTGGGCTCGGAATGCACTTAGTGAAATCCCTCTGCAAATTCTTGACACAACGGTTTATTATCTTCCTTGAGAAGATTATCCTAATCTAAGTAACAAAATGGTAGAAATACTCATTGTTCAAACAATTTCACAGTCAGGAAACCGAGAAAATATTGCATTGTCATCCATTCTGAACCCTTGTTCAAAATGTCAAGACTCTAGCTCTTCATCCAAATTAGATTTGTTTAAACAAATAAATATTGTTTAAACAATTTCACAGTCAGGGAACCAGGTGGAGATTTCATTGCCATCCATCTGTGACCCATGTTTAAAATTTCAAGACTTCAATAGTGGTTGAAAGTGAAAAATTATTTGGGTAGATAGAAAATCTAAACCTGATGACAAAAGACTTTTGTTTTGGTTATTGATATTGAGTAATACTATTCATGATTGTTACGAGTCCTACCTACGGAATTAACAAAATGCAACTACTTCAGGTACCTAAGTATTTATTATCTTACCCTACGAGTTATACCTAGCAATCAATAAATGAGGAGCTTTTTTACAAAACTTCATAAATCCACTTTTGACCAACATGCGGTTTTTTCTGAATTCTGGTAGTTTAGTTAGTCTTTTACTTTATGTAGAAGTTTCGTGTATCACAACTAAATATTATTTATGTTGTGATACACGAAACTTCTACACAATGTACCTAAAAGACTAACTAAACTACCAGAATTCAGAAAAAACCGCATGTTCGTCAAAAGTGGATTTATGAAGTTTTGTAAATTTACATTTATGAGCTCCTCAAATATGGTCATTTCTACCTATATGTATAATAATTATTACTTAATAATTATTATTAAGGAGAAAGAGGGTGGCAATCAAGGATTATCTAGAAGGAGTTTTTTCGGTCAGTCATTATCATTTTTTTGTTTATTAATTGTATTTTTTCTAATTAAACTTTATTGCCTCCAAAGCTTTACAGTTGGTCTAGTACTAAATTACATAGTAGGGTTGCAGCCTAATCAACAAGATACGTGTTGATGGTACATCGCTGGGGAGTCCAATAACCGGTTAGGCAACGGGGGCGGTGGGGTGACGCGTTAGGGTGAAGGAGGGAGTGGGGGGGGTATCGAGGAGTTTTAGCGGGGGGGTTGATAGTATTGGGGGGGACTAGTGTGAGGGGGCCACTCGGGGTTTAATGAAAGGTTCGGGGGAATTCTAGCGGGGCGGTGGGCCGACATTACGACGGAGGGGTGGAATTGCGGGGTGTTCTAGCGGGGGGATTGATTGTACGGGGGGGATTAGTGTGAGGGGGGCCGGGGGCCGATCAGGAGCTACAGAAAGGAGAGGACTCGAGGAGAGTTCCAGTGGGGGTAAAATTGGGGGGGAGGCAACACAATGGACGGTGGATCTGAGCCCTCATCTCTACGTGCCTCAAGGGGCGTAGAGACCTCATCAGGGGTGAAGTATGTACTACCCCATATGAGGGGACTGATATGGGTAATGATGAGGGGGCGGCCGAATTTGGGGGGGGGGGGGAGACAAATGTGCCAGGTTGCAACGCTTGCCGCCCTCGGGGGTATCGCCGGCCGCCCTCGCCTGGACAGCCCAAGTTAAAGCCCTAGTAAAGTGGAGGCTACATGTCAAATTCATAGTGTGAATATCATAGAAATTTGCTTTAGGAGCCCCTCAGTTGAATCTGGGCCGAATTTGGGCAATTCTGCTCAAATTGTAAGTCCTAGGGGCTACATACTAAATTACAGCTTCATAGAGTGTGCCACTCAGGACTATCATGCAAATTGGTGATCACCAGCGGTAAGACATCCATGTCAAAACATTTCATAGCCGACTCCGGGATTCGATCTAAGAACCACATTGGTAGTATGTAGGAACCAAAACCGAGTGTAGACATTCACTAGCTACATCGGAAATTCAAATTCAAATTAAATTCAAATTTGATTTTTCTCACCAGCTAAATCGCTCACATTCCCGTTGGTCGTAAATAAATTAGCTCGGTTAGCTGATGCTATTCCCTTGCCTTATTTCCCTACAGTATAGTATAGGTATGTAACGTTGAATGGCTGGGTCATTCAAAATTTGGGTAGGTACAATTTTAACGAAATAACTTTTGGTCCTACAATCGTTTGAAAACAAATTTTCGTCGATGTGTAGGTACTTAAGGTCTAGTGAAGTAATTCTGTGAATAGTACTGAAATAATGTTGTTTAAAAAATGAGGAAATCTAGGGAGTGAATTACCACCTTGGGAGTAAGAAAAACAAACCATAGGAAGTGAATCATGTGTAAAACACACGTATTTGAACATTTTCGAAATAATATTTCGAAAATGTTCAAATACGTATGTTTTACACAAAATATATATTATATATTTTCATTATTTAGAAATTTAATGTACTACTTGTATTGTACTGCTTGAAAAAGAAGTTCTGGGACACCGTCAGTGTTTCATAATCGCCGCAGTAAGTATTTTGATCAACTATCAAACTACTTCCAAGCCGTCTTCAAAGAAAGAGTATACTTGAACCAAAAATGGAAGAAAATTCATTTCTTTGTTTCTGTCTTCTATTGAACCTACGTTCATTTACTTGAACGTAATGAAGCACATAAAAAGTATTGCAAAGCCCTTGATAATTGAAAAAAACTCCTCTCTAAAGAAAGTAGTGTAATAATGTTAAAGTAGTTTGAAAATTGGTTTGAAGGAACGCTTACAATTAAAACAGGAACTTATAAACGGGAAGTTATTGCAAATAGCAACGATAGAAAAATTATGAAGTCAAAAGTACTTTAGAATAATAATAGAACGAAAATTATTATGATAGGTAAGGAGTTTATAATTTCAAGTGATGTTCAATATCTCATTTTAAATTATAAACTCCTTACCTATCATAATAATTTTCGTTACTTTTTGAGAACACTTTTGAAGTTGTGACTAGTAATTTCAATCTTACAGTTTCATAAAATCTGAGCAGGTGATGATCACAGCTCTTAAATTTCAATCATTACAGTTCTTGAATGTCAATATCACACCTAAATCAGAAAATCGTTTTCTTTTTTCAAGGGAAAAATGAGGGGACAGAACACAGTCATCATTTTCCTTTATAACGAATTACTTGCGTGAATTTTCAAAACTTGTAAGCCCCACAATATTTACAGTGTTATTATCATTTTTATCAACTTCCTCCACACAACAAACATATCGAAAATGATATTCTCGACGTTCTTTGAATCTTGTTAAATCTTGCCAGAGTCCCGGGAGTGATTTCATCAACATTACAAGTTGATGATTTGGCGATATCTCACGTGTCCGCCGTTTTCCTGATCAGATTTTGGTGGTTCGGTATCATACAAAATTGTGAGAGTTTCACTTCCTGACGTTGAAGGATATGAATCGTCCTGTCGTTCAAACTCTTCTTCTTCGCCTTGATTTCTTCAGCTTTCTACTTCTTTTTAGGCGCCATTCCTGGGTAATAAAATTTAAATAATTATGTAGGTTTGATGAAAATGATCTTCAAAACAAAAGAACAGTATACAGTACAGCTTACAAATTGAGTATGTGAATTTGAATTAAATGTAGAAATTTTTTGAGTCAGTAGTTTTAATCAGTTGTTGGGATTATTTTCATGCTTTGGACAGGGGATGGAATGAAGGAAAATAATATTGACGTGTACATCAATGTGGAAATAATAGTAAAAATTAATTATTAAAACTACCTACTAGGCAAAATCAATCCCTGGAGGACAAGCTCACTCCCTTGCTTACCTCCTGGGGAGTGAGGTTTGGGCTGAAATTGCTTGCATTTGAATATTACAAGATAGCACGATATTCAAATTTTATATTGTACAGTTGTGAAAAAATGGTCTAGTTTTCAATGATCTGATGTACCCTAAGGAGTGAGGATGAGTACAATTACGGAACATGCGCAGGAGAGTTGATGTTCGTTGTTGAGGTAAATATGTCAAATACGCCATGATGAAAATAGAGAGCCATGATGAAGCAGTGTTGCCCAAGACTTTGGCAGAGACGAAATTCCCTCTCTTTGGGTTTCGGTAGACATTTAAAAAAAATTCTAGGGATTGAACAAGAATGTTGTGACAGCTCTTTACATTGCTGATGTAGTGCCTTGATTTGACTAAGAAAGTGGTTGTTGAGTAAATGAAAATAAATGTAAGGCGATGGACTTTTGATACAAAGGAAAGAGCGATAAGCTACGCCTTAAACTCTCTTTGAATATCACACCTCTATGTTGAAACACCTTGGGGAGTGAGGAAATTGCATACTTAATCTTACATTAAGGTGGTATATTACGCATTTAAAACTTCAATCTAACACAGATTTAAACAACTTCTACTTCTTGGACATCCTGGAAAAAGAAAGAAAAATTGAAAGTACAACAGTTTTTATGACAAGAAATATACCCAAATTTTGAAATGACCCAGCTACTGATGTAACGTCATCTCGTTTTACGGAATACCTGATCTTCTTACCGGTTGATCAATAATCGAAAACCGACTAACTGGAAAGCCCCCGAGGGGCAAGGATGTCAGAGCGGTCGTCGCGCATAATCACACGGCAGAACGATTAGTTTCCCGCTGAGGGAAGGCCAATCTACGGCATCCTGAATCTTGTATCGTCAACATTCATTTGAGTGGATTCCATAACCATTACTGACGCCCTTTATGGCAAATAACCCCTGGATGAGATCATAAACAACTTCTATGGCGACGAAGCGGATAAAATATGGATAGGGATTGATTGATAATACTATGGGCTCGCGTGTACTAGGGTGGCAATAGGCCATAGGGGGAAACTTTTTCTCGTCAAATTTGAACCCTCAGCCCCCTAAATGGAGCATTTGGGCTAGAAAGTGAGCTTGGAAAAGTTTTAGGTCGATCGGACAAGTAAAAATGGCGTCTCATCGCATTTAAAGTTTGAAGGTATTGCAAATTTTTGGAAAAAATGTTCAGTTTTTCTTTTGTAACTCGGGTACTCTTCGGGCTAGAAACCTGTAATTAGTCTCATTCGATAGATAATTTAATTGCTAATAACTTTTATCTCAACACTATTTTCGCTAAACCCAACAGAATCGAGGTTAATAAGAATTCTCTGGGTCAGGTCGTGATCTTTTTAAGAAAACGTGACACGCTAAGCCACGGCCTTGCCATTTGACCAGCATTGGTCCCTTGACTTGTGTCAGTTTTCAAAGCAACATTGAAAAATATTTTTTACGTCCAAAATTGGTTCAGATGCGACATTTGAACATTATTGGGGTTTCTTATTTCACTCATTCAGATAACAGCTCAATGCACGTAATCTCGGGGGAATATAAATACATTTAGAACTCAAAATGCGTGGTTTTCAATGTTTGGGTAATTTTTTGGCTCGGTATTGGCATTCTATACCAAAATTGGGTCAAGATGTGTCCTTTAGAACCGCCTTCCCAATGAGAAAACGTAAATTCGTAGTTCTTTTATTTTGTAAACTGTAAGTAATATGCATATAAATTCTCGCCCGTCCCACGATATCGTAGCTCAACTTGTTCATTTATTGTGAAACGCATCACACTAGTTCCATCATGTATGAGCCTGTTTGGTAAAAGATCCAAACCCACCAATGTCCATCACTCTGCGTGGAGATTTATAGCTGCGCGATCAATGTAGCCAGACGGGTCAACCACCTTCCAGGATATTGCCTTTTTACTGCCTCTGAGCACGCTTTTTAAGATGGCGTAAAGTCAACGGGAATAGACCTTTTTCCAGAATTCGTTATTTTTCGTGAAAAATTGCAATTTAATCTACTGTCAGTCAGTAGACAGTCATTTACGCGTTATCCTAGTTTTTTGAATTAGGTACCTACTTAATCTTTATTTCCAGGAATAGATTAACCGCCTACTCAGTCACAACCGCTAAGAGCACTTAGCTGAGGTTACGCATTTTATCATACAACTGGTGCAATAAAATCAACATGAAACTCTGCGCCAATTTTGAATATTGGATTCTCCTAATTCTTAGCTTTACAAATATGAAATTAAAAATACTTCGAGCTCAAGCACAGAGCACAGATAACATGATCAAATAGAGACACTTATAATGAGATTCGGGTTGTGCATCTCAGCAGGAATACTCCGTTGTATCACCACTCGCGTCTTAAGAGGGCCAGATCATTCAATGAAGAGCAATTTACATTTTATCGACCTCTCCACACATCCAGGCAAAATTTCGCAACTGTCTTCAACGTAAGGGAGGATCAGGCTCGTAATTTCTCGGCACTTTTTGGGCTTACCCGATTCATCATTATAATTATTCACATTATATAATACGGTTTTTGAGCCCTACTTGATGGTTCATACTGAATTTTTTTTAAAATTATTTGGCATTTAGTACAGTTATACAGCCATGTCTTTACATTAGATATTACCTTGTATATATATTCATAAAGGGCAATTCTTTGTTTCAGCGAACCGATAATAACCAGAGCAACTACGTAGTGATAAAAGAACTAGTCCCGTATACTATGTACGAAGTTACCCTAATCGCAAAGAACCGCCATGGCACTAGTCTTCCCTCGAACCCTGTGCGGTCCCTGACTCTGACTCCAGGGCAGACAAGCACGCAGATGACCAAAAAAATCACCGTCCCTGAACTTCCCGACGTCAAGAGCTGTTGCGTCGAGCAAGGCGTCACTCACGATAAGTAAGTTCTCACAATGTTGCGTCAATTTTATTTATTTTTTTTGTTTGTTTCTCGAAAGTACAAGCTAGGAGAATAACGAAAATGATGGTCAGCTGCCTGAAAAGTCTTCTAAAATATGTAGGGAATTTAGAGGAGCTGGGCGCGTTTGAAAAAGACCGCGGGAGCGAGAAGACCATATGACGTCAATTGGACCCACCTCTTTGAAGCCCTGCGATGTCAGCGCCCCAACCGGAAGTTTCGTCTTGTTTGTGACGTCATACGGTCCCCTCGATCAATCATTCAATCTGTGCTCGACGTTTTTGAAGTTTTCAGCTCAAGTAAATCTTTCTAAACGAATATCGCTGGCAATGCTAGTTACTCTTATGGCCGTACTATTCAACATGAGGATGATATTCGGAATCGACTATTGACGCAAATTCCCCATTAGGATTAAAATATTCCTTTGTCCAGTGGTCAATTGGGATTTGGCCGTACAAAACGGCAAAAAAGGAACATTGTCTCTGAGCTTTCAGCTTTGTTAAGCCGTCTTAAAGGTTAATCGGTAGATATTTTCTCCTTGTCCCAGTCTCTACTTCATAGAGTAGATATATTAGCCGTCTTCAAGGTTAATCGGTAGATATTTTCTCCTCGTCCCAGTCTCTACTTCTCTACTCTAAGAAGTAGAGACTGGGACAAGGAGAAAATATCTACCGATTAACCCTGAAGATGGCTTAATAAAGCCGAAAGCTCGTAGACAACGTTTCTGTTTTTCTTTCTCCTCACTGAACCTCCTGCAACCCTCCAAATAACAAAAAACGGTCAATAAGCCAAGGAGGAAATGCACAAGACATTAACAAGGCATCATTATTGTTTATTGCTATTTGTAATTTTCATCTTGGTAATCTCCATTTCATTCTTACTTCCATCTCATTGTTACATCTTCTTCAAGCAGTCTTTGCACACACGTCTTCATCACTTCCTTTGTGTGTTTACTTAACATTTAGCTTGACTCAACTCCTTCCTTTTACAATTTTAGGTGTCTTAAATCCCTTTGTGGAACAACTGAAATAGCCAATCTGGACGTATCAGACCTCATGATTTGCGCCCCATGGGCGGGCAAAACTTTCTACTGCTTGACGAATCAGATCGACCACACGCCTTGCTGCAGGTCCAGAGGTCTTCCTGAAATCTGTCAAGATCTCTGCTCCGGGAACGTCTCTCAATTGAATTTCGTTTATTTCAAGTGAGTTTCTTTTGCAATTTGTATCTATAACATGAAAATATCCACCGTTTTTCGAAGAACTGCATCAATTCCCTGTCGCGTGACCGTTCCATTGATTCGATTGGTTTGCGTGCATCATCGCCTACTCTAACCACTGTTCTTCGTTCCCAGGTGTATCAAGTACATTCCTACCTACAGAGACTGTCTGATGCAAGGTTACGGAGTTCTCCCGGGACCGCCGGTTAGAGCCAAGATCACCAATGCTGATTGGGACTTCGCCATAATTAGTTGGGATCCTCCCAAAGCTTTGGGGGAATCGGTCACGCACTACAATGTGCACTACAGACCCATCCAACAGCAGGAATACCGCACCATTAAAGAGGTACTTCTAAAATAAACCGTACCATCATTCAGTATAAAGTCTTGAATTGTTGGTACGTTTTCATTAAGAACATAAAAAAATCCACAGTCATGCAGCATGGCTATGAGAGCAAAGTTTAGAAGAAATAACTGGTTTTATGTTGAATGTCTCCATCTCACTGGTTTTATAACAAATTGTCTCCACTTTTTGGCGAGTAACACCTCAGTTTACAGATTTTTCAACGCTGAACACGATGGTGAAGTCAGAATTGCGATATCTCATTCGGTTATCAGATGAGAGCAGATGAATCGTGAAGAACATCTCAAGTACCACGTTTCTTCACCTTCAAAGTGAAAGGAATGAGATTCCTATCGCAATTCTGACTTCACCATCGTGTTTAACGTGAAAAAATCTTTTGAAATGAGGTGTCACTCGTCAGTCTGTTTTATTTTTGGAATTTATGGGTAATTTTCTTACCTAAAACTCACCAAACCAGACGTCTCCGGCCCGACTCTTCCCATCTTCGAATTTGACTTTTCGATTGCCAAGACAGATTTTTATTGTATCAATAGAATTTTATCGAGAGTTACCCATCGTCTGGAATGACACATACCTAAATATATAGGTAGGTACATAGGTATATAGGTATGATTTTTGGTGTCTTTTGGCAGTGAATTCAGGGTAGTCTGAACGGATTTTGGTATGAAATTTTTGCGAAAATTCGAGTCTTAACAATTTTGGACCGAGAACAATTGAGGAGCTTTCTTACAAACGGGCTTGTACCCATTTTTACACTTTTGGTTTTTTTTTCATGGAAAATGAATCATTGGGATAAAGCCTAGCACATCCTGAGTTGATTTCCTTCCAAAACGTTTTCAATCAACCTCCAAAAGCTCGCTGAAAATTGATTTATCATCACCAAAAGCTCCTCAATTTATTTTCTTACACAAACTTTCCTTCGAAAATTTGCTAAAACATGTTTCAGAATATCACAATTAGTTTTGAACTTTTTACTGGTAGCTTGCAGTTATTGGATTATGTGGGTGTAAGCTAGGGAGGCTGTAGGCCTTACTTCACTAATCTTCATTCTTTTAGACTTTACTTGCTTTTCTCTTTGTTTTAGACAGAGCAACCAAGTGGCTACACATTAAATGTCAATCTCTGTTGAATTGATTCGTTGTATTGACCACCATGCCATTTGGTCTCTCTCCCACATCAATAGACACCTCATTTCCCCAAGCTAACGAAAGCATCACAACCAAGCAATTTCCGGTTGCCCAGGGCGACCCCCTATTCGTGTTTTCGAGAGGATCGAACGGTCTATGTACCTACCTCACCCACCTTAGCTAACAGTCAGCGATTGAATTATATACGTATTTCTATTATTTGATTTACGTAGTATTTTTAATGCTGCGTACACTTGGATATCGCTAAATCGACGCTTAACTCGCCATTTACTGAACGTTCTACAGATACACAGATTAACGGACAATCTTGTATATTGCAGGTACAACCGCCTTTCATACTGGAACATCTCTCTAGTAACACGGTCTACGAAGTCTACATAGACGCATCGAACGTGCACGGAACTGGCGATCCTTCTCAGAGAATGTTGTTCTCAACCGCTAGCAAGGTCAGTAGCTACCTTCATGAAAATTTCAAGGGATTTTCCGTGTTATTTCAAGGGATTTTCCTTGTGATTTCAAGGGATTATCCATGTAAATCTACGGAACGCAAAATCGTTATATTTAATCGCTCAGACTAGAAAGTGGTGGAGGATAAGACATCACGATGAGCGAGAGTAGTAATCGGTATTATAAGAATAAATCTAAAATATTATGAAAGAGTTCATAATTCCATTCAACAACATCATTTTCGTGTCCCTTGTTCTACTGGGAATCACATACACCTTTGATTCAACCCACCAGAGGAAAAATAGAATAATTTGCTCATTTATATTACTGGATGTAATAGTTTGATAAACTAATTTATTCGTTGTTATTCAACTAACCACACCATCGAATAACGTTATTAACATTCCAATTTCCCTCTTGACCCTTTCGTTTCGGTTCCGTGTAGATCCGCCCAAAAACTCTGCAAATTCTTGACACAATGGTTCACTATCTTCTTTGTGTAGATCACTCTTCTGTCTAGATCACGAAGTGGTAGATTAATTATTATTATGAATTAACATCAATCGTTGATCATTATTATCAAGTAGTGTAAATTATTATTAATTATTGTTAATGGTTTATAATAATAATAATTAATTATTATAATAAGAATTATTGTTAGTTATAAATCATTTTTAGTAATTATTATTAATATCTATTAATGAATTGTTAATCAATATTACCTACTTATAATGAATGCTGTTCGAATCAGCTAGGCCAGTATGAACATTGAACCCGACAGGTTACCGCATGATTCATCAGCATGTTGATGACTTGAGCCCTCATTGTGAACGAACAGCTGGTCGTACTAAGCTCCGGATGGTCTTAAAAGATTCTAAAAATTACACTTTATTTTAATGGGACCTAAAGCGATGCCGATCCGTTTGAATTTTTCGAAGTTCAAGGATCATTATGAGGTTGGTTCGTACCCGTACACCAAATTTCGTAGTTTGAGCACAACGCTAACTGGACAAATTATCGCGGAGGGGGGGGGGGATTTTTGGTTTATTATTGAAGATAACGAAAAAAATTATCACCCCTCAACATTTGACCGTTTACGTTTCAAGATACGAGATACATGCGGCCTTGTTCATTCTGGCCCAACTGATTCGAACTGCCCGTGGTTTTCAGATATCGAGGGTAATTTTCAGATATTAACTAATAGGTAATTATTATTAGCAATTATTAATCATAATCAATGATAATTTACACTACTTCATAATAATTATTAATAATTGATGATTACTCATAAATCACCATTTAGTGAGCTAGACATAAGGGTAATCTGCATAAAGAAGATAATAAACCGTTGTGACAAGAATTTGCAGAGTTTTTTTTATTCGATTTTCTGAATTCACGTATCTTGAAGCATAAACCCTCAAATTTTCTTGGGCGATTCCAATTTTTCATTATTGAAGATAATAAACCAAAATGTCTAAATGACGTAAAGTACGCAGTGCGCACTTGGTAAGTGCGAAATCACGCATCCCGGGACCTCCTTAGAACGTATTACTTCCACATCTACGAAAGTATCAAATTCATTTTGATCCCTTTTGGAAGGAAAACGCTATTTTCCACTCGCGATTGAGGTTTCACAGCTTAAGTGTACCTACAGATACCACTTATTACCCATCATAGGTAATACCATAGAGCATATATAGGTAGTTATACATCTATGGGTGATACAGATTGTACCCATCATTTGTACGAATCGTCAAAGTTCTCCTTTTAAATTTACATTTAAACTTTTTGCACAAAGATGCTAATTCGCTAACTTTGTTACCGACTTCAAACGGGTACGTTACCTCTCCAACGTCACCAGAGGCAAACGGCTTTTTGTGCGCTCTGCTTTTGTTGATTGCGTTAATCGACTGGTTTTTGTGTGTGTTTTTTATTCTCGTTGTGTCCTTTGACAATGAAAACAATCTCGCTTCTGCGAAGGTTGGGAAGCTTTTTATTCATCCAGGAGCTGAAACAACTTTAAATTCGGTCTGAATTGAGGAATTTCTCACGCATTTGCCTACCGTTCTCAACATCGCAACTTCCGTTCCACATTTGCTATAGGTACACAACTTTTTGAACTCTGAACACTGATTCGACTTATTATTTCAAATGTGATTACCTATCTCATTTGATAAGTTATATTACAACGCTCGAACAGTTTTTTTCCTCTTAGAAATACAATTGGTAGCTTTAAAATTAATTGGTGTCCACTTCAAAAACAAAGATAGGTACTATTCTTTAAAGAGGAGAAATGTAGGCAAATTTTCGATTTAAGGTCATAAATAAATTGTGGCCCAAATCTTGGATGACCATTCAGCAGGCGGGAAAGATGTCTTATCCATAACGCCATAATCTCTAATGATCCATTAAATCAGGTATGAAAAAGCCATATTCGTGACATTACTTGACAAAAATGTGGGTGCTTCACCTAATGGGGCAGGAGGAATTTTGAAGACAGAGGAGCAGAATTATAGTAACTCGAAACGTTAAATTGGTACTAAATATTAAGTAAACACACTATTGAGTTTTTATTTCAACATTAAATGGCCCTTCTTTCGTTTCAGTTGATTGAAGTCAAGCTGGAAAGTACTGATGTCGAATCTTACAATGTGACCGCGTGCTGTGAGAACGTTGGTTTGTCCAAAACGTGCATGCCCTTGTGTTCCTACGACGCGAGCATGTCCCAACTAAAGAACTTAGCGGCCGTCTGCAGCTCTGAACTGACCAAGCTCGTTCGTTGTGGCTCGGGAGGAAGGTAACTATGAAATCTGAACTCTTCCAGATATGAATCAAATAGGAGGCTATTAGAGCCATCAGCGCCATATTGCGAGACATTCAAAGTGTTTATGGAACGTGATCAGTTCGATTCGAACTCGACGCGAATTTGAATTTTCATCTCTAACAGTTTTGTGGCATAATATGTGAATAATATTGTGGCATAACAGTGAACCAATCTGGAATGCGATATTATCGCATTCCAGATTGGTTCACTTATTAGGTTCCATGTGATTTTAAGTTGGTCATTTCCGTTTGGCGTTTCTTCACTGTTCGTACTCCTTTCGTGATATTTGTATTGAGTAGGTATTCCAGAACCCTACCGCATTGGAACACCTCGTTCCAGGGTCATGACACATCGACTTGACTCCTGCCAAGAAGTCTTAGTATAAGTAGCTAAAATGATTACCTACCAAAAGTTATAAGTCAAGGCGTTAAGTAGTAAG
The DNA here is from genome assembly GCA_963920205.1 of Stenodema calcarata. NCBI lineage: Eukaryota > Metazoa > Arthropoda > Insecta > Hemiptera > Miridae > Stenodema > Stenodema calcarata. The sequence continues at coordinate 7,058,688 of OY986052.1, forward strand.
TACCTAATCAAGAATATCAGACGGTTCTGTTGGCCCGATAACTTGACCATAATCAAAACCTCCATAACAAGGTATGTAATAGGCACTATGCCTCTCGCAACATCAATATTGGTCAGGTAAGGACTGTGATGCATAAACACTCAGAATCTCATGGAAATCGAAATTGTTGAATAGAACCGGAAACAAGACAGTCGCAAGGTTATCACGATACGTCTAATCTTTCAACTCATCAACTTTCGATTGAATCCTAGTTATCCACGTACGATACGCTGATAATACGCCAGAAAACCTAGTGCATAGCACCGAACTGACGGAATGACGGAAATAGAAATAAACCGATGGTCTAGCTCAAAGAACAACATTCAGACACCTCCAATCTGGAAGTAATCGCTACGTGTCAGTTACAGTAGATTGTACAACCCACAAAATCTTCTATCAGACTCTACCTAGTAGATTATCTACTAGTCCCGTATTTTCGTTGGTTAGGATATGTAGTGAGGCCGAGGGAAATATATTTATGAGAAAAGCCTGCCAATGAGGGAAGAACCACAAGCTGTAAGCAGAGGTGGATAGTACCGAGGCCGAGCTTCATAGAAGATGGATCCCTTCCCATAGGAAGTGATCTACCCCTCTGCCCCTTAAAAATCCCTGCATAAAACCCGGCACCTCCACGTGGGCCATCCCGGACATGCTTCGGCATGACCAACGCCGGAGGGGGCAGAAAAAAGGGGGACCTGCTGTGCTAGGCATAGAAAATGCCACAAGCCTGCCAAAAACGTCTGCCAAATTAAGAGCCTGAAAAACATTGTTATGGGCCACTGGCCTAGGTACAATGTACTAGAGATGAGTGCACAGCAGGTTAGGATAGGTAATACCCATGAGCGTAGGCAGGATTCAGCCAAGGGGGCGGGGGGGGACCCCCAAGCGCTATTATATAATATATTATGAAGTAGGTACGCGTGTGCATATTATACAAACGAAAGGTACAAAGTCTGAATTCCGAGAAATAATTTTCATGATAGTTACGGGATTGTGTGGTTACGGGATTGAATTCAAGCTCTCTGTTCAAAAGTGGCAAAAAGTGGGGAAAAGCTTGGGTTTTAGGCAGAAAAACTAGTCCCGCGACCTCTTCAAAGGGCAGTGGTCCGATTCATCCGTTCAATTCAGTTCGGGAATTTTTTGGAGGTCCAGGTTGATCACTTTCAAGAAAGCCGTAAATTTTTTCCGTGAAAAGTTTTTGGGACGTTGTTTATTGTTTAAATTTGCCAAGGAATCGGAAAATTTCCATAGAAGTCTCCAAGGAAGCTCCCTATGATGGGGGATACCAGAACACAAGAGCGGGTCCAATGTGAAAACTGCATGGGATTGTATCTGCCTAGAGGAATCGCTAGGCACAGAAGTGCCTGTCCAGCAGTGCGAGCCATGCAGTCATGCCAGAGTCAGGATTTGTCATTCGAAGGCCTACAGCACTCCAACCCAGACAATTCATACGTCCTGCCAACTCCACAGCAAAATGTTAGTTTGCTGACCAGTCAATTGGTCTCGTGCGTTCTGCCTACTCCACCTCGACAAGGCTCGACCCATATCTCGCCACCAAGTACCACTACAGGCGATGAGAGGGACACTGCCGCAGACAATCAGGCGGTTGCGAAACTGGAAGAAGTATATGGAGCACCCTTTGTAAATGGCCCAGGACAAGTACTTGTAGGCAATGAGGTCTGGCGAAGGTATTGGCAAAAAATTTCTCAACTGGTAGGAAGACACTACGACCTTCCAAATGGCCAACGTAGCTCACAGTTCGTGGAAAAACTAGCAGAGGAAATCAACGCCCTAGCCGCTGGCCAGTTCCCTTCAGAGCGAGTGCTAGTATTTATCTCAGTCGTCCTCCAGCGGAACAAAATGATCAAGCAGCCCAAGGATATAAGGATTCTGTTAGGCAGACGTTTGCAATTATGGGCAGAAGGTCAATTTGACACCCTTATTAATGAAGCCATAGTCCTCGACAAAAAGCTGAATGGGAAGAGAAGAGCAGGAAATCAGGCGGAAGTAGGATTCCATCGGCTGATGCTAAGAGGTAAAGTGAGAGCAGCAGTGAGCAGGCTGTCAGAAAACAGCAACTCGTCAGTCATGAGTCCAACAAAGGTGATTGATTCTCAGGGCAAAACAGTGTTGGATGACTTGAAAGAAAAACACCCAGATCAGATAATTCCAGAAGCTGACCTACTACAGCTTCCTGTTGGGACGGATTTTCCACCACTAATTGAGGTACAGATTTCATCCAGCATAGTCGAGAAAGTGTCAAGGATGCTGGGGGGCAGTGGAGGCCCGGGGGGTTCGGAGGCAGATCAGTGGGTTGACTTTTTGCTGCGCTACGGAAGGTCCAGTCATCAACTTCGTGAGGCTGTGGGAGCTTTGGCCAACACATTGGCAAACAGGGATGTACCATGGGAATCAATAAGGGCCTTGATGGCAAGTAGGCTGATAGCGTTGGATAAGTGTCCAGGTGTGCGCCCCATCGGCATTGGGGAGTGCCTACGAAGAATACTCGGCAAATGCATGGCAGAAGCAACAGGTGACGAGGTAACCGAGAGTTGTAAGGAACACCAGCTATGTGGGGGACTTAGCGCAGGCATTGAAGGAGCAGTCCATTCCATGGGTACACTGTTCAATGAAAGAGCCACACCAGGTTCCAGATGGGGCCTTCTGTTGGTAGATGCAAAGAATGCATTCAATTCTGTTAACCGGGTTATGGCTCTATGGCATGCCAGGTTGTATTGGCCAAGCTGCGCACGGTTCCTTTACAACACATACAAAGGACATGCAGAACTTGTACTTCGGGGAAGTAAAGAGAAGCTATATAGTAAAGAGGGAATGACACAAGGAGATCCTCTGGCAATGCTTCTGTATGGAATCTCCACCCTGCCTCTCATTCACCTACTGAAGAACCAATGCCAAGCAGTTGCGCAATGTTGGTACGCTGACGACTCATCAGCCCAAGGTACCTTTGAGGAGTTGAGAGCGTGGTGGGAGGTACTCTTGAGTCAGGGTCCTGGTTTTGGATATTACCCGCAAGGACATAAGTCGTACCTCGTTGTTCAACCGGACGATCAAGAGGAGGCCAAAAGAATATTCAGGGACTCTGGGATAACAGTAGTGACAGGCCAACGCTTCTTGGGAGGGTACATTGGAGACACCACAGGAAAAATCGGGTACCTAGGTGGCAAAATTGAAAAATGGACTGAGCTGATTCAGAAGCTGTCAGCAGCAGGCAAGAAACATCCCCAAGATGTACACTCTGCGTTCACAAAATCAGTAAAGTTTCAATGGCAATTCGTACAAAGAGTAATGGAGAGTACAGGGGATGAGTACAGACCCTTGCAACACGCTATTCGCACCGAGTTCATGCCAGCCGTGATTGGTGGTGATGTTTCCGAAGAGGAGTGTACCCTATTTTCTCTGCCAGTTGATAAAGGAGGTTTGGCATGGTCTGACCCGGTGAATACAGCGAGGCAGTTGTTTCAGACGTCAAAAGCGGGGGTAGCAATATTGGACTCGTCCATTAGACTTCACCAACCCTTTGACATAAGCGAACACAGGACACATCTTCAGATGACAAAGAAGGAGGCAGCGAAGACTCGGCAACAAGTGGAAGACACTCTCCTAAATTTGACAATTGACAAATTCGAGCCTGAACGGCGAAGGACTATTGGTCGGGCAGTGCACACAAAGACCTCGGGTTGGCTGTCTGCTATCCCGCTGAGGAAGCACAACTTCGACCTGTCCCCATCGGAATTTCGGGACGCCCTGGCGGTTCGATACAAGCGGAAGCCAGTTGAGATGCCTACCAGGTGCGACGGGTGCGGCTGGAGGGACTTCTCGCTCAGCCATGCTTTAAGTTGCAAAACAGGGGGCCTCATTACGCGACGTCACAACGAGCTACGGGACGTGCTGGGTGAGCTCATGACATCTGCATGGGGGAAATGTGTACAGGAACCGATTTTATTGGAATCGTCAACTGAGCACCCAGGATTACGGGGAGATCTGGCGTGTCGCGGGGTGTGGGAACCGCAGAGGGATGCATTGTTCGATGTTCGTGTCTTAGACACTGATGCTCCCTCCTACGTTTCCCGCCCCGTGGCCTCAGTACTCGTGAATGCCGAAGAGGAGAAGAAACGGAAATACCTGGCGGCATGTGAAGAGCGCCATGTCTCGTTCACTCCGTTGGTCACATCGGTGGATGCAACATTTGCCCCGCAGATGACAGCTTTTGTGAAGGTAATGGCAGAAAGACTCAGTGAGAAATGGGACCGTCCTCAAGCTATTCTGAAAGGCTACCTCAGAACGCGGCTGGCCTTTGCAATATTTCGAGCCACATCAATGTGCATCAGAGGAAAGAGGCAGAAGTGGAGGAGTTGCGACGAGCTGCTAGGTTTCCAGGACGGAGCAGGACTCAGGGTTGGCGAATCGGGATGATAGCATTATTTTTATCAAACAGCGGATCATTGTTATCTCAGCTTCTGCGTCTACCCTGAGTTTTTGAAGAAAGAATAAGAGAATAGTGGGAACACCTTCTTTCTCCGGGGCAAAGGGGGAGCTTTCTTTGCTCACATCAACAAGAGTTGGGTTCCCTTCCAGTTAGTTCGGTTGAATAATACCTATTTCTGTACTGGTTAGTAATAAAAGAATGATGATTGTGTTATTTTCATGATAGATCTTAGATGATATTATATTTTACATTATTTCATTATACAACATAGGTACCTACTACAAAACAGCAATGAACAATTTTTAAGACAGCATCAGTCTTCTGGTTTGCTGGCAAATCGATCAACAACCTCTTCTACAATGGTTGCCTTTTTTTTTTTTTTTTTTTCCACCAAATCTCGGTGAAGGCTGTGCATACAAAGACCATTCAGCCTACCTCCCCCATTGTATACCAAAAATGTTTTCAATATTAGGTACCTACTTAGAACGTTCACTTACTATGAATTATTACTCTGGCTCACAAAAGAAATTTGATAGGTGTCATAAAAGACATGTTTCCAAATTTCAATAATACCTTGACATGTCCCTACCTACGCATTTAATTCTAGTGTTTCTTTTAAATAAGTTCAGCGCAATTTATTTTTGTGTTCCAACTGTAATGAATAAATTATCAGTAATGGTCAAAAGATTTAAGGCATTTTTTTTAGAAAAAAGTTCGATTTTTCGATTATGATCGATGGAAATCGAAAGATTTCGACGATTTTCGACATGGCATCGAAATACGAGCAATCGAAAAGTCGATTATTCGAAAATCGGCTTTTGGCTTCGATTGCCCAACCCTAGTAGATCTACCTACCGGAATTCCGGTAGAATGGCAACACTGTATCTCCACTGCCTAGCCAATCAAGCATTCGTTTCCTCTTTTATCGGATATTTATTGGATTTTAAGAAATAATTTTATATTTAAGTAGGTAGGTACATTAAAAAGTCAGTTTTTAAAATTTGATTGAAACTTACTATAATGATTTTTTTCATTTCTTCGCCTTATGGATGAACTATGTACCCACTTACTAAATACATCTCACGCACGGAGTAGAAATACTGTGTTAGGGGTCACCTTGATAAAGGTTGTCTCTTATCAGTAGTAAAAACGCGAAGTTCCTACATGCAACTCATGTCATCGCGCTCTTCCCGTCTTCAAGTTGAAAAAGCGGATTTCAAAAAATACTCTTCAGCAACAATAACTACTTCAAGAGAAATCATTGTATTCGATAAGTACCTATTGTAATCTTCACATAACTGGATCACAGTACGCAACGTTCTTGGAACGCCCGTATTTCGACGAAATAACGGAGTGAAATAAGGACCGCTTCGAAAGCAAATATCGTCGATCTCAACCACAAAGTACCTACCATCAAACCATATTCAAAATTGCTTTCTTTCCGTGAACTCGACGGACGTATCTCAAAACAGGAAACTCCATTTCACAAATACGTGAGTGATTTGATTGAGGGACCGGTCATTATGAAAATTGAACTGCCGATTGAATTGCTTTTTGGCCGCATGATTCATCCCCGTGCTGTTGATGATTTATTGTTTCAATCTTCCAGCCCTTATTGTCAATGATACTTTATGATGGTACTTCTCGGTGTAAATGAATCATTGCCACTTGTACGAATAAGTAATTCATTCTTGTACCTCCAAAATTTGGCAATGATTCATTTACACCGTAACAATTAGGTATTGTACCTACCTACAGGTCAGACGTTTATTTAGAATGATAAGGCACACGACCGGCTCTTCTTCACTTTTGATTTTCAAGTATCTTGAGACCAAAATGCCATTATAATATAAACAAATTTATGATACAAATTTATATTATAATATAAGTCACGCAAGTGGTTACACATATTATGAATTTTCATATTTTGAATGTGTAGAGAGATAAATGATTGCCACCATTACCATTTGGGTGCCCATTGGGACTGTTAATACTTCTGTCACTGCACTCGTTTGGTGGATAGTTTTTCATGTAAAGTACTCGTTGAATAGGTTTCAGTTAAATGTATCCTCATTTTTCTCAGCTGTTTTTCAATGTCTTTGTTGTTGATAATTATTACACCTAGTTAATAATCTAGGTATTGCACATGGCTTTCCTTCCAACAGATCGAAAATTGTGTCATAGCCGACAAATATTTGTTAAACGTCCTTTCTACCGTTATTAGGTACCTCGTTTATTTGTCGATTTTTCAAGTTTTGTTCTAATTTTCCACATTATTATCAGGAACCACGCTCCTTGCTGTAGTCGCCGTGGAGTCCCAGCGGCTTGCCTCCCTCTGTGTTCCGGAGTTGTAGCGCAGTCCCTCCTCGTTACCAAAGCCGCCTGTGTACCATTCATCGGCAACATTGTACAGTGCTACGAAGAAGGTAAAATCTATAATCAATATGAGGTGACACTGATGATAGCGACATGTGAGGCCTCTGTAGAAATAAAGCTCGGAGCACCTAAATGGCCAATTCTCAATCGAAGTGCGATTTATCTGGCAGATTTTTTACTATTGCATTGTCAAGGATAGAGATGCTTCGTATGATGCTGTACACGACCACCTCTAAAAACATTCAAACAGGATAAGTTTCGCAACAAGACGAAGAAACGATTAATTTCGAGCTTTTTTGTGCCATGGATTTGTCGTATTCCAAAATTTGGGTGATACAAAAAATGTGACGTTTATTGGCGCAATTTCCGTGGTTGTAGAGACTTGAAATTCGGCAGGTCTTAGGACCTACACTTTGAGCAGCATGTGGCCGGGATTCACTGAGTGGCTCCAGCTAATTCAGCTAATTAGCTATCTACAGCTAATTTCTATGCTATTCACACCAGGGCTTGATTCAAGCATGAGCGCCTAAGGGTCCGCACCACAATTGAAATGACAAAATAATGATTTTCAAGCCAGATTTATGGCTTAATTTCCTTAATCACCATTTTGCACCTAATTTCTCAAATTTTCCCTGGGGGAGTGAAAACCACGAGCCCATGGCCCGCACCACAGGTGGAGCTTAGGGGCTTATATTCTTTAAATCCGGCCCTGATTCACACTATGAAGCTGTAATTTAGTATGTAGCCTCCTTAGGACTTTAACTTGACGCTCCCCTGGCCTGGCTCCTTAAGCCTAATATTTCCATACAAATAATATTCTTTCAGAGCAGTTTACGTTTTTCCAGACTTGAATCATCTATCCACTCTACGCAAATTACTTAATTTCTCCCTTACTGCTAAAAAACAGTAACTGTTTTTCCCAGTAAGGGAGAAATTAAGTACCTAATTACCATAGAGCGGATAGATGTTTCAAGTCGAGATTTTCTCTTCTAAACATTTCTAATGATTCTTGTATCATTACCTGGAACCTTTCAACGAAATTGTTGAAAGTTACTTTTCCTAGTATTTTTGCAGCAAATTATTTTATTTATTATTATTATTTTTTTTTTGAACAACAATGAAAATGGCTTCATTCCTTAGAATCACCCATATTTCAGCGCTCGGGCTAAGCCATGTATCAAATTAGGATCAAAATTGATGTCATGGGATGCGGTGTCACTCTCATTGCTTTTTATCTCATTAAACTCAGCGTTGGGTTGCAAATTGTATAGTTGATGGTTTGGGGTAACTTCTACACTCACTTGTTGTTCCCAGGGACCGGAATACTTCCAGGACCAACTTCCGAGCTGCACGCGTCTTATGTCACCGACTCGAGCGTCACTTTGGTCTGGCAAGGGCCCAACGAAGGGGCTAACGCCACCGACTATGTCATTCACTACAAAAAAGTTGACAAGACCTCCATCGCTGAAAACCTCATGAAACTCGAGAACGTACGTTGTATGATTTGCTTAGATAATTAAAATTCACATTTTCCGACTATTTTAAAATTTCGCATTTAACCGAGTTTGTGAATGTCTGTACATTTTAGCAAGTGAATACAACTGACACGACGGTTACGCTCAGAGATCTCGAGGCTCGTGCGCTGTACAAGATTTTCGTGGTAGCGCGAAATGAACATGGGACGTCTCTGCCCTCTTCAATACTGTTGATAAACATAACCAAAACCGGTATGATTATCGTACTTTCATTCCTATACCTGCCTATAAGAAGTAGTTAAAATCCGTGATTTATCCCAACAGAAGCGTTTGAGTGTAATTTTCAATGATTTCAAATGTACCTAATATGACAAGTAATTTTGTACAACTTGGAACAGATCTTGGAGAAAAAGGCCTATCTGCTGTGACATCGCCTCCGCACACACTTGCTGTAGCTGAACACAGCGCTCAATTCGTGACCGTCACTTGGCAGCCTCCGGAATTCAGTCACCCAGACGAACAGATGATCTACAGGTATCTACTCATGCCAATCCAATTGCTAACAAGTCGTGATACTCTCAATATGAATTTTATAGTTACCTATTTCGTCCTCAGACAACAGAGTTGAACGTTGGTTCACAACATGATTTGATTTGAACATACTCGAATAGAGATTCTATTTAATAAAGTGGTATTTTACAGAATATTCTACAAAGAAGGCAACTCACAATCTTTCCGAGCTGCCGATACATCCGTCACATCTCACACACTCGAACAGCTGAATCCCAACACCCAGTACATCATTTACGTGACTGCGATTTCAAAGAAAGGCCAAAGCTTGCCTTCTGAAACGTTAATCGCCTGGACTGATCCTGCGTATCCTGCTTTCGTTGAGGTATATATCGAATACTCGTAGATCTATCTATAACGCATATCGAGGGTCTCACGGCAACTTCCCACATCGTCATTTGGGCGACTTTTCAGCAGAGCCAAAAAACCATCTGCCAATGACTATGTTTACTGAGTAATTCAGTACAATAAATCGTGAGATTTAGTGTTACCTATCTTATACTTATACTTAGTTCGATCGATCCGCCGGGGGGAAGACGCTTTGAATGGTACGCATAACTGTGACGATTTGGGGTGTTGCCGTGAGACCCTCGATATGCATACATGCATTACATGTAATTTCGGACGACTTTGACAGTTTTTCCTGTGTTTCAGCTGTTTAAAACTAATGGAAAAATCTGCAAAAAAAATAACTATTTATACAGCCTAGCTATTCCTTCATCAGATAAGGCCAAGGCACCAATGTTTAGGTTAAGAAATAGGCATTTTAAAAAAAAGAAGGGTGTCCGAAAATACGAACAACTTGCTTCTAATTTCGGACACCAACTGAAATTCCATAAAAACCGAAGTTATCGTGCGTGATTTGTCATTTCGGACAGATTTTGGGATTTTAAATAATTCCCAAGCGTGAAAAATTGAAAAATGGATCACATGGGGGAGAAAAAAACAACTAAAATATGCTTCAATAAATGATATTTTATTGCACATTAATGCTGATAATCTCATGTGTTTAAAATAATACAAGATAATTTATTTTTCTAAAGGCACAACATTTCTTCACCAACATTACCACCACTTAGGAAGTTAACAGCAACCAGTCAGCCACAAAAATTAAGGGAATTAAATTCAGTCTCAATCAAAGCCTCAGAAAACATTGCCTCTTGATTTATTATATAAAGGAACTCCTAACTATGCGAAAATGAGTTAACTGTATTTTCTGATCAATCAAACACCGCTCGACGTGACGGTGAAGCAAGAAACATTCAAAACTCAATAGTAAGTTGTTCTGTAGAGAATGGAGTTGACCCCTTGTTGCTGCGAGGTCCTATAACAATTATTAGGTTTATAACAATTTTTGTTATTAACGAAAGAAAAATAAACCTCAAATTGACAAAAGAAAAACTCTTGATCTCACAAAAGAAAAAAATATAAGAATATAAACTATAAGAAAAAAGAGTTTTTTCAGCTGGACCTCTCTCACAGCGTTTGAGAGGTAAACGGGGATTGTGCAGCCGGGGGGGGGGGGGGAGACGGAAGTGGTTTCCCCATACTGTCCGAAGTTACCTACACCAAATGAGAAAAAGTAATTAATCACCAAGCAGGTATATATTGGAGTTGGGAAAGTGAAACTATCAGGGGCACGTCATTACGATATTCCTTACAAACTAAAAACTGTTTCAGCTGGTTCACTTCACTCAAAAGTTGAGTGGCAGAGGAGGTTTTCCAATGTTCAGAGAAAAACGATTAGTTTAGAGCAATTTACTTACATTTATTGGACGACGACTAAACAGAATTAAATTCGCCGATGGGACGGATCACGAAAAATAACAACAGGTGATGAGGGACAGCACTATCGATGCCAAACGTGCTTCTGCGCTTGAAATTGATTTTGTTCGAAATTACCAACTCTGCCCGAAAATACATGCATTGACGAATATGGTTTCTATACTGTAATCGTCTTGATTATAATAATCATGATCATTATAATTATAATCTTTTCTTCATTCTATAGCCCCCATCGGTACATCCAGTGAACCTCCTGGTGGAAGGGAGCAGTATGACCATTCTGTGCATCGCCATGGGCATTCCGATGCCCACGATTTCGCTGTACATTTCCGGAAGGCTCGTCCGCCAAGATGTGACAAGACACATGGTGACGGTCATCTACAACGTGACCCGAGACATGAACCACATATCCTGCTATGCCGATAACGGATACGGCACACCCATGGAGGCCAGGAAGAGGGTGGACATTAAATGTAAGATAGCAGCATTCCTTAACGTAGGCAAAACTCTCACCTACTTTGTGCCTGGACCAACTCTTGAAGGGGTTAGAAATTATGAGAGAAATGCAGTTCTGATTATGCACTAAACGAATGACACCAAAAATAGATAACCATACTTCACTATACGTGCTAGAAGAGACTAAATAACATTTTACTGATCAAGTCATTCCCGGTCCCCAAGACCTAGCGATTGTGCGGGTGATCATTTTACTCGGCGTCAGGCGCTTCTAAAAAAGTAACTGTACCGAGAGTAACTGTAATATGTATGTGATTGAAAAGATTCAGGACAAAGAGGTCTTGTCGAAGTTCCATTTAATCTAAAATGAATAGCTCTGATCGAATCTAAGATACGATTTTTGAGTAGGTACTGTTTTTCCTCTGTCTTTATGTACATTTTCGAAAACATGTTCCATATTTCCTTGCTTTGATCCTTGATCTAAACTGTAATATTCTGGGGGTGTCCCCCAGATTTCATTATAGAATAACCTATCCTAATAACCACCTAAACATCATGAACACAAACCACTGGCGGCCAGACACCTCCAACGGTAACGGTTTTTTAATCATTGAATTTTTCTACGCTGTAAATGAACGGTGAGTGCCTCCTTTTCAGATAAACCTCATTTGACTGCGAACGGCATCTCAATGGCAGCTCACGGCGACACAATAACACTCGAATGTTTGGTCGAAGCGAACCCGCAACCCCAAATGCTCTTCTGGAGGGACTTCGCCATGAGGATACCCGTCATCCAAAGCCCTAAATATTCTGTGGATATCGCCCCTGGCAAAGACGTAAGTTGCTGTAATTCAACCAAAGATAGTTCAAGATTGTAATTGTGGACGTGCATTGCCTTTTGATGGGGAAATAATCATCTACTAATATTGATAATTTCAGGAAGAGGATAAGTGGGTCATGCGATTAACCATAAAGTCCCTCACGGACGCCGAAGAAGGAGATTACTTCTGCCATGCGGAAAACCCCTATGGAAATGAAACCAAACCTGTATCAGTTCGGCTACGTAATGTTGTAAGTAAAAATTGATATTTCTCAAGAACTCGATATGTAATTAATACATATTATGGTAATATTACATTATTTCCACTAGTTGCCTAAACACTTTCGATTCATGCCAATTTTCGTATGATTCTCAGGCACCAGTAAATAATATAACGCAATGCTGCATCGAACAAAATGTGAGCTCATCGTGCATGGACGCCTGCTCGTTCTATTTGGACATTGACTCCGTCATAGACAAACCTGAGTGCTTGCCAGATTTCGATAAATTCATGAAATGTGGCTCAGGTAAGGTTACTTGATTACTTATTGAAGATTCTCCTATGTCTGAAGTCCTTAAGTCAATCACAACCTGATATTTGCATGTTTTATGCTATTCTGTAATCGACAGTCAATATATTTATTACAGACGGATCGGACCATAGAGGCTGCTGTGCTCAAGCTGGCGTGGAAAGGAATTGCTTGGATTGGTGCAAAGGAGAGGCTATTGAACCATCTACAAGCAAATCTTGTCTGGCGAAATTCACAAAGAAGATCATGTCGTGTTTCAGAGATGGTAGAGGTATGTTAATTTACTTTTAAAGAGATTAATGAATAGTAATATTGTGAATTTTATTTAAACTCGCACAACAGATCTCTTATTGATTATTTTTATTTGATTCCTTAGATCGTCTTCCTGGTCCGCCACAAAATGTACGAGTTGAAAGGGTGGATGACCACAGTGTGATGGTTAGATGGGACCCTCCGCTGAAGAATCCACACACAGTAGAGATGTACAGGTATGTTGTCCAATACCTTTGGTTCATTACAAGTGTGTACTGTTCAATTAGGCTTTGCTTACTAAATTTACCGAGAACCGAAAAAGTGTTGATCTTCATACGTTTGAATGCCAAATAATCGACTATTGCCACCTGTTTATCACTCTTGGAATCACATTGAGCATGTACGTAGATACTCTGAATTGTGAGAATGGTGTTAGATCATTATTCAATTAAAGACGTACATCCGATCCAAAAATCGTGAAGCCCTCTCAAAATCAGAAAAAATATTCGTCTGACACCGTAGAACATATTGATATCAAGCTCGAACTTTACATATGAATTGACAGTGCTGAAGCAATCATTTGGATTCATAACGTAGGAGTATCTGCTACCAGGCGCACTCCTAAAAAATAGCTCAATTTCTTACCAGTGCTCTTCCATGTCTTCGGTAAAGTTTCCATATATGCAAACGCTTATGAAGAGAGAAAGCGCTATCATGAGAAATTTTAAATTCCTTTTATCTCCCATTACCGTGCGTATTTGCATTAAAATTAATTCTACCATGTTGTGTGTTCAGAGTTTTCTGGAGACAAGACAAACCGAAGGGTTCGCCTATGAAAAACGATGTGAAGACAACCAACTTCAAAATCACAGGTCTCAAGCCTGGTGTCCCCTATGAATGTGTTGTCAAGGCTGGCAATACGAGAGGGACGAGTACTCTGACGGATCCGATCCGGTTCTCTACAGACGAAAAATACATCACCTCGGCAGCTAGCATGGGTAAGTAATGTATATTGAGAATGGTATTTGCTGCTACTGCTGCATTTGGATTATTTACTCTCGGATTACCCCTTTTCTGCAATTTATGTTATCCATAGTAATTTCCCCTCCTGAACAAGAATTTGCTATCAGAATCTGGCTATCACGTCACAGTTTTTTCTAACCTCAAAAATCAAGATTTTTGAAAATGCAATCGGTTGTAGCCAAATTTGGTCTAGAGGGAGTCGCTGATCACAAATCCTAACTCAGATTTGCAAAATTCAAAATGGCGGATCCAATGGATCTCAAAAGTCAACCAATTTGAACCAAATTCGGTATAGAGGGATCCAATATGGTGGACCAAAACCCCGAAAAGTACAAATAATGCTCAAATTGGTTGACTTTCGAAAATGTTGTCCGCCATTTTGAATTTAGCAAATCTGACTTCAGATTCGTGGTCAGCGACCCAAAAAAAAACCTATATACCAAATTTGGCTCAAATCGATTGAATTTTCAAAAATCATTATTTTGAGGTTAGAAAAAAATTTTAAAAAATGGTCTGACTGACACAATTCTAGCTGTGAATTGAAGTTGAATGGGTCAGTAGACATAAGAATATGGATTCGGATATGAAAATAAATGAAATAAAATAAAGCGTGCTTCACTTTTTTTGTGGGCCTGTGTTAATCAGTCCAGAGGAGTGAAATATTAACCGTTTAGCAGTTTGTATGTAAATAGGTATGTTACTTTTCATGTCAGATCTGTAGAACTCATCAGCATAGACTTAGTTTTTTGATTATTTTTGTACCAGATTTTTGAGTCTGCATATTTTAACTTTGCAGAAGAAGAACATTCTCAATTCGGCATGGCGTTTGGAATGGTCTTGACCATCGCGTTTTTGGTTGCTTTGGTATCGGCTGGCGTCTGGTACGTAAGAACGAGAACCCTCCTTGGCCACAAGTCCACGGGCGGTGTTGCTTTTGAGAACCCCAGCTACTTGCGAGAAGTCAACATGGACAATATACAGGTAAGCACTGAGCAAGGTGGCTGGTTAGCGACAATTTCACATTTCCTTCAGCAGATGACGTGATATCCTTATCTACGTGATATACGCGCGTAATATTCTCAACTCTCACTGCGCTGGAATGGACCCTAAAATATCCAGAAAAAGGCAGGTTCACCTGTGCCAACTCCTTCCAGGTATTTTCAATGGTGCATTTAGTTGTCCCAAAATATTAAGTATTTCATTCTAAAACGTACATTCTTAAAGAGTCTTGGGAGTCTGTATCTTCTTCTAATTCCGCAAGATGGAACCCATTTGGAGCAAGTACAAATAGCATCCTTCCAAATCACTGCCAACAAAAATTTGTTTTAGTCACACAACAGTTACTGTTTAGCTATTCCCCACTGAAGAGGTAATTGAGAAATTCTAGATACTTATATGTCCAGATATATGTACTTATTTAGGTACTTTTAAAATGAAGCTTTATCATGAGGCAAAAGACTGAAGAAAATTAAATTCTTATTTAGGAGTCTTTTAAAAGAAGTTAAGTAGGTTATCTATGTCAATCCAGCGTCATTTTGTTGAGATTTGAGCGACATCAGAAATGTCGAAAAATACAACAAGGTATTGAAATTGCAACGTGAAATTTGAATTTCTTTTTTCTTCAGCCATCAGATGCAAACACAAGCAGCGGCCTGCACAACACATCCTGGAAGCAGGAACACCTCCACGTTCCGGCCTCCACAGAAGTAGCGCCCTCCATCTACGAAGAACTCAAACTCGGACAAGACGGCGCAGGCTTCAAACGACTAAAACCATAGTGTACAGTGTCCTACATTCAATCTAACGTGTGATAAATTCGTATTTTTAAGACATTCGCACCATTCCCCTCGTTAGAAAGCTCATACTGAAGGGGCTCTGTGGGTCCTACACAGAGTAAGGAACACTGCAGGGAATGGCGGGAAAGAGGCCAGCTGACGCGACTTCGTGGGAAGCCGAAACCATTTCTGTATCAAGATTGTGATTTTTAGTTAATGAAGAAAAAGGCAACGTGACTGAGTTTTATTCTACTTTTGTATAATTCAGATCAAGAGTGAGTGTAAATGCATTATTTCAAGACCTCATTATGTTGGTAATCGTGTAAATACAGATATATATAGTATATATATTGTATAAATAGTAGGTTTAAGAAGAATGTTGATCTTTTTTTAAAGAAAGGTTCGATCGATGGTCTAGTTTGACACTTTCATTGTGTAGATTTCGCCTAAACTTGTACGTATTTATTCCGGGTTGCAGAGCATAGTGTGAGAAAGTACCTAAACATTGATTGTTGGCATTATGTTGTCTCTTTTTGAATCTTACCACTAGATGTTTTTGTGTACACTGTATCAAGTTGGGTAGATGAGTATAACCGCCGACAGCCCAAGCATGATATATTTGATTGAATCAGAATGTGGAAAGTAGGGGGATCCCTAATATTTGAACTCACTGAAAAATGACACTTCATCCGTTCTTACACTCGTGTTACTTATTCAAGTATGATGTGTTGACTCGCACTTGGTAGGTCAGGTGTCAGCTATTGCCACAAGGTTGTAATTGGGGGATTTTCAAGGACTTGGAGATATCAATGTTGTAGGGATCGGATCCGAGAATAATATGGAGGTGATCTCTAACAATCATATCGTCCAGTTGAATGCACTAACTATGTGTATCACATAATGTGAAGTACTTTCCTTTGGAATATTCCATTTATTACAACCAGTGACTCGTGAATGCCTTTTTTTTAAATGAAAATTGAAAATTAGGTGTTTTACCTATGTACATCGGTATAAAATAACTATGTATTGTATATCGGTTTGTGAAGATGACTAATGAGATGTGACTCCACAAATTTTGACATAAAGATCTTCATAAAGAGCTTTAGAGGCGTTCCAATCGATGTCTCCCCTTAATATCTTGGTTACAGAAAACTACTGTACAGAAAACCATTTCAGACAAGTCCCTTATTGTTACAACTTATCAGGATAAGATTTAATGTGTTGTTGTGGTGAGGGGAAGTGGGGTAGGTCTAAATGGAATAAATGTGATAATTTGATATTCTGACTGAGAAAACAGATACAACTCTCTCGGGTCGAATGAGAGTATTAGTAAGCATAATCAGCACTCCTGCGTGGATGAGCAGAGGAAACCAGATACGGAAAAGTGACTTAAGGTGAAAGATGCAATTAAATTAATCTAAACAGTCTGGCTGTAGGAGAATTGTTATTCAGGCAAACCGCACACTGGCAACTTTTTAGTCACGGTATTAAATTATTAAGTCTCCTGAAAGTTGCCTGCTGCAGTTCCCAAGCGCCCACTGGACA
Source organism: Stenodema calcarata (assembly GCA_963920205.1). Classification (NCBI taxonomy): domain Eukaryota; kingdom Metazoa; phylum Arthropoda; class Insecta; order Hemiptera; family Miridae; genus Stenodema; species Stenodema calcarata. The sequence goes on from OY986052.1 coordinate 7,075,781, forward strand.
CTGAATAGTTGCTTCACGACATCATTTTCAGAATGGATTTAGTTTCCTGAGAAACACAAAAAATACAGAAAAATTTGGGTCTATCCACTGTTCAGCGCAAGGTTTAAAGGTCGACAATTTCACAAGTTGTTTGAAAATTAAAAAAAAATATTCTAATAAGTTTTTGTAAAATTATTTTCGTATGAGCGAGGGAAGTTTTGAAAATCGTTTGGCATTAGTAGGACCTTGGATAACCCACCAAGATACCCGCTTGCGTTTGGCTGTAGGACCAGCTAAATTGAGTTGCCTAGCGAATAGAGCGTGTTGGAATTTTTCAGTAGTTGCTACTAAATAATCGCTTGTGGGCGGGTTCTCATAAGAACTAGTGTGTTCTATTTTTGTGATTAAACAGTTGCTTGACTAAAGTTGCCAATGTGCGTGGGGGTCTTACAACTGCCCTCCAGCTTACTGAAATTGAAAATAGAGTGAATTAATAAAATTTTCCACTGCTCTCCTCCCAGTATCACTAGGTTCGCATGTGACTAGTCAGTAATTTTCTTCTCGGGAGCATGGATTGTAAATAGAATCTTTAGTACTACACTCCATGATATCCATGTCCTGTAGTATAAGATCTATGATACTGGCTATCCACCACTTGAATTCCCTCCTTAGCGCCACTGTAAAGGACAGATATGATAGAATGTTTCAAGGTCAGGAACGGGAAAATTACTGTTTGAAAACAACAATGTTTTCTGGATATCCGTAAGTTTTTCCAACCTACATAAGATGTCTTGCCGTTAGCCCAGTTATCATGCAAAGATAATACTGGCTATATTTTATAGTGCACTGGCCAAATAGACGGGTCTTCACGAAGTGCACTACTGAATCCTTCGAATGTTGGCACTACTGAATCCTCGAATGCCTCCAATCTTTACTGGAGTCACTCATTTATTAGTTCACTATATCCATCGTGCAAACATATCTAGTCTAAAATTAAACAAGGTGAAAGGTGTTTCGTGAGTTCAACTGATAATTAAATCACCTAAACAATCGCAATGTTCTCTAAATTCGTTCTCAAGTCACAATTCGTACGAAAATTAAGCACTTGAACGCACCCATAAGACAAACTGTGAACAAAAATCTTTGAATCCTGCAGCGTTTACAAGATGTTTGTATGTTTGTTGTTTACAAACCAAAAGTTGCAGAACATCCTACATAATAAACTTCTCATGGTGATCTTAGATCGAAAAAAAAACATCAACTCTGAGTCATCTACATGTACAAAATTTGTACATGTAGATGACCCATTTAATGATTGTTGGGTGTAGACGAGGGCTAAAATAAATTAAGCACAGGCTCTGTCGGTCGAATAAACTAACTATTGTATATTACGTTTCAAAATCACGATGTGAGGTACCGGTCAAACTGACGAAGCCAACACGTTTCAATTGTATTAGGTACGTATTTCGAGGCACATCCTTGACAGTTCACCTGAAAATGAATTTTTGATAAATCATTTATTACAAATTTGTAAAGTTTTTTAAACAATAGTTCAACACAGTAAATTCAATGGTCATTGGCTCAATGTTAAAAAAAATAAATAATTATAATTACAAAATATGATTTGAATGTTTTGGTTCAAGTCTAATTCGACTTATTTATCCACTTTCTTTCGGGTGAGGCGTCAAGATGTGGACTTCACTTCGTTTCTTAGTTTTCATAGGTATAGTTATAATACATTGTACATAGTCGTTGTTCGATTCAGTTCGCTAAAAACAACAGGAATTATTCGTTATTGAATGTTTAGACATTAATAAGTAACTAAACCGTGAAAAAAATATATTATATAATTCACATAGGTGATTGTACGTTTTAAATTGATAGGTTGAAAACTGATTATTTGACGAAAGAAATTTCTCGATGTACTTGAACAACGATTTAAAACTCTGAAACCACTCATTTACGAACATATCATTACAAATAATCGTTGTGAAGATGAGAGGGAATACAGTAAATTGCAATATGTAGTGGTTGTGTATTTGGAATATCAACTTTATTTTGATTCGTTGTTCAAGTGTGTAAAGTTGCAAAGTTACCCTGCCGCTGTTTGGGTATCGACGTTAATTTAAAAACAAAATCTGTGCCTTGAGGTAAATTTAGGCTTTTTATCCTCAAAATGCTAAAGTTAAATATGTCTCTATGTATGTGTTGAACAGAAAAGTTATTTAACCGTATTTATAATAAACGTTGACCGAGACGTCAGTAAGATGTGTTGAACGGGCACTCATGAAATTTAATGGTATTTATTTATCTAGATTTTCAATGGAAATAGTAATGACGTGAATTGTGTTTTCAACGCGTTATTCAACCATGTAAGAAATGCATGGCTAAAATTTGATATATTTTCTAATGCAACGATCGAGTTGTGTGAAACCATTTGAGGAAAGATATTTCAAATGCCAGCTTTTGCGTGGTTATATTTTCTACGTCAATAGAAAAGAATAAAATCACTGATTGTACTTCGTGGAAATGAAAAATAAAATGGACATGCATTTTTTCAAGTTTTTTTCTTCCAAGCCCGAGTTGTTCAAATTATAATTTAAGGGTGATTCTCCGTTTACGGGACAATCGCTGTCCTTCGTTAATAAAGAAGTGGCAGTCCAACTTTCCCTAACATTTCTTCTTGCGGTATTAGTGTGGTTACTTATCGCAATAATTTATGTTGGTTTTTCGTCAATTTAAATGCCTATTTAGTTTTTAGAATTAGTGTTTGGATAGTACTGTGCTTATGGACGGGATTTGGGGTACTATTTATATTATATTCATGAATTGAGCTCGCAAAGTTTGTCCCTAACTTGTAGTCTCATTGTCATGGCTGAGATTGATACTATCGTATGTCTCTCAAAAGAGGAAATTTTAGGTCAATTCAAAGTTTTTTCTGTTGTGGCATCCCTGCCCTTGTAGGAACCGCGGGGCTTTCACCATCTTCTTCAGTTGGCGCTCTTCTATGGAGGACGAACGTGGAATGAACAGGTTATGGGGTTCATTGTTATGGGGATGATAATCAATGCCTAATAAACTAATTATTGGGATATAGATTCAAGATGGTACATGTTGGGATAGAGATTCAAGAACGTTACGTAATTCATGATCAAGTTTCTAGAAAATATGATTAGGCTCCAAACTGCCGAAGGTTGAAGTCAATTTCTCATTGGCGTTTCAAATGCTATGAAAATAAGGAAAGACTATGACAATGATAAAAAATGCTTAGAATTTGAAGTAGGTAACTCGGTATTAAAATGCTTCCAGCAATTTCCCTAGTCAATTTTCTCTGGGCGAAGTTGGAAATTTCGCATTGGTTTCCAAAGTTCCCCAGGATTACGGTCTAACGTTCTGCGAATGATTACGAGTTGTACTGCTGCATTGATTATGAAAAAGAAAAATGAAGTCATACTGTCTCTTTCATTACAGAAAAAATGGGACGGACAAAAATGACGAAGCTGTCCACGAGTTTAGGATCTCGTGCCTGTATGGGAGCCTCTACCAGAAGTCCACGCCAATTGATGAACGGACAAGAAGAAAATAGGCGTTTGGAAGGCTGGGAGGCAGGAAGGAGGTTTTGAAGTCGCCCTAAGAATCCAATTGAAGATTCCATTTCCATGGCCGTCGACGACGTTGATAATCGATACGGCAAGGGCTTGCTGCTGACCCCGGGCTTGTTTAACGTGGAAAATACGGAAATGTGAGAGTTTGGGGTTCCATTGGGGAAAGCTAATGAAGATAGACTGACGCAAGATTGAATTGCGGGTAGAAGGGCTCGATAGGATTCCCCCAAGAGGGAAAATAGCGAAAATCCACAAATCGGACGAATGGGTCGAGCAGTAAGCAGTTGATACCATTTCAAAGACCGACATGTGAACAATGCTCATTAAATTGTAAGCACTCTCACCGCGGAACGAGTCATATGAAACAAATCGTCTTTTCTCTCTCGCGGGATGTGTCACATGACACGGAGCCTGTGAGAGATAGGTGTTCTGTTTGAACGTCTAGTACATATGTGTCGTTTTACTCAGTAGGAACCTACCTACCCACTAGAGTTCACCGTTTGTCAATATCAGCCTTCAAACAGTCGAAAAGCGTCAACAGTGATGAGGCGACTACTCCCTGCAGCTTACTCGGAATATCATAAAATGGGTGAGCCGTCAATGAATTTAGATTTTTCCAAACATGCTCTGTGGGAGCACGTGGTATTTGACATCCATCAGCCCAGAAACCATGTCATTGAAACAAGTACCACTACTATGGTCCGGCAATATTGGCATATGTGCCTACCTGAGTAAATATACTAATGTCAAGAGTTTAGTGCCCTCACATTACGATAATGACAACAGAACTGTGTAATTACATTTACTTGCGCTTGAATTATTTTGCTCGGGACTTTCTCTTCATAGATTTTCTCTTCATGGATTTCCGGCTTCCCGTAGAGGATTTGGATTGCCTTTTCTTGCTGCTCCGCCTCCTGTTCTTCTTTTCTCCTTTGGCAGTGTCGTCGTCATCAATCCCTTTGGGGGGCTCAGGGAGAATGAGCTCCTCTTTGGAGAAACCACCCAACAGGTGGTTCATCATTTTTAGCTTTACTGTAGCCGCGTTTGGTTGTACTCTACCCGCATACTTCATGCCGGGCATGTCCAAAAACACGACGTTCCCAATGGGTAGATTCTCGTAAAATGTGCCAGAAAGCTCTCCTCTCCCAGGGAATGTGTAGGTACCTGGAGTCAGTTATTAGTTATGCCATATTGAGTAGAAGTCATGATTACAAGCTGAGTTAGAAGTGTTTCCTTGTGGTCGACATTTGTAAAAGTACCTAATTACAGTGCTCTCACCAATTCCGTGCATTTTCCCATCGCGAAAGTCACCAGAATACTTCTGTCCGCAAGGCCAAATTATGGTCCCAGTTTCGAGTAAATCAAGCTCCCAGAGCCCGTTGTAAATTGTTCCATCGCTAAATGTGTACGTACCCTCGCCTGGTTGACATTGCAAATCAAAATTAGTGAAAAGTGATTCATTGTATTAATGCATCAATAACAATTTAATTGAGTATTCAGTTTTTTCGACCTCGTCAATTACTAACGCCAATACTACAAACGAATGTAATATCAAGGTGTGACTATACTATGCCTGCTCATTCTACGGGTAACTGATTTCTAATTTTGGTAACAAAATTTAATAATAAACGTGAAATTCGTTAGAAAAGGCCCTATAAAGCTTTTATCAGTATATTCCGATTAATATCCATGATACTGTTATATCTATTTTTAAGTTAATACCTACACATTGTTACTCGTAGATCCTGATCCATAAGTCGATACCGGATCAAAAATTATAAAATGCCACCTACCAATCAGATCTGTAGGGAACTAACCATCTCTAACGAAAATGTCAGGGAAAACAGCCAGCCAATCCCCTTCATATTTGTCGCCGTTGGGATAAGTAAACGTGTCCCTCCCTCTCCTGGCCATCTTTTGTGCTCCTGGTTTCTCCAGAGGTGTGTTTTTCTTGGAGTTCCCACTTTTTCCCACCGATTTCCTCCGACTACCACCTTTGGAACACGGCTTTCTGTTATTAATCTGTACCATCTATCGGTAGTTGCTAACATCCAGTTGAAGTGAGAGTAGTAGTAGAGGATGAATAGTGGAGAGACGTGGACTAGGCTAAAGAATATTAGGGCGAAACAGTGGCCCTGAGGCTGGTCCTACATTGGAAGCGGAATTTCTTCCGACCTTACAGTCTGAACTGGATGACACTTAAGTCTGTAACGTGATGACTTACTGCCACATAAGTCCTGTAATGTGATCAATGAACCAAACATTTAATGCTACTGACACAAACAGGCCACAGTTTTAAACTAGTTCCAAAACTGAAAATACCCACTTTCTAAAAATGAAGCTGTAAACAAAATAACAAATTTTGTTGATAAATTTCTCAGCCAAACTCTGCTTTTAAAATCACTATACAGATGGCAACTACAGTAGATGCTACAATATCTGGAGTTGTTGAAATAAGTAATTATTACTTACCACTTGTTTGAGATTTCCTTGCCAATGATTTCCGAGAAACTTTCGATTGCCTCTTCATGGACCCTCGCTTCGCCAAAGATTTCCGCTGGCTCATTTTGGCTTCGTGAAATAAATTATGACCTAATTTATTAAATGGTGAAATTCAAAAACTGCCTGCATTCGTTTTACACAAATTCGTAAGATTCAGATCTACCAATTTGTACTAGTCTATTAAGCAATACCTGAACGAGCTAGAAAAGCACTACTAAATAATCGATGTCTCAAATACACTTGGGTCTCCTAGTAATTTTCACAATTAAGTAACTTGCAACGTTACCAGTCCATAAGTTTTAGCATTGGAGAGAAGGTGCCAATATACAACTCATGTGTTTAAAATTTATAAAGAAGCTGTTTTAAGGTGAAATAAGAAGTCAATTGGTATTGTTTATCTACAAGTTTCTTTGCTCTGTTTCAGTAAAATATCGATCTTCTTCTCCTTGGGCCGCTCCAGAAATCGGACTACAGAGCTGACAGTGATGCCGACAGTGAAAGCAAAAGTAGCCGCTAAGAGGCAGTACCAAGTGTGCGATATCCTTAGGTACCAGGGAGCGTAGACTTCAACGTTGATCCTGAAATATTGCGTTGTCAAAATTAGTTGTGTCCCAAACATATTGTAAGACTGACGGTGTAAGGTGCTTCGTCAGAAAACGATTCGCTTCCAACACTGGAGCTACTTCAATTATGATCATTAAGCAGAATATATTACAATACTGAGTGGATTGTACAGAACGCCAGTGGTAGATGGGGGGGGGGGGGGGGAAATACTATGGAAGAAGGCCTCGACATTGCCCAGCCTTTTGCCTTTTGCCAAATGGCTACAAGCCATGGGTGGTGGGATGTGTACCCCCCGAGATATTAAAAAAATATTGAAAAATCATGAATTTAAAAAAGATTTGAATTAGTTTAAAACCCTCTATTTAGTACCCCCCCCCCCCCAGACCGAATTTTCTAGCTATGTTACTGATGTACAAGCAGCTCAAAAGCTTCATATGGACGAAAAGAATTTTGTTATACATGGCTGAAAGTAGGGGGGGGGGGGGTGAGACAGTCCCAGAAATTTCAAGGCATATTGAAAAGTATCGAAAAATCATGAATTTTAAAACGGTTTCCTTGAAAAATGAAGTTGTTTTCGATTGTGAAAAGGGTTGAAATTAGTTAACAACCCTCTATTTAGACTCTGTTTGTCAAAAATCTTCCCCAGACCCCCCTTTGTTTGGACAAACCCAACCGAACGAAAGTACAAGCAGTCTATAATATAGATAAGGCTTAGGTAAGGCTAAAAAAACTCATGACCCCCCCCCCCCCCTAAATCCGCACCTGGTGAACGCCATAGCTTTTCCGAAGTAATTGAGCCTACAACGATTCCAGAGCATATTAAACAGCTAAAACAGGAAAGTCAACATTGGTACTGAATGAATCTTATGAATGTGGTTCTTACGGATTGTAACCTGGAGTGATGGAAACATTGAAAGGTAAGAAACACTTATCGACTGAAGTTGGCAGCACTTTGTGAATCACCAGTCCCTCATTCATGGCTGCCGATTTTGATAGTTGAAGCCATGAGAAAAACAAGCAGCTCGAGAGCAACCCTGTTAGAGCACCCTAGATGATTGAAAACGCACTATGATATGTACTGTGTAATATCCTTTAGATAAATACATACCTAGTAATACTCATTGTAAATAGTTAAAATCAAGGGGTTTCTTCTTATTTCGTCACAATTAATGTGGCATTAAATTATATCAATATGTCATTATTAGAACTTACCCATTCTTCAGCAATTTTCGTTAGCATTCCCAACATGAACAGGGCAAAGAGCGCACCGCAGAAAATGCTCGAAAACGAAATTGCAAGCTGGAAATATCATAGATGGTTTCAAGGGATTACGTACAGTTGGTGGATGAATGTGCAATGTACCTACACTCATCAAAAACGTTTTGTATCACCCTTATTGTCCCAGAAGCGTACCTAGGTGGCAATGTCAGCAGTTTTTTTTTTTTGTACCATAGGTAGTGTGGTTATTCGAGTGTTTATCAGGCTTTTTCCCCAATAGCTGAACCCTTTTGATGATAATGGCGTCGTCCAAATGTTTCTACAACCGTCCAGAAAATGCGGGAAGCTGCTCTGGAAGAGTAGAATAACTTGGACCAAAATGCAATAAATCACCTGATTTTGCGCATGCGAGTACGTGTGCAAGCTTTAATTACTGACAGGGGTGGTAATACAGACCGCCAATGTCATTTTAGAGGATTTTTTTGGACGGGAGGAGGGGGATTTTTGTTAGAGGAATAAGCGTTGCTTTTGAAAGGGTTGACCAACCAATTTTCATACATTTTTTAAGAAATAAGCTCTGGCTGTATGCCAGAAGGAATTTTTTTGCATTTTTAATTTTGTAAATAAACACACTTTGTGACAAAAAAAACTCCCGACATTACCGCACCTACGCTTCTGGGAAAATAAGGATGATGTAAAACTTTTTTTGATGTGTGTATTTATTATTATTATTACTTTATTTCTTTAATAACGTGATACAGTTGTCTTGAATAAATGAACAAATTTCGCTCATTAATGTACACCTGCTATCATTCTAACCAGAACCTGGTTGATTCTTACATCTGATGTACCTATGGCCAGATGAAAGAATCAACATAATCTCAGGCTGAGATTCTCAGCATATTTGTATGCCGTGGTACCTCCCAATATCATGTCAGCGTACCAATTAATGTTTATCTGTTTATTTATGTTTACTTATCAGGTTTAAGCATTAATATTTATACCAACTTTATGTTTCTATAGAACAATCCAAGTTGAAGTAACTCATGGAAAATTGAGAAACTTGGTCTTGACATCAAAATTTGACCTGATTTAATTTAATCCAGGTCGTATGGTGGGTCGAGCAGGTATTTGTTATACCTGGTAGGTATTGAAATAAGTAGTTTAATCCTGCCGTAATACATCGCTTTGTTAATCCAAGCTAGAGTGCGTTGTCATCAGAGCTCGTTGGTCTCAACTTTCACTTATCAAGTGGACCTTATTCTTTGCTTCACCTTGATATAACTACAAATTTGCACTTACCAGAACAAGCCCTCCGAGATAGGGAATGACGAAGACTGGTAAATACGACAATATTCCCATCAGAAGCGTGAGTAAAATGACAACACGGCCAGATTGAGATTCAGTGAGGTTCTCACGGAATTTGGTACCTTCCAATTCGGCGAACCAAATAGCTGCTAAAGAATTGATGCCAGTAGAGACGGTACTATTAACAAACAAGAACACAACAGTTGAAAACGTCAGAGTTGAATAATTGTTCAGTACCATCAAATTTCCCAAAGTAGACACGCACCTATACGCTCAAGACATGGTTATCCCAATCTTACCTTAATCCAGCGCTGAATATGCCGCTAAGAAAGAGACCCATGACCCCAGGAGCTTGCATGTGTTCCATTATGAACAGTGGGAAAAGTTGATCTGCGTTCGTCACTTTCTGTAACAATAGCAGTCACAAAGCTAATAATATGGCGTGGTAAATGGAGATTAGGTCAAGTGAACATCAACTTTACTTTTGAAGAGATGGGATCGCAATCCGAGTAAGCTGCGAATATCAGCATTCCGGTGTACGAACACAAGAAAACTATGAGGGTCCATCCGAAGACATAAGCCCATAGCATCCTGGAACAAGAATAGCAACACCGTGGATTCGTGATGTTGACATTGAGATGAGTAATACTCCCATGAGTTGAGAATGCAGCAGTATAAGGAGGATACCTACGATAGACAGATGACTGTAATTAATAGGGCCTCGTTCTAGAAAGGTGGCCTCTGAGAGGTCTCCCTAATAACTAGAGATTTAGTTAATTTTACTCGTAGAAAATACGTATTTTGGCTGGGGTGCATATATTTCCCATTTCGGCTGCATATAATTCCGAAATTGTCAGCATATAATTCCAGTCTTTACTAATAATCAATGTGTGATGGGATAAACGTACTTCTTAACTTCGTTCGTCGAAGACACCAAAGTGAAACGCTGCACTTGGAATTGGTTCGCTCCAGTCATCGCCACGTGGAAAAACCCCAACCCCACCACAACTGACCAAAAAGTGTAGCGTTGGGTGACATCGAAGTTGAAACTGCAACCGTCAAGAAGAACTAGTAGTTCCATCACATCAATTTCATCAAAGCAAGCGACAACCAACGGGAACTAGTAGGTCCAGTCATGCAGCATGTCCGAATGAGCAAATTTTCGAGGTAATAATGCACTTGATGGCAAAAGTAATGGCTATCAGTATAGTGAAGGGCCTCACTCAAATAAAGAAGTTCTGTTGAATGCGTTGTTCCTGTCCCAAACCACCTCCAGGCCTCCTATGTCTACCGTCCCTTTCACCAGGATGATTATCAGTGATGCGAAGGTTACGAGAATTTGGAATGCATCAGTCCATACAACGGCTTTTATTCCTCCCTAGGGACACATCTATATTTTACATTGAAATACTGTACTGCATTGGTTTTAGATGCCAATGTGTGTTAAGGAATTTTCAAAATTTCAAATTCCAAAAGTTAACAATAATACCTACTGATTGACTTATTCTGAAGGAAGAAGAAGCAGTGAAAACTTACAAGAGACGTGTATCCGATACAAACTGCGTACATAATTGTCACCAGGAGAATGGTATTTACTCCTGTTGCTGTAAAAGAACATGAAAGAAGTTCTAGTGGGGAATGAGCTGATTTTTTAAGTAACTTACTAACTATTGGACAAAACTAAACGGTTGTTACTTTAAAAGCTACACTTAAACGTGAATACTGAAAACTCAACCAAAAAGAAAAACATGTACAAACAAATTTTATTACTGGCGCTACCCCATCACTAAACCGACTCATGTTCCAAAATTCAAGAACCACGTATTTTTTGTAGTAGGTAGCGATACTACGAAAACCCATTCTTAGTCTTCCCAGTAGAATTTCAAAAAATGTGTGTGTACTGTTAGAACCCCGGTCATTCCTTCACAATTATTCTGGTGATGAGTTTTCACATGACAACTTTTTGGTTCTCAAAAATTCCTTATTCCTTATTGTCAGTTTTGTGATCGGAAATGGAAAATTTTGAAAATAGAAAAAATTCTGAAAAACGAGCTGAATATGCAGTAGGATGTGACGAAAAGCAAGGAATATTCAGGAGTTTAAGGAAAAATATCGAAATTTATTCAAGTTACACTGGTTCAGGAAACCATCAGAATCATTTGAGACGAAAGTGTTGCTGGTGACATAAGTTTAGGTTGACCGCCGGGCTAAAACCAAATTCATGTTCATGAACAAATTGTGTGAAAGCAACCCTCAGAATTCTCCAGATTCCCCAACAGAAATGTTCCCTAGCCTTTTCACATCCTTCGTTGTTCGCAACAAAAAAACGTTATTAGAATGATGATTTGATTAGAGTGATCGGATAATGATGTTGTTACACTTAAATCCAGAAAAGCTAGTTGATCATGAATGACACAAGACCCCTCACCTTGATTAACTGCCATCGCTGGAGCGTAAAGAACCAGTGATAAATATATGACCTGTGAAAATATATGGTGATTAAGAAATGTATAAGACATATGAGTGAAAAAGCGGGAGCACAATACGAAAGTTCCAAGAGCGCCTTCCTACCGTATTAACCGTAAAAAGGACTGAAGTGGTGAACTGAACTTTTCTGCTGAATCTCTCCCCAAAGTACTGCAAAAAAAAAAAAAAAAAGTCTTCGCGTCACATGAATTTCTTGATTATCGACTCAGAAAATGAAATCAGCTTGTTTATTACCTGGTATGCGGATGTGAATCGTTTTTTCCTGAACATCGGTACCATGACATTGCCTACGATTGGAATAACCATTACGAAAGCAACACCAAAGAGCCACTGAAGAGGTCCATATTGGTAGACTTCTGCTGGCTGTCCAAGGATTGTTATAGACGATAGGAAACTGAAAAAAAATTCACAGTCATGCAGCGTGACTATAAGAGCAAATTTTCGAAGAAAAAACTGGTTTTTTGTGAAATTTCTAAATTTTACTGGTTTTATAACAAATTTTGTCTCCTTTTTTGCCGAGCAACACAGGAACTGAGGTCTCAGTTCGTAGATTTCTTAAGTCGAATTTGCGATACCTCATTCCGTTATCAGATTAGAGCAGATAAATCATGAAGAACATCTCAAGTTAACATCAATGTTTCTTCACCTTCAAAGTGCTTTAGTTTGAGAACGGATCAAGATATTGCAATTCTGACTTAACCATCTTGTTCAGCGTAAAAACCACCTTTAAGAATAATGCGTAACCCCCCCCCCCCCCCCCTTATCAACTGAGCCTTTCGATTGCCAGGAATGATTTTTTGTGCAAATTTGAACTTTTTATCTCAATTCTATCGAGAGGTATCGTCTGGAATGGCACATACATAAATTTGATACATATGATTTTTGCTGTCTTTTGGCAGTGAATTCAGGATGGTCTGGAACGTTCCAGACCAAATTTTCGTACGAATGAAAATTTTTCGGAAATTGGAGTTTTAAAAATTTTGAACCGAGAACAATAGCTTCCTTTTCTTCAAAAATTCGCTGATCCATTAATGAATTACCTACTTAATATAATCTTCTATAATTCTCTTGACAAAACAATCACGTCGTTACACTGAATTAAAACCCACGTCGCTTGTAATAAACTCCAGGCCATTAAAAATATTTCTAGTATTTCATTTATGACCACGCTTGGAAAGGAGAGTATTTTATTTCGGTTTTATAACGATCGTATTCCATTTATAACGACCACCTATAATTAAGACCGCTCCCATTGCAATCATCACATCATTAAAACTTACTGTTCGTAGAAAAAACTAAGTATAAATGCACGAGCCAGTTTTTACATTTTGTCCTATTCTATATTATAATCAGTCCACTCAAGGTCATCTATCGCATCCCCTTTGTAATCAAGGTTACCAATTATATCGGTTGCCGAGTTTGACAGTGCCTAGGATACCTCAACAATACAATATGCAGGTATCTAACTTCTTCCCTGTATTGATCTCAAAAGTTGAGGGCTTATAGTTATTGTATGATTGATTTATAATTTTTAAAATATACGGTTTCCTCTTCTTCGATCACGGCTGTTATTTGCCATAATTTCAAGTAAATTTTCACTGCAGAAATTGAGCCTTGTATTCATGAGATACTGAAAACCTTCCGTTTCTGTATTGACATGATTTCTTTTAACTACCACAGACTCTCATGACAGAACTCTTGGGGTTGACGTACGGTTCCTACTTTCAACAAGTGAATACAATTTTACAACAATCTCATACAACAAATCATAAAACTACGTATAATGTAGGTCACAACCTTGCGATCATCGAAAGTGAAACAGGGATCGTGCTCATGTTCCCGCCTCCGTGAATGAATTGCGTAGCTCCGCCGCCTTTTTTACCGCCTTTGGCAACGCCCAGGACCACCGATATGGCCAGCATACCACCGAACACTAACAAGTCGTACTGGTCCATCTTACGTCCCTGTGTATGAAAGAAGCTGTCAAAACTCCACACACTACCGACGAACTGTGCTATGCCGATGATTATTATAATTATCATAACGAACCTCCACTGTACAGATTTCCTATAACATAGGTAATTAGATTACAGGGCGGTCCTATAACATAATTAAAGTACAGCGGAGGTTCGTTAGGTCAGTAGGCCTAACGGGAACCTACATGAGTTCTCAGTAATTTGCTTCGAATGAACGACCAGGTGTATGATGCCAAAAACTCTTCCATTTCAATAGATTTAGGAAAATTCAACCGGTTGATGAATTTCACCTTTCAGGTTGGATTGTTTATGGTATTCCCTAAGTTCCACAAGACTCGTATTTTATAGAAAAGGCGTATTTCTCAATATAAGCAGTCTTGATCAAAATTTAATGGTACTAAAGTACCAGGTGAGTTTTGTTGGAAAGTAATTACTTCATACTGTTTATTACAAATTAAATTTTTTATGCTGGTATACTCTTTAGATATATCATTCTCCTTATTGCAAAAACCAATCCTAAATGAAGTACCTAGTTAGTGATATCATTGGCGAGACTCTTGACAATAACTAAACAAGCACAATCATTATATAAATATGATTTATCATTAGATAAATTTATCTATTATTATTATTATGCAGTTAGAGCTGCTGGAGTTGTTGTTCTTTAGGGTTATCTTCATACATGAACTGAATTTATTCATAACTCTTGACATCAGTTGGTCTTAGAGAGGAGATCTCGAGGAGACCGTTACGATTCTACGATAAGTATAAGAACTCAAAGTGGTACTTAAAGGAAATACTTTACCCAATTTGGATGAAACTCGATAGGAAGCCGAAGTGTGTCAATCAAAGCTGCTTGATAACAACACCTGCTTGATAGGTAACACCATAAAACACCAATGAAATCACTAGGATGCAGCGGACGACCTTTTCTGCCGTGACACCTGAAGAAGAAATGCTTGGCTTCCACACGCCTGAACTGCAACGGTTTGGAAGAAATGAAGTCAAGGGGCAAGGGGTGAGAGAAGGGAGAATGAATGGGCGGGGCTTCAAACTTACTATACTTAACCGTATTGATGTATAACGGCATATACATTCACATTATCTTTCCATCAGTTAATAGCTCTTGTATTGAAGAAAAGTTTCAAAAGGGACCTGACACGAGTTGTGATAGCAGCAGTGAGCACTTGTGAGTACCCAATGCGTGTCCGTGACGTCTACCAAAGCTTACCGCGTCACATGCTTCAAATCGATCACTTTAATATAGTTTTATATTATTTTATGTTTTCCAAAAACTTGAGGTTTTTGCCCAAAACAACCACATTTTGGAAATACGCCTGTTTTGTTTAATACATAGCTGCAATACTAATACATGAAGAAGACATTATGCTAAGAGTATGTCTCAAAACTCGCTAGGTTATTCCTTTTATATGTAACCTTATAACCTTGTGGTAGGTAACCTTTAATTTTTCCGAGCATAAACGGTTTTCACGTAAAATGTATCACGTTTCCTTCAAATCAAACTTCTCCCATTTTCTTCGACGATAATTATTATCTCATTTAGCCTCATATTTGTAACTTTAGAGCACCATTATAGTCACTAACCTTCTTTCATAGCGTTCAAATTCGATTGGACGCTTTGGGTATGTGTGGGTACAAGTATAGTATAACGTACTCTCCCCGATCTTCTTACTGTTTTAGTATGTTACTATTACGATCTTAAGTAAAGCGGAACAACCTAAATTAAAGCCAGCACAGACGCATTAACGTAACGAGCATCAATAATTGTACTGTTCGCTATGGCAAGTATGATGGCCCAGTTAAGTCCATTTGATCTACGAGTATAATAATGTAGATCTATAATAGTATTTCTAACTAATCTATATAGTATAATCAGTTGATTAAGGGATATTTTTAATCCGCAACCCCAACTTGATTTACAAGGTGGTCCAAGAGTTAGGCTCACTCCCTTTATTTTCCCTAATAATTAGAGAATTATAGTCGGCGTAAAAATTTCAGGGGGATGGATTGAATATCAAGTAAGCCAGGAGTACTGGGTGGTTTCTACTGGTTGAATGGAGTCCGCGAAGTATCGTCAGTATGACTAGCAGTAGAGTTCTGCCCGAGTACCACGCTTTCAAAAAACTGACTTCATATCGACTCGACGTGTTTATTTGAGTTCGAATGGACCTTCAAGAAGAGCAATTGTCGACTCAAATACGTCGTGAAAACGAAAAAAAACTGACTTCATATCGACTCGACGTGTTTATTTGAGTTCGAATGGACCTTCAAGAAGAGCAATTGTCGACTCAAATACTTCGTGAAAACGAAAAAAAGTTGACTTCATATCGACTCGACGTGTTTATTTGAGTTCGAACGGACCTTCAAGAAGAGCAATTGTCGACTCAAATACTTCGTGAAAACGAAAAAAAGTTGACTTCATATCGACGCGACGTGTTCATTTGAGTTCGAATGGACCTTCAAGAAGAGCAATTGTCGACTCAAATACTTCGTGAAGACGAAAATAAGTTGACTTCATGTCGACTCGACGTGTTCATTTGAGTTCGAATGGACCTTCAAGAAGAGCAATTGTCGACTCAAATACTTCGTGAAGACGAAAATAAGTTGACTTCATGTCGACTCGACGTGTTCATTTGAGTTCGAATGGACCTTCAAGAAGAGCAATTGTCGACTCAAATACTTCGTGAAAACGAAAAAAAGTTGACTTTATATCGACTCGACGTGTTTATTTGAGTTCGAATGGACCTTCAAGAAGAGCAATTGTCGACTCAAATACTTCGTGAAAACGAAAAAAAGTTGACTTCATATCGACTCGACGTGTTTATTTGAGTTATAATGGACCTTCAAGAAGAGCAATTGTCGACTCAAATACTTCGTGAAAACGAAAAAAAGTTGACTTCATATCGACTCGACGTGTTCATTTGAGTTCGAATGGACCTTCAAGAAGAGCAATTGTCGACTCAAATACTTCGTGAAAACGAAAAAAAGTTGACTTCATATCGACTCGAGGTGTTTATTTGAGTTCGAATGGACCTTCAAGAAGAGCAATTGTCGACTCAAATACTTCGTGAAAACGAAAAAAAGTTGACTTCTTATCGACTCGACGTGTTTATTTGAGTTCGAATGGACCTTCAAGAAGAGCAATTGTCGACTCAAATACTTCGTGAAAACGAAAAAAAGTTGACTTCATATCGACTCGACGTGTTCATTTGAGTTCGAATGGACCTTCAAGAAGAGCAATTGTCGACTCAAATACTTCGTGAAAACGAAAAAAAGTTGACTTCATATCGACTCGACGTGTTCATTTGAGTTGGAATGGACCTTCAAGGAGAGCAATTGTCGACTCAAATACTTCGTGAAGACGAAAAAAAGTTGACTTCATATCGACTCGACGTGTTTATTTGAGTTCGAATGGACCTTCAAGAAGAGCAATTGTCGACTCAAATACTTCGTGAAGACGAAAATAAGTTGACTTCATGTCGACTCGACGTGTTCATTTGAGTTCGAATGGACCTTCAAGAAGAGCAATTGTCGACTCAAATACTTCGTGAAGACGAAAATAAGTTGACTTCATGTCGACTCGACGTGTTCATTTGAGTTCGAATGGACCTTCAAGAAGAGCAATTGTCGACTCAAATACTTCGTGAAAACGAAAAAAAGTTGACTTTATATCGACTCGACGTGTTTATTTGAGTTCGAATGGACCTTCAAGAAGAGCAATTGTCGACTCAAATACTTCGTGAAAACGAAAAAAAGTTGACTTCATATCGACTCGACGTGTTTATTTGAGTTATAATGGACCTTCAAGAAGAGCAATTGTCGACTCAAATACTTCGTGAAAACGAAAAAAAGTTGACTTCATATCGACTCGACGTGTTCATTTGAGTTCGAATGGACCTTCAAGAAGAGCAATTGTCGACTCAAATACTTCGTGAAAACGAAAAAAAGTTGACTTCATATCGACTCGAGGTGTTTATTTGAGTTCGAATGGACCTTCAAGAAGAGCAATTGTCGACTCAAATACTTCGTGAAAACGAAAAAAAGTTGACTTCTTATCGACTCGACGTGTTTATTTGAGTTCGAATGGACCTTCAAGAAGAGCAATTGTCGACTCAAATACTTCGTGAAAACGAAAAAAAGTTGACTTCATATCGACTCGACGTGTTCATTTGAGTTCGAATGGACCTTCAAGAAGAGCAATTGTCGTCTCAAATACTTCGTGAAAACGAAAAAAAGTTGACTTCATATCGACTCGACGTGTTCATTTGAGTTGGAATGGACCTTCAAGGAGAGCAATTGTCGACTCAAATACTTCGTGAAAACGAAAAAAAGTTGACTTCATATCGACTCGACGTGTTCATTTGAGTTCGAATGGACCTTCAAGAAGAGCAATTGTCGACTCAAATACTTCGTGAAAACGAAAAAAAGTTGACTTCATATCGACTCGACGTGTTCATTTGAGTTCGAATGGACCTTCAAGAAGAGCAATTGTCGACTCAAATACTTCGTGAAAACGAAAAAAAGTTGACTTCTTATCGACTCGACGTGTTTATTTGAGTTCGAATGGACCTTCAAGAAGAGCAATTGTCGACTCAAATACTTCGTGAAAACGAAAAAAAGTTGACTTCATATCGACTCGAGGTGTTTATTTGAGTTCGAATGGACCTTCAAGAAGAGCAATTGTCGACTCAAATACTTCGTGAAAACGAAAAAAAGTTGACTTCTTATCGACTCGACGTGTTTATTTGAGTTCGAACGGACCTTCAAGAAGAGCAATTGTCGACTCAAATACTTCGTGAAAACGAAAAAAAGTTGACTTCATATCGACGCGACGTGTTCATTTGAGTTCGAATGGACCTTCAAGAAGAGCAATTGTCGACTCAAATACTTCGTGAAGAGGAAAATAAGTTGACTTCATGTCGACTCGACGTGTTCATTTGAGTTCGAATGGACCTTCAAGAAGAGCAATTGTCGACTCAAATACTTCGTGAAGACGAAAATAAGTTGACTTCATGTCGACTCGACGTGTTCATTTGAGTTCGAATGGACCTTCAAGAAGAGCAATTGTCGACTCAAATACTTCGTGAAAACGAAAAAAAGTTGACTTTATATCGACTCGACGTGTTTATTTGAGTTCGAATGGACCTTCAAGAAGAGCAATTGTCGACTCAAATACTTCGTGAAAACGAAAAAAAGTTGACTTCATATCGACTCGACGTGTTTATTTGAGTTATAATGGACCTTCAAGAAGAGCAATTGTCGACTCAAATACTTCGTGAAAACGAAAAAAAGTTGACTTCATATCGACTCGACGTGTTCATTTGAGTTCGAATGGACCTTCAAGAAGAGCAATTGTCGACTCAAATACTTCGTGAAAACGAAAAAAAGTTGACTTCATATCGACTCGAGGTGTTTATTTGAGTTCGAATGGACCTTCAAGAAGAGCAATTGTCGACTCAAATACTTCGTGAAAACGAAAAAAAGTTGACTTCTTATCGACTCGACGTGTTTATTTGAGTTCGAATGGACCTTCAAGAAGAGCAATTGTCGACTCAAATACTTCGTGAAAACGAAAAAAAGTTGACTTCATATCGACTCGACGTGTTCATTTGAGTTCGAATGGACCTTCAAGAAGAGCAATTGTCGACTCAAATACTTCGTGAAAACGAAAAAAAGTTGACTTCATATCGACTCGACGTGTTCATTTGAGTTGGAATGGACCTTCAAGGAGAGCAATTGTCGACTCAAATACTTCGTGAAAACGAAAAAAAGTTGACTTCATATCGACTCGACGTGTTCATTTGAGTTCGAATGGACCTTCAAGAAGAGCAATTGTCGACTCAAATACTTCGTGAAAACGAAAAAAAGTTGACTTCATATCGACTCGACGTGTTCATTTGAGTTCGAATGGACCTTCAAGAAGAGCAATTGTCGACTCAAATACTTCGTGAAAACGAAAAAAAGTTGACTTCTTATCGACTCGACGTGTTTATTTGAGTTCGAATGGACCTTCAAGAAGAGCAATTGTCGACTCAAATACTTCGTGAAAACGAAAAAAAGTTGACTTCATATCGACTCGAGGTGTTTATTTGAGTTCGAATGGACCTTCAAGAAGAGCAATTGTCGACTCAAATACTTCGTGAAAACGAAAAAAAGTTGACTTCTTATCGACTCGACGTGTTTATTTGAGTTCGAATGGACCTTCAAGAAGAGCAATTGTCGACTCAAATACTTCGTGAAAACGAAAAAAAGTTGACTTCATATCGACTCGACGTGTTCATTTGAGTTCGAATGGACCTTCAAGAAGAGCAATTGTCGACTCGAATACTTCGTGAAAACGAAAAAAAGTTGACTTCATATCGACTCGACGTGTTTATTTGAGTTCGAATGGACCTTCAAGAAGAGCAATTGTCGACTCAAATACTTCGTGAAAACGAAAAAAAGTTGACTTTATATCGACTCGACGTGTTTATTTGAGTTCGAATGGACCTTCAAGAAGAGCAATTGTCGACTCAAATACTTCGTGAAAACGAAAAAAAGTTGACTTCATATCGACTCGACGTGTTTATTTGAGTTCGAATGGACCTTCAAGAAGAGCAATTGTCGACTCAAATACTTCGTGAAAACGAAAATAAGTTGACTTCATATCGACTCGAGGTGTTTATTTGAGTTCGAATGGACCTTCAGAAGAGCAATTGTCGACTCAAATACGTCGTGAAAACGAAAAAAAAATGACTTCATATCGACTCGACGTGTTCATTTGAGTTCGTATGGACCTTCAAGAAGAGCAATAATAATTATTGTCGACTCAAATACTTCGTGAAAACGAAAAAAAGTTGACTTCATATCGACTCGACGTGTTCATTTGAGTTCGAATGGACCTTCAAGAAGAGCAATTGTCGACTCAAATACTTCGTGAAAACGAAAAAAAGTTGACTTTATATCGACTCGACGTGTTCATTTGAGTTCGAATGGACCTTCAAGAAGAGCAATTGTCGACTCAAATACTTCGTGAAGACGAAAATAAGTTGACTTCATATCGACTCGACGTGTTCATTTGAGTTCGAATGGACCTTCAAGAAGAGCAACAATTATTGTCGACTCAAATACTTCGTGAAAACGAAAAAAAGTTGACTTTATATCGACTCGACGTGTTTATTTGAGTTCGAATGGACCTTCAAGAAGAGCAATTGTCGACTCAAATACTTCGTGAAAACGAAAAAAAGTTGACTTCATATCGACTCGACGTGTTTATTTGAGTTATAATGGACCTTCAAGAAGAGCAATTGTCGACTCAAATACTTCGTGAAAACGAAAAAAAGTTGACTTCATATCGACTCGACGTGTTCATTTGAGTTCGAATGGACCTTCAAGAAGAGCAATTGTCGACTCAAATACTTCGTGAAAACGAAAAAAAGTTGACTTCATATCGACTCGAGGTGTTTATTTGAGTTCGAATGGACCTTCAAGAAGAGCAATTGTCGACTCAAATACTTCGTGAAAACGAAAAAAAGTTGACTTCTTATCGACTCGACGTGTTTATTTGAGTTCGAATGGACCTTCAAGAAGAGCAATTGTCGACTCAAATACTTCGTGAAAACGAAAAAAAGTTGACTTCATATCGACTCGACGTGTTCATTTGAGTTCGAATGGACCTTCAAGAAGAGCAATTGTCGACTCAAATACTTCGTGAAAACCAAAAAAAGTTGACTTCATATCGACTCGACGTGTTCATTTGAGTTGGAATGGACCTTCAAGGAGAGCAATTGTCGACTCAAATACTTCGTGAAAACGAAAAAAAGTTGACTTCATATCGACTCGACGTGTTCATTTGAGTTCGAATGGACCTTCAAGAAGAGCAATTGTCGACTCAAATACTTCGTGAAAACGAAAAAAAGTTGACTTCTTATCGACTCGACGTGTTTATTTGAGTTCGAATGGACCTTCAAGAAGAGCAATTGTCGACTCAAATACTTCGTGAAAACGAAAAAAAGTTGACTTCATATGGACTCGAGGTGTTTATTTGAGTTCGAATGGACCTTCAAGAAGAGCAATTGTCGACTCAAATACTTCGTGAAAACGAAAAAAAGTTGACTTCTTATCGACTCGACGTGTTTATTTGAGTTCGAATGGACCTTCAAGAAGAGCAATTGTCGACTCAAATACTTCGTGAAAACGAAAAAAAGTTGACTTCATATCGACTCGACGTGTTCATTTGAGTTCGAATGGACCTTCAAGAAGAGCAATTGTCGACTCGAATACTTCGTGAAAACGAAAAAAAGTTGACTTCATATCGACTCGACGTGTTTATTTGAGTTCGAATGGACCTTCAAGAAGAGCAATTGTCGACTCAAATACTTCGTGAAAACGAAAAAAAGTTGACTTTATATCGACTCGACGTGTTTATTTGAGTTCGAATGGACCTTCAAGAAGAGCAATTGTCGACTCAAATACTTCGTGAAAACGAAAAAAAGTTGACTTCATATCGACTCGACGTGTTTATTTGAGTTCGAATGGACCTTCAAGAAGAGCAATTGTCGACTCAAATACTTCGTGAAAACGAAAATAAGTTGACTTCATATCGACTCGAGGTGTTTATTTGAGTTCGAATGGACCTTCAGAAGAGCAATTGTCGACTCAAATACGTCGTGAAAACGAAAAAAAGTTGACTTCATATCGACTCGACGTGTTCATTTGAGTTCGTATGGACCTTCAAGAAGAGCAATAAAAATTATTGTCGACTCAAATACTTCGTGAAAACGAAAAAAAGTTGACTTCATATCGACTCGACGTGTTCATTTGAGTTCGAATGGACCTTCAAGAAGAGCAATTGTCGACTCAAATACTTCGTGAAAACGAAAAAAAGTTGACTTTATATCGACTCGACGTGTTCATTTGAGTTCGAATGGACCTTCAAGAAGAGCAATTGTCGACTCAAATACTTCGTGAAGACGAAAATAAGTTGACTTCATATCGACTCGACGTGTTCATTTGAGTTCGAATGGACCTTCAAGAAGAGCAACAATTATTGTCGACTCAAATACTACGTGAAAACGAAAAAAAGTTGACTTCATATCGACTCGACGTGTTCATTTGAGTTCGAATGGACCTTCAAGAAGAGCAATTGTCGACTCGAATACTTCGTGAAAACGAAAAAAAGTTGACTTCATATCGACTCGACGTGTTTATTTGAGTTCGAATGGACCTTCAAGAAGAGCAATTGTCGACTCAAATAATTCGTGAAAACGAAAAAAAGTTGACTTCATATCGACTCGACGTGTTCATTTGAGTTCGAATGGACCTTCAAGAAGAGCAATTGTCGACTCGAATACTTCGTGAAGACGAAAAAAAGTTGACTTCATATCGACTCGACGTGTTCATTTGAGTTCGAATGGACCTTCAAGAAGAGCAATTGTCGACTCAAATACTTCGTGAAAACGAAAAAAAGTTGACTTCATATCGACTCGACGTGTTCATTTGAGTTCGAATGGACCTTCAAGAAGAGCAATTGTCGACTCAAATACTTCGTGAAAACGAAAAAAAGTTGACTTCATATCGACTCGACGTGTTCATTTGAGTTCGAATGGACCTTCAAGAAGAGCAATTGTCGACTCAAATACTTCGTGAAAACGAAAAAAAGTTGACTTCATATCGACTCGACGTGTTCATTTGAGTTGGAATGGACCTTCAAGGAGAGCAATTGTCGACTCAAATACTTCGTGAAAACGAAAAAAAGTTGACTTCATATCGACTCGACGTGTTCATTTGAGTTCGAATGGACCTTCAAGAAGAGCAATTGTCGACTCAAATACTTCGTGAAAACGAAAAAAAGTTGACTTCATATCGACTCGACGTGTTCATTTGAGTTCGAATGGACCTTCAAGAAGAGCAATTGTCGACTCAAATACTTCGTGAAAACGAAAAAAAGTTGACTTCTTATCGACTCGACGTGTTTATTTGAGTTCGAATGGACCTTCAAGAAGAGCAATTGTCGACTCAAATACTTCGTGAAAACGAAAAAAAGTTGACTTCATATCGACTCGAGGTGTTTATTTGAGTTCGAATGGACCTTCAAGAAGAGCAATTGTCGACTCAAATACTTCGTGAAAACGAAAAAAAGTTGACTTCTTATCGACTCGACGTGTTTATTTGAGTTCGAACGGACCTTCAAGAAGAGCAATTGTCGACTCAAATACTTCGTGAAAACGAAAAAAAGTTGACTTCATATCGACGCGACGTGTTCATTTGAGTTCGAATGGACCTTCAAGAAGAGCAATTGTCGACTCAAATACTTCGTGAAGACGAAAATAAGTTGACTTCATGTCGACTCGACGTGTTCATTTGAGTTCGAATGGACCTTCAAGAAGAGCAATTGTCGACTCAAATACTTCGTGAAGACGAAAATAAGTTGACTTCATGTCGACTCGACGTGTTCATTTGAGTTCGAATGGACCTTCAAGAAGAGCAATTGTCGACTCAAATACTTCGTGAAAACGAAAAAAAGTTGACTTTATATCGACTCGACGTGTTTATTTGAGTTCGAATGGACCTTCAAGAAGAGCAATTGTCGACTCAAATACTTCGTGAAAACGAAAAAAAGTTGACTTCATATCGACTCGACGTGTTTATTTGAGTTATAATGGACCTTCAAGAAGAGCAATTGTCGACTCAAATACTTCGTGAAAACGAAAAAAAGTTGACTTCATATCGACTCGACGTGTTCATTTGAGTTCGAATGGACCTTCAAGAAGAGCAATTGTCGACTCAAATACTTCGTGAAAACGAAAAAAAGTTGACTTCATATCGACTCCAGGTGTTTATTTGAGTTCGAATGGACCTTCAAGAAGAGCAATTGTCGACTCAAATACTTCGTGAAAACGAAAAAAAGTTGACTTCTTATCGACTCGACGTGTTTATTTGAGTTCGAATGGACCTTCAAGAAGAGCAATTGTCGACTCAAATACTTCGTGAAAACGAAAAAAAGTTGACTTCATATCGACTCGACGTGTTCATTTGAGTTCGAATGGACCTTCAAGAAGAGCAATTGTCGTCTCAAATACTTCGTGAAAACGAAAAAAAGTTGACTTCATATCGACTCGACGTGTTCATTTGAGTTGGAATGGACCTTCAAGGAGAGCAATTGTCGACTCAAATACTTCGTGAAAACGAAAAAAAGTTGACTTCATATCGACTCGACGTGTTCATTTGAGTTCGAATGGACCTTCAAGAAGAGCAATTGTCGACTCAAATACTTCGTGAAAACGAAAAAAAGTTGACTTCATATCGACTCGACGTGTTCATTTGAGTTCGAATGGACCTTCAAGAAGAGCAATTGTCGACTCAAATACTTCGTGAAAACGAAAAAAAGTTGACTTCTTATCGACTCGACGTGTTTATTTGAGTTCGAATGGACCTTCAAGAAGAGCAATTGTCGACTCAAATACTTCGTGAAAACGAAAAAAAGTTGACTTCATATCGACTCGAGGTGTTTATTTGAGTTCGAATGGACCTTCAAGAAGAGCAATTGTCGACTCAAATACTTCGTGAAAACGAAAAAAAGTTGACTTCTTATCGACTCGACGTGTTTATTTGAGTTCGAACGGACCTTCAAGAAGAGCAATTGTCG
Source organism: Stenodema calcarata (assembly GCA_963920205.1). Classification (NCBI taxonomy): domain Eukaryota; kingdom Metazoa; phylum Arthropoda; class Insecta; order Hemiptera; family Miridae; genus Stenodema; species Stenodema calcarata. The sequence goes on from OY986052.1 coordinate 7,101,067, forward strand.
ACTCAAATACTTCGTGAAAACGAAAAAAAGTTGACTTCATATCGACGCGACGTGTTCATTTGAGTTCGAATGGACCTTCAAGAAGAGCAATTGTCGACTCAAATACTTCGTGAAGAGGAAAATAAGTTGACTTCATGTCGACTCGACGTGTTCATTTGAGTTCGAATGGACCTTCAAGAAGAGCAATTGTCGACTCAAATACTTCGTGAAGACGAAAATAAGTTGACTTCATGTCGACTCGACGTGTTCATTTGAGTTCGAATGGACCTTCAAGAAGAGCAATTGTCGACTCAAATACTTCGTGAAAACGAAAAAAAGTTGACTTTATATCGACTCGACGTGTTTATTTGAGTTCGAATGGACCTTCAAGAAGAGCAATTGTCGACTCAAATACTTCGTGAAAACGAAAAAAAGTTGACTTCATATCGACTCGACGTGTTTATTTGAGTTATAATGGACCTTCAAGAAGAGCAATTGTCGACTCAAATACTTCGTGAAAACGAAAAAAAGTTGACTTCATATCGACTCGACGTGTTCATTTGAGTTCGAATGGACCTTCAAGAAGAGCAATTGTCGACTCAAATACTTCGTGAAAACGAAAAAAAGTTGACTTCATATCGACTCGAGGTGTTTATTTGAGTTCGAATGGACCTTCAAGAAGAGCAATTGTCGACTCAAATACTTCGTGAAAACGAAAAAAAGTTGACTTCTTATCGACTCGACGTGTTTATTTGAGTTCGAATGGACCTTCAAGAAGAGCAATTGTCGACTCAAATACTTCGTGAAAACGAAAAAAAGTTGACTTCATATCGACTCGACGTGTTCATTTGAGTTCGAATGGACCTTCAAGAAGAGCAATTGTCGACTCAAATACTTCGTGAAAACGAAAAAAAGTTGACTTCATATCGACTCGACGTGTTCATTTGAGTTGGAATGGACCTTCAAGGAGAGCAATTGTCGACTCAAATACTTCGTGAAAACGAAAAAAAGTTGACTTCATATCGACTCGACGTGTTCATTTGAGTTCGAATGGACCTTCAAGAAGAGCAATTGTCGACTCAAATACTTCGTGAAAACGAAAAAAAGTTGACTTCATATCGACTCGACGTGTTCATTTGAGTTCGAATGGACCTTCAAGAAGAGCAATTGTCGACTCAAATACTTCGTGAAAACGAAAAAAAGTTGACTTCTTATCGACTCGACGTGTTTATTTGAGTTTGAATGGACCTTCAAGAAGAGCAATTGTCGACTCAAATACTTCGTGAAAACGAAAAAAAGTTGACTTCATATCGACTCGAGGTGTTTATTTGAGTTCGAATGGACCTTCAAGAAGAGCAATTGTCGACTCAAATACTTCGTGAAAACGAAAAAAAGTTGACTTCTTATCGACTCGACGTGTTTATTTGAGTTCGAATGGACCTTCAAGAAGAGCAATTGTCGACTCAAATACTTCGTGAAAACGAAAAAAAGTTGACTTCATATCGACTCGACGTGTTCATTTGAGTTCGAATGGACCTTCAAGAAGAGCAATTGTCGACTCGAATACTTCGTGAAAACGAAAAAAAGTTGACTTCATATCGACTCGACGTGTTTATTTGAGTTCGAATGGACCTTCAAGAAGAGCAATTGTCGACTCAAATACTTCGTGAAAACGAAAAAAAGTTGACTTTATATCGACTCGACGTGTTTATTTGAGTTCGAATGGACCTTCAAGAAGAGCAATTGTCGACTCAAATACTTCGTGAAAACGAAAAAAAGTTGACTTCATATCGACTCGACGTGTTTATTTGAGTTCGAATGGACCTTCAAGAAGAGCAATTGTCGACTCAAATACTTCGTGAAAACGAAAATAAGTTGACTTCATATCGACTCGAGGTGTTTATTTGAGTTCGAATGGACCTTCAGAAGAGCAATTGTCGACTCAAATACGTCGTGAAAACGAAAAAAAGTTGACTTCATATCGACTCGACGTGTTCATTTGAGTTCGTATGGACCTTCAAGAAGAGCAATAATAATTATTGTCGACTCAAATACTTCGTGAAAACGAAAAAAAGTTGACTTCATATCGACTCGACGTGTTCATTTGAGTTCGAATGGACCTTCAAGAAGAGCAATTGTCGACTCAAATACTTCGTGAAAACGAAAAAAAGTTGACTTTATATCGACTCGACGTGTTCATTTGAGTTCGAATGGACCTTCAAGAAGAGCAATTGTCGACTCAAATACTTCGTGAAGACGAAAATAAGTTGACTTCATATCGACTCGACGTGTTCATTTGAGTTCGAATGGACCTTCAAGAAGAGCAACAATTATTGTCGACTCAAATACTTCGTGAAAACGAAAAAAAGTTGACTTTATATCGACTCGACGTGTTTATTTGAGTTCGAATGGACCTTCAAGAAGAGCAATTGTCGACTCAAATACTTCGTGAAAACGAAAAAAAGTTGACTTCATATCGACTCGACGTGTTTATTTGAGTTATAATGGACCTTCAAGAAGAGCAATTGTCGACTCAAATACTTCGTGAAAACGAAAAAAAGTTGACTTCATATCGACTCGACGTGTTCATTTGAGTTCGAATGGACCTTCAAGAAGAGCAATTGTCGACTCAAATACTTCGTGAAAACGAAAAAAAGTTGACTTCATATCGACTCGAGGTGTTTATTTGAGTTCGAATGGACCTTCAAGAAGAGCAATTGTCGACTCAAATACTTCGTGAAGACGAAAATAAGTTGACTTCATGTCGACTCGACGTGTTCATTTGAGTTCGAATGGACCTTCAAGAAGAGCAATTGTCGACTCAAATACTTCGTGAAAACGAAAAAAAGTTGACTTTATATCGACTCGACGTGTTTATTTGAGTTCGAATGGACCTTCAAGAAGAGCAATTGTCGACTCAAATACTTCGTGAAAACGAAAAAAAGTTGACTTCATATCGACTCGACGTGTTCATTTGAGTTCGAATGGACCTTCAAGAAGAGCAATTGTCGACTCAAATACTTCGTGAAAACGAAAAAAAGTTGACTTCATATCGACTCGACGTGTTCATTTGAGTTCGAATGGACCTTCAAGAAGAGCAATTGTCGACTCAAATACTTCGTGAAAACGAAAAAAAGTTGACTTCTTATCGACTCGACGTGTTTATTTGAGTTCGAATGGACCTTCAAGAAGAGCAATTGTCGACTCAAATACTTCGTGAAAACGAAAAAAAGTTGACTTCATATCGACTCGAGGTGTTTATTTGAGTTCGAATGGACCTTCAAGAAGAGCAATTGTCGACTCAAATACTTCGTGAAAACGAAAAAAAGTTGACTTCATATCGACTCGACGTGTTCATTTGAGTTCGAATGGACCTTCAAGAAGAGCAATTGTCGACTCAAATACTTCGTGAAAACGAAAAAAAGTTGACTTCATATCGACTCGAGGTGTTTATTTGAGTTCGAATGGACCTTCAAGAAGAGCAATTGTCGACTCAAATACTTCGTGAAAACGAAAAAAAGTTGACTTCTTATCGACTCGACGTGTTTATTTGAGTTCGAATGGACCTTCAAGAAGAGCAATTGTCGACTCAAATACTTCGTGAAAACGAAAAAAAGTTGACTTCATATCGACTCGACGTGTTCATTTGAGTTCGAATGGACCTTCAAGAAGAGCAATTGTCGACTCAAATACTTCGTGAAAACGAAAAAAAGTTGACTTCATATCGACTCGACGTGTTCATTTGAGTTGGAATGGACCTTCAAGGAGAGCAATTGTCGACTCAAATACTTCGTGAAAACGAAAAAAAGTTGACTTCATATCGACTCGACGTGTTCATTTGAGTTCGAATGGACCTTCAAGAAGAGCAATTGTCGACTCAAATACTTCGTGAAAACGAAAAAAAGTTGACTTCATATCGACTCGACGTGTTCATTTGAGTTCGAATGGACCTTCAAGAAGAGCAATTGTCGACTCAAATACTTCGTGAAAACGAAAAAAAGTTGACTTCTTATCGACTCGACGTGTTTATTTGAGTTTGAATGGACCTTCAAGAAGAGCAATTGTCGACTCAAATACTTCGTGAAAACGAAAAAAAGTTGACTTCATATCGACTCGAGGTGTTTATTTGAGTTCGAATGGACCTTCAAGAAGAGCAATTGTCGACTCAAATACTTCGTGAAAACGAAAAAAAGTTGACTTCTTATCGACTCGACGTGTTTATTTGAGTTCGAATGGACCTTCAAGAAGAGCAATTGTCGACTCAAATACTTCGTGAAAACGAAAAAAAGTTGACTTCATATCGACTCGACGTGTTCATTTGAGTTCGAATGGACCTTCAAGAAGAGCAATTGTCGACTCGAATACTTCGTGAAAACGAAAAAAAGTTGACTTCATATCGACTCGACGTGTTTATTTGAGTTCGAATGGACCTTCAAGAAGAGCAATTGTCGACTCAAATACTTCGTGAAAACGAAAAAAAGTTGACTTTATATCGACTCGACGTGTTTATTTGAGTTCGAATGGACCTTCAAGAAGAGCAATTGTCGACTCAAATACTTCGTGAAAACGAAAAAAAGTTGACTTCATATCGACTCGACGTGTTTATTTGAGTTCGAATGGACCTTCAAGAAGAGCAATTGTCGACTCAAATACTTCGTGAAAACGAAAATAAGTTGACTTCATATCGACTCGAGGTGTTTATTTGAGTTCGAATGGACCTTCAGAAGAGCAATTGTCGACTCAAATACGTCGTGAAAACGAAAAAAAGTTGACTTCATATCGACTCGACGTGTTCATTTGAGTTCGTATGGACCTTCAAGAAGAGCAATAATAATTATTGTCGACTCAAATACTTCGTGAAAACGAAAAAAAGTTGACTTCATATCGACTCGACGTGTTCATTTGAGTTCGAATGGACCTTCAAGAAGAGCAATTGTCGACTCAAATACTTCGTGAAAACGAAAAAAAGTTGACTTTATATCGACTCGACGTGTTCATTTGAGTTCGAATGGACCTTCAAGAAGAGCAATTGTCGACTCAAATACTTCGTGAAGACGAAAATAAGTTGACTTCATATCGACTCGACGTGTTCATTTGAGTTCGAATGGACCTTCAAGAAGAGCAACAATTATTGTCGACTCAAATACTTCGTGAAAACGAAAAAAAGTTGACTTTATATCGACTCGACGTGTTTATTTGAGTTCGAATGGACCTTCAAGAAGAGCAATTGTCGACTCAAATACTTCGTGAAAACGAAAAAAAGTTGACTTCATATCGACTCGACGTGTTTATTTGAGTTATAATGGACCTTCAAGAAGAGCAATTGTCGACTCAAATACTTCGTGAAAACGAAAAAAAGTTGACTTCATATCGACTCGACGTGTTCATTTGAGTTCGAATGGACCTTCAAGAAGAGCAATTGTCGACTCAAATACTTCGTGAAAACGAAAAAAAGTTGACTTCATATCGACTCGAGGTGTTTATTTGAGTTCGAATGGACCTTCAAGAAGAGCAATTGTCGACTCAAATACTTCGTGAAGACGAAAATAAGTTGACTTCATGTCGACTCGACGTGTTCATTTGAGTTCGAATGGACCTTCAAGAAGAGCAATTGTCGACTCAAATACTTCGTGAAAACGAAAAAAAGTTGACTTTATATCGACTCGACGTGTTTATTTGAGTTCGAATGGACCTTCAAGAAGAGCAATTGTCGACTCAAATACTTCGTGAAAACGAAAAAAAGTTGACTTCATATCGACTCGACGTGTTCATTTGAGTTCGAATGGACCTTCAAGAAGAGCAATTGTCGACTCAAATACTTCGTGAAAACGAAAAAAAGTTGACTTCATATCGACTCGACGTGTTCATTTGAGTTCGAATGGACCTTCAAGAAGAGCAATTGTCGACTCAAATACTTCGTGAAAACGAAAAAAAGTTGACTTCTTATCGACTCGACGTGTTTATTTGAGTTCGAATGGACCTTCAAGAAGAGCAATTGTCGACTCAAATACTTCGTGAAAACGAAAAAAAGTTGACTTCATATCGACTCGAGGTGTTTATTTGAGTTCGAATGGACCTTCAAGAAGAGCAATTGTCGACTCAAATACTTCGTGAAAACGAAAAAAAGTTGACTTCATATCGACTCGACGTGTTCATTTGAGTTCGAATGGACCTTCAAGAAGAGCAATTGTCGACTCAAATACTTCGTGAAAACGAAAAAAAGTTGACTTCATATCGACTCGAGGTGTTTATTTGAGTTCGAATGGACCTTCAAGAAGAGCAATTGTCGACTCAAATACTTCGTGAAAACGAAAAAAAGTTGACTTCTTATCGACTCGACGTGTTTATTTGAGTTCGAATGGACCTTCAAGAAGAGCAATTGTCGACTCAAATACTTCGTGAAAACGAAAAAAAGTTGACTTCATATCGACTCGACGTGTTCATTTGAGTTCGAATGGACCTTCAAGAAGAGCAATTGTCGACTCAAATACTTCGTGAAAACGAAAAAAAGTTGACTTCATATCGACTCGACGTGTTCATTTGAGTTGGAATGGACCTTCAAGGAGAGCAATTGTCGACTCAAATACTTCGTGAAAACGAAAAAAAGTTGACTTCATATCGACTCGACGTGTTCATTTGAGTTCGAATGGACCTTCAAGAAGAGCAATTGTCGACTCAAATACTTCGTGAAAACGAAAAAAAGTTGACTTCATATCGACTCGACGTGTTCATTTGAGTTCGAATGGACCTTCAAGAAGAGCAATTGTCGACTCAAATACTTCGTGAAAACGAAAAAAAGTTGACTTCTTATCGACTCGACGTGTTTATTTGAGTTTGAATGGACCTTCAAGAAGAGCAATTGTCGACTCAAATACTTCGTGAAAACGAAAAAAAGTTGACTTCATATCGACTCGAGGTGTTTATTTGAGTTCGAATGGACCTTCAAGAAGAGCAATTGTCGACTCAAATACTTCGTGAAAACGAAAAAAAGTTGACTTCTTATCGACTCGACGTGTTTATTTGAGTTCGAATGGACCTTCAAGAAGAGCAATTGTCGACTCAAATACTTCGTGAAAACGAAAAAAAGTTGACTTCATATCGACTCGACGTGTTCATTTGAGTTCGAATGGACCTTCAAGAAGAGCAATTGTCGACTCAAATACTTCGTGAAAACGAAAAAAAGTTGACTTCATATCGACTCGACGTGTTTATTTGAGTTCGAATGGACCTTCAAGAAGAGCAATTGTCGACTCAAATACTTCGTGAAAACGAAAAAAAGTTGACTTCATATCGACTCGACGTGTTTATTTGAGTTATAATGGACCTTCAAGAAGAGCAATTGTCGACTCAAATACTTCGTGAAAACGAAAAAAAGTTGACTTCATATCGACTCGACGTGTTTATTTGAGTTCGAATGGACCTTCAAGAAGAGCAATTGTCGACTCAAATACTTTGTGAAAACGAAAATAAGTTGACTTCATATCGACTCGAGGTGTTTATTTGAGTTCGAATGGACCTTCAGAAGAGCAATTGTCGACTCAAATACGTCGTGAAAACGAAAAAAAGTTGACTTCATATCGACTCGACGTGTTCATTTGAGTTCGTATGGACCTTCAAGAAGAGCAATAATAATTATTGTCGACTCAAATACTTCGTGAAAACGAAAAAAAGTTGACTTCATATCGACTCGACGTGTTCATTTGAGTTCGAATGGACCTTCAAGAAGAGCAATTGTCGACTCAAATACTTCGTGAAAACGAAAAAAAGTTGACTTTATATCGACTCGACGTGTTCATTTGAGTTCGAATGGACCTTCAAGAAGAGCAATTGTCGACTCAAATACTTCGTGAAGACGAAAATAAGTTGACTTCATATCGACTCGACGTGTTCATTTGAGTTCGAATGGACCTTCAAGAAGAGCAACAATTATTGTCGACTCAAATACTTCGTGAAAACGAAAAAAAGTTGACTTTATATCGACTCGACGTGTTTATTTGAGTTCGAATGGACCTTCAAGAAGAGCAATTGTCGACTCAAATACTTCGTGAAAACGAAAAAAAGTTGACTTCATATCGACTCGACGTGTTTATTTGAGTTATAATGGACCTTCAAGAAGAGCAATTGTCGACTCAAATACTTCGTGAAAACGAAAAAAAGTTGACTTCATATCGACTCGACGTGTTCATTTGAGTTCGAATGGACCTTCAAGAAGAGCAATTGTCGACTCAAATACTTCGTGAAAACGAAAAAAAGTTGACTTCATATCGACTCGAGGTGTTTATTTGAGTTCGAATGGACCTTCAAGAAGAGCAATTGTCGACTCAAATACTTCGTGAAAACGAAAAAAAGTTGACTTCTTATCGACTCGACGTGTTTATTTGAGTTCGAATGGACCTTCAAGAAGAGCAATTGTCGACTCAAATACTTCGTGAAAACGAAAAAAAGTTGACTTCATATCGACTCGACGTGTTCATTTGAGTTCGAATGGACCTTCAAGAAGAGCAATTGTCGACTCAAATACTTCGTGAAAACGAAAAAAAGTTGACTTCATATCGACTCGACGTGTTCATTTGAGTTGGAATGGACCTTCAAGGAGAGCAATTGTCGACTCAAATACTTCGTGAAAACGAAAAAAAGTTGACTTCATATCGACTCGACGTGTTCATTTGAGTTCGAATGGACCTTCAAGAAGAGCAATTGTCGACTCAAATACTTCGTGAAAACGAAAAAAAGGTGACTTCTTATCGACTCGACGTGTTTATTTGAGTTCGAATGGACCTTCAAGAAGAGCAATTGTCGACTCAAATACTTCGTGAAAACGAAAAAAAGTTGACTTCATATGGACTCGAGGTGTTTATTTGAGTTCGAATGGACCTTCAAGAAGAGCAATTGTCGACTCAAATACTTCGTGAAAACGAAAAAAAGTTGACTTCTTATCGACTCGACGTGTTTATTTGAGTTCGAATGGACCTTCAAGAAGAGCAATTGTCGACTCAAATACTTCGTGAAAACGAAAAAAAGTTGACTTCATATCGACTCGACGTGTTCATTTGAGTTCGAATGGACCTTCAAGAAGAGCAATTGTCGACTCGAATACTTCGTGAAAACGAAAAAAAGTTGACTTCATATCGACTCGACGTGTTTATTTGAGTTCGAATGGACCTTCAAGAAGAGCAATTGTCGACTCAAATACTTCGTGAAAACGAAAAAAAGTTGACTTTATATCGACTCGACGTGTTTATTTGAGTTCGAATGGACCTTCAAGAAGAGCAATTGTCGACTCAAATACTTCGTGAAAACGAAAAAAAGTTGACTTCATATCGACTCGACGTGTTTATTTGAGTTCGAATGGACCTTCAAGAAGAGCAATTGTCGACTCAAATACTTCGTGAAAACGAAAATAAGTTGACTTCATATCGACTCGAGGTGTTTATTTGAGTTCGAATGGACCTTCAGAAGAGCAATTGTCGACTCAAATACGTCGTGAAAACGAAAAAAAGTTGACTTCATATCGACTCGACGTGTTCATTTGAGTTCGTATGGACCTTCAAGAAGAGCAATAAAAATTATTGTCGACTCAAATACTTCGTGAAAACGAAAAAAAGTTGACTTCATATCGACTCGACGTGTTCATTTGAGTTCGAATGGACCTTCAAGAAGAGCAATTGTCGACTCAAATACTTCGTGAAAACGAAAAAAAGTTGACTTTATATCGACTCGACGTGTTCATTTGAGTTCGAATGGACCTTCAAGAAGAGCAATTGTCGACTCAAATACTTCGTGAAGACGAAAATAAGTTGACTTCATATCGACTCGACGTGTTCATTTGAGTTCGAATGGACCTTCAAGAAGAGCAACAATTATTGTCGACTCAAATACTACGTGAAAACGAAAAAAAGTTGACTTCATATCGACTCGACGTGTTCATTTGAGTTCGAATGGACCTTCAAGAAGAGCAATTGTCGACTCGAATACTTCGTGAAAACGAAAAAAAGTTGACTTCATATCGACTCGACGTGTTTATTTGAGTTCGAATGGACCTTCAAGAAGAGCAATTGTCGACTCAAATAATTCGTGAAAACGAAAAAAAGTTGACTTCATATCGACTCGACGTGTTCATTTGAGTTCGAATGGACCTTCAAGAAGAGCAATTGTCGACTCGAATACTTCGTGAAGACGAAAAAAAGTTGACTTCATATCGACTCGACGTGTTCATTTGAGTTCGAATGGACCTTCAAGAAGAGCAATTGTCGACTCAAATACTTCGTGAAAACGAAAAAAAGTTGACTTCATATCGACTCGACGTGTTCATTTGAGTTCGAATGGACCTTCAAGAAGAGCAATTGTCGACTCAAATACTTCGTGAAAACGAAAAAAAGTTGACTTCATATCGACTCGACGTGTTCATTTGAGTTCGAATGGACCTTCAAGGAGAGCAATTGTCGACTCAAATACTTCGTGAAAACGAAAAAAAGTTGATTTCATATAGACTCGACGTGTTCATTTGAGTTATAATGGACCTTCAAGAAGAGCAATTGTCGACTCAAATACTTCGTGAAAACGAAAAAAAGTTGACTTCATATCGACTCGACGTGTTCATTTGAGTTCGAATGGACCTTCAAGAAGAGCAATTGTCGACTCAAATACTTCGTGAAAACGAAAAAAAGTTGACTTCATATCGACTCGACGTGTTCATTTGAGTTCGAATGGACCTTCAAGAAGAGCAATTGTCGACTCAAATACTTCGTGAAAACGAAAAAAAGTTGACTTCTTATCGACTCGACGTGTTTATTTGAGTTTGAATGGACCTTCAAGAAGAGCAATTGTCGACTCAAATACTTCGTGAAAACGAAAAAAAGTTGACTTCATATCGACTCGAGGTGTTTATTTGAGTTCGAATGGACCTTCAAGAAGAGCAATTGTCGACTCAAATACTTCGTGAAAACGAAAAAAAGTTGACTTCTTATCGACTCGACGTGTTTATTTGAGTTCGAATGGACCTTCAAGAAGAGCAATTGTCGACTCAAATACTTCGTGAAAACGAAAAAAAGTTGACTTCATATCGACTCGACGTGTTCATTTGAGTTCGAATGGACCTTCAAGAAGAGCAATTGTCGACTCGAATACTTCGTGAAAACGAAAAAAAGTTGACTTCATATCGACTCGACGTGTTTATTTGAGTTCGAATGGACCTTCAAGAAGAGCAATTGTCGACTCAAATACTTCGTGAAAACGAAAAAAAGTTGACTTTATATCGACTCGACGTGTTTATTTGAGTTCGAATGGACCTTCAAGAAGAGCAATTGTCGACTCAAATACTTCGTGAAAACGAAAAAAAGTTGACTTCATATCGACTCGACGTGTTTATTTGAGTTCGAATGGACCTTCAAGAAGAGCAATTGTCGACTCAAATACTTCGTGAAAACGAAAATAAGTTGACTTCATATCGACTCGAGGTGTTTATTTGAGTTCGAATGGACCTTCAGAAGAGCAATTGTCGACTCAAATACGTCGTGAAAACGAAAAAAAGTTGACTTCATATCGACTCGACGTGTTCATTTGAGTTCGTATGGACCTTCAAGAAGAGCAATAATAATTATTGTCGACTCAAATACTTCGTGAAAACGAAAAAAAGTTGACTTCATATCGACTCGACGTGTTCATTTGAGTTCGAATGGACCTTCAAGAAGAGCAATTGTCGACTCAAATACTTCGTGAAAACGAAAAAAAGTTGACTTTATATCGACTCGACGTGTTCATTTGAGTTCGAATGGACCTTCAAGAAGAGCAATTGTCGACTCAAATACTTCGTGAAGACGAAAATAAGTTGACTTCATATCGACTCGACGTGTTCATTTGAGTTCGAATGGACCTTCAAGAAGAGCAACAATTATTGTCGACTCAAATACTTCGTGAAAACGAAAAAAAGTTGACTTTATATCGACTCGACGTGTTTATTTGAGTTCGAATGGACCTTCAAGAAGAGCAATTGTCGACTCAAATACTTCGTGAAAACGAAAAAAAGTTGACTTCATATCGACTCGACGTGTTTATTTGAGTTATAATGGACCTTCAAGAAGAGCAATTGTCGACTCAAATACTTCGTGAAAACGAAAAAAAGTTGACTTCATATCGACTCGACGTGTTCATTTGAGTTCGAATGGACCTTCAAGAAGAGCAATTGTCGACTCAAATACTTCGTGAAAACGAAAAAAAGTTGACTTCATATCGACTCGAGGTGTTTATTTGAGTTCGAATGGACCTTCAAGAAGAGCAATTGTCGACTCAAATACTTCGTGAAGACGAAAATAAGTTGACTTCATGTCGACTCGACGTGTTCATTTGAGTTCGAATGGACCTTCAAGAAGAGCAATTGTCGACTCAAATACTTCGTGAAAACGAAAAAAAGTTGACTTTATATCGACTCGACGTGTTTATTTGAGTTCGAATGGACCTTCAAGAAGAGCAATTGTCGACTCAAATACTTCGTGAAAACGAAAAAAAGTTGACTTCATATCGACTCGACGTGTTCATTTGAGTTCGAATGGACCTTCAAGAAGAGCAATTGTCGACTCAAATACTTCGTGAAAACGAAAAAAAGTTGACTTCATATCGACTCGACGTGTTCATTTGAGTTCGAATGGACCTTCAAGAAGAGCAATTGTCGACTCAAATACTTCGTGAAAACGAAAAAAAGTTGACTTCTTATCGACTCGACGTGTTTATTTGAGTTCGAATGGACCTTCAAGAAGAGCAATTGTCGACTCAAATACTTCGTGAAAACGAAAAAAAGTTGACTTCATATCGACTCGAGGTGTTTATTTGAGTTCGAATGGACCTTCAAGAAGAGCAATTGTCGACTCAAATACTTCGTGAAAACGAAAAAAAGTTGACTTCATATCGACTCGACGTGTTCATTTGAGTTCGAATGGACCTTCAAGAAGAGCAATTGTCGACTCAAATACTTCGTGAAAACGAAAAAAAGTTGACTTCATATCGACTCGAGGTGTTTATTTGAGTTCGAATGGACCTTCAAGAAGAGCAATTGTCGACTCAAATACTTCGTGAAAACGAAAAAAAGTTGACTTCTTATCGACTCGACGTGTTTATTTGAGTTCGAATGGACCTTCAAGAAGAGCAATTGTCGACTCAAATACTTCGTGAAAACGAAAAAAAGTTGACTTCATATCGACTCGACGTGTTCATTTGAGTTCGAATGGACCTTCAAGAAGAGCAATTGTCGACTCAAATACTTCGTGAAAACGAAAAAAAGTTGACTTCATATCGACTCGACGTGTTCATTTGAGTTGGAATGGACCTTCAAGGAGAGCAATTGTCGACTCAAATACTTCGTGAAAACGAAAAAAAGTTGACTTCATATCGACTCGACGTGTTCATTTGAGTTCGAATGGACCTTCAAGAAGAGCAATTGTCGACTCAAATACTTCGTGAAAACGAAAAAAAGTTGACTTCATATCGACTCGACGTGTTCATTTGAGTTCGAATGGACCTTCAAGAAGAGCAATTGTCGACTCAAATACTTCGTGAAAACGAAAAAAAGTTGACTTCTTATCGACTCGACGTGTTTATTTGAGTTTGAATGGACCTTCAAGAAGAGCAATTGTCGACTCAAATACTTCGTGAAAACGAAAAAAAGTTGACTTCATATCGACTCGAGGTGTTTATTTGAGTTCGAATGGACCTTCAAGAAGAGCAATTGTCGACTCAAATACTTCGTGAAAACGAAAAAAAGTTGACTTCTTATCGACTCGACGTGTTTATTTGAGTTCGAATGGACCTTCAAGAAGAGCAATTGTCGACTCAAATACTTCGTGAAAACGAAAAAAAGTTGACTTCATATCGACTCGACGTGTTCATTTGAGTTCGAATGGACCTTCAAGAAGAGCAATTGTCGACTCGAATACTTCGTGAAAACGAAAAAAAGTTGACTTCATATCGACTCGACGTGTTTATTTGAGTTCGAATGGACCTTCAAGAAGAGCAATTGTCGACTCAAATACTTCGTGAAAACGAAAAAAAGTTGACTTTATATCGACTCGACGTGTTTATTTGAGTTCGAATGGACCTTCAAGAAGAGCAATTGTCGACTCAAATACTTCGTGAAAACGAAAAAAAGTTGACTTCATATCGACTCGACGTGTTTATTTGAGTTCGAATGGACCTTCAAGAAGAGCAATTGTCGACTCAAATACTTCGTGAAAACGAAAATAAGTTGACTTCATATCGACTCGAGGTGTTTATTTGAGTTCGAATGGACCTTCAGAAGAGCAATTGTCGACTCAAATACGTCGTGAAAACGAAAAAAAGTTGACTTCATATCGACTCGACGTGTTCATTTGAGTTCGTATGGACCTTCAAGAAGAGCAATAATAATTATTGTCGACTCAAATACTTCGTGAAAACGAAAAAAAGTTGACTTCATATCGACTCGACGTGTTCATTTGAGTTCGAATGGACCTTCAAGAAGAGCAATTGTCGACTCAAATACTTCGTGAAAACGAAAAAAAGTTGACTTTATATCGACTCGACGTGTTCATTTGAGTTCGAATGGACCTTCAAGAAGAGCAATTGTCGACTCAAATACTTCGTGAAGACGAAAATAAGTTGACTTCATATCGACTCGACGTGTTCATTTGAGTTCGAATGGACCTTCAAGAAGAGCAACAATTATTGTCGACTCAAATACTTCGTGAAAACGAAAAAAAGTTGACTTTATATCGACTCGACGTGTTTATTTGAGTTCGAATGGACCTTCAAGAAGAGCAATTGTCGACTCAAATACTTCGTGAAAACGAAAAAAAGTTGACTTCATATCGACTCGACGTGTTTATTTGAGTTATAATGGACCTTCAAGAAGAGCAATTGTCGACTCAAATACTTCGTGAAAACGAAAAAAAGTTGACTTCATATCGACTCGACGTGTTCATTTGAGTTCGAATGGACCTTCAAGAAGAGCAATTGTCGACTCAAATACTTCGTGAAAACGAAAAAAAGTTGACTTCATATCGACTCGAGGTGTTTATTTGAGTTCGAATGGACCTTCAAGAAGAGCAATTGTCGACTCAAATACTTCGTGAAAACGAAAAAAAGTTGACTTCTTATCGACTCGACGTGTTTATTTGAGTTCGAATGGACCTTCAAGAAGAGCAATTGTCGACTCAAATACTTCGTGAAAACGAAAAAAAGTTGACTTCATATCGACTCGACGTGTTCATTTGAGTTCGAATGGACCTTCAAGAAGAGCAATTGTCGACTCAAATACTTCGTGAAAACGAAAAAAAGTTGACTTCATATCGACTCGACGTGTTCATTTGAGTTGGAATGGACCTTCAAGGAGAGCAATTGTCGACTCAAATACTTCGTGAAAACGAAAAAAAGTTGACTTCATATCGACTCGACGTGTTCATTTGAGTTCGAATGGACCTTCAAGAAGAGCAATTGTCGACTCAAATACTTCGTGAAAACGAAAAAAAGTTGACTTCTTATCGACTCGACGTGTTTATTTGAGTTCGAATGGACCTTCAAGAAGAGCAATTGTCGACTCAAATACTTCGTGAAAACGAAAAAAAGTTGACTTCATATGGACTCGAGGTGTTTATTTGAGTTCGAATGGACCTTCAAGAAGAGCAATTGTCGACTCAAATACTTCGTGAAAACGAAAAAAAGTTGACTTCTTATCGACTCGACGTGTTTATTTGAGTTCGAATGGACCTTCAAGAAGAGCAATTGTCGACTCAAATACTTCGTGAAAACGAAAAAAAGTTGACTTCATATCGACTCGACGTGTTCATTTGAGTTCGAATGGACCTTCAAGAAGAGCAATTGTCGACTCGAATACTTCGTGAAAACGAAAAAAAGTTGACTTCATATCGACTCGACGTGTTTATTTGAGTTCGAATGGACCTTCAAGAAGAGCAATTGTCGACTCAAATACTTCGTGAAAACGAAAAAAAGTTGACTTTATATCGACTCGACGTGTTTATTTGAGTTCGAATGGACCTTCAAGAAGAGCAATTGTCGACTCAAATACTTCGTGAAAACGAAAAAAAGTTGACTTCATATCGACTCGACGTGTTTATTTGAGTTCGAATGGACCTTCAAGAAGAGCAATTGTCGACTCAAATACTTCGTGAAAACGAAAATAAGTTGACTTCATATCGACTCGAGGTGTTTATTTGAGTTCGAATGGACCTTCAGAAGAGCAATTGTCGACTCAAATACGTCGTGAAAACGAAAAAAAGTTGACTTCATATCGACTCGACGTGTTCATTTGAGTTCGTATGGACCTTCAAGAAGAGCAATAAAAATTATTGTCGACTCAAATACTTCGTGAAAACGAAAAAAAGTTGACTTCATATCGACTCGACGTGTTCATTTGAGTTCGAATGGACCTTCAAGAAGAGCAATTGTCGACTCAAATACTTCGTGAAAACGAAAAAAAGTTGACTTTATATCGACTCGACGTGTTCATTTGAGTTCGAATGGACCTTCAAGAAGAGCAATTGTCGACTCAAATACTTCGTGAAGACGAAAATAAGTTGACTTCATATCGACTCGACGTGTTCATTTGAGTTCGAATGGACCTTCAAGAAGAGCAACAATTATTGTCGACTCAAATACTACGTGAAAACGAAAAAAAGTTGACTTCATATCGACTCGACGTGTTCATTTGAGTTCGAATGGACCTTCAAGAAGAGCAATTGTCGACTCGAATACTTCGTGAAAACGAAAAAAAGTTGACTTCATATCGACTCGACGTGTTTATTTGAGTTCGAATGGACCTTCAAGAAGAGCAATTGTCGACTCAAATAATTCGTGAAAACGAAAAAAAGTTGACTTCATATCGACTCGACGTGTTCATTTGAGTTCGAATGGACCTTCAAGAAGAGCAATTGTCGACTCGAATACTTCGTGAAGACGAAAAAAAGTTGACTTCATATCGACTCGACGTGTTCATTTGAGTTCGAATGGACCTTCAAGAAGAGCAATTGTCGACTCAAATACTTCGTGAAAACGAAAAAAAGTTGACTTCATATCGACTCGACGTGTTCATTTGAGTTCGAATGGACCTTCAAGAAGAGCAATTGTCGACTCAAATACTTCGTGAAAACGAAAAAAAGTTGACTTCATATCGACTCGACGTGTTCATTTGAGTTCGAATGGACCTTCAAGGAGAGCAATTGTCGACTCAAATACTTCGTGAAAACGAAAAAAAGTTGATTTCATATAGACTCGACGTGTTCATTTGAGTTATAATGGACCTTCAAGAAGAGCAATTGTCGACTCAAATACTTCGTGAAAACGAAAAAAAGTTGACTTCATATCGACTCGAGGTGTTTATTTGAGTTCGAATGGACCTTCAAGAAGAGCAATTGTCGACTCAAATACTTCGTGAAAACGAAAAAAAGTTGACTTCATATCGACTCGACGTGTTCATTTGAGTTCGAATGGACCTTCAAGAAGAGGAATTGTCGACTCAAATACTTCGTGAAAACGATAAAAAGTTGACTTTATATCGACTCGACGTGTTTATTTGAGTTCGAATGGACCTTCAAGAAGAGCAATTGTCGACTCAAATACTTCGTGAAAACGAAATAAACCGTTCTGTCAAGAATTTGCAGAGGTTTTAACTTTGTACCCAGACTCTTTTGGTTCATTATCTTCGATAAAGAACCATTGGAATCGACCAAAGAAAAATAAATTTTTCAAGACGGGGAAAACACTCCGTGTTTCGTATTTTTTTAGGTTCTTCACCTTTTATATCTCATCTAGATTTCTCAAACTACGAAAATTAGGCCATTAAGTCATTAGACGGCACGTCATAAATTAAGCTCGTTTTGAAAAATAATCTATAATGGTTCACAACGCCCTCTAATGACCGTTTTTGAAGCGACTTCTTCGTCGATTGTGGTAGTTCAACCTAAAAAAACTAAATGCTTGCATACGAGTCTGCAACACATTGGGACATTTTATGTCTTTGCAGAAACTTATATGAAGCTTGCATTCGTGTTGACAATATAAATGATTGAGAATGATCACCTGTGTGTAAACAATTATTTAAACAATCACGCTCATACCGCAGCTTGTCGGCCACTCATTCCGCAGTGGTTAACGTAATATGGTTAGGTAAATCGAGAGCTATCCAACGAGTGGTGAACGATTTTTGTACGATGATAACTGGCGAAGATTAAGTTCCGTAGCAACGAATCGGTTGTAAGCGAAAATCATCAAAAATGTTTGTGACGATTTCGTGTGACCCTTTTTTTTGTGTAACGTTTTTCGAGTTATGTGCCAGAGTAAAGACATAAAATGTCAAAAAGAGTATACTTATATAACAGCTCAATTTTGGTTTATTATCTTCGATAATGAACCATTGGAATCGCCCAAAGAAAAAAAAATTTTAACCCCCCCTCAAAATTTGTTGGTTTACGTTTCAAGATACGTAGATTCAGAAAATCGAATAAAAAAAATCCGTCCGTCCGCCGTACGCCGTACGCCGTCCGCCGTCCGCCGTACGCCGTACGCCGTACGCCGTCCGCGCCACTTTGCCCAGTTAGCGTTGAGTTAAAATTACGAAATTTTTTTTATGGGTTTCGACTAACCCCACAATGGTCCTCGAAACTTTTCATAACCCTAGGTCAAGGGGAAGGGGTTCAAAACGAATTTTGAAAATTTGAAAATCTCATATCTCGAAACATTCATATAGAACGGTATGTTTTTTATTTCATATTTAGATAGAGTTTGTTCCGTAGAATTTTTTAAGACCATCCGCAGCTTTGTACGACCAGCCGTTCGTTCACAATGAGGGCTCAAAGATTGTGCCTCACAACACGATCGTGTATCAAACTGTTGAAATACAGGTCCATTTTCATACTAACAAGCTCTTTGGAACATCATATGGCTTAAGTGATGTGAGTTTGTTGTTCTGAGGTGCGTTTCGTGCTACGGAAATGAAGGTAATTTCGAATGTTTGTTGGTAGGTACTTCTTTTATAGAAAAATTATTACCGACGTAGTATTAAAAACCCCAGAATTATATCGTATTAATTAATCATAATTAATAATAATTATTAGTAATAATAAATACGAATTATTAATACCTAACAATAAATTATAATAATTTTCACTAGGTACTTGATAAAATTGTTAATAATTAGTGATAATTGATAATAATAATTAATCTAACATTTAGGATCTAGACATTTAGACCTAGTGATCTAGACAGAAGGGTGATCTGTACAAAGAAGATAATGAACCGTTGTGTCAAGAATTTGCAGAGTTTTTTTAATAGAAAATGTAGTACCTACGAAAATATGGAAGCTGTACGTTCCTCCTTCCTTAAGTGCATTGGCTATGATTATGGGCCTTAATTGTTCTCCCCGTCCACCGATTTCTGTCCCCGAAAATTAAAATTTACAACTACTTTACTCATAAATTAAAATATCTCGTCTCATCAACAACGCTCGACGGGCAAAGTGGGATAGTAGTAGCTCATCGGTCCTTGTGTGCTCGTGACTTGAAGAGTCGATTAAAATTCCACTGCCTTTGAAGAGCGGACCAGCAAGCGTAATCGTCGAACTACATCAACTGTTCATTAATGACTTCGGTCACAATGTGTGCTTCTCGAAAAGAAATCGTTTCAACGAACCGTGACTCACGTGAAAATACGAACGATTGTTGGCAGCACTGTACCGTATGACAGCATCAAATTAATACTACAGTAAATTTAACGACTGGTTCTGTGTTTAAGAGCTATATTTGTTATTGGAAATGGTACAATCAATGAGTCGAGCGTTTAGGGAATCACTGACTGAATAACTGAATTTCTACTTAACTCCTGCTTATACATCAATATCGTAGCCGAGATTTTGTTCAGGGGGGTTTCCAAATAATATTTAACAATAACAATAATATTATATTATAATAATATAATATTAATAATATAATATTATAATTAACAATAACACTAACAATAACAATATATTATATTGTCCGGGGGTAAATTGTTGACGAGCAGGGTAGTTAATAGAGGGTTTCAAACTAATTTTAACCCTTTTAATAAACTAAACAAAAACTACATTTTTCAATGAAATCTTTTTTAATATCATGATTTCCTCATCAAAAACGAGCTTCTTGGGTTTGAATAGGATTTATGACAAGATGAAAATCTGATCCCTGAGTCTTCAGTTAAAACGTAAAATTACGTCAACATTTTTTATTTGTTGATTTTTTATAGCCATTTCATACTTGATTTTATCTTTCAAAATAGAAGCAACTACTTGTTCTCGTTCTATACAAGTAAGTACACCAAAAATTTTGTATAGGTATGAGAGTGGGTGAAAGAATTATGCGGAAAAACGTATTTGGAAATTATTGTTTTTACCTTTTCTCGAAAAGGGCAGCAGCTTCGATTTTAATTCCAACGGGATTATGTTCAATGAAACATACCAAACAAATACCAGTTTACGTACAAATCTAAATCGCCTTGCGTAAATAAATGTATTTAAAAAATAAATAAATAAGGTAAGATAACAAATTTGGAGGAGGGGAGAGGGGGGATTAGTTTTTTTAATCACTTCCAATGGTTTAGTCTTGAAAATATGAGCGAAAATGTTTTAAAATCATTTCGTTTGGTTCCATGAAATTGGTGCAAATTCTTGTTGAGCATCTCACAAGCTCTGACCCTCCGCAACTGAACTGTACTCACAGCGCTGCGGGTCGCAGAAGTCGAAATGGACGACGCCGCAACACCTTAAGCCGCTGTACAGCGAAGGACGGCTCCAGAGGAGAAAACGAAGGGGCGGCGGAGGCGTTGAAGGAGGCGACGGCGGCGTTGAAGGACCAGGCGGTGGGTTAGGGCGAATTAGGGAGAATTAAAACACTGAGGAACCAGCGTTTATTTCTACAGTTCTGTAGTGGTGAGAAGAAGTGGAGCGAGGTGCGGTGGTGGTGGTGGTAGCTATGGTGAGGGCTAACTGGACATTTAGCGCTGAACAGTCCGAAGCGGTGGGTGTCCATGGTGGTGGGGGGGTGGGGGGGAAGGCACTGTTGATATGCGACCGCTCCGAATCGCCACTGCAGGAGGAGTGCGGTATGTGGTGATGAAGTGCTCGCCGAAAAAAGAGAAAATGGTAACGGGGGTGAAAACCCCTGTGGGATTAGGGAGAAAATGGTTGGTAATACGAGGAAGAGGGGAAGGAAAAAAGGGGGGGGACGTTGTAAGTAGCGGAGAAAACCATGGAAGGGGAAGGCATATCTCCATTCACTGTATCAAAGTAAGGTCTTTTGTTGGAGTGGGGGTACGAGAGAAATTGTGGGATCAGATAACAGTAACGTAGTGTGTGCCCGACAAAACCTTTTCGTCCTTATCTTTTCGATCAATCTTTTTTCGCACCCTTTTCCCAACCACGTTTTTACCTCCTCACTGAAGGCATTGAAACTTTGTATATTCATACGAAAAGCTTCAGAAAAAATCGAAAATTTTCAAATCAGACGTTCATTACGTAGCTCACTAAAACCACCAACCTAAAAATAAAAACGTTCTTCGATATCGTTTGCGTTTTTCTTGCTGTACCGTCTAATCGGTGAAATTTATCGCAAAAATGATGCTGATTTGTATTCAACCCTGCTGTTCACTGTTTTGTTCAATGTGTTGGCCTATGTACCCATCAAACATGTGCTAATGACATTCCAAAAATTCTAAAAACTTCGAGAGAACGGATGATTCCAAAACCGTACGTCGTCGAATGCCAATGTAAACGCTTGCATACGAGTCTGCAACACATTGAGACATTTTCATGTCACCCCCCCTCCCCCAGGAAAATATCCCCGTTTGTCAATCGAATACATTTTCATGTCTCCATTATATACCTCTTATAAACACAGAAAACAAAAATAAAATAAATATTGTTAGGTATTTTTTTTTGAAATTTTATATTTTTTTTATTTTTACAAAAATAAAATTGTTTTATTCTTCCATCGGTTCAATTTCTTCTGCAGTAATGGGCGGTGATGTGAAAAGTATGAAGTGTATGCCAGTGTATTTATATTAGAAACGTTCCGTTTAAATACTCCATCAACGCAAGTCATATTGCGAGTTGTTGATACATCCAGTGAGTTATTTAATAATTGGCAACCGAATGTTTCAGTCATGAATTTGCGAAACTCTACAAACAAACTTCGTATCAAGTCATGCGCATATCTCAGCTTTTCGAAGGGCGACAACCGAGTGAGAGGAATGTATTCTAGTTCTATAAATCGAGATCGACGGTTTTTGTTCAATGACAAATGACGAAGCAACGACTCGGTTGTACGCAGAAATCGTCAGAAACTCATTTGCGACAATTTTTATAGTCAATTTTCGTAACGGTTTTTGTAACGGATCCTAATAACGGAGAACGGTATACGCTGAGTAGGTATACCGCTGAGTACCTAGGTATATTTCTCCTGAATTTCACGGGAAAACTGAATGACGGTCAAAGTAGATGGAAAGTTTGGCCACACATGAAATTGGCTCGAAAATAAAGAAATAGTTGTTGGACCACGGTTCCGAAACCGCATGATTTTAATGTAACGATCATCGTAACTAGCAAATTTCCAGTCGAATTGCTGATCGAGCCTGATCAAAGATTTTTTATTGGTACCTAATAATAAGTACCTGCGTATTCGATCTCTATTCATTTACAAACAATATCCTAAATTACCTTCATTCCATGAACACGATAAGTATCTCGGAATAGGTTAGTTGTTACTATCTATTGGGTTTATGCATATTCATGGGGGTGCCGGAGAGAATCCTTGTTGGGATAGCTTAATCCAGTATAAATCCAGGTTGTGGTTTACAACAAATCAATAGTTACACAACAGCGGCATGGAAGGGTTGCTTGAGTTCAGTGCATGTGAAACGTCAAGTGAAATAAGAGACCATAATAATTAGGAATAGTTTTTATTATGAACCAATAAAAAAATAATTCTTATAACGTCCATGTTATTTACAATGATCACTCCAGAATACGTAGTACTCAAAAAGTGCACGATTAAATATTGCCATATTTACATTATGTACAAGTACTATATTGACATGGAGTTGTTGAGGTAGTTATGAAACAATTTTCCTATCAGTGATGATTTTAAGTTCTTTCTCATTGAGTAGGAGGTTGTTATAAGTTGGATCATTCGGGTTGACGGTTTCTACTGGTTTCGCGAACGGCATGTTCCAGTCGCACATTTTTTGAGAGATGTAACTGAAAATCAGGCCTACGACCACGGTCCCAATGATGGCGATCATGCAGTACCAAGTGTAGGAAATCCTGTAGAGGTAGAAGGCATATTCACCCTGAACTCTGAAACATTAAATGGCGGTTTATTAACAACCCTATATTACAAGCACTTTTACTACATTTAAAAAAAAATCTGCAAATTCTTGACACAACGGTTCATTATCTTCTTTGTACAGATCACCCTTCTGTCTAGATCACTAGATAATATTTCAATCAACGACAAAGGTGTAGATATCTTCATTTATGAGGCCGAGTAGCGTCAAAAAACCTCCATGGGTTACCTCAGTTTCGAGGGAAACTTGAGGATTATTACAGTTATAACTGTAATAATCCTCAAGTTTCCCTCGAAACTGAGGTAGTTATAACTGTAATAATCCTCAAGTTTCCCTCGAAACTGAGGTAACCCATGGAGGTTTTTTGACGCTACTCGGCCCGAGAACGGCTGGGAAGATATTGGATTTCATTTCGTAGAAGAGGGGAGCACAAAAAAGTCAATTTCGACTCGTTTGGGATGAAATGCCCCTACGACAAGACAATTCGACTCGATAAAAACGAAAAATTTCGACTTCGTAGCAGAAAATGAAGTTGTTCAAATAACATCCACCTTCGTTTGAAGGGGCAAACTGCAACTCAGATGATAATTCACTAATAAATCTCTGATCTAACTAACCATAATATTATGCTTTAATGGGTCTCTTGTGGCAAATGCCCACTTATCATATAAACAGGGTACCATACACCTTTTATGACGTTTGCACGAATATTGTACATTTAAATTGTTTGCAAGATATTGGATGGCGTACAGCCTACAAATAATATTTAATATTATTTGTACCATCTTACTTTAATACCAAAAAAAAAAACCTAACCTTACTCCACCAGCAGGCGGACATCTGGTTTTAAAGGTAGTTTGTAGTACGAAAAACCATGTTACAAAATGTGTAACATTATTTAATAATCAGGACTGATTGTGAATTGAAATGACAGGTGTGCACATCAAGTATGTTGGGAGTTAGATAAGTCATTTAATCTGTGAATTCAACCCTATCACCTCCAGAGAAGCTGGAAAAAATGGGAGTAGTTCAAAACTCGGATGGACTTGTTGTAGAATGTTGAAAGATTCTCGAGACTGTAACTTTCTCTTGAGGAATAAGAAATTCATGTAGATTTTACCCCACAGTATTAGGTAAGTAGATTCTACTCATGTTTTCCTTAGACGGACTCAATCGTCATAATGGAGCCTCTTCCTGCACCCTATTCACGTTGTAACTATTGCCCGCGACTAACTGATGTGAAACTCACAATTTGGCTGGCGTAATGATCTCACTGGGGCACCCGTCCGTGTACAGTGGCAACGGTGGGTGAACTATGAGGCCTTCCGCATTGGCCGCTGAGTTTCCCCAACAGATCCAACTCAAGAAGCTGACGCTGCTCAGCAATCCTACAGTCGCTCCCTAGAACCAGAAAATAATATTGTTAGCTAAACTGTCAATGGGTGACGACAGTAGAGGTAAGAGCCATTCGTTAGGTAGGAATCGCACTTTGCCCGACAGTGATTGAAATTGTACATTAAATGTATTAATGTTGAGAAATCTCAAAACATACCAGGAAATTCCTGTTTTTCAGACTCTAAATTTTAGAGTCTGAAAAACAGGAATTTCCTGGTATGTTTTGAGATTTCTCAACTTTAATAATTTCTAGACAGTGAAAGTGTAACACCGTCTAAGTCAAAAATCATAAATTTTTCAGGAGACGAAAAAAGCCCCCTATATTGCGTAGGTACTTTACATATTAAACTTACGCGATTTCACAAACTGTCATAGAGAAGTAATTATTGCTCCTGAAATGATTCTGAAATGAGCCTGGAATGGTTCTAAAGGACCAAGAAGGTGCGCAAGTATAGTACTGGTAACAGTCTAGCTCAAAACCTTATTTTCGGCTAAATTTCGACTTAGGTTTTAACCAAATAATCGACTTAAAAGGTACCTTCACTATCGAAAACTACTTAAATTATATAAGAAATAACATTTATTGGCGTGTTCATTACCAAGGTATTGCTTTGGGGGAACATCGTTCCAAGCAAGAAGATCCCAAGAAGAGATCCAGCGAATATACTCGAAAGCGACACTGCAAGCTGCAATGATGAAACAGAGTAAGTCATACTTCCAAATTACAAAACTCTGATACAGATAGGTCTCTACTTGAAGGTGAAATAGAAGTGAGTAAGTTAGTTATAGTAATCCTCATTTTCCATATTAAAATTTCTGATTTCTATGAATCAAAATATCAAGTGGCCTCCAGTAACACTTGGGTTCGTAAATTTGAGGATATTCTGGTAGCCCTATGTAATGCATAAAGAGTAGATTCCTCGTCATTAATAATTCATTAACATGGTCGATCTCCTCTTAGAATGGGACGAAAACGAACGTAAGAGTAGTATGATGACATTTCAAGGGGTACCTACTGATATCATTGAATCTAAATTTACTCTAGTTTAATTTCCATAGCAACCTACCGGGACAAGACCACCCATATACGGCACGACGAATACCAAACTGTAGGATATTACTCCAAATATGAGTGCTAGCGCTTTGACCAGCACTCCGCCTTGCGACTCGGTCAGATTTTTCCTGAAAGATGTGCCATCCAGTTCGGCGAACCAAATAGCTGCCAAGGAATTCACGCCAGTAGAAACCGTGCTGGAACAAATACAATTCAAAATATAGTTTTCACGATTGGAGTCTATGTGCAATACGAAAATAACCGATACGATACATATTGTACGAAGATAGATTTGTACATTGAAACATACTTTTGGTTTATTATCTTCGATAATGAACCATTGGAATCGCCCAAAGAAAAAAAAATTTTAACCCCCCCTCAAAATTTGTTGGTTTACGTTTCAAGATACGTAGATTCAGAAAATCGAATAAAAAAAAATCCGTCCGTCCGCCGTACGCCGTACGCCGTCCGCCGTACGCCGTCCGCCGTCCGCCGTCCGCCGTCCGAGGCACTTTGCCCAGTTAGCGTTGAGTTAAAATTACGAAATTTGGTTTCTGGGTTTGGACCAGCCCCACAATGATCCACGAAACTTTTCATAACCCTAGGACAAGGGGAAGGGGTTCAAAACGAATTTTGAAATTTTGAAAATTCCATATCTCGAAAAATTCATATAGAACGATATGTTTTTTATTTCATATTTAGATAGAGTTTGTTCCGTAGAATTTTTTAAGACCATCCGCAGCTTTGTACGACCAGCCGTTCGTTCACAATGACGGCTCAAAGATTGTGCCTCACAACCCGATCGTGAATCAAACTGTTGAAATACAGGTCCATTTTCATACTAACAAGCTCTTTGGAACATCATATGGCTTAAGTGATGTCGAGTTTGTTGTTCTGAGGTGCGTTTCGTGCTACGGAAATGAAGGTAATTTCGAATGTTTGTTGGTAGGTACTTCTTTTATAGAAAAATTATTACCGACGTAGTATTAAAAACCCCAGAATTATATCGTATTAATTAATCATAATTAATAATAATTATTAAATACGAATTATCAATACCTAACAATAAATTATAATAAATTTCAGTAGGTACTTGATAAAATTGTTAATAATTAGTGATAATTGATAATAATAATTAATCTAACATTTAGGATCTAGACATTTAGACCTAGTGATCTAGACAGAAGGGTGATCTGTACAAAGAAGATAATGAACCGTTGTGTCAAGAATTTTGGTTTATTATCTTCGATAATGAACCATTGGAATCGCCCAAAGAAAAAATTTTTTTAACCCCCCTCTCAAAATTTGTTGGTTTACGTTTCAAGATACGTAGATTCAGAAAATCGAATAAAAAAAAATCCGTCCGTCCGCCGTACGCCGTCCGCCGTCCGCCGTCCGCGCCACTTTGCCCAGTTAGCGTTGAGTTAAAATTACGAAATTTTTTTTATGGGTTTCGACCAACCCCACAATGGTCCTCGAAACTTTTCATAACCCTAGGTCAAGGGGAAGGGGTTCAAAACGAATTTTGAAAATTTGAAAATCTCATATCTCGAAAAATTCATATAGAACGGTATGTTTTTTATTTCATATTTAGATAGAGTTTGTTCCGTAGAATTTTTTAAGACCATCCGCAGCTTTGTACGACCAGCCGTTCGTTCACAATGACGGCTCAAAGATTGTGCCTCACAACACGATCGTGAATCAAAATGTTGAAATACAGATCCATTTTCATACTAACAAGCTCTTTGGAACATCATATGGCTTAAGAGATGTCGAGTTTATTGTTCTGAGGTGCGTTTCGTGCTAAGGAAATGAAGGTAATTTAGAATGTTTGTTGGTAGGTACTTCTTTTATAGAAAAATTATTACCGACGTAGTATTAAAAACCCCAGAATTATATCGCATTAATTAATCATAATTAATAATAATTATCATTAATAATAAATACGAATTATTAATACCTAACAATAAATTATAATAAGTTTCACTAGGTAGGTACTTGATTAAATTGTTTATAATTAGTGATAATTGATAATAATAATTAATCTAACATTTAGGATCTAGATATTTTGACCTAGTGATCTAGACAGAAGGGTGATCTGTACAAAGAAGATAATGAACCGTTGTGTCAAGAATTTGCAGAGTTTTTTCACATTGTTTTACTTTATGCTTTTGTTTTCAGTAGTAGTGATTAGTTCAAGAGCGGATTTGGAATATAGGAGTGAATGGCTTGTGGATAGTCTGAGCAATCTATCGATTATAGGGGTGTAAAGCACAACCTGACTTGATAACTGAGCTAAGAACATAATATGTTAGAACATAAGATATTATCTAACTGTAAGTAGCGAATTCAAAGGGATAGATTATGCTACGCTATTAGAATAAGGTACCTACGAGACCATTCACAAAGGACAAAGCTTAGTTCCAATGAATTTTCTGACAACTACTAACAAAAAGAGGTAATTAGACTCTTCTACACCGCCTTGAACAGCAAAAGTACTACCAAACAAATTATTTTATTCTAAAGCTCAATCATGTTTGATTCAAGAAATTAGTGACGGGCTTCACCTCAACCCAGCGCTGAAAATCCCGCTCACAAAAAGGCCTGGAAGACCAGGGTACATGTGCAGCTTGTCCATGACGTAGAACGGGAAAATTTGGTCGGCAGTTTGAATCCGCTGGAAAGACGAATAAAATTGTTATCATTGTTATTTACATTTACATTCATATATCTGGCAACAAGGAGGATAGGTTAATACACAAATATTCCTAAACGGTCAGCAACTCCTTCCACAACAGTTTTTACTTTCTGTGTGGATCACCATCCTGTTCACCAGTGGCGGCTAGGAGCACAGGAGCATGTGCACTCTCAGCCAATAAACCAAAAATAATAACCAAATTCTCAGTAAGTTGGCTATTTACAGAAAACAGGATTTGACTGTTTGAATCGACGCGCAAAACAGAGTCCCACCAGGCACTTGGAAGGAAGGACCAACCTGACCAATCAGAAGCGCCTTGAAGCAACTGCTCATGTTCCCCTCTCTTGCCTCATATTTCCTCATGACTCCTGCCTGACAATTTGTGGTTTGAATGTGGCGGCTCTGTGAGTTTGACCAATCAGAGAATGCAAAAATTCTTAAAAGGAGCAAGAATAACTCCCACTGCCAGGGGAGCAAGAATAACTTGTTGCTCCACTGCCAGGGGAGCTGCAAAGCATTCTCCATCATCGTTATCTTTCCTCGTGCATAACCATCTGTTATCTCGATTCAGCCGGTATTCGTTTGTACTTTCGTTTTGGTTCGTTGTTTCTTTTTTGGTGTCATCCTCCTTTTTCTGTTTTCCGACGATTCAGTAGAGTTTATCCAACTCAACCATCCAGTTTTTCAGTGGAAGATAAGGCTAAGAATCGTAATTCACATCCTGGACTTCGGCAAAAAATTGAAAATGAAAAACCGTCCAGATGGGTTCAATCCCATATAATATAATATAATTATTACCAAAAAAATAGAGAGGCTTAGCGGATGTGAGGTGAGTAACAAATTATTTTGCTTTGTTTGTGTCCTTTGTTGTAATTATCGAAATGAGGCTTGGGCAAGATTTGAATGAGAAAGTTATTGAGGTTTTTGCAAGTGAGAAAGAAAGGCCATTCATTGAAGTTACCGTTTTGTGCCAGATTAATATTCAATACCTTGGTAGACCCCCGATCGGTAATATGACATATTCAATCCCGTTCCTGGGATTGACACTTACTCAATTAGAGACATTTTCGTTCCTGGGGTTGGCACCCATGGGTGTTGGTGATACATATTATTGTTCCGATTCATGATATTTTTGTTCCTGGTGTGTTATCGCCCATTTGTATACGATAAGTTTATTTTATTTCATTTTTGTATTCCCCATTATTTACCTCAATGATGACTAACCCCTCCCTTTCCCCTTAAACCTCTCCTCTCCCATCATATTCCTTCCCCTCCCTGGCAAGAGTTGCTTTCCCCTCCACGTTGGTTCTTGCTGGGCAGATATACATTTCATCTTTAACAATAACATTCCTTTAATGATTATTTCAGAATTTCGTTTTCCATTAGAGAACGTTTTTCGTGTCTATTGTACGAGTGTGTAACTAGACGTGTTCTTAATTTGAAGATGAGAAAGCTTACAAGATTCATACCATTTGAATATGGTTGAAATTTGTATTTGGCTGAGAAAAGCACCTCGCCCTTCACATCACTGTGCTGAAGACAAGAGCGAAAATCCTGCAAATTCATCAACTGTTTATTGTTACCTGTGTTGATCCCTATTCTCTTTACAGTCCGGGCTGTTGCGTTTTCAATATTTCAACCCCTTGGCATTATTTTCTCTCGTTGAACTTGGTTCATATACTCACATTGGAGGTGAGGGGATCGCAGTTGAAGTACTCGGCGAACATAAGAAGGCCAGCGTAGACACACATCAGTACGACCATCGTCCATCCAATAGTATTGATCCAAAGCATTCTATAGAGAAAATCAATTGTATTTTTTTATTTTCCATGAAAGTTTCAAGTTGGTATTAGTTTGAGGCAAAGGTGTCTCCACTGCTTTGATTAATTGCTGGACCAAAATAAATCCCACTTAAATGTAGTTGAACTTACTTTCTAGCCTCTTTGTTGGATCTAACTGCCAGGTACCGCTGGATTTGAAGTTGGTTTCCTCCGTACGTGGACATGTGCAGAAAACCTGAGCCAATGAAAGAGGACCAGAAGGTGTATCTTTCCGTTGGATCAGTGTCAAAACTGTAAACCATTACTACACCTTAATTTCACCATAGTTGCTAGCTTGACTAGATTTCAAAACTACTTTTACTGAACTTTAACATAGAAAGAATTGTAAAGAAGAGTATATAGGAATTTTATATAAGAATATATAGGAATTTTATCCATTCGGATGATATTCCTATACAACCAAACATACTTTATACAAAATTGAATATTTTTTAGCTCACTTGAAAAAGTTGGTTCGGTTGGAGTACTCGTTTCTTTCCCAGATGACTTCGAAGCCACCAACATCGAAAGTTCCTTTGACGAGTATGACGATCAGCGAAATGAATATGACAACTACCTGAAAGCTGTCAGTCCAAATTACAGCCTTCACTCCTCCCTGAAATAATTGAAAATATTGTAAGGTGAGGAAAATCGTTTGAAATATTATATTTTCGGGTATACCGTTAAGTACCTATAAGTACTCATTATTCAGTCGGATGGCAACTATTTGTGTATCCAGTGTTGTTATTCATACAGATAAACCGAAAAGTTGGTGAAAGAGCAAAATGTTCAGAGCACGGTTTGAAGACATGGTATAATGCTACAATGTTGCTCAGTAAAGTTAGAATGTGTGAAATATAAGGTGGCAGAAGTACTCGTACGATAAATGGTACACAATTTGTAGTGGTTATTTGGTGTTGGCTCACCAACTAAAAAACAGGGTATATTCCCTTAATACTAAGCTCCATTTTTATAAGACCCTGTAGAGCCTTGGCAGTTTTCCTGGAGGTAAAAACATCATCATGGGTGATCCTCTCCATGCGCATACCGTATCCTCTCCAATACTTCAAAAGGAGTGAGATTTGGCGCCTGTAACATCTTGAATAATTGAAATTATAATTAGAATATTATAATTATATATCTTAGTGACTTACGAGGATAGTGTAAATCAGGCAGACAAAGTACATCACTGTGACCACAGTGAGCGTGTTCATTCCAGTAACTGAAATAATATCAATAACAGATATGAGGTCAGAGATTGCCAAAAATAGAAGATGTTCATTTTTAAATTCAATGTTTTCAAAGCATTCAACCATACACCATACATTCAACCACTGTAGCTTCCCCATTTCAAATGTAAAATAGTATTTTCACTATGATTAAAATATTGTTGTAATAGTTATTTTTTGGAGGTAGTCATGGTAAGTTAAATGCTGTACATGGAACGATCCTCGATCCATGATATACTGCACCATTTAAATTACTTGTATAATTTTTGAGTCATTACCTTCGTGCATTGCCAAGGCAGGTGCGTAGAGGACGAGGGCAAGATACAGCACCTAAAATAATTGAACCATTTATAATAATTTGAGTTCTAAATAAGTAAATGAAATGTTATCATATTTCATCGGAACTTATCTGTTGATTGGGTCGTAAAGTGTTATCTCTACTGAACAACGTAGCTTATCTAGGTTAGTAGTTATCTTTACTGAACAACGTAGCTTATCTAGGTTAGTAGCTATACACTGAGTAGGTACATGAATGTCATTGGTGAATGTCACTTTACTTTCTCACCATTTGAATTGTGAAAAGCACCGAAGCCAACAGCTGAAATCTTCTGTCGTATCTTTCCCCAAAGTACTGCAATAAAAGATAGAATATTTAAGAAAACATTTTTATTGTTACTATACCTACTATAACCCAGGTTGTATTGGTTCTTGAAATTGGCCAGTTGATGAAAGTGGTGACTACTCTCAGAGACACACACCAGTCAATCACCTGATAAGCGGAGAAATAGTTTCTTTCCCTGAAGAAAGGCACCATGTAGTATCCTACGATGGGGATGAGGAGGAAAGTGGCGAATCCGAAAAGCCACTGTTGAGCTCCGTACAAGTAGACTTCTGCGGGCTGACCCATCAGCGTAATGGATGATAGGAACCTGCGAAAGGCAAAAAGAGGATTTATTTTGCATAATGATCGGCAGTTTATAGTTAGGATTTTGTAGACTTCTGGGTTGATCTGGAAGTTGGTAATTGCCGGTATGGTATTGCTGGTAATGGCAAATGGCTTTTTTTGGTAGGTAAGTCTAATGTTGTCGAAATATTCAAATAGAGAAATACCATTGCAGGTACTGATAACTTAGCTTTTTAGAAAATCGCCTTTTTTCTGTTCTTAAGATTGTCTAGTATGAACAATATCCATCATTTTTCGATAATTAAAACTATGTACTTAGTACCTACTTATTTTCACTAAATACATGCGAAAAATTCTAAAACATGAATATTTAGGGATTATTATATTCTCACCCAGCAAGCATTGAGAGGGCCACTGGTATTGTTGATATGTCACCGTTCCCAGTTAGAAACTGACTGGCACTGCTGCGTTTCGAAGCTCCCATAAAGAGCCCGACCACAGCGCTCCCGAACAGCATCCCTCCGAAGACTACGTAGTCCACAACACCGAAGTGACCCATCCTGTTGATACATAATGTACAATTTGTAGTTCTTTATCTAATACATTATTATAGCTCAATTTATATTTGTTGTACCTATCTATACGTGGCCATTAAACCAAGTACCAACAACCCTGCTCCCTACTGAAGGTTCTTTTTCACTTGGCACCTCTCGTGGTGAATGAAGTGTCTCAGAACGTGTCTATGCCGTTAGGGTTGACGCCCGACTTCATCTCACATTTTTCTTACAATAACCAGTGATTTTGCCTCAGAGTGAGTAACATAATTCACCACCGAACATAGTGATGAGAACAGATAATTTATGGCAACTACACACCTCGTAGAATACCAGCAATTTCGGGATGATTCAATCGTAATTCATCGTAATTGCAGCGCATGCCGCACTGAATCCTGCATTGTTCGACGAAATCCCGCTGTCTTTCAAGTGGGGCTCAAGGCGTCTTCCTGTGTAATTAGGAATTTTTCCTCTATTTTACAGGGAAGATTACCTTGAGGTTTAAGAGTAAAAGTCCAGTTTAGCATGATTGCACTAAAACAAGGGGAAGGTGCCCGGATAAATCTCGGTGATAAACAGGAAAAAATGGCATGGTCGTGCGGTCTAATAACGAAGAGCGTCCGTGTAAGCAAGAAAGCCTGTCGGTGGGTGATTACTGAATCGATTGTCTTGAAACCATTGTCGGCGAGCAGGCGGCTATGATGGGTGCAACGATGGAATGAACTTCCTTCTTTTTATCATGTCATCTCACACCAAGATCAAGGACGTGATAGATTGGTCCTACCGACCTTGGAAATGAAGAAGAATCTGAGTTTGGTAAAATAATTACAATAGCGCCAGGCAAAAAAGGAACATTTTTAATTGGTGATCTATACGACGAACGAAGAACAACAAAATTAATAGATCGGCTTAAGGTCGAGAGAAATCGCCATAATACTTAGCTTGATTGACGGAAAATCTCGACATAGTGTACTACCTAACATACAAAAGAGGATCAAAACATAGAAATGACTTGATTTTTACCAAATCTTATTTCTGGATTCTCCCCGAAAAATAGTCGCAATTTGTGCGTGATATGCGACTAAACTATTTCTAATGAGACAATGGTTAAAGATTGTTGTAAGTAACAATAAATGAAAATAAGCACTATATTGCAAACCTGTTGCAATATTATACAATGCCATAATTATATTGTACACTTGATTTTTACATGAATTCTATTACATATAATAAACCTACCTAGTATTAGAGTTGAAGTTTCTCAAAGCTCGAGAAGTTTACTATAGGGTCAATCTATATCCTTATCTGATACAACTAACACTATTCAACATACCTAGATACCGTTTCAATAAGAAGTTTACGTTACTTCCATGTAAGAAACTGAAACCCATCTTTTCGCTCACCTGTCGCATGGATTGTTAAGATCTTTGAGATGATTTAAAGGTGACATTTCTCACATCAACAATTTTTGTCCTCGCCCATTCTTTAATTTAAATTCATCAAAACATTGTTCTAGGAATGAAAACATTCTGAAGAACGTAGTTTTTCAGCTCATGTTATTATGTTTCATGTTTTCCTCATTTCTCTCTTTGTTGCGATTGTCCGAGGGAGTATAACTGAGGTATTGATTTTTATTCAAGTAAATTTTATATGTTATTATGTATACGTGCAAAGTGCAAAATTGTGCAATCCTAGCAAGGCCGGATTTGAGCATCTATACATCTAGGTATAGGCGACATGGGGCCCGCACCAGAATTAAAATCACAAAATAATGTCACTGGTCATATTTTATTATTGCAGATGGTACGTTGCACGTACACACTTGATACAAGTCCACGAATGTGAATGTACGGGACTGGTGCGGAAACCAAGCAAGAGCGACTGAAGTGAACATGATTTGCAGTAAGTACCTATTATGCCATAAGTTTATGGGTAAAGATTTATTCTTAAGTAGGTACCTACTTTATATTGACTTGTACTTTTCTTGTTGACTTGAAGTGTTGAAGACTCAGTTAGTGTAGAAGACATAAGTCAACTTAGTTATATTAACTTTTGTGGCTTTACCTAAAATAACCTAAGTTATAAATTAACGATTTAAAGTTGTCTAATAGGTATCTTAAGTTTTCTCATCCTTTTGGGTCCAAAGATTATGTTATAATTGACGAAGCAGAAAATTTAGCGCAAATTCCATTAAAAACAAATTCACAAAACAAATTTCGCCCCTGCACCCTCCAAATCACGAGCCAAGGGCCTGCACCACAGTGGGAGCCTAAGGGCCTATATTTTTTTTTATCCAACCCTGAATCGTAGGATTGTACAGCCGGCATTGTACAAAGCGCTGTACTAGTTTCGAACTTTGTTGGGGATTGTTATGAACGTCACGATACCAATACCTGACGTGAAATGAATTATAATCAATACAATTGATTATAATTTGTTTCTTGTCAAGACCTCGATGGATATAAATTGTTTGGCCCTCAACGTAGATAAATCAGGTCTTATTTCTCTAATTGCGATTGCTCTATCCATTCTGCGGTGGCTTTTCATCACTTTTCTTGTTTTCATAATTCCAGACCATGTAAGTAAGTAACTGTAATTTCTTACCATTAGAAACATGTAAATATCTAGGAGTCATATTTGACCATAACTTGAATTTTAATTTCTAAACTGAGAAAATTATTTTATGTTTCTAAAGTAGCCCGAAATTTAATATCTATTGTACGGAATTTTTGTGTGGGGAAGTGCGGGTAAGACAAAGCTAAAATCTTTTCAACTTACGCATAATATCCTACTTAAGATAGCACTTCGGAAGATTTCACGATATCCTACTATACTGCTTCATCATCAGCTTGATGTATGACAACTGTTTTCATTTCAATCGTGCTTGCTGGCATAAAACTGGTATTTAACCTGTCCATAGAGGCTGTGTCACGCATACACGTAATGCAGTATCCTCTAATATTCAATTGAGTAAGCTTAAATCCTAATGTGCCAAAAATCTTATAAAGTGCGTATTATAAAGTTTTTCAGTTCAGTTATGCTTGTAAGATTAATCCTGACATGATTAGTAGTTTTGTGTATTTTAGGAGACAAATTCTGAGCAAGATAAGAAAATTTCATTAATTTATGGTGAGATTCCGTTTTGATACTGTTTGCTCCTCCAGCCGGTACTGTTTCTTATGAACTTATTTGGTTGGTGGGCAGTAGGAAATGCAATCGTGTTTGCAGGCATGCCATTTTACATGTAAATATTTTTTTTATGTCAATAAATTCATATTCATTGAAAGGGGACCTGAGAAACCTTGTATTGTTCATATAATATGATAAATTAAATATATGGAATTAAAAATTATAATAATATATAAATAAACAGGCATTCCTCTTTAGTACAGGTGTTGTGTTGGAAGAAACATACGACAACCTCTACAAGATTGCGACGAAAGATGGCACACTAAGCCAACTATACAGCAGAAACCAAGGATCGTCTCTGAAAGTCGAGAGCGGCCAACACGAAAGCGTCAATAGTTGAAGGCTAAGGCTTCATTCGATGAGCTTGCACAACGAAATGCACCGATAAACGATGCCTTTTCCGAATAAAAAATGTACGGTACAACTTTCGTTGCCACAGCATTTTATGTTGTCCAAACACGTAGGTACCACGTTAGGTAGGTGATACTCTAATTGACGTAAATAAACTATGGGCATTCTACATTCCATGAATTTCTACATTGTACAAGAGAGTTTGTACAAAGCTGATACCCAACTCGACATTTTATGGCATTGTTGAACAAGCTGATTGTACCAAAAATGCTGGACGTTTTGGTACAATCGGATGTTGGACGTTTCGGGCTTTGAACCTAAAATCCGTTCATTCTGCAAATGGTTCAAATGGCGGTTGTACATTATAGGATTTTACGATTTCATTTTGTCAAGCAGCAGATGTTGGTTGTAAGTAATACAGAAAGTATTCTTCATTAAATTCAAGAAACAAATAACTCATCTTTGTGGTTTCAATCTCTAGAATATCGTCGTATTTTACTTCAACGGGGAATTTATAACAAGTTGATAATATTTGCAACTCCTAATATAGTTGACGAGTCCTTATTGTGCTAGTGTGCTACTTACTTTGCAAAACGTGATTGAATTCTCATCATCTTGAAATATTGTTAATTTAAAAATTTTAGATTCAGTTAGAGCTGGTTTTCACGAATTTATCAATTACCAACAATTTAGTTTTTATTTTATCGCTGTTGAAACGTACATCTTGGATTGAGTGGAATTGGACATTATTTCTGAAATTACAGAAAATTGAGAGTTGAATTTATCTTAAATGCTTGATTAATTATTTTTAATACGTTATAGTTTATTTTTACCCCTGCTACATAAGAATTATTATCCTCCTGTGAATTCTACCAACTTCATCAATAAATAGTTACTACGTAATTTCATGTCGATACAGAAGGGTATAATTTTCTACAAAGAGCGTAACTTATAATGCCTTGTCTATTTTCACGGTACGAGTATATCATTAGCACCTAATTATCCACAGGAAAAGCTTCATTCAAGCAAATAATAAAACTTACTTGTTCGCTAGTTAATCCTACTGCACGCCCTACTGCAGTTATAATGACTTCTATAATAACCTAATAGATTGCAGTCATGATGAAGGTTCTGATATACTCGTAGTTAGCGCCTTTCAATACCGCCTCGGTGATTACGCTTGGACCTGACTGGGTTGGGTAAACGCTGTAATTATCGCATTCATGGTAGGTTCACAGGGTGGAGCCTATCACACTTTTGAGATTTTTTCGATTAATTATTTATTTGATTATTTTATACATATCTATATATCGAATCTAATTTGTATACCGAAGCCGATTTTTATACCGTCGTATAGGGTGATCTGAGATAAATTGGATCCGTTAGTATTCCCGTTTTCTCGCTCGTCCTATGAGTTTTACAGTAATTCCATTTTCTTAGACGTTAGTCTGTCCAATCAATAATGAACATTTGAAATCGCCCGAGAAAAACAAATCCCCACTCCCCACAATACGCCCGTCCGCGGCACTTTGCTCAGTTAGCGTTGTGCTAAGATTACGAAACTTGGTTAACAGGTTCGGACCAACCAAGGGGTTCAAAACGAATTTTGAAATCTCGAAAAATGCAGATGAAACTGTACAGTTTTTAGTTCACACTTGATTACAGTTTATGTTAGTATTTTTTAAGACCATCCGGAGCTTTTTACGACCAGTCGATCGTTCACAATGAAGGCTCAAAGTTGGAGCAGATCGAAAGTGGTCAAGGTGCAGGGAATCATGCGGCAGCCTGTCGGTTCAGTGTTCACAGCACAGAGTTTTCAGATATCGAATTAATAACAAATAATAATTATTAATAATAAATGTGTAATAATAATCATGATAAATGTGTAGCAGCTTTTGGTTTGAAAAAATGAAATATTGATTGTGTATTTTTTTTCCTGTATCATTTTTCACTGTTGCTCCAATTTTTTGTCAATTTAAATTTAGGACTGATGCTTGAATTTATTTTCCATTTAAGTTAAATATTAATTTAAGGAGGGGTGTTGTGACATAAATGAACATTCCATGGTAGTCATATCAGAACAACCAACCAACATGTATATTATCCATGTACCTTATGTTGTCCACCTTTCCATTCTTCTAATGTTTATATATAATGTGTATATATACGCGTTAAGTGCCCAAGTTGTTTTCCAACAATAAAACCACCGTTAATACTCGAGTGATCATTTAATTAATTACCACTGCACCTCGCATTAACAACAGTTTTTCCAGGTTTTTATAAAAACCTGGAAAAACTGTTGTTAATGCGAGGTATACCTGCTTACAGTGGACCCAAAACCCTCCCCTATGAGATACAGTGGGAAAAGATACTTCTTCAGAAGTCGACAATGTTTTGCATTAGTAGTCGACAGTATGTATGTTAGTATTCGACATGGGATTTGTACCAGTAGTCGACTAAGAATAATTAATAATAATTTACACAACTTGATAATAGTAATTAATGATAATGCGTAATAATGATTATTCAATCGTATAGTGATCTGCACAAAAAACAAAATACACCGTCGTGTCAAGAATTTACAGAGTTTTTCTTTCGAAGAGATTCCCCTAATTAGTGATGTGTACCTAACGCTGAGAACTTTGGTTCTCCACCT
Organism: Stenodema calcarata; assembly: GCA_963920205.1. Classification (NCBI taxonomy): domain Eukaryota; kingdom Metazoa; phylum Arthropoda; class Insecta; order Hemiptera; family Miridae; genus Stenodema; species Stenodema calcarata. The sequence continues at coordinate 7,140,248 of OY986052.1, forward strand.
ATGCCTATTCAATACAAATAACTTCTAACGGTTATTATTATTTCATAATTCTCTCCGAAATTTGTCAGCTATTTCGTTTGAAACCTATGTTTTAAGCTCAGCTATAATCGAAAAATACTTCTAGACAATCATGATGAATGGCTAATCAGACTAAATTAATAAAATCTGGTCATAGACTGGGAGCAACGGATTAGAGATTGAGAGGGTCCAATATAGTTCACGTTTTGATCCGGAAATAATCTTGATTATTTTGATAGTAATTTTCCAAATACAGCTTAATTTTGGGATGGCGGTACTTGCACAACATGAAAACCAGATGTTAGCAATTTCAGATTCGAAATTAGAAGAAAAGGAATAGGTCTGCGAGTTTCGATCAGAAAAGCCTAATCAGCTGTTATTAATATTTTTCTAGTAGCAAAAAGGAAAGGCAGAAGAATAATCTAAATACTATAGTCTAATGTTTGCTAAAACCTATAAAAGTCAATATCCTAGGTTTTCCACTCCTAACTGCAATCGTTCCCGAGATGGATAATGGAAAATTACGAATAAGTGGATATGGATTAATAAACGTTGTGGAGATAAAATTAAACTTGATACCTAATGCTTGTGTGATTTTCGGGTTTTAATTCCCAACCATGATTTTCATGGCGTCGCCGCTTGATTTGATTGATCTGAGTTAATATAATTAGGTGTAATCTACAAATGAGAAAATGGGTATCGTTGTTTAGAAGACTCACTTGTATCTCGTGGCGGGGGCGGGAAACACGGTGTAATCCACTCGGGGTATCAACACAAAACGAAAGGTGCCGCCAAGATTGAAGGCGTTGGAATATAAAAAGGTCCCCACCATCAACCCTTGGGGCCGATCCGCCCCTCCACAACTGCCCTTGAACCTGAGGAGCGCTGCAGGAGGCGGCGAACATCTCCCGAAACGCCCGGTGAGCCGAACAAAGGGTTTTCTCACGGGATTTCCGTGTGGTTTTGGTACAGCTCGACCGCTCTATAGCGTAACCGACGATTTTGAACATAATAGAGCACTGGGGTAGGAGGCTTTGGCGTGGGGGGGGGGGGGAAGGTGACGAATCAACCAGTATGATGAACATCATTACCTATAGATGAACTGAAAGGAGATTATTGCAGGCAGAGGTTCTTACATTTTACCACGTGTAAACGACACTTCAAAGAAAATACTCAATTGCTATAGCTTCAAACATGTTGAAAATATTTCCGGAAAACAACCGTCCTGAGGGATTCTAAATGGAACCCTTGATTATTGTCACTAACAATTGTTCTATGTGTATTTATTAAGTGTATGATGAATTCATGTCTCAATGTAACATAGTGTCTGTGTGTCAACCTTGACTAAATGACGATTAAAAATGTCAAATATCACACAATTGTTGATAATAAAATAAAAAAAACAATTATTGGTCTTATTCACATGATAATGGTCACATTTGAGTTATACGTGGGGAACCGCCTGTAATTTCGTTTGTAGGTATCTCTACAAATAAACCCAACGAACGGTAGGCTCTTCTAAAATCAACTTGATGATGCATGATCAAGTTGATTTTAGATGATTGTTGGTATGATGATGACTGTTTCAAGTTGTTGATTTTAGAACCCTCAAAAGGAATTTGGGTGCCAACAACTCAATGAAATTTGCCTCTTGATTTCCATGGACACATACATCACATTGCAAAGTTGGAAATAAAGAGCCAAATTGAATTGAGTTGTTGGCACCCTGGTTTTGAGGGTTTAAACTATGTTACAGTTTAAACTAGAGTTAGAATTTCAATTTGCGTGGAGAATGGGACTTAGGAAGATGCTTCGAAGTTCGTTAGAATGCATAGCGTGCATATTCCACATTTCATTGGGGCCAAATAAGATGGGTGATATGTCATTGGGAGACAGTGATACTAACTGCGCCAGATAAAACTCAAAATTTTCAGTTTGGACTGCGACCTAGTTTGCAAGCAAAGAAGGTCGTATCAAGGTTGATTTTCGGCTGAAGCATCACTCGGGGAGATCGATAGCCAGGGACAATGATACGCAGAACTTTACTGTATTTCATTAGTTGTGGTTGCAACTAGTTAATTGTTAGTTGAAATTAACAACTTTTCTTTTAAGTGAGTAATAAATTTATTGTTTCCAAAGGTTACCAGGACCGAATCCAGACAGATTTCTGGCTTAAAAGCATGGTTTGATTATTCAAAGAATAAAATACCAAAATTTGTTAGTTTCAAGTTTCAACTAGATTGGGGGAACAAATAAATAAGTTATCTGGAACTACAACTAATTTAGTTGCAGGAAAATAGTTGATACTCCATCTAACAACTAACTTAGTTGGAGTAACTTAGTTGGAGAAGTTAGTAATTTGGTTCAACTAAAATTTTAGGTATTTATGCCCATCTTAGCCTGAATAGTAACTCTAAAATTCTATCAATCTGCTAATTAGTTAGCACTCAATCAAAGAGACGATTACCGGTGTTTGAGCATCCATGTACAAATACAGCACTCAGGTTTTCGAAGAAAAGTAAGCTATTGTTCTCGGTCCAAAGTGGGTGAAACCCGAATTTCCGACATATATTCATACCAAAATCCGTTCCACTCCATCCAGAATTCAACTTTCGATAGAATTGAGATGAAAAGTTCAAATTTGTACCAAAAATTCGTCTTGGAATCGAAAGCTAAGTTCGTAGATGGGCAGAATCAGGTCAATCTAAAGGAGGGTTTCGGGGAGTTTTAGGGGGGGGGGGGGGGAATTACCTATAAATCCAAAAATGAAAAAGTCAGACAAGTGACCCCTCATTTTGAAGGTTTTTTTACACCGAACTCGGTGGTGAAGTCAGAATATACGAAGGAACGTGGTTGTTCTTCACAGTGCATCCGCTCCAATCTGATAAAGGCAATTCTGGCAATAAAGGCAATATATTGCAATTCTGACTTCACCATCGTGTTCAGCGATAAAACCAGTTATTTCGTCTAAGATTCGCGCTTATAGCCATGCTGCATGACTGTGGATTTTTTGTACTTCAAGCTTCTAGCAGAACATACTAGTGAACATAAATACGTTCAGTAAGCCTTGAAACGTACAAAAAACTCGAATTGAATGAATTTTTTTTTTTTTTTTGGAGGATAAGCCTTTGATTATGCATAATAGGTACGCAATATTATTGTTATTCCAAACCGCCTGATGAAGGGGTCAAGGAGATACATACGACGCAGTTGGGAAATGTACTCTGGGCCAGAAAAGTGAATCACACTTAGGACCAGGTCGTTTTCACAAAACTGTATGAAAATTATTGTGAACAAGGAGGTGACGAGTCAAACCCACAGTCCTTAAAGATTCATGATTTAGAGGGTGTAACGATTGGAGATGTTCCAATAGTGCGAGCGAAATTCCAAACTTTCAGGGGTTTAAATAGATAAATCGAGAACATTTTTGAATAAAAGCCGATCTCCACCTCACCCTCCCCTCCCCTTTACCTACATAATGGATGAACCAAATTATGAAAAGACTTCTTCATCCTGAGCTCTATCGATCCCCATATCTTCACTCCATTCTGAGCACTTGAAAAGGCTGGCGGGTCACATGGCTGTAGGGTCCGTGCCCCAGAACTGCCTCATTCGCCAACCTCTTCGGGCCAAACCCTTACAAATGGGCAATTCCCCGTGAAAATCAGAAAGAAGGAAGTAGGACGTCCACAACAACGAGTGTATCGTCTATGAAACTCAACGATTAGGTAACCACGATAAATACCACCAACATTGTGAGTTGTAAATGATCATAAAATCCTTTATACGAACCCGATGCTCTTCTAGGAAGCTCCAAAAGTGGAATGAAACGGTCTGAGGTGGATGGCATCTGCGTTTCAGGAGAAATACCCTGACAAACAAGATCATTTCTTGCTCAGCTCCCCATCGCGACTGCCAAATCACTCCCAAGACTCAGCATTGTACTGGAGGAGATTAGCAGAGATTAATTGCAACAAACGAGCAGACATTAAGAAGTTATTCATTTCAAGCCCTCGAGGCAGTCGGTAGCCTCACTCCTGCCGGTTGACGGCGCCATTACAAACCACGGTCAATGAAGAGGAACCAATTCGAAGCAACGAGTGGTTTTTCATTTTTTTTCTTTTTTCTCGACTCCGCTAATTTTACCACGAAACAATTACGGTCAGAGTGAGACAAATAAACTGTTTGCACGTGTTACATCGAAGGAATTGGTGATTGATCAGAATGAATATCGATTTATTCCAAAGATTATTTCTTGTATAACAGTATAATTATTGATACCATTATATGTCTTTTATACTTGTCTATAATTGCGATAATAGGTAGGAAAACTTAGAGGCTAATATTCTGTAAATACTGAGTAATCATTCATCTTTAATTGAGTCGTGATATCAACAACGTGAACATCGTGACACCAACGGTTAAGCTTAATTCAGTTTAATTTTGACCACAGGCGGACTTGGCAGTGAGCGAAGCTCCAAGCTAAAAGAACCACTGAAGGAACCAGTTCGGCAGATCCATTCAGAGCAATGATGAACTATGAATGAGAGTGACTTAAAACGTGAAGATCATCATGCATTACTGCCACAGGTAGTACCTATTAACTCAATTCCTTCACTCGTACCTCATAGAATGAGCTCCCGAGTTACTTCCTGGTTTTACTTCTCTGCTTGTCACTGGAAGCGCTGAAGGAACATCTGCCTTTCGAATATCAAGGACACACTGGGATCATTGTTGAAAACAGAGCTGATGCCCACAAAGAATACAATTCAACGTTTTCCTGTGTAGTGTTACCATTTTTTTTTTAAATTGAAACTTTATTGTGTTGTACACTATTAAGTGCGATTACAAGTATATATTACATCACTTGGAACATGTGGCATTAGGTCCCTCCCTTTCCATTATTCTTATACAATATTTGTTATTATAATGTAGAGTAATAATTCAGGCTTAATAAATATGATGGGAGAATACATAACAACAGATGCAATGACTAGACATGATGAGTGAATTGCAATACGAATTAACAATAATTGTACAGAAAGGTTGGTAATAATCTTTGGTTATTCAGGAGCAGTGGTGTTTAGGAGATCGCTGTGCCATTTCCGTTTGGGCCTGCGTTGGTTTCTTGGAGGTCGAGGCTCGACCAGGATTGAGCTGACGAGCGGGTTCTGGTGGTGGGACATACGGCTGGCAGCGTTGTTGTATGTCTCCGTCAGAACGTCCACCACGAGAGGAATGTTGAGGTCAGCGTACAGTGTAGCATTGCGGACAAACCAGGGAGCACCCGTTATTATTCGTAAGATGCGATTTTGGAGAGTCTGAATCCTTGTAATTTGCGTGTTTGACGCTGAGCTCCAGATGCCGCAAGCATACTGCCAGACGGGTCGCAGAAGTGAGAGGTATAGCAGCCGTTTAGTGTGCAGACATAAAACTTGGCTTGCCAGTAGGTATTTTAGTTTTAGGATTTTGCCTCGTATCGTTCCTACCAGCGAACTGATGTGGAGATTCCAGTGGAGTTGACAGTCTAAGATGAACCCCAGATCCCTGACTGAATCTACTCTGCCCACTTGTTCACCATTGAGAATTAAGCGAGGCACGACGACATTTCGCTTGTACGTGAAGCATACCATCTTCGTCTTTGTAGGGTTGAGCCGAATTTTCCAGTTGGAGAGCCTATCAATATACTTCTGGAGGATCGTGTGAGCTTGTTCACTGGTGGTTTGTCGTACCAGGACGGCTTGATCATCAGCAAAGTGAGCAGTGATCACCGGGGAACTAGGTGGGTAGTCGTGAGTATAGAATATACATATACAGTAGAGGACCCCAGATACTTCCCTGCGGAACCCCTGCAAGACTGTTGTGGGATTTGGAAAGAGCAGATTGATTTTTGACAGCATAAGTTCTATTGAGTAGGTAGGACTGAACTATTCTGTAGTTTGTGTCTGGAAGAACAGGTTTGAGTTTGGCGAGCAGGCCTTAGTGCCATCCCTTGTCAAAGGCCTTCTCGGTGTCGAGGAAGAGCCCCAGGCACACACTCTTGCTCTCAAATGTTGTCAGGAGCTCATCCACAACTCTATGTAGCAGCTGAGGACTGGAGTGTTACGTCCGGAAGCCAAACTGCTCGTCTGGGAGAAAAGGTTCAATAAATCGTAGCAGCTCGGGCAGCAACAGCCTCTCAAATACTTTGGCTAGGAGAGAGAGCCAGCTGATAGGCCTATAAATGTCACCATGGAAGAAATTACCACGTAAATTTCACAAAGCTGCGACCATCGAGCGCTGGAATCCCTATTTGAACAGTTTCCGCTCTTAACTAAGACTGAATCATCAACAGGAAAATTAAAAAAATTTGTTCTTGAATATTTTGAACTTGGAAATAGTGAAATTAAAATTATAGACAGGTTTAATTTAGGATAATTAGAGTGTGGGTAGTTTTTGGGTAACTACGATTATTAGAGTACTTTAAGGTAGGAGTTGTACCTATATTTTTTGCACTAAACACCTAATAACAATTTAAATAAGCGTTTCAGGTGCATTAATTGACTACTACTTACTAAAAAGCAGGGAAGAGATGAGCCTGGACGGGTCACACGACCTTAGGCTCAGAAATCCACATTAATTTTGGAACTATCATTATGTAAGTACTAAGACTGTAAAAAATGTTTGTTATTTACATAGTGTACTGTTTTCTTGAATAAATAATATTATTTCCACGCTCATTTAAAGTGCTGACAAGGTTGGTCCGCAAACTTGACATTTTGCACAAACATTAACGCAAGTACCTAACAACTAAGAAGGGTGTCGTCATTGTCGTTCAAGCAATTCCGTATAACTTATAGAAACACGTTATCTACGAGTGTACAACATTCTTATCGTCTAATACATATAACATGTAATAATATGATAGTTGGTCATAATGTTTATCATTCAAGGTTTAGTTATATTACACGTAACTATGAATTGTTAGATGTTTTATGATCCCAGTCTCTCCCAAGGGAGTGTGTATACCCCGCGGGCTCCTCCTCCCCTACACCCGCTCCCTTGGCCTCTCGTGGCGTGTATGTAAAGTATAATGCGTGTAATATACACCTTATACACTGTATTATAGTATGCGTTGAGGTACGATCGTACCTCAGGTACGTGTAGCCACCCAACTTGACTGTTTTGCCGCCCATATCAGCGTAGTGGATGGCGCCTATGTCGGCGTAGTGGATGGCGCCCATGTCAGCGTAGTGGATGGCGCCCATGTCGGCGTAGTGGATGGCGCCCATGTCGGCGTAGTGGATGGCGCCCATGTCAGCGTAGTGGATGGCGCCCGTTTCGGCTTAGTGGATGGCGCCCATTTCGGCCATGGTCGATGGGGTAGACAACCCATGTTACGGATTGTCTTTGCCATCCACCATGGCGGTATAGGTATACGCCATCTTACGTGGCACTGTGGTAGCGAACGACACTAGTTTCCATTGCAATGGACGTATCTCCCTTGCCATCTTACGTGGCACTGTGGTAGGAAACCACAGTAGTCTCCACTGCAATGGATGTGTACAAGCCATCTCACGTGGCAATCCATGTATAGGCCATCTCTCGCGGAACTTTGTATACCGTGTAATGTAAAGAAATTACATAGGTAATGAACTAGAGCTGATAAAATGGGTTCTTGTACCTAGGGTCGTCAACAATTTCTATCCCTAGGTACGATCCGAGGTTTGTCCTTAAGTACAAGATTTCTGATATTTGGTAAAACTACTCGCAGGAGCTCAATTCGAGTGATATAAAGAAAAACCATGGCATGAATTGTTGGGGAGGGACCTAACCATGATATACAATGCAAAAAAATTCAATATTTTACTTTCTGGTAATGGGGTACGTCGCCAAAAGTTTTGATAATGCGACAAGCTGCCAGCTCCAAATGTTCACCAGTTAGTATCAGCGGTGGGCTCTTATCAACGGTAATGAGGTTCTCGACATATTATCGTCTTGGCTCAAACTCCACAATGTGGCGGACAAGGAATTGATTGAAATGTCTAATTGTTCGTTGAACTAGCATAATTTTACTCTAAATAACTTGATTTTGAAAGAAGTTCAAGTTTAGGACCGTTATAAGGGGTTAAATCCAAAATGTCATCATCAAGCATGTCACATGAGGTCTTTAAACTCAGAGCAGAAGTAGTGGAATCAGAATTGAATACACGTGTATAATCGATTTATATATCCTATTTAAACGTAACATAGACGAACTTCAGATTGTATTTATTATTTTTTCTGAGCAAATATCGCACAAACACTCGTACATAGGACAACATATTGGGAACTTACGAAATCATCTACTGTCTGTAGAATCGCTTGTTTTACCCAAGATGGGGTTTGTGCAAACCCTGAATTCATGTGATTGGGTCCCAAATAGACCAATTAAAACAATAAAATCTTTTACACCACATTTTGCTAGATACATTTCTCTAACTACTGGACTATAGAGAAGATGAACCGTGAAGAACATCTGAAGCAACAACCACGTTTCTTCATCTTCAAAGTGCTCCAGTTTGAGAACGGAATAAGAAGCGGAATCCGCCCTCCCTCTCGTGTTAGGTCTCTGCTGTCTCTCGTGCGAAATGGCGGCTGTGCTCTTGCTCTCGTCTCCGGGTTAGCAATTATTTTAAATAAATTACACTTAGTTTTCTTTGGTTACATGAAATTGGATCTCGTCTGTAATCCTCAGCTTATCTGTTTGTTTATTTCAAACTCCTATAAATTACAAGTTAAGTACCTACCTGCATTTTTTATATTTTCAGAAATTTCCCGTTTTATCCAGTGTAAGTTGAGACCCAATGGGGGGGGGGGGGAAGTTATAGCCCCCTTAGCTCCCCAGTAGATCCGCCACTGCGTACAGGTACATGTACCTGTGCTGCCGTGCTAAGATAAAGTCCCCTATCGACCATTTTGGTGTTTTTGGAGTTGGGCACATGGCTGCGTAGATCTCGACGTCTCGGCGTCTTTTCTGCCTAGGTAGAATTTCCTATCTCCATTGGAAAGGTTCGAAAAAAGACTTTATCTTATCTCCAGTTTGATGATCTGGGCCCCCTTCCTCACTTAACTGCATTTTTCTCGACATGAAAAAAATGGAGATAGGTGGTTTTAACTTACGGCGGCAGTGTGCATTTCAAGATTCACCTCGCTCGTTGTCAAGTCACAGGATCATCTGTATTTTAACGCCTCTTCGACTCGAATTCCACACGGCAGGGAGATTCACGCACATCACATTCTTCATGAAGGCTGACAGTCGATGAAGATCCTCTCCGTAGATGATACGTATTAAGATCGTAAGGCGCCAACCAAGTTCATTGTTATCCCTATTGTTGGCAGTTCAATTGACCTTGAACACTGTCAAGGATCCTTCGGGAAGAGAGAAGGAAAAAAACTAAAAGCAACAAACCGCCATCCATAGCGGCCGGTTAGTCCACTCGTCCGTAAAAATCCGACAATTTCCGTCTCTTTTGTAACCGCTCCTTGAATGAACATAACGACTTCTACTCAAGATCGTTGTGCGCTCACGTAACTCAAAAACTGACAACTTCAACAATACATCAACAAGCTTTTTATTCCCACTTATAACAGCTCAGTTCCTTTTGGTATATCAACGAATCTGTTAGTGACGATCGGGATAATTCTCACTTACTTATTTATTACTTTATTACGGGCAAGCCAAATTACATTACAGATCAGTGATACAGACATAGGTATACATTCTTACGAGTTATGATTATAATTGATACACATAGAAAATAATTATGGAAAAGGAAGACAATAATGAAACTTAAAAATGTAGGCACCACGAATACGAAACATTTGGCTCAATCACTATAGGGCCGTATTAGGGGTATTGCAAACTACAGCCTTCAACCTCGAGAGGGAATCATTAAAAAAATCAAAATCGGGATTCAAATTCAAAAAGAGATTTGCAGTTCGTGGGATACGACGAAGGGGGCGATTGAGCTGGTAATTTGTCGGTGAGAACACCAAAAGCGGCGAAGAGCGTGCAAACAATCGTGGAACCCAGAGATTAATAATTAATCAAAATTATTTTGGATAGGAGAACAGGGCAGAAGACCAGATTGTTTAAGGGCAGAAGACCAGATTGTTCAAGGGCAGAAGACCAGATTGTTTAAGGGCAGAAGACCAGATTGTTTAAGGGCAGAAGACCAGTTTGTTTAAGGGCAGAAGACCAGATTGTTTAAGGGCAGAAGACCAGATTGTTTAAGGGCAGAAGACCAGATTGTTCAAGGACAGAAGACCAGATTGTTTATGGGCAGAAGACCAGATTGTTTAAGGGCAGAAGACCAGATTGTTTATGGGCAGAAGACCAGATTGTTTAAGGGCAGAAGACCAGATTGTTTAAGGGCAGAAGACCAGATTGTTTAAGGGCAGAAGACCAGATTGTTTAAGGGCAGAAGACCAGATTGTTTAAGGGCAGAAGACCAGATTGTTTAAGGGCAGAAGACCAGATTGTTTAAGGGCAGAAGACCAGATTGTTTAAGGGCAGAAGACCAGATTGTTTAAGGGCAGAAGACCAGATTGTTTAAGGGCAGAAGACCAGATTGTTTAAGGGCAGAAGACCAGAGTGTTTAAGGGCAGAAGACCAGATTGTTTAAGGGCAGAAGACCAGATTGTTTAAGATTTTAAACAGCAAATGTCGTGGAGCAATTTCATTCAGATGTTTTATTTCTATATACTCGTACAATGAGATCGTGGGTGCGAGTCACGGATGGTAATATTTAGCGAATTAAATAGATAGATAATATTTATTAGCACAATAATGCAAAAAACAAATTTTGAGGGGGGGTTACAATTTTTTTTTCTTTGGGCGATTCCAATGGTTCATTATCGAAGATAATAAACCAAAATAGAATAAAATACTTGACCAATTTAGCAAAATGAACAAAATAAAGATTTCTTGATAACATAATTGACACTTGTGCCCACAGAGGCCTAAATTCGAAGAATCAGTTGCTAATCTCCAACTTGTAATTCCGAGGTCACTGAAACAACAACTAACAATTTATAAGCGGCATCATAAACGGAACTTACAGTACTGAACAGAAAATCGAACTATCGTTGAAAATCACGTTACTATCAATGTATCTACACTTCTTGCTGATACATCGATAATAAATCGGATGTATATGAATATGAATAAGTTACCCTTTAACTGTTTAACCTCGGTGGTTCTCTTTCGCTTACTCCTGATGATATTCTCTTAATCCACATTTTTTAAATAAAAAAAATCAACATTTAAAATGAGCTTACAATATTTAATTGCAAAACCATTGTACAAAATACACGGGATCAGAGTTGATGAATCTTGCATTATGGATGGATTCATGTAATATTTAGTCGCCAAATTGATAATCTCGAAACGAAGTAATTATATTTCTTACTTTAGTTACCTACCTATCTTCGCCAATTATTGTATATTACCTACTGATCTACCTGAACCAATTTCTGAACAATAAATTTTATCAAGTAGGTACCTATTGCAGTTTGTTTATTATAAATGAGATTCAACAATTTATATCATTTCTCCACTTCATGAAAATCATTGCCATTTGGATATGAAAATACAGTGCCAAAAACAAATCCATGATTCCATGTTTTTCCATGAAGTGGAGAAATTGAGTTTCAAATTGAGTTTTCTTAACTTTGTACTTTCGTTACAATTTCTTACACGTCCAAAAAACTGTAATTTATCATCCTCCACACGTACAGAACAGGGTCATTGATCCGTTGTCTCTATTTAGAGATGGTCGTTGATTGGTATCGATTGCAGCCAAATCAACATCTCGCCATATACGGAGGCTCGTCATTTGGCTTTAGGTCGATCCCGAGGATGATCTTATCTTTCACCGGCCTACCGTCGGATTTAGGATGGCGGAAGACTTCCTCTTGTTCTTAATGACTTGAACCGATCAGCAGTCAGGGTCAAAGGATTGTGGACACTAATAGGACTCAGTACAGTAGAACGTCAATAATCCGGACGTCACATATCCGGACCGTTGATAATCCGTATTCACGTCCGGGAAATAATTCAAATGCAAAATGCAACTACTGAAGTAAAAAAATAGGTATTATTTAAACAATTTTACAGACAAGGAAATCAATTAATGACTATTTTAACCAACTAGTGGGCACTATGACAAGTGTCACGCCGTACCGCACATTCTTTTTCTATCGTTTCTCACTATTTTTGGGTCTTGAAATCTATTTTCAATCAACTGGATGGTACCTAGAAAATATAAGAATTCAAATTGATTAGTCACGTCAGAAAAGTGGTTCGAGTTTCATCTTCGAAATTAGTAGTAGGAATAATGGAACAATAAAAGTTAATCAAAACTTGTAATAAGAATTAACCAAAATATAACGTATCAATCAAATTTATTGTAAGAGCAAGTATTGGGTTTATTGTGTAGGTAACAATAGCATTTGACAAGGATCATTAGTGAGGGGGTCTGTGCTAGGAATACCAATGGGCGTCACTGACATCAAACGAAAATTCACCGCCCTGTCTCATACTTTGCACAGATGCGGTATGGAGTACCGCTTTGCGTCCACTAGTGGGATAAGAGCCCTGACAATGTACAATGTACTCTACCATCAGGCTTGTCTTTCCGTCCCGGCTCTCGCCTTTCGGCTATAATGGGATCTTCTGGGCTCATTATTCTGAGTTATTGCCTGATGGTTGCTGCCGCTCCCCCTGTGCGCTGTTAGTCACCCTGTGTGGGTGTCCGGGATGGGCCACGCGGAGGCCGCGCAGTTGGGATTTCGGGGGAGGGTCTTATGGGCCACTGCTTTGTGCTCATTATTTTGCTTATAAAGCTGGTTGTGGCTCGGTAATTCTCTGGGCTGCTCACGGCTAATCTCCACATCTCGTGGTCTGCTGCATTACTGTGGCCTAAGCCGGCGTGCCACCTACGTCGTGCTGCGCTGTATTGGGAGCAGTCGAGGAATACGTGCTCCACCGTCTCTTCGGCCCCACAAGTGCACAATGGCGAGCTGACTAGGTTGAAGCCATGGAGCCGAAAGTCCCCATGCCCGGTGAGAAATTGCGCCGAGTAGTGATCCACGTTCAAGTGCCGCATTGCTAATCGTTCGCGCACGTCCGGCAAGCAGAAATAAGTGTGCCTCCCCTTGTCGCTCTCACTCCATCGTTGCTGCCATTCATCGAAGACCCAGCACGCTGTATCGTCTGTGCTTATGCAGTTCCTAATTGTGCTGGGTCGCCCTCGGGCAAGGTGCCATTTTAGCCATTTTTGGCCGTTGTAGATGCGAAGTTTAGTGTTTCTCCTAAACCTTTGCGCGCTCACAGTGAACGAACGGCTGGTCGTACAAAAATCCAATTGGTCTTAAAAAATTCGTAATTTTTCAGGCCATTCAAAAGTGAACTAAACATTACACCGTTAAGTTAAATGTTTCGAGATTTGACATGGTCAAAATACTGTTTTATTCCAAAACTACAAGTAATTTTACACTGTAATAAAGTAAAATTACTACTTTTAGCTTACTGTACAAATGACCTACAATGATTTAATATGAATTAATGCTCCAATCGAAAAATCGTGAGGTTTAGGTGATGTTTAAAGAAGAATCGGTGGAGATTCAGGAGATTTGTCTTCGTCTAAACCTTTTTTGTTGACATTATTGTATAATTATGATGTGGAAGGATTTTAATTTTTAGAGTTTTCAACTTGTCCTGCTTGTCTTATGACGGATTTTCGAAATTCTCACTACCCAACGTTACCCGGTGTGGAATTTTGAATCTTAACTGTGTCTTCATTTTGTTCAAATTCTGGGTTTTGTTCATATACCCTGTTAATTGAAATAACCTGTTAATTGAAATACCCTGTAAATTGTTCACAATTTAGGCTGTGATGATTCTAAAATAGGGTTTAGCATTTTCTAAACGGCATAACTCGAAACTGCTGTTTCATTAAAATAAAACGTTATCATTCAAAATCACTCAGGACGTTGTAGGATCAGCCGTTCGTGTACTTTGAGGGCTCAAAAGTAAAACCGAAAACGTCATCATGAGCGTGAATCAATCGGTAGCGTGCGAGTTAAGTACATTCAAGTTGCGTACGTGCGATTTGCGGACAACTTGTGGCGGAGAGGGCGGGGTAGCGTGCGAGTTGTGTGAGTTTGCGAAATGGGGAATTAGGGACCGCCGGTTCTTCTATCAGGCCCGTCATCTTAATAATTAGATAGATAGATAGATTTATTGGCACAATTATTATTAATAAAATTATTTATGTATTCACTACCCTTCAAATAATATTTTATAAGATCCTATATTATGGAATCTTATATTATTGTTCCTATTGTATGATCCTATATTATAGGATCGGTCATGTTCTCGTAGGTACGTAACCCGCAAAGGAATACCCCATGAATTATACACGTACGCGGATATTTCAGCTCAATTCGTACATTTCTCTACGCAAAAGACAATACGTTGTGGACAAATTCCTGTTGAACGTTCCCCACTTCCTCCACACTTCCTACGTACAACCGCTTAGATTCGAACACGGCGCAAAAGTTTTCCTCTCCTTCAAGACCGAGGGACCGTGCTGGTTTAGCCTAACTGTATGAATCTACAGTACTTTATTGCCCAACTAGTTCGCTCGGATTCCGAAACTAATTTGCCTACCTATTAATAATTGAGAAGGTACGTTTCACGCCGAGTCGGTACCAACAACCTGCCTGTTCACTTTTCAATACTACACTATGTAGGTACTTAAGTATCTAAATTATGCTTTGATTTAGGAAAAAATTATGATTGATGGGCAACTGGGGCCTTACCGACTATTGAGTTATTCCACGTTTCCCGTAACTCAACAGAGTTCTATAATTTTCTAGCTACGAAATTTCGCTATAGTTCCTGAGTGGAAGAGCGATTCATGAATGACATAAGAATTAGTGTTGTTGAATGTTCTCCTCTACGGGTTCTCCTGCCTTGTGGGAGAATCTGATGCTCGTTGGAGTTACCGCTCGCGCCCTCTCCTAGCGGACCTCAGAACTAACTCGAAACCGAGAGTTGTACGGGTTGACGTTAGAGCTTGCAGATAGTTCGACGACTAAAATTCTTGACAACGGTTTATTGTGATCATTGTGCAGATCACCCTTCTGTAGAGATCACTAAATTTTAGATTAATTATTATTATACATAATGATGGGGGTGTCTCACACACTGATTATTATGAATTATCACTAATAATAATTATTAATGATAGTTCATAATAATATTATTAATAATTCATAATATTATAAATAATTAGTATTACCTAATAATTTGATCAAGTACCTAGTGAAAATTATTGTTAGTTATTAATAATTTTTATTATTTATTATTAATAATTATTATGATTACCTACTTAACTCGATATATGAAACCATGTGCTGTTCGAATCAGCTGGGTCAGTATGAAGATTGAACTGACCGTCAGCCTCACGGTTCACCATCATGTTGACGACTTTCAATTAGGGATGTTCCGATATTATCGATATAAATGAATATCGATATTTTTGTTCCGATATTTCCGATATAATATCAATATCGGAAATGCGATATTATCGTGACATCGAAAGATTTTGGTGAATATCGGCATTCGAAAGGTTATTATGGAATTTTTATAAGTTAAGTCTTTTTAGAAAAACACGGTTTTTGATCCCGATAATCACGATATGTTTATGATATTCTTATGTTCTTATGATCTCATATCTTATTAGGCTATAAAATATATCGGTATTCATTGATATCGATGATATCGGAACATAATATGTTATCATTATTATATTTCCTATTAAAAACATTGTTTATTTTTATTGTAATATTTCAGTCAAATGGTAATTATTAATCTATCTGTATTCCAATATATTTTGCCTTATTGTGTCTTGTTTGTCTCGTAAAAGGTTTGTGTTTTAATTATTTCAAAAAGAAAATTTAGGTAGGTATACCTAGTTTGAAAAACATTAACAAGAACCATACTGCACAAATGATTATTTCTGTTTTGGTACTGAAAATCCATTGTGTGACTGTTTTTGGAAGCTTTAAATAGCGATCTCAAAAATTAGCCGACACTCAAGTTTTTTTCAATGAGCTAACCTCAAAAGTGTGTTTTTCAACCAAATTTTGCTCTACGTGATGAAAATTTGTATAAATTATCTGCAATATAAAGAGGAAATCTGACCTAAATTGTAGTAATATAATCAAGTGAGTAGGTACCTAATATAATTCACTTGATTAGAAAAGCGATGTCAACAGCAAGTAGAGGAATCCTACCGCATGTCCACAAGCCCTCTGCATGTCCAATTCGTCCAATAATACTATCAAAAGAGAGAAAATAAAAAATGAAATATATAGGCAATATATATATATATTTCATTATTTTTCTCGCTTTTAATATTATCATTTTTCTCTCTTTGATATTATCATCAAATCTAGAACAAGCACTTTGATCAATTTATTTGGGGATTGAATACTTTTCACGCTCGAAAATGTGGAATATAGACCAGCACTTCCATAATATAAGTATACTATACTATAATCCATAATAATAAGTATATTATACTTAGTATACTTTTGGTCAATCATGCAGAAAATACCCACAATTATTGTGGTTTAAATCGGTTACTACTATTAAATTTTCATTATTCATGTTGTTAAAATTGTAGGAATTGAGTTGATGGAATATTCTGATTTTTTTTCATAAATTCAATGATTCAGTTGTTCCCTTGATTAATTGAAATTAGTGGTATTTTTATGTCTAGGTCTTTTGAGTGGTTTCAAGGGACGAAGGAATTAAAGGGGATTACCAGCGATGAGAGGGAGACGAATGGGCTTTGAAATGCTCGGATGATCGGAATGTCATCTTCCAGCTGTCTCACGACCCGCTCCGTTGGAAGAACTTCTCACTTACGGCAGAATTTTATTCGTTGGAAACCTAAATGGCTAATTCGTCATCTTCTCGTCTTCTACAGCTATCGAGAAAACCCCGGAGAGAAGTGGAACAGCTCGACATTGAGATTGTTGTTAGTAGGGCCCTCGACTTGACAAATGACCTGAAAGGGCCCCCCTCGTCTAGACAGTTTTGACAGGGCCACGTGGTGGGCAAACAGTCGCAAAACAGTGTGACCGTAATTTCCAAGTCTAACGTCGTAACTTAATGGTAGGGAACCCGTCTCGATTCGGCTGATCAGCTATGCGCATGTCTGAGTGGAGCCTTGCAATTATCAAGTGGAACTCCTAGGGCCAGGGCTAGATCTGCCCTAGACACCGTTTATCATAATATGTATAAGTCAGAGGGGAGATCCGCACCACAACTCTCTCCAGAACCGATTACACTTTCAAAGTGGGAGGAAACTTAGGTAAATCTTGGGGCTTGACACATCTGCAATGTCCGACACCACATTCCTCGGGCCTTATAAGACATTTTGAAAATTAACTACACCTTCATCGTGACACGACTCCAGTCAAATGGGCCAGCTCATTTGCATTTTTTTTAATTTTGGTTTCTTTTTACTCTGCGAGGTTAGTAATTCTTAATTCACTTATCAACGGGCCATTCAAGGATATCCAGGGTTCATTGGCCTCCTTCCTTGGTAGTTCCCAATTCCACGAACAACAAGACGCTCCAAGGAAAGTCACAGTCATCCACTGACGGGAATATATCCAGTACATTTTGGTTTATTATCTTCGAAGATAATCACCTAACACAATAATACCTAACAATAATTTATAATAATTTTCACTAGGTACCTACTTGATAAAATTATTAATAATTACTGATAATTCATAATAATAATTAATCTAACATTTAGGATCTAGACATTTACACCTAGTGATCTAGACAGAAGAGTGATCTGTACAAAGAAGATAATGAACCGTTGTGTCAAGAATTTGCAGGTGTTTTTCTTAATTAGTCATTAATTTCCAAGTACGCAAACGAGTACGAATCATACATCTTCCAATCATCTTGTTTTATGGCATTTGTCGTATTTAATTGTGAATGTCGATGCATTGGTTTAGTCCCCGGACCCGTATGAAACTTCGCCCCGTTGCCACGCCTTTGAATCTCACGATTCTTGAAATCAGAAAACGGGAATCGATTACGATGAGCAATAGCTCAGAGGGTGATGTAATAAATTCTCGAAATTTCAATTTTGGAATTTAATGAAAATGAAGACTTTGTCCAGTTGCCAGGTGTGAAAAATTCAAATAAAAAATTGTTTATGATTGAGTCAGATTTGGAACAAGTACCTCTAGGAGGAAGTTCCTCTCGATTTTTGAAATATGTAACATGACGGTCATATTCGTCAAATTTGTGGAAAAATACGTGGAATTGCTGCTTTCTCCGACTTTGCCCAGTTGTATCGTGGTGAAAAAAATTGCAACTATTCGATCGAATAGGTGCAGATTCTTAACCGCATTTTAGTTCTCCAGGGTGATGTTCTCTTCGAATTTTGAAATTTGTAACATGGCGGTCACATTCGTCGAGTTTGTGGAATAATAGGCGAAATCGCCGCTTTTTCCGACATGTGACAGAGATTTATTCAAACATTATACTTAAAATACAAACATCAATCAAATTAAGGAGACTGAAATAAAATACAAACTTCTGTAAAAAAATGAACTGAATAAGGAGTAGCTCGTCTGTAGGCAAAGCCTGTATTGACGAACTAGAGTTGACTTCAACTAATCAATATGGGTACATTTATATTTTCATATATTACATTTAAGTATATTTTTATTTATTTAAAATTGGCATTTTTAAAAAATGGTGAATGCTGCTTAAGACTCTTTCAGCATTCTATGGTCCAGCGGTTATCAACCATGAAAATAAAAGTTTCTTATAGGCAGAGCGAGTCGTATTGCCCGGAATCTTCAATTGAGTTGGCAAGGAGTTATACACTAAATAAATTAAATAATGAGGGCTTCTTGATGTGAGGGCCAAATTTATCCTAGGATTTACGACATTATGGAGGAGTTGGAAACGGGTGGAATGGTGATGACCATAATGTGGCCTTATTATGGCCTCTCGACAATGAGAGGGTTTCTAAAAAAGAAAAGAACCAGCCCCTTTATGAAGAGCTGCCGCACGGTAAACACTTTTGCATCCTGAAATGACTGGTCAATGTTCATAGTGGCCCAGCTGGGTCGAACAGCCCATGGTTTTCAGATTATTAGTCATTAACCATAATGAATAATAATTTAAACTACCTAGTTTATAATAATCATTAATAATCAATGATAGGTAATTCATTATAATAGTTATTCCATCATTTAGTGATCTAGACAGAAGGCTGTTCTACACAAACCGTTGTGTCAAGAATTAGCAGAGTTTTTGTTACCGGAATTTAGTGTCCTTTTCTTGAGTAGGAACAAGTGACAATTCAAGAGCGTCCGTTTATTTTACTGAGATTCAATAGAATTGGATAACCTACGAAATAATTCTCTTTGAAGATTCCGCAAGAATCCATCTCGGGAAAACTAGCGAGTCTAGAGTCATATTATCACTTGTCTCGGCAGGCTTGGGTTACACAGGGTAGCGTTTCATTTAAAAACCGTACTGAGACGGCTCGGCTGGATCGCCCATCATCGTATTACCGTCGGTTTTTCGCCTGCCGTCTCTCAAATGACATTTTTCGCATGTGTGAAGGCAACTCGATTTCCTTAACGTTGAATTATTTTTGAAGATGCGTTTAAAATGAGTTTCTCTGATCACAGCTTCACGCAGTGATGTACGTTTCTCATTGAGAATCAAATCTTGAGTTGCATCTACTCAAAATAACGGCGGAATTGCTAATGATAGTCAGCATGCATGATGTACATAATGCACATGTTTGATTCCCCCACCAACATTACTTATTTGAGATTCCATCTTCCTTGAGCATCATGAATTATAAGACACCTACGGGAAACCGTTTAAGGTTCCATTATCCAGATATACTCATCTTCAATTCAATTTTCGAATTAGCCGTAAACAACTAACTCTCAATTTGTCAACATTTTTGGAAATAAGAGAAGTAAAATTTGAACATTTTTTTTTTAACAAATATTTTTTAAATTACAATAATCGTCGACTGTATACATGTTGGTACAACCTTCCTGAATGTTTTGATATGGATACGTCTTATGGCGGGAGTCATTCCAGAATTTGCGTGATACCCATGAGTGGCTCCTACACCTAATTTCTATGCTATTCACACTATGAAGCTGTAGTTTGGTATGCAGCCTCCTTAGGACTGTAAGCAGAATAGGCCCAGTTAGTCGATTTCAATCACGTTGTACTAACATGCTGATTCTATCAAGATAATACAGAAAATACAGCCTAATATTGTTTTAAATTATGGCATTTATTACAATTAGTTTGATTTATATAAATATCAATTAAACATTTAAAAACTCAAAACAAAATACCTACCTGAAGTTTGACTGTACATCGAATTCAACTCCATAGTATTAATATCGTGGTGGTGTCTTTAAAGTGTGACGTTTCTTACCCATTTTCCTGATGACCCAAAACCTGATGGCTTTTGTCTGGGGATGGATTTTTATGTGGTTCTGTCTCTTCTTAGCTTTGTTTTGTTCACTTCCGATCGAATCCATAAGATCATCTTGCTAAAAAGAGCCGTTTTAATCTGCAAAAAAATAAAATAGCAGGAATTAAGAACTCATGTATTTAGTTTGGATTTCAGTGTCAACTGATGCACTCAACATCTGCGATTCACAGGTAGGTAACCAACAGAAAGTGCAACGCATCGCGGTTAGGGAGTACGAGACGTCTCTGCAGACCACTTATAATCTATTTTTGGTGGGTCGGAAAAAAGTTTGACAAAAGTAACCAAAAGAAGGAAACAAACCCAGTCAACTCTACAGAGAGTATGTGCTTCTTACGTCTTGAGGCGGTCGAATGCTGGAGAAGATGGGCTCAGGGGGGGGGGGGGGTGTCTGACCATTAAATTCAGGACAACAATGAAAGGCGTTGCCGAAAATGCATTCGCGAAAGAATTTGCAGTCCTCCTCTCCCCTCGCCACCTGTCGGGGATAGACGTCCTTGAGTTGAATTTATTACGCGGCTCCCGAAAAAATGGACCCTCTCCTGGAGGCCCTCAAGGGCGACTGGGAAGTACATGGCTAATTGCAGCTGAACAGGTCTAGCAGGATTTTTCGGGGAGTTCCTCTCTACTACTGACCCAGAGAAAGGAACATCCTCCGCTAACTGCATATGCGCCTCTTTAGTCTGAGTTTTGGCGGAGTTCTCTTTCGAGGCCCCAAGTTGTGGAAAGGCTACCGAAACCAAAACACGAACGTATTGACTAAACTTGGATTAAATTAAACTTGGAGTTACAATGGCGAAAATAGATTGAGAATTGACATTATGAGGACTCAGCTGATCAGTATGAGCCCATCATTTCATTCGTCCCCAAAATAATATTAGTTCTATACAACAGTTTTTGGGAGACCGTGTGAAAAATCTTAAGTTCGCTCCGGCGGCAGGGAGTTTGGTTACGCGGCAACCCCATCATGTCGTTCGTTCTTTGCTGTCCAAGAGAGGCTCCCTATCACTTTTCAATGTCCTCGAGTGAACAGGAGAGATTTTAGGTGAGTCAGCTGATCAGGATGGATGAAACTTCTTGTCATTAAATGAAATTGTCATTCGTCCCTCTCTGTCCCAGAGGACCCTCTATCAATTTTCAACGTCTTCGGGTGAACAGGAGAGATTTTAGCACACACAGAGCAATTTAAGCTCTTTCAGCTCTGTCTCCAATCACATCTTGGCCCCCAGGCTACCTAGAGACTTCCGGTTTTCACGAAATAGTAGTGCATAGGGTCTATATTTCCCCCTATGGGGAAACTTGGTCTGGTTCCGCGGCAACACGTATATAACATAAAATGTTGTCATTTCACACCCATGCGGAAACCACGATTTTGCCAACCTAATGATTAATATTTCGTCTCCTGGTTGCCAAATGGGCAAATATAGACCCTTTACACTACTAAAGTTACACTGAATTTACACTACTTTATTTAGTGAAAACCGGAAGTATCTAGGTGGCCTGGGGGCCGAGATCTCGATGTGACGGACGGATTTTTGTAATAAAAAATTGACAATACACTAGGTCATTGGTGCAGTATCACAGAAGAATAAAATGTTTGATTAAATAGTTTGATTATGATCTTCCGCAATGCATGAGCGGATTTATTTTACCGATTTCAGATCTTCCACAACAATATTAAATTCTGTCAATATATCAACCAATTCTACAATGTAACACATTTTATGTCTTTACTCTGGCACATAACTCGAAAAACGTTACACAAAAGCGTTACACGAAATCGTCACGAAAATTTCTGATGATTTTCGCTTACAACCGATTCGTTGCTACGGAACTTTATCTTCGCCAGTTGTCATCGTACAAAAATCGTTCACCACTCGTTGGATATCTCTCGATTTACCTAACCATATTACGTTAACCACTGCGGAGTGCGTGGCCGACAAGCTGCGGTATGAGCGTGATTGTTTAAATAATTGTTTACACACAGGTGATCATTCTCAATAATTTATAATATAAATTATTTTATAAATTTATAATATATATATTATATATATTATATATTATTATTTTATATATATTATTGTCTATACGAATGCAAGCTTCATAATTTATGATGAACCCTACAATTAAGTATAACAACTACGCTACTGGGGTAGGTGATGTAGCATTGTTCTCGACTGTATCAACAACAGGATGGAGTTGACATTCTTTTGACATTTTCATGTCTTTGCTTTGGCACATATACTGGTACGGGAAAAATTTGTCTCCTTGATTCACCCTTTCCCTCAGATCACGTCAGAACACAAGCGACAGGCGGGAAACTACGTCAGACGCACCTATGACGCACGAGCGTATGACGTCAGACGGCTGGCAGAAGGCCAACTAGTACGTCACAGCCTATACAGTAAGGGCCTATGACGTCAGACGGCTGGCCGGAGGCCAACAAGTACGTCAGAGCCTATGACGCACGAGCGTATGACGTCAGACGGCTGGCTGAAGCCCACCTAGTACGTCACGGCCTATACCGTAAGATCCTATGACGTCAGACGGCTGGCAGGATGCCAACTAGTACGTCAGAGCCTATGACGCACGAGCGTATGACGTCAGACTGCTGGCAGGAGGCCAACTAGTACGTCACAGTCTATGCCGTAAGAGCCTGTGACGTCAGAGGGCTGGCTGGCTAGGTTATCGGGTTTTAATAAGCCTCTGGAATTCCGCGCCTTCATTTTATTTAGGTTTTGTCACAATATTAGGCATATAAGTAACAAATTATTGAAAGTGATACTTGACGCATTTGTATTATTTCTGAATTACAATTGTTAGAAACATTGAAAAAGAACAAATCATTTTTACTGTGACGTTGACCTATTGCTAACAAGCCGTTTTCGGAATACAGTGACGCCATTGCATTTCATTTTCCGAAAATCCCTCGACATCGTATTTCCTAGAGTGATCTTTAAATCAACTGAATAACTTATCGCCGTACGTTCTGTTGTTGCTGAATACGAGAAAAAAAAGAAAAAAATCGATCGGTTCACAGTTTATTTTACCATACATTGGAAGATTCCGACGGGCGGCCGAAACGATGTTTGTGAATGAGTAAGGCGAAGCCCGGTAGTGAGTAATCCGGCGTTTAGTGTATTTGAGGCCGTTGAATAATCAATAGCCTGTGATTTCATATGGAGATGGCCTATTGAGGCGATGACTGT
The DNA here is from genome assembly GCA_963920205.1 of Stenodema calcarata. Classification (NCBI taxonomy): domain Eukaryota; kingdom Metazoa; phylum Arthropoda; class Insecta; order Hemiptera; family Miridae; genus Stenodema; species Stenodema calcarata. The sequence goes on from OY986052.1 coordinate 7,164,078, forward strand.
AAACTGTGTGTAACGGGAACCCCAAACAGCTCATCTCAACGTTACAGACTTTGATGTAGTCGTACATATGGCCAACTTGATGTTTTTCTGGAAAAAATTAACTGGAAAACAACATATCTGTAACATGTATACTTTTTTTTTAATATATATATAAATTCTTGATTTATAATCAAGAAAAACAATTATAATCAATTATAAAACACAATCATAGAGTCTAAATGAAAAATGTTTACAAAACCATCTTATCGCCTAAACTTATATTATAATACCATTTTCTTCCAACGATTCCCCCAATAATGGAAAAATAATAAAAAATAATAATATTATGATATACCTACAAAATGAATTACTCCACTCGTGGTTACTCCATTGTTTCCGAATTATTGACACGTTTTATATCATCTCGGCGAATGGAGTTTTCCCCATTGAAGATCGTTGCCGAATAGAACCGTCTGACTACGTGGGCACTATGCGGGGGAAATGAAGACAGTCGGCATTTAATTGGGCAGGTCCTCAAGCTGCATTTTCCTACTATTTTGTTGACAAACACCGAGTCGGTCCTACGAGAAATCTGCGGTAGCCGCATTCCGTCGCGTGGGTCGAACCATTTTTCGGCTGAGGCGTTGAAGATGCGTCAATGAAGGTCTTTTTTACGGCAGTGGGCAGATGCAACGCTAGCATTTGGCGCGCCTCCTTGTTTGGGTGAGTTTTTTTTTTCAGTTTTAGCTCCGGCCCGTAGTTATCTCACGGGAATACGCCTTCTCCTATTACGCTTACGATGAAGTGGCACAGACGCCCTGCATGCGAGTTTTCTTGTCCGAAGTGGCGAAAACCAGAAAAATTGTTTCTGAAAACTGAATTGGTATTTGATACTTATGGCAGAAGGTCTCGCGTTACTTACGATTCCAGTCGGATCCGAATGAAGATTTTCTTATGTTTTCGATCTAAATCATTACAAGATCTGCCTGAATGTTTCTGTTCTAGCTCTAGGCTACCACGTCGTTTATTTTCCGTTATTCATTTGGACACCATCTCACGAGCCATATTTCAATAGTGGCAGTTTATTTTTTATAAATGATGTTTCGGGCCTAGAAGACTCCTATTATAGTCGACACGTAGTTGGTTTGGCCAAATTGAAGGAACTCGTTCTATACGATCACAATTTTATGCAGATTTATGCTACTCTGAGATTGGAGTTGACCGAGCAAACTTGAATCGAAAAAGGGATGAGACGCGTCACTTTCTTTGTCCGTTTGCATATTCATGTTTCTTGACCACAGCCGCGTCTTCCAAGAAAATTTAGAATTGATAAGATGATGTCAGTAATTACTAAGCTCGGAAGTTTTTGAGTCATTCGTGAGGCCCACCGTGATAGGCCATCGATGTATATACATCGATGTGATAGGCAGTCTGGAGCGTGTTCGCTTTATTGATCATCGTCCGACACTCGGACTGACTTATTACGATTCGAATCTGATTTCTCAAAACCGATTGTACAATTTTCAAGAAGTCGGGCGTTTCTGTCGGTTCTGAGGATTCGTGAGGAAGAATTATGAGGAAGGTCGGAAACTTTCCACTCACCAAATAGAGAAACGGTTTCAGACAGGTTCCAGCTGAATGTATCCTTCCTGCAGGTTAAACAGTGAGCCGTAGGAAAAGTTCATATTTGAGCTAAGACGATGGCATTCTTTGGAGTCTTCTTGAGCCGTCCCGAGATATGTCCCGATTTTCGAGGTGTCCCGGGCGACCAGTCATTTTTTGAAGTGTCCTGATTAATTTTTTTGCCGTCCCGATCTTGTCCCGATTTTTGAAGAAGTCAAATCTTCAAACGATTTTGTAAGGCGAAGATGAAAACTGAAAAAAAAACCTCACATGTAAGTACAGATGTCCTCCATTGCAGATGGCTTGACACCTAAATGGCTCTCTGACATGCCTTCGCTCAGTTGGTGGAAAACATAAATACGTGCAATGAATTTTTTTGTTATGCTCCATATGGAATCAATATAATACTAGCAGAACTCGGGGTGTGACTATCTACCTCTGCTACCTTTCCCGGACGGGCAGAACTCGGGATGGATCCATCTGCCACTCTCCCCTGTCGCTTCACGGATTATAGCTCTTACATATCCCTTTACAAACCCTTATAATCTTAAATACCAAAAATAATATGCATCTGTCTCACGGGAAGGAAGAATTTAAGACTTTTATCTTTCGGCTTCTCTATAAACCCCAACCCCTATGCATCGGATTCGAAAGTGGACCCCCCTATGTCCTTCCTCGGTCACAGAAACATTTAAACATTTGGTTTATGGTGAATGGGTACCTATGGTACCACTGTACAGACTGCCTTTTTGGCTCAGCAGTGACACACCCACGTTTCGTCACCAGTCACAATTGAGTCAAGAAAAGTTTGACCCTCGATTTCATACCGTTAAAGAAATTTTCGAGCAGCCAAAACACGATCGTAGATGGAGCGATTGGATGACGAACTGTTTGACGCGTTCGGCTGCTGTGACGACTTTTCGTAATAGGCTGAGGTGTTTGATGATTTGTTTTGACCATTGGGGACCACTCTACTTACCAGTGGTGGCAACCCTGAAAAACAAAATTCCCTTCAACCTACATAGCCCTTGTACCCTTACTTTCTGGACGTCCCCCGTATCATTAAGGAAGTTAGAAGGTTTTGTTAGGGTGATTTTCAAGTTGGCTCAACTCCTTACGTCATAAAACACCAGGGTAAGTAATATTTCGTTAATATGTCCCTATAACAGTAAAAATACAATACAATGTGGGTGAAAGTGTTTTTCTACTAACTCCAATCCGAAACCACAGGAAATACAATGACAGGGAGTCGACTGTATAAATGAAATTTCTTGTCGTCTGTTGTTCACCCATCTGTTTAACTGCCGCTTCCTGGGTGCCGCTAGCTCGACTCTGACATCCTAAAGGGTTTAGTAGGTCACACGAATAAGCAAATGAAACAAGGTACAAATGCCGGCCATTTACAATTCCATAGTATCGCGCGCTCCCGACTCACAGACCAAACAAATTACGTACTCCGTCTGGGCCGGATGCATTACAGCCGTGACTCGAGTGGATGTCTGGACGGTACATCCTATTTTATATACAATGATCTCTTATCGGACGTGTTGCCATGACGGGTAATATTTCATCTCCCGATAAATTCTCCTGTGATGTGTTTCAACTTCTCTATAACGGACATTATTTCTCACTGGATTCTGATTGGACAACATTTTGATTTTAACGGATTCTGAAATATTTCACTTTAGTTAACAATACACGACAAGAATATTCAATACCCCGAATACTAGTACCAGTATAGTACCTACCTATTATTATGTTACATCGCAATATGATACAACACACGAATATCCTATTACTGAATTATTGTCATATATTATTACAGAATTGGATTATCTACATGGCAGGTGTCATGGTCTCTTCTGCCTAAAAAAGACCGGTCGGTTCACACACGGTTTTTATCAGGTTACAATATTCTCTACAGAATATTTACAAAGATATTGCAATCTGATGGTTAAGATGCAATAATGGACTATATTCCCTGCTGTTTTACATGGTGAAGAGTTGAGCTATCTTGAAGAATTTTTTTATCAGAACTCTCTAAATTATAAGAAAACACCTTCTAACCCTTGAAAACTACTTGCTTTATATAGGGTAGAGTTCCCTAATATGGTTTTATTCGATTTCATATTTTATTCGGTTTTTTCGTATTTTTATTATTACTAGTCAAATTTGGGACTTTGAGCCAAGATTCTGGTAGAGTATAAGTGCATGTATGACCGATAATTTTAGTTAAAAAAATTTGAGTCAATGAGTGGTCCAACAAGCGATTTAAAAAAAGTGTACCATATTAGGGAACTTTACCCTAATAATGTTATATAGTAGATATCCTATCGCAATATGATATATTATATTATATTGCGATACTATCTCCAATAGTATGAACTTTCTATCAAAATTACGTGGTTCATGAACTTGAGCTTTTCAGTTATTGGATGCCTATCGCACACCTACATGAATCACAAAGTCGAAAGATCGAAAGTCTTCCGAAGCTTCAATGTTTCTGTTAATCAGAAGGTAAAAGTAGATAATATGAAAACTAAACTCCCATATTATTCCATCATCTTCTGGAGATAATGGGTTTGGCGTTCGAGGAAGTATTGGGGAACAACTACGCGTCGGCTAGACGGAGGATAGCGATTCAAATGAATACATTAGTTCTAGCCGTATTCTGCGTCTCGCTGTTTAAAATACCTGACGGAACTCAGAAAGTTTTGCGATCTGAATGTTCAAAAAGTCAGGTTACCATACTGCTGTAGACTTCACATCTGGCTACGGCGTATTTGAATAACTGAATAGATGAATTGCTTGAGAACAATAATATAACTACAAAATAATACAAAATATTAAATAACCTTCAAGGTTTGCTCAGCCATCTTTCTAGATGTGTGACAAGCATTTGACAAAGTCTGGCACGAAGGCTTAAAATATAAGCTGAAGAAGATGATACCCTATCAATACGTCGAGCTGCTCGAATCCTACTTATCGGACCGGTACTTTCGCATCAAACAGGACGCTGTGTATTCGGAACCCAGAAAAATAAAAGCTGGTGTGCCTCAAGGAAGTGTATTAGGCCCACTCCTATACCTCCTGTACACGAGCGATTTACCAGAAGTGGCTCATAACACAACAGCAACGTTTGCAGATGACACTGCGGTCCTGGCAGTCGGCGACAGCAACAACGAGTCGATCACAAAACTCAACAAATCCATCTCCAAAATCAGTTACTGGACATCAAAATGGAGGATCAGACTAACTGAGGCTAAATCGGTACATGTCGATTTTACCAATCGTAAGATTGGCTACATCCCTACTTTCCTTAATAATGTGGCGATTCCCTACGCGAATGAAGCCAAATACCTGGGCATGACGCTGGACGCCAAGCTCAGATGGAAGGAACACGTCAAAAAGAAGAGAAGTGAACTCAACATAAAACTCCGAACAATGTACTGGCTCATCGGCCGGCGATCCTCAATGACCATCGAAAACAAGCTACTGTTGTACAATCAAGTACTTAAGCCAGTTTGGACGTATGGAGCGCAGTTGTGGGGCTGCACAGCTCCAACCAATAGACAAATGATTCACCGCTTCCAGAACTCAGTACTGCGGTGTGGTACTTCCAAAATGACGCCCTTCACCGCGAACTTCAAGTGGACGGTGTAGATGCAGTGATTAAACAGAGAGCTTCCGCTCATCTCGCCAGACTAAAAGATCATGTGAATGAGGAAGCTGCGAAGCTCCTGGACATCCAGGATCTAACGCGGCGCCGCTTGAAACCGCATGAGCTTGTGTAGGAAGTGAATGTGACAAGTTCAAAGAGACATGGGACTGAGTATGATGCATCTCGAGTCCTGATAAGGAATGATGTAGTACAATAAGTCAAAGTAATATTGTTAATGAGTATACTCGGTGCAATAAAATATTATTAAATAAATAAAAAATAACCTTCGTTGAACATAGTTACCGCAACTAGCTATTCAATCTCCACATCTACTTACAGATGAATCTATATAAACCATTTGGTAGATAGGGAAAATCCACTCACGTCCTATAATGAGGGATCCAAATTTAAGTCTCACTTCATTTCTAAACATCAACAGGCAAATTTGGTCCAGTGTATTTTTATTCGTATGTTTGAAGTTCGTTACGAGGGAAAGCCCTGCAATCAAAATCCTCATGTAATAACGTCATGGCGAAAGTTTCATTGACGTTTCATTCCTGAAACGTTAATAATCCCGAAATTCGGTACAAAGCGAGTGTTATGAAATTGTCTGGGATCATACTGGTTTTGTCCAAGATGACCCTCTGTTCATTTGGGCATAATTTTTTGTAATCCTGCTCTTAAATGCTAATACCTCGTTAAATTTTTTCCCCCAGAGTTCAGCTGCTTTGAATTTGGTTCGTCAATGAATTGTAATTAATAAATCTTGGATACAAAATTAACTATTAAGTATTGACTTTGGAAAGGAGTCAGGCGGTGTATGCTCGCCCACCCTCTTGGGAGGTGTTTTCATGTTGGCCCAATAAAATTTACATCGAAATTGTAGGCCTCCGCGTACTAACGTAGGTATTTATGACATTTTTGTGGAGTCCAGAAGGTGGGAATGAATACGACTACATACGGACGAAATTCGTTAGTACACAATGCGGGATGCTCGGGAAAGAGATTTATAAGAGATTTAGAGACCATTCCAAATCCCCCGTGCAGGTAGCCAAGTGTTTGAACCGAAACGATAGCATGTGCACTTAACCCTTTTCAAAAAAAGAGCTTTCAAAAAGAGTGTGACGGAGAAGAGGTGCAGGGAAGAAGGTGCATAACCATGAGATTCGGGAGTTCCGAATGTGGTTTGAAGGTCATACGAAGACGCTGCATGTAGCCCCCCGTGGACCCATCTCGAGACCCAGGTCCGTTTGGCAACTTCAAAAGAGAAAAAACAAAAAAGAAAAACAACAAATACCGGCGGTACAGAGAGTAATGAACCTCCACAGCTCGGTACTGCAGACACCTAAATCACAGGACCTGCAGGTTGCAATCTGAAGAAAATCAAGTAACTCCTTTCCCCCTGAGCCCAACAAGGGATGTCTGGAGTCTGGGCGACTGAATAAGCAAAAGCACGCACCCTTCGATTCTGATCATGCTCACGTAGGGCTAGGGCGGTGTGAATACCTTTTATTTTGTCTGCATCGGATGCAGACACCTTTCCATCTGAATATTTTACAAGGGCACTAGAACCCGATGTACTATCACAAACAGCAACCAGCATCTTTTTGGTTTATTATCTTTGATAATGAACCATTGGGATCCACCAAGGAAAAAAAATTCAACCCCCCTCAACATTTGAGGGTTCAAGATACGTAGATTCAGAAAAGCGAATAAAAAACTCTGCAAATTCTTGACACAATGGTTAATGATATTCTTTGTCCAGATAATCCTCTTGTCTTGATCACCTAATGATGGATTCATAATTATGGATTATCAATCATTAGTACCTATCAAGTAATTCAAATTATTATTAATTATTGTTGATGATTAACAATTACACTGGTTTACAAAAAAAAGTCCGGACTATTTGACCGGACCATTTTATTTCGAGGTATTTTTCCGTCCTGAATCCGTTCCCAGGATCATTCGAGCCCCATCACGTCAAAAAAACCACAGGAAGATCGAAACCCGCGAGATACAACGATCATAGCAACATTTTATCCACTGGGGTGGTTCTGTGATACTCCCGGTCGAGACTTAGAACTCCATTCGAATGTTTGGAAGGTATTCAAGACCGAAACAGCTACTCTCGAACTTTACATTGTCCCGGGTCCAGTTCCAAAAAATGGTCATTTTAACCTCTAAATTACATTGAAATCTCGTTTTTCTGACTTTTGTAAACCTGTGTTCTTGTTAGTTATTAATAATTTTTATAACTCTTTATTTAAGTCGATATCTGAAAACCCTTGTGCAGTTCGAATCAGCTGGGCCGGCATAAACATTGACCTCGGAATGCCGCATGATTCACACACATGATGGTCTTGAATAATTCTAAACATTTACCCCATTTAAATGTGAACATAAACTACTGTTTGAATTTTTGAATTTTTCGATATTTGCCTTTTTGAAAATATCAAAATTCGTTTTGACCTAGGGGTTGTGGGGTTGGTCCGAACCCGTAAACCGAATTTCGTATATTTAGCACAACGCTAACAGGGCAAAGTGCCGTTGACGGACGGATTTTCCTTCTTCGATTTTCTGAATCTACGTACCTTGAAATTATAATCTATCATCTTTGTGGTCTAGACAGAAGGGCTATCTGCACAAAGAAGATAATAAACCATTGCGTCAAGAATTTTTAGAAGACGAGTTTTTCTCTAACACGTACATCGACAGTGTGTGCGGAAAAAATTCCAGCTCAATGTTATGCACCGCTAGTTATGAAAAGGCAAGTAAACGAATCAAGTGCAGAAAATTATATCGAATTATTCATTGTAACATAAATGAAACGGTTATATCTTTATCAGATATCCGCTACATTACTTATTCCTCCAGCGTTCAGTAAGCAAGTGGTGGGAAATGTGAAGAACTGCGGAATATTTCTCGAACCGGAGTATCTTTAGAATATCTGCGGAAGATCTTAAGACTCGGAATACCTCACTTATCAAAGTCAATAAATTAACAGAGAAAAATCTCTAGACCCGAGGAAGCCCAGTGGATCACAGGAGGCGTTTACATGAACCAGCTGCTTTTTCCTTCAGTGGAATGTTAGCCAACGATTCAATTTGTGTCTAGCGCTCTGATTCCATGAATGGAGGGTGACCACAGTTTCGAAAAACGAGTCGGGGTACACGAACGCGAATTAGGCTACGCAACAACGCAGTAGCCAAAACCGAATGATTGATTTCTGTAACATGGGAAAATGTCGTTTGAAGTATATGTACAACTACTCCATTTGTCAATGAATAATGTTGTTTACTGGCCCACGTTAAAACTAGGCGACAAGAATGCATAATGTACCGTGAAACACTAAAGTATCATCTAGACCATGTGATAATGACTTTGTCACAAGTGAAACGAGAGAAAATTTGAATTCCAGTGGCTGGTGCGTATTTGGTTGACGCATTCATATTAGATGACACACGGAGGTGCATTCTAGAGTTGCAAATATTTGAACATCTGTGAACGAAAAACGTTGAATGAAATATTGTCTTTAAGGGAGAGGATAGGCTATGACCAAAACATACCTCTGTATTGCGTCAGTTCATTAGGAGTCGTGCGCGGTTTGAAGGCGCTGTTTGAACCACCACTCAACTACTATACAATACCACACACATATAATTTGGTTGTCATCTCTCGTGTCCGCCTCATCCAATTTTGGTTTATTATTTTGATAATGAACCACTGGAAACGACCAAAGAAAAAAATAACGCCGTCCGCGCCACTTTGCCCAGTTAGCGTTGTGCTAAAATTGAGAAATTTGGTTTATGGGTTCGGACAGACCCCACGATGAGCCTTTAAACTTTTCTTAACCCTAAGTCAATGGGAAGGGGTGAAAAACGAATTTTGAAATTTTGAAAACGTCATATCTCGAAAAATTCAAATTGAACGGTGTAGTTTTTGTAGGCACTTAGATTCAGTTTAATTTTTAGAATTTATTAAGACGATCCGGAGGTTTCTAAGACCAGCCGTTCGTTCAAAATGAGCGCTCAAATTTGGAGCAGATCGAAAGTCGTCAACATGAGGGTGAACCATTAGGCAGCCTGTCGCGTTCATTGATTAATAACTAACGATAATTATTAATCATAAATAATAATTAACCCTAGTGACTTATACTACACTAGTTACTAATTATTAATAATAATTATTAATAATTGATGATAATTCATAAAAATAATTAATCTATCATAATATATTATAGTGATCTCGACAGAAAGGTGGTCTGCACAGAGAAGATAATAAGCCGTTGTGTTAAGAATTTGCAAATCCACAGTCTTGCAGCATTGCTATAAGATCATCACTCTGCCACCGATTATCCGTTAAGCCCTTTTTTCGAACGATACATTCTGCCCTTCGAGGGGAACAGCTGCCCCCCTGACTAGTACGTTGACTACAAATTGTTCGACGCCTGCAGTTCAACAGCTATACATTTTACCACCTTGGAATAACGAGGAAATGTAACCGGTAGAACCATAGGTCTACCGCCCGTTTTTTTTTCTTAACAATTTTTACTCTATCTCCTACTCTTTTCGCACAATCAACGGCATTATCCTGGTCAAATGAAGACTGAAGTTTCACTAACTCCCTTTTTTCTCTACTAGAATTTGTTTTATGGATTTCCCCTCTCTCAACTGGTGCGTACCTCTAGTATCCGCGAGCTCTTCCTTCAGCGCCCCCAGAGCCTTCCAGATAGAAATTTTCTAAGACATTTTGTCTCCTTTATTGCTGAATAATCCTCTATTTATAGAGTTTTCAACGCTGAGCACACGCACGCACATCCACAGGTCAGCACTGAAAACTGTGCACTTCATTCTGACCTAGCATTAGAATTTCGGAGGGAAACCGAACCAAGTTTCCAAAACCATTATTCTCACTCAAGCTATTTGTGTAAGAGTCACTTTTATTGTTGAGGATTAACAGAATCATAAAAGTATGACGTCGTCAGATTCGAACCTCACTCCCTTGGAATGTTTTCATTTTAAAATAAATACAGGAATATCAATTTTTCAAAGCTTCTATTCTGTTGGCATCCCTGCTTTTTTCCCACCAAAAACGTTTGTAAGCACTCGTGTAACACGTGCTCAATTCCGGTAGTGAAGTGTCTTTGGGAGGGAACCGTGCGTGTAGCCGTCATAGCACCTCACTTCTGAAGAGTGCTACTAGACCTGTGAAAGTAATTAACTTTTCAGAATAAATCAAATCATTGTTACTCCAAGAGTATAATATTATTTAACTGACAAGAAAAGGCGTTGTTTGGTAGTTGAGATACAGCCTGATTATCTGAAGAATTCTCACTCCCTTGATTAACTAAAAACCAGGGGTGCGAGGTTTTCTATTTATAAGATTGAATTTGATTCCTTCCTCAAGATTCTGGTTATTAATGTTTGTCTTTTGTTTTCAGGGTCCTGAGACCTCCCTAAATTTTGGAGATAAAAAATAGCCATGTGACAGATCTTACATTCCTATGAGAAGTGGGTAATAACAAAAGAAGGACATTTTACAGTCCAATAAAACCAAAAAATTGGTTAGTCAAACATTAAAGTAAGAAATAAGCTCAACTGTCATGAATTGTCATGACTTGCTGGAGGCTGAACTGAAAAATATATGATTCATTAAGGAAAAGTTATCCACCAGTTTCGTGAAATCGATTCCTTCAAGAAGCAGAACTTTGCAGACCAATGAATACATCACGACTTAAGTGAAAATTACGCCCAAAATATGGGTGAAGTTCAGTCCTTCCATTTTGATACCGTCCCTACCGTCCAGGTTTATTACAAAATGAACAGCTACTCAGACGTTACTTCTAGACCCTTGTGCTCGTTGTTCGGATCAACGGATCAAGGTCCATCTTCAGTGTAGACTACCTGCTATACTTTCATTGTACACTTGAATGGAGAAATATCCATAGGTAGCATGGCTACTATGGCAGTGATTTCTTCTTCTTCAACAACTTAGAATTTTACGTTTCTGGTCTTTACTTGGATGCTGGCCACAAATGATTCAAAATCGCTCAACACCCTGTGCAACCAAAGCATCTGCCGTTCTTTTTAAAGTCCAACCAATCCCGTCAGTCGTATACATACTTCACAGTTTTGTTGAAACCAAACAGAACTAGTCTACTCCGAGTATGTTGTTTTGGAAACATTCCACATTGTGATATGTTTGTTGTGCGTATTTATCTCAACATCAAAAATATCCCTCAGTACACTAGGTAGGTACGTGTTAATTCATGGCAGTCATTGATTTTCACTATATATACTGTGAAATGATTTTAATAAAACGTTGCTAAAATTTCTGTTTTGTTCACTCCCCTGTGACCCATCTCACGCCCCTGGAGCGTTTCAATTTCAAAATGGTCGTTTCGTTGATGATTTTTTTTTTTCGCTACTGACATCTGCTGGGTTACATAACACAACGTTCAACCCGAATTTGCCACTTTTTGTGAAATAACCCACATCCTCGTACAAAACAGTTATCCAGCCGGAAAAAAATTAACCACTGTGGAAAAATGTAGGCATGTTGAACTGAAATCTCAAGGAGAGCATTCTGAAGTAATATGCAGAGTACATATCGGGCGATAGGTTGTTTGTCTTGATAAGATGGTTGATAAGATATTCTAACTTCACAATCAATTACAGTGAATCCCATTTGAAATTCATTGAAATTAGCTGTGAATTCATCCGGATTGTCTATTTGTATTATTTACTGGCTGAGCCCCATGTTTTCCTTTGGAATTCAGGGCCGGATTTAAGAAATACTAAGTATTGAGTCAATATTAAGTACTTATGAATATATCTTTAACTATACATTCCAGCCATACTTTAGACATTTAAATTGTGGCGCGGGCCCCTTGGCGCGCGCGTATGTCGCCTGGTGTTATATTTAAAAAAACATTTTTTATTTAATTATTATTAGCTCATTTTCGAAGAAAAGGAAGCTATTGTTCTCGATCCAAAAATGCTAAAACTCGAATTCCCGAAAAATTAAATACCGAAATCCGTTCCAGACCATCGTGAATTCATGGCCAAAATTCACCAAAAATCAAATGTTACCTATATATTATATACCTATGGTAACACGTACATGTGGAATAACACATAGGTACATAATTATATCATAATTATGTATGTGTTACTCCAGACGATAACTCTCGATACAATTGAGATAGGTAACAACTTCTAATTTGCACAAAAAAATGTGTCTTGCTCGTAGATAGCAGGATCGGACCATTCTAAGGGGTGACACCTAATTTTATAGGTTTTTTCAACGCTGTACACGATGGTGAAGTCAGAATTGCGAAATGTCATTCCTTTCTCAGATTAGAGCAGACGAAACGTGAAGAACATCTCAAGTAACAATCACGTTTCTTCATCTTCAACGGAATGAGATCTCGCAATTTGTGTTCAACGTACAAAAAGCTTTAAAATGAGGTGTCACTTGTCAGACTGTTTCATTTTTGGAATTTATGGGTAATGTTTACTGGGAGCACTTTGAAGGTGAATAAACGTGGTTATTACTTGAGTTCATCTGCGCTAATTTGATGACGGAATGAGATATCGCAATTCTTACTTCACCATCGGGTTTAGCGATGAAAAATCTATAAACTGAGATGTTACTCGGCAAAAAAGGAAGACAAAATTTGTTATAAAACTAGTTAGTATTTTACATAAAACCAGTTATTTCTTCTAAAATTCGTTCTTATAGCCATGCTGTATGAATGTGGTGTATGTGTTTTTTAAAGAGTTGAATCAGTTGTTTATTGGTAGTTCAATTGGTGCAAAATACTTTGTGAATAACCACGTGTTGAGTTGAAAATGTGGACATTGGGACTTCTTACTGGAATGAACAAGAAGGCGAGATGAAACGTAGTATAATACTTGCTGGCTCTGAGTAACGCCCTACTGAAATAATGAATCAAATTTCCTGTTATTTTGGGTCATCTCGTGTTTACGTTAGTCGGATCATCCCCTAAAATACATGGAAAAATCAGGGAACGGCAGGGTAAAGGGAGGTCGAGTGGGGGGAAGACAAGCCCGAAAGGGGGTGGCAGGTGTATAAATGGGAAGCGTCGAGCTCGGGAGCGCCGTTTGACAGTCGGCATCTCCATCTCCGTCAGTTGAGTCCGTGAACAGAACAGAAGCTGAACCGAACGGAACGAAGGAAAAACATTTTTTTTTTTTTAAATTTAATATTTACGATAGAAACGATGTTGTTGGGTCATTTGATAGTCGTGGCTCTCGCGGCGACGTCCGTCCTCGGACGACCGACCGTCTTCGGCGTCCTCAACGCCGTCCGAAGTTTGTCGGATGAGGAATTGGCGGCTCTCGAGGTGATGCTCGGCATCTCCGACGGCGGCGACGGCGGTGGCGACGACGACGATGAGGAAATGCAGGGAGATCAACCGCAGCCCGGAAACGAAACGTCGCTCGATCCCATCAAATCCAGGTAAATTTCGTCACCTGTACCAGAAAATACAAATTTATCATTAGATATCACAACATATAGTGTACTGTGTAATCAGAACTTGATACTTGATAAACAGACAAAAATCTATTAACTTTTCCAACTTGAACGTGAAATTTGATACTGTCGTGAAGTTGAAGCTGTGCAGTTGGGTTGATTGAATACTTTAATATTTAAATTAATAATAAGGTAATATGAGAGAAGGGCAAGAACCCTTAAATTATGGTTTTAAATAATTATTATATTCAAAGATTTGAATGATGTGCGGAAAGTTTCTGTTACAGAAACGTTTGCCACCAATGATTTTCTAAACTCATACCATTTCAGTTCAATGACAAACTATAGACATCCTGACTATCAACATGACTCACAAATTTGGTGTAAAAATTTCATTTTCCAAGAAATGTGAAATTTGCTCTTGCCAGTGAATTTTTGAAAGAAAAAACCTTTTGTTTTCGGTCCAAAATGTTTAAAACTCAAATTTTTGAAAATTTGTTTACCAAAATCCGTTTCAGACCAACCTGAATTCACTGACAAAAGACACCAAAAATCGTATATAATATAATATACGGTTTTGATGTCATTTGTTAGATAACGCTATTGTATATAATATATTTGAACTTCTTATCTCTATATTCGAAACATATACTATACTCTATACTCTCTCAACAGTTATCAATGATAAAAAAAATCCGTCCTGGCAATCAAAAGGCTCAGTTCGTAGATGGACAGAAGAAACGTGTTTGTTACTCGAGATGTTCTTAACGGTTCATCTGCTCTAATCTGATAACGGATTGAGGTATTGCATTTCTGACTTCACTATCGTGTTCAAATGGAGACAAAATTTGTTATTAAACCACTAAAATGGAGACACCACAAAAAACCAGTTATTTCTTCGAAAATTCGCTCTGATAGCCATGCTGCATGACTGTGCATTTTTTAAACGTGTGCAGCGATACGTATGGAAGCTTGATTTTTTATACATTCCTATTTCAAAGCCAACCTATTGCAAAAGTTGTTCTAGTCAACCTTCTACTTTTATATGGCTTGAAATGATGATAAAATACAAGGATCAAACAAATACACCTTCAAATGAGCGGAGAATAATAATTGTTGAAGAATTATTCTTCACTCAATTCACATTAAAAGCTTTGACACATAATTAGTAACATGACAGTAAAACCTGTGCATTTTAGTAACTTTTGGGTTTTAAAATTAATAAGTAGACAGTTGGCCTTTAGTTAGTGACATAATACAGAATAGTGACGACGGATTATTCTTCAACAAGTGTAGAAATTTCATACCCTTGGATTTTTGATATAATGTTTGGATTTTCAAAAGAACCTAAAAATAACTAAGAACTACATTTTTGGGAGTTCTACTCATTTACATCTCCGAAATTTACATTTCTGTAAATGGCGGGTGACCAGTTAATAACTGAAAATGGCTTTCACCTGAAACCAAAATCAAAATTTGATTGAAGACTGCAAAATGCGGCAATGTGACTCCTAATTTTCAAATAGAAAACCAAATTTGATTTTTCAAAAATTTGAAAATAAAGAGAAATTTAGACATTTTTTCAAATTAAATTGGATGGACATTTTTTTGCAGTATTGTGTTTAGAAGTTGTAATACGGGTTTTCAATCGTACCTCAAATTTCATGTGTAAACATAAAAAACAGAAGTGTGGCTAGGTTAACTATTTAAAGCTCTAACTCTATTCCATCCTAATCCAAAATAAAATCGAAAAAACAAAAAATACATCCCAGCCGGATTGACGTTCCTCTAAAGTTGAAAATCCACAATCTCTGGCTAATAAGTTGTGAACAATTATAAATCTCCATTGTAGGTACATATCATGTTGTGTTGAATTATGTTTATGCAGCACGTGTCGACTAGCTACACATGAACACTATTTTATTAATATATAGTGCGGCATTATTGTGTCACCTTAATTAGTCACTGAAATAAATTTAAATTAAAAGTCAAATTATCAACTCCACTTGGGGGGCAGAATCTCTATCTCAGCCAATATTTGGTGACAATTACAAAACAAAATCTTCAGGTCTCGTAAAACCAACTGAAGGCTTAAAAACTGTCAATGGAAACACCTACATTAATCACACGAACAAAGGCTTGAATGACATCATTAATTTAGATTATACACTATTTCATGATGATTGGCAGTAAAGCAATGCATTGCAATGAAACGAAGGTTTTTTTGTCGTTTATTAGTGGGATCGGGCGAAATCTAAACGAGGAGGAGGAGACCCTCACATCGCGACTGGTAGATATCATTCAGCTCTCCCTGACATGTTGATAATTGATCAACAAGGTTCCGAGTAGAATCACAGGAACTTATTGGATTCAGAATTTATCAGAACACACTGCTAAAATACAGGGTAATCCGCTCGTGGATGCTAAACAATTTTTGCGTAAAATTACATTTAAAAAACTCTTCAAATTCTTGACGCAACGGTTCTTCTCTGTGCAGATCACCCTTCTGTCTAGATCACTAAATGATAGGTAATTATTATTATGAATTATCATTAATTATTATCAAGTAGGTAGTGTAAAATATTATTAATGATCGTTAGCTAGGTATTAATAATTTTTCATTAGGTAATTACTATTAATAATTGTTATTCATTGTTATTACTAATTATTAGTTATTAATTATTAATTAAGTCGATATCTGAAAACCAAGTGTTGTTCGAATCACCTGGACCAGTATGAACATTGACCCGAGAGGCTGCGGCATGATTCACCCTCATGTTGACGAGTTTTGATCTGCTCCAACTTCGAACCCAAAGCGTACAAAGCTGCGGATGGTCTTAAAAAGTCTAAAAAATAAACTCTATCTAAATAAGAAGTAAAAACTATACCGTTCCATTTGGAGTTTTCGAGATATAAATTTTTTAAATTTCAAAGCCCCTAGCCATTGACCTAGAGTTATGAACTGCTTCGAAAGAATCCTAGACTTGATATCATTGCTGTATATAAGTAAAATATATTCAAGTTCATACCCAATATTAGCCGAGACGCGTTGAATTTCGCTTTCGTCAACGTACTGCCGGGCGTTCCTGACGTGCCTCCTCCTTGAACATCAAAAAGGCTCAGTGGCGGCTCGTCCATAAGGCCACCTTGGCCCTCGCCCCACCCAAAAATTTGCAAAGGAAAACAGAAAAAACATAGAACAAGGAGAAAAAAAATCTTACCTACTACTACCCACCATGGAAGAAGGGAGATCTCCCTTCCTCCATGACTACCCACTTCCACTGAGTCGCATTTTGTTTCGATTTATCGATTAAAAAAGTCGATTATCGGATCGACCAGAAGTGCCCCAGTCTCAATGTTGAAGGTATAGGCGCTTCCTGGGGTGGGGGAAGGCACTCTGTGTTGCGAGATAGGAGGCGTTCCGGGCGGTGGCCAAAATATCGTATCAAGTTGAACGCCGAAAACAATCGATCGTTGAATCGTTCCTTGTCAAGGAAGAACGAGTTTCATTCTTCCATGCTTTCTTCCATGTTTGATAAGAATGATATCAAAACGTTGCCTGACGTTATAATATTATTTTGAATGCATTGACTGGTGGTTTTTAGCTTCGTATTTACTCATCATAGTAAAAGTGAGTTATTGTCTCCATAATATTAATCAACTAAACATTGAAATTTAATATCTCACGTGCAACGCGTGAACGCTTTGCTAGTCGTCAAGACTGAAGTGGATCCACAGAAAACCCTACTATACTACGTGGATCACTATTCGCCCAAGGGAATCTCATTTGTTGATTTCTACATTCTGTAAGTTAATAACAGTTAATAACCGTTAATAACAGTAATATACATAATATTATTATGTAGCTCAGCCAACCGTTGAGAATACTGTTTTATTTGTTATCCCTGAAACTGATGGTGACTTCGTTGACTCGAGCTTTGTTTGAGCTAACCAACGAACTCTAAAAGCTAGTTGAAATCAATCTTGCTGTTCTGTGATCGCTCAAAATGTTTTGATACGATTGGATAAGAAAACGTATGTGCAATCTGGGCATAAGAGGACATTTTTAGAGGGGGTTTTCAACGTACCACTCGGCTAGGAAGCAGATGGTCGCGATTGCTAATTTTTAAAAACCCCAGTAATAGAAACTCCAATAATATAATTTTTTGACTACCTTTATAATGTACTCTTTGAATAGTACTCGTACAGTCACAATTTCTCTTTTATTCTTCCTATAATTTTGAAGATAATTATTTTGGTGGGTAGGTGGGATTGCCTTGCAGCCACCTCCTCGTCGGTAATCCTGGATACTGGTCAGTAACCGACCCTCTCCTCAAGAGAACTCTTTGGAGAACGATGTTTCCTGACTTGCTAAGAGCTGCATACCACTAATTATGAAGCAGTTTAGCTGTAAGGGTAGTTTGAGTTTAGTTCCTATAGTGAGTACCTAATAGGTAGGTATGCACCTAAATATTGCCCTGGTGCCCCACCAGTTTCTGAGCCCACGAGCCGCCCTTTTAAAGGCTGTTAATACGTGAACAAAGCTTTTTCGATCCGTCACATGAGATGTTCCGACGATTGTACATAGTTTACTACGCTCACTCTCTCCATCAAATCATGGTACTAATTCAATCTCAATACCTCAATTCCACAACCGACCTTTTCTTATAAATTTCATAACTTGTGCACTACCTACCGTCTATTACAAGTACGAAAATATCATAAGGTGGTAGTAATTTATGTATATGCAAGCGCTCGCTTCTTAAAACAACAAATTATCACAAAATTATTCACACGTCCCATAAGGTGATGGAAGAGCAGTTCAAGTAGAAGTAAATTCAGTAGATTGTTCAAAATTTGTACCAATTTTTAAAATGTCTACATTTTATTAAGAAAAATCAAGCTATCGGTACGGTCGGAAACAGTGCGATGATTGAGCTCCTTCAGTGGTATGGGTTACACTAGAAACAACTGAACCAACAACAAAAATCTGAATAAAAAAAACGGATTCGGTTGTACAGAAGTTTTGGAATAACATGCCTGAGTACAGGGCAACCAAGTGATCCGTTTTTCTTCTATCATTGTTTCACCCGCCACTCAGTTTCCGCGTCTTTCGTACTCGAATATCGCTTGTGCGATTTTTCCGAGGTCGTAGCGTTCGTATCGTTC
Source organism: Stenodema calcarata (assembly GCA_963920205.1). Classification (NCBI taxonomy): domain Eukaryota; kingdom Metazoa; phylum Arthropoda; class Insecta; order Hemiptera; family Miridae; genus Stenodema; species Stenodema calcarata. The sequence goes on from OY986052.1 coordinate 7,183,012, forward strand.
TCATTGCATGCAACCCTATTTAGTTTATATATCAAACAATCACGTCATCTGTTTTGAACATACCGCCTCGTTCTTTATATATATTATATTTAATATAATATACATGTATTTGGATTTCGACCGAAAATCACCGTGTTCTAATTGAAGTACAAGATCTTGCTCACGTTCACAGCGCAACATTGTTAGATTAGTTTCAGTACCGTTTTTTGGACGCACCCAGCCTCTTCATTGTTCACATTTTCCTTGGGGTGTGTACAATGACGAAGGAACTAGGAACGTAGGTGAGAAACAACCAGATGTAAGTTCTTATTTGGATAGGTCAGACATTCCCAGACGGACATAATATGTTACAACGGTGGGCAGGGCTTTCCACAGAGAATTTGCCTTTGAAATCATGTAATTCATTTCCGCACGCACCGCATCGAATAAATCATCATGAGGCCGGTAAACTGTATGAAACAACGGCAATGATTATACGATAACGTAGGTAGAACATTCCTTAGACGAGATATAAAACTGTGGAAGTGATAGAAGAAACGCTGGAGGTTGAAAAGCAAAGTTTTATGGGCACTTACCTCCGTCTTAAACGTTTATTTTTCAAGGCAATGCTTTTTAAATACCGTAAGAAAGGAAGACGGAAAATTCTCCGAAAAGCTCACATTGTTGGAGAATGTAAGTGAGGCTCCCGGTACAAATCGATGGGCCCTTCCGGTTGATCTTTAAGGTTCAGTGATAAGTAGATATTAATCATTCGCGATTTTATGATGACACATGCCGTCCGTGAATTTTGACTGGCTTGCTCTCGCATAGGCGTTAGACAGGGGTTGTAATAACTAAAAGCAAGCGTTGTAACAACTAAAATCCACCAGATCATCTCATTAATCTGAACGAAAATTACATTTTTGTTATAATCAACAAGTTGCTATTTTTTACTTTTTTTGGTCAATAATTATTTACTACATCATGGTTTCTACTAGAGTCGTTTGAGATACCTTAGTACGTCGTCTCAAAACAATTGTTCTTGCAGACGTTGTCTATCCATGGAACTTGAAAAATGTTTTCGTTAGGGTACCCGATGTCGACTCCACAACTCCTGATCTCTGGTAGTTCGTCACCTGTAATTTAGTACGTAGTCAAAGCAATGAAACCACAAGTATGTTAACGTACGTACATTGCTCTTCACAATTTGAGCCGAAATGTTCGCTATGTCATTACCCCAAGACCAAGTTACTGAGTCTGCGTAAGAAATCTTGAGATGCTGAGACCCCCTGCGCCTTGCATATGACTCCGCATTACTTGTGAGCTCTGCTTGTTCTCAATAATCAGGAATTCAGGGGCCTGGAACATTTTAAACTAAAATAAGGTAAAAAGCTGTAAAATGAACAAATTTCGTTTTGTGTTTTAGAATATTCATTTAATATTAGTGCTACTCGAAACGCATTTTCACGGTCAACATTTCCGTTCTTCCTTTTTCTTATGGACGATTTAGAGTTTACTCTCCATACTTGCCACAGTTCTCAATCACGCCCATAATACAAATTTAATATAAGTTTTGAAAACGATAATTGGCTCGTACTCAATGATTATTTTTTTCAAATGTACACCTATACAAGTACGAAAAATCCACAGTGATACAGCATGGCTATAAAGAGCGAATTTTCGAAGAAACAACAGGTTTCATGTAAAATTTCTCAATTTTACTGGTTTTATGATACATGTGGTATCGATTTTGTACTGTGTAACAACTCAGTTCATAGATTTTCCAACGCTTAACACGATGGTACAGACAGAATTGCGATAGCTCATTCCATTATCAAATTAGAGCAGATGAACCGTTAAGAATATCTCAAGTAACATCCACGTTTCTTCATCTTCAAAGTGCTCCAGTTTGAGAACAGAATTACATATCGCATTCTGATTCAACTATCGTGTTCAGCGTGAAAAAAACCTTTAAACTTGAGGGTCACTTGTCGGATTGTTTCATTTTGGGAATTTATGGGTAATTTTTCTCCCCTAAACTCCCCAAAACCCCCCTTAGAGTGGGCTGATTCTGCCCATCTACTATAATAGCCTATCGATTGCCAGGACGGATTTTTTGTGCAAATTTGAACTTTTTATCTCAATTCTATCCCGAGTTACTGTCTGAAATGACACATACTCGTACATAAATATGTATAAATATAAATACATATGATTTTTGGTGTCTTTTGGCAGTGAGTTCAGGGTAATCTGGAACGGATTTCGGTGTGAACATTTTCGGAAATTCGAGTTTTAAACATTTTGGACTCAGAACGTTGGAAAGTTCGTTAATACACCGTTGGAGATGACAAACCTCTGCACTAACAACAGCATCAAATACGGCTCTTCAAGCATCCCATTTTGTCTGTCCAGGCAAATCTATCGATTGGATAAAATTTCATAAATTAACGTTTCTCCCTGCACTTCGTGAAAACATGAAAATATTTCTGTATGAGATCAGGCGGGCGTTCAAGCTCCAATATCTCGATTCTGACTTTCCTATCAAATATAACGTAGCAGCAAGTTTGTTTGGATTCAGTCACTCTCTCCTGCTATTATTGGATGCGGGCTATTTTTGAAGTCCCCCCACATTGACCTCTCATAACATAGATTCACCGGAGGTTCTCTGTAGGTGGTATTTCATTGAAAAGGTGGCTCGGATTTCTTCGTGGAAATACAACTACTAAAATACATGAATGTAACTACTATTTCAAAACGACAGTGAGGCTCCATGAGATCAAATTTAGAGAAGCAAAAGTGGTTGGAAATACCAAAACACGAAGTTCAAGTAGAATTTGTTCCAATTTCACAGATGGTCCAATTTGTATTTTCTTTGAAATTGTGAAGTCCCCGATCAAGTGAAATGTGTTAAATTATGGTATAAACACCATTGAAACCCCTTGGCAGTGTGAAACAAGTTACTGGCCTTGTAGTCTTAGGATACGGATGACAAGTTTTACTCCGACCACCCAAATGAGTCGACGAGACAGAAAAACTTCACGTCCTCTCTTTGATTCCATCTCTCAATCCGGCAGACAGATTGCACTATGAAGTTATCCGCAGTTATTTATTGAGCCGAAGGACGCAATCAACGCTAAGTGGAGCCGCGTCTGGTGTCTGCCGCTGTCTCAAAATAGTTTTCGCTCTCGTTAGCCGTTATCCTGTGCAGACTGCCTGTCTGCAGCCGCAACTCACACCGGCTGGCAATTATTTGCTAGTTGTCGTCGATATATTCAAATTACTTGACCCGACTGTTGTGGCGTACGATACATCCGATTCAACGAAAATCCCGTGAACATCAATATTACATTTTCAAGTTGTTTAGGTTTAGGGGGGCGAACAACATAGACGCGAACAAAATTATGAATATCACCAATTATGTTTCATGCGTATTGTTATCAATACACATGAAACATAAAATAAAATGGAATAATCTTGATTCGGGAAATTATCACTCAGCTACTTGTACTCTCGGCTGTGGTCTATCGAACCAATGTCAGTGGGCCATCGAAATTTGTATTTAGTTGTGAGTTAGTACGAAAAAAGGTTATTAAAAGGCTAAATTATTTCCACTCAAAACAAACATCAAACTTGTTTTTGTTACTTACTTGGAAAAGCATAAAACGAAAATAACACAGGTCAACAAGAAGAGGTGTGGTTTGGTGCAGAGGAGTTGAGGGTTGGGGTTGGGGTTTTTCAGTGTTCCCAATCCAAATCTGAAACCCGCTTTTCGCTATCAGGTCTAGTTTCACAGTATCGCTCTTATGTATATGAGGTATACTTGTTTTCCCAATCTGTAGTCTCGTCAAAGTGGCCAAAATTAGCCTAAAACTCATGTTTTTTGTTGCTACAACTTTTTTGGGTTGAGATAATGAGTTGAATATTTTTAAAGGCACTGTCTAAAGTGCAAAATTTCAAGTCAATCGGTGAAGGTGGAGAGGCTGCAGCCTTATCTAATTAGTTAACTAAGAAAAACACGGTAAGGGTGAAGAACCGGGGTTTGAAGTTATATACTTTGCATCCTTTAGACCTAGCGGTTTGAACATGTCAGGCCTTTTTTCTATTATCCACACCCATTTTCAAGTTGATCGGCTGTGTACCCGTCAATTTGGCCAAAATTGGCCTAAATTTCAGTTTTTCTAGTGTGTTGAGATAATGGGTCATGTTATTAAGAAGGTTTGTGCAAAATTTCAAGTCAATCGGTGAAGGTGGAGAGGCTGTAGCCTATCTAACTGATAGAGAAGAAAACCGGGTTTTTTAAGTTGTATAACTCTCCTCCCTTTAGACCTAGCGACATGAAACTTTCAGGGCTTTCTATAATCCATTCCAAAAAGATCCACACAAAATTACAAGTTGATCAGTCCAAAAGGAGCCGAGATATGGATACCTGAAAACGCCTTTTGTGGCGTCTGGAAACACGCACTTGGTACCGTACGTTTTTCACAACTGGTTTCCTTGATAAAGACGCACGACTTTAGTAATTAAAATCGTATAACCTTTGTGACAGTATGAATCGATATAATCGATCCTTAGGTAATCATCGCTACCAAAAATACCTCTTGGCAGCAATTGGATCGAACTTAAATAACAACCCCAACGAAAATCAACACCTCTTTCTGTCTTCATCGTTTGAAAATGGTTTCCTAAACTTCAGTAGTTTGATTACTTCGTTATTTGCTTTATCTAAATCCTCATTTTAATGAGAAAAGTTTATAGCGGTTTCTGCACCGGAGAGCGATGGTCTAGGTCTAGACTCCAGACTGGAGTATTGATTTATTGCTAAATGGGGAACTGGAGTTTTACGACTTGCCGGTCTCCGACCCCTGCGAAGAAACGAGGGAAATCTGGATGGAAAGAATGGGCACGCACCTACTGTGACGTCTCATCAACTTCAATTTGTTGTTAAAATACCCATCGGAAGGGAGTTTCTAAATGAAGGTAGTTCTGTAGATTTTCATGGTAGTTCGATTTTCGTGAACAAACTGTTCATTGCAAACACCAAAATAATTAATTGTACTTCTATGTCACTTCAGTATACTTACTGATTGCATTGGCTCGTCTCTCAAATTATTATGCTATTTGAGAAATCTATTATGCTGTGGCTATTACTGGTACCTATTTAAAATTTTGGAGGCATGCTACTGCACATCACCTGTACGTGAATCATCCGAATTAGATGTAACTGGGGGATTCCTTAGAGAATATTCCAACTTAAAAACCGTTCGAAAAGCAGACCGAGCAACGCATTCTTTGAGGGGTTCAAGTATCCTTCAGGGGTTCAAGAATAGTTGAATATCAGCTGTAGGCAAACGACCTCTTATTGTTACAGTAGGCGTTGTCTTTATCCCAGTCAACAAATACCGGGTAAATAACTTCTGCATCTGGTTGTCGCTATTTTGACGATATACCGTTACCACCACCCTAAAAGCGTCAATCTGCATTATTATCATTCTCGTTTGGGTGCACATTTGGGTACTCCGAGTTGGGTACTCTACATAACTCCCGGGGAATGTGTATCTGTAGAAATCCACAGTCATGCAGCATGGCTATTAGACCGAATTTTCGAAGAAATAACTGGTTCTATGTAAAATGTCTCTATTTTACTGGTTTCATAACAAATTTTGTCAAATTTGAACTTTTTATCTCAATTTTATCGAGTTATGGTCCAGAATGACGCATACATAAACATATAAATACGGATTTGGTATAAACATTTTTCGAAAATTTGAGTTTCAAAAATTTTGGACCGAAGATAACTTCCATTACTTCGAAAATTCGCTAAACGCGGGAGAGATTCAAAAGAATAACACGGAAACATATTCGTACCTACTCGTAAAAGTATTAGCATCTCTTACACAACCTGATGTCAAACCTCATTTACAAAACCAGTAAGAGAATTTAGTGCAATAAATCCAAATGATCGCCACCTTACTTCATTGTCTCGAAGCAACGGCGAAATGTCCACAAAATGCTTATCGACCATCCTTCTGCAGCTTTTTGATCGTCTGGGCCCTTCGTAATTGATTTTCGAAGGGTGAGCGTAAAAAGCCGTCTGGAGATGCTCTCCTAAAAACTGGCAGCAATACATTGTGTACGAGTACCTTCCTCAACCCAATCGAGAGTTTTCCGGTGCTACTGGGTTCTTAAAAGGGGCGACACGGCAGAGCAATCAGTTGAAACTGGTTCGCTCTGCATCAAGGAGTACCTACACGATCCGAGACAAGTTGAGTTTGCGCACAAAAGAAATTACGATGTCTGGCACAGTTGTTTTTTTGTTTTTTTTTTTCTCTTCAATTCAAGTTTATCCGCCTCCTTCGATTGAGTATTCGTTGTTTTTAAGAAGACAAATGTTCCAAATCCCAACTCTTGAAATATTTGAGGTGCAGAACGTTAACTGTATCTACTGAGTCGTGGGATCACTCCTAACACCAAAAGATCACCAAATTCCTCAAAGCAACTGCACAGGTTCATATTTTATACCTTTAAATGACCGTTAAACACACTCTGAGTTCAAGTCAGATATAAGTTTCACTACCTACTATTAAATTACTGTATCGCTTCTTTTCAAGTTCAAAAGCTTAATAACTGATACGTGTATGAAACGAACCACATTTTACGACACAACTGAATGCAATGGATTAATTTAATTAATAAAATTATTGTTCCATTTCTATACTTTCATTTCTGATAATTATGGGTAATGGTCTCTTTTACAGCTGGGACGTGGTTGGTGGAAGGTATGCTTTCGGGATTTGCATGTGTTTGCATATAGCATAATTGATTGTGATCATAACGCATGAAACTGAGAACGTCTGAGATTGCAAAAATTATTTTAATGTTTTTATTTGCTAAAATAAAAATTTGCATGTAATGTTTGTTATTATTAGGTATTTGTCGCATGATAATTTGCCCCTTTTAATAATCTCAAACGAACAAAATTCTCAGAGATTTCTGATAAATTACAACATTTTAGCCCCAGGTATGTAGGTAGTATGTAGTAAGTTATGAGGTTAAAAATCAATCTGTAAAGAACGGAACCAAAAACTGTCAGTACGCAATGGAGTCATTAAAAATACTCCACCACGAAGGCCTATAATTCAAGTCTTTGTGTCACTATGAAGTCCAATTTTAATGGTACAACGAGTAGCCCTTCCTTTAGGGCCTACTGGAGTTTTAGACTGAGCTCAAGACTTGAGAACATGAAGAAGGAAAGTGAGTTATGGAAGGCGAGACGATTGGTCATCAGGATGCCAGACAAATAGAACCCACTTGGATGAGAATTTAAAAAACAAAATCAACAGTCTAGCCGGCTGAGCAGTCACTTCGCCTAAGTATACGAGATCCCTCGTAATGATTGTGTACATCGTAGACTTCGTTCCTACGCATGGGAAACGAGCGCCTGAAGAATTTCCTACGCCTCCGTATCAATCGAAGAATCTAAAGAAACAACAATTTTATTAAACTTGGGCAATTCGTATGAAGATCGAACGAATTCTAGTTTAATCCGAGCCTCAAGCTGGTTGCTCCAAGTAGGAATTACATAACGAAGTCTTAAAATGGGTACAAGAAATGTTGAGGTAGAACAAAGAATGAGTTCAAAAACATAGTCACCCTCCAAAATTTCATTGTGATACCTACTGGAAATTTATTTAAATACTGGAGCTCAGCGAACAAACTAGTGGTCACTAGTGGTGTATATTAAACTCACAATGCAAGCACAAAATTAAGGTTATTTCGATTCCATGTACCGATAAAATGACTCACCTGTCCCCAACGTTGAACTAGAAATTCTTCTTCGCAGCGCCCTTGGCTTGTAGGGAAAGAAGACATTTTTCAAGTTAATTGACTTCCCTTAGTCCTGTACACAAATAGCACCAGAAATTCCTTAGAGCGAGGTATCTGCATAAACATGGGGTAAAGCATTGCGAAACCGTGAGTTGGCCGTGAATAAGATTGAAAACATCAAAGAATGTTGGGTACACCAAAATACAATGTGTCAACTATATCAGGTATGTACCACCAGTACCTAATAATGAAGAGGGGGTAGGCCATTGAGTGGGCAAACCAAAATTTAAAAAAAAAACCTGAATCTCGTATTCTTTCGAACAACTAGTATAACTTGGGCTTTCAAATTATTCAAAGGAAGGAAGAAGTAGGTAAGAGCCCTACGTGCAAGCTTTTTTGTGTAATATTTCTTGAATATAGTGTGCAATTCTGCACACTGCATGTCCACTATAACCAACCCTCATTCGGGTCAATCCATGTCAAATCAATACACTATTTTCCTTCAACATCTCAGATTTTGATGAAATTTAGTACCTACATGGGTTATCTTCATAGAAACTAAGATAAATGCCAAATTTCAGCTCAATATCTCAAACGGTTTCCAAAGTATAACAGTGTGAAATGTGGACATACCAGCTCTCCTAGACAAGATAGAGAGTTGAAATTTGTGTTAAAGCCATTTATATGGGCTTTCATATGACAAGCACCTATAGGGGTTAAATTTCATCAAAATCTGGGATGGTGAACACACAGGAACAAAGTGTGTTGATTGGACTGGAATGACCCAAACTCGAATGGCATGCTAAGTACAGATTTTATGTGTGTCGACCTACTAACTCACTAATAACTTCCTATACTCAGCATAATTCATAATTGTGTATACTCGTAATGACCCCATACTCTAACAATTTTAAAACCAACAGTTTTCATTTTCTCCACTTGCCATTCAAAATTAATGAATGATTTGGGGTTAATATAATATAATATTATTGATTCAGTATTTATCTTGATGTTCAACTCTATCACGGGGGAATCGTTGAAACGATTTCATTCGACTATTTAATTGTTTAATTCAAGAAATTGGTTTTTCTTTTTACAAGGACATTTGAGTTAATGAGATTCACGAGATTCACTCGTCTCAGAAAAGAATGAGGAAATGATTTTTATGGTGTACTGTTTCCAGAGATCGAGAACAGCGGATAAAAACGATAATGCAACAAGTTCTACAGTTTGCGGGGCGCGACGTGAGATCCAATTCCAGCTTACCGCCTTCCAGTCGAAAGCAATCCGACACCATCGACAGGACGATTTACGATGAAATGAAGAAGATACAATACAACAGCGACATTTTCACGGAAAAAGTGCAAAACTACTATCCGGCATGTACGTACCTGTGGTTACACTTTTGACTGGTTATAAATAGGATACGACGCGTACCATCATTTCCCTGTGATATTGGTGAAATTGGTCAGGAACCATTCGTAGTACCGAATCAAGGCATCTCAGCAAATTTGATTTCTTTTGTTCTGAAACTACCACATGTATGTAAAAGCAGGATACAAAAACTAAACAAATACACATACCTAATAGTGTCCGATGCGTTCGTTGAACAATGGAATAAATTTTTTTAAATATCAGATTATACAATACTAATATCCTTATTCAAAAGAAAAACCTAAGTAGGAAGTAAACCATTTGTCGGTAACAGCAAAAGTGCCAGGTTTCTTATCACCCGCTATCATATTCTAGTGTCTCAAGTGATTGTTATTACTTCTATGTGTTCGGGGAGTAAAGGAGCATTCCTTTTCTATTGTACGGGAACCCTAACTTCCTGTTCTCTGATACGGGAACCCTAACTTAGAGCAGTTATAAATTAACTGGAACAGACCTATGTGCGCACGTACTCGTATAAATGTTTTGAAAATCAACAGCTCGCAAAGTTTGTGTTTAGAGTTTGAGTGAAACATTTGTATTCATTTTTCATGATTGATTGGAACGAATGCCTAATGTGCTTTCTGAACTTCGGTTCCACTATTTCCGTTTAAATGATAACACGTAGCTTTTCCTCGCTTCAACCAATTCCTTTCTAATTTTAGGCGAACTCCCGAGAAACACAGACGAAGAATTGTGGGAGAGCGGGCAGGCGATGAAGCTGCATTTCGAACTACCGTTTCCGGTCCCTCCGCCCGGCCATGTGATCCAGATACAGTCTGCCAAACTTCGGCTCTATAAAGTCTCGCAGGTAAATAACATTCATGTTCGGAGAGTATTTCTTATAACAGTCGTTCTTTTTGAACGTATGTATGATAAAAAATCCCATATTATGAGTGTAAACAAAAGTCACTTTCCCAGGCTTCCCTCAACAGAATAATTTATAACTACAATACTCATGTGATGGTGGATCTGTGGGTTTTCGAGTCACGGTGGTAGCGTAGTTCAATGACCAGTACTCATCCTCATTATATTGACCTATTATATTGAGTAGGATATTTGTAATCCAACATTTTTTACATGGATATGTCTTACCGGTGAGTTATGAAAAATTTGGCTACATGGAAAAAAATATATAATGAGAAAAAATGAACCTATGAACAGCAACATGCAATGATAATATCAAGTGACCAAGTGACACTTTTTGAAAAAATGATGTTTTGAGAGAATATGGTGAAGAATTTGTTGATTTATAACCTAGATACGGCTTTATAATGATATTTTACTTGAATTTTGAGAAAAGAACCAAAATAATTTTTTCCAGCCCGATATTGTGACCTTCACATGACCATCTGGCACATGATCCATTAAACCGTACAATCGATTCCACTGGTTACACAGAATTCCTCTGGTAAAAGTGATCAAGAAGGGAATGCGATAATTTTGTTCCCATGTAAAATTGATCCAGGGGCAAATCGTCAGTTTTTCTTCACTTCACTATTACGGGGGATATAGAAGTTTGTTTGGTAAAACTGACCATGCGCCAGATGGACACATTTTGGGGATTGACTATCTGCAACATGGGTTTCAATGCACTGGTGGTAAAACTGACCAAGTCCGTTTTCTGCAGAAATAGGTCAGAACTGGATCACAATGCAATATTCACTCGGTTTCTTGTCTGTAAAATTGTTTAAATAATACCTATTTGTTTAAAAAAAAACCGATCACCTAGCCAGCCAGCCCTCTGACGTCATAGGCTCTTACGACATAGGATGTGACGTACTAGTTGGCATCCTGCCAGCCGGCTGCCGTCATAGTCTCTGACGTACTAATTGGCCTCCTGCCAGCGGTCTGACGTCATAGGCTCTTACGGCATAGGCTTTGACGTACTAGTTGGCCTCCCGCCAGCCGTCTGACGTCATATGCTCGTGCGTCATAGGTGCGTCTGACGTAGTGGCCCGCCTGTCGCTTGTGTTCTGACGTGATCTGAGGGAAAGGGTGAATCAAGGAAACAAATTTTTCCCGTTTCAGTTTATGTGCCAAAGCAAAGACATGAAAATGTCAAAAGAATGTCAACTCCATCCTGTTGTTGATACAGTTGAGAATTAAATGCTTGCATACGAGTCTGCAACACATTGGGACATTTTATGTCTTTAAAGAAGTGATTCAAGAACCTTCGAACAATGCTACATCACCTACCCCAGTAGCGTAGTTGTTATACTTAATTGTAGGGTTCATCATAAATTATGAAGCTTGCATTCGTAGCTATAGACAATATAAATTATTGAGAATGATCACCTGTGTGTAAACAATTATTTAAACAATCACGCTCATACCGCAGCTTGTCGGCCACGCACTCCGCAGTGGTTAACGTAATATGGTTAGGTAAATCGAGAGCTATCCAACGAGTGGTGAACGATTTTTGTACGATGATAACTGGCGAAGATAAAGTTCCGTAGCAACGAATCGGTTGTAAGCGAAAATCATCAGAAATTTTCGTGACGATTTCGTGTGACGCTTTTGTGTAACGTTTTTCGAGTTATGTGCCAGAGTAAAGACATAAAATGTCAAAATCACTATAATTTAAATATTAACTAGGTAAATGCTTCATTCTATCATATAAAAGTGAATACGAAGGAAGATAGGTACTGATTTTGAATGTCCATTTCTCGATTCAGAAAGACGGAGAAACTTTGGAAGGCTCTCAAAAATTTGTAAAATATAATGTTAATTGGCACTTTTACCAATTACCCCACATTATACTCCTGAGTGGCTCCTAAAGCTATTTTCTATGCTTTCCACTCTATGAAGCTGTAATTTTGTATGACATTATTATTGTAGCCTCCTTAGGACTTTAAATTGACGCTGCCCAGACCCCAGTTCAGCTTAGTGGCTCCTAAAGCTAATTTCTACGCTAATCACTCATGGAAGAAGGGAGAGGAACGCCTTCTTCCATGCTAATCACTCTACGAAGCTGTAGTTAGGTATGTCGCCTCCTCGCACTTTAAGCAGAATAGGCCTAAGATCAGCTGAGGGGCTCCTACACCTAATTTCGATGTTATTCACTCTATGAAGCTGCAATTTGGTATGTAGCCTCCTTAGGACTTTAAATTGGCGCTGCCCAGACCCCAGATCAGCTTAGTGGCTCCTAATGCTAATTTCTCTGCTATTCGCTCTATGAAGCTATCATTTGGTATGTAGCCTCCTTAGGACTTACACTTTAAGCAGAATAGGCCTAGGATCAGCTAAGGGGCTCCTACACCTAATTTCTGAAAATTTTGTAACACAGGAAAAAATCGTAACGCGATACCAATAAACAGCAACGGGCAATAATTTAATAATAATTATTATTATCGGCACTTATTTTACAGATGGAAAATTAGACCTATTCATGTAACCATGTATTTGCATGTAGTGTACGTACTCAAAATCAGTTTACTGATGTGACATGGATTCAGTAATGTTTTGGTAGAGTGAGTTCGTTTTGATGTTTTGATCAATGTCTAATTACCTTTCAGTACAAAACATACTTGTTTATATTGGAAAATTTTAATGCGGAGGGGCCTTGATATTAATTCACTTACTAACTTCCCCATTGAAATGAGCCAATTTCTCGAGTGTGTAACCATTATAAGGAGACCTTGTGATTTCCGTTGGCTTCTAAATATGTAGTATACTAGCAAATGCGTCACAAGTGTGGGTCCCAAGACCGGAGAACGTTCCGGGTTCTTCGAATCTGCGAACTAGAAAAACGCGTAATATTTTTTCTCGCTTTAACTGTTTTTAAAGAGAAAAATCTTTGCACAAAAGGTTGACACCCTCTCGGCCCCTCATCTTCCCTCCTTTCTCCGAAAAAAAGTCCCTTGAAACCGTTCTCCCAGACGTGTCACAATCAATAACGTTCGCCGGCTTTGTTGTCCCATTCTCCAGACGAGGTCTCCGCCCATAACAGTGATAAATGGGGGCCGGGCCAGACGTTTTTGGCGTTATTTGATTCCACGTGTCTGTCTGCCACAGAAAACCCTACTATACTACGTACAGAAGGGACACTCAGGGTGGGGGGTGGTTGCCAGCATACAGGTGGCGCGACGCGAAAATGAGATGGCCGAAACCTGAACTAAGACCCCCCGAATCCTCGCGCATGCGCCTGACACCTTGGTTACCTCCCCACTCCTACTTCGTTGCTACAACAAACCCCCGCCACCGTTCCTCAACCACCACCCCCCCTCCCTACTCCATTTCCATCCGCCTCTCTTCCACACCCTTGGTAAATGTACGAGAAAGGATGAAATTAATACAATTAAAGCAAATGTGCGGTAAAACAATATTTATTCAACAATATGGATTGAACAGTTATTACGATTCGAACATATGACATCACAGTTCGTGGATAGTTGATATCATTAATTTAATTGCATAATAATTATCTATTGTCACAATGAAATTATTAGACCATCGTCAATATTGATTGACTAGTTATTACAATTCGAACATATATTGACATCACAGCAGGTGGATAGTTGATATCACTAATGTAATTGCATTCTAATTATCTATTGTCGTCACAATGAAATTATTAGACCATCGTCAATATTGATTGACTAGTTATTACAATTCGAACATAACATATTGACATCGCAACTCGTGGATAGTTGATATCATTAATTTAATTGCATTCTAATTATCTATTGTCGTCACAATGAAATTGTTCGACCATCGTCAATATTGATTGACTAGTTATTACAATTCGAACATATATTGACATCACAGCAGGTGGATAGTTGATATCACTAATGTAATTGCATTCTAATTATCTATTGTCGTCACAATGAAATTATTAGACCATCGTCAATATTGATTGACTAGTTATTACAATTCGAACATAACATATTGACATCGCAACTCGTGGATAGTTGATATCATTAATTTAATTGCATTCTAATTATCTATTGTCGTCACAATGAAATTGTTCGACCATCGTCAATATTGATTGACTAGTTATTACAATTCGAACATATATTGACATCACAGCAGGTGGATAGTTGATATCACTAATGTAATTGCATTCTAATTATCTATTGTCGTCACAATGATCGGATGATGCCGAAGGTACACTCCAGGAGGTCTTGATTGAGGCGACGCACCTGCAAGTCAAAGATGAGCATAAACGGTAAATCAAACATGAATAAACAGTTAAATAATATCACGTTTGTTTGATCACAAACGATCTGTCCCAACATTTGACCCAATTTTTTTGACAAAAATTCCCATCGAAATACCTGCACCGTCCCCTCAAAGTCCGCCACCGTCGCCATCCCACACTTCAGGTGAATAATACTGATTTTAGCCCTTAATACCAATTGTTCATCCCCGAAAATTCTAATTAGATCCCTATTCTGTGTGAAAAGCAAATGAAATTATATTTTTGTCTCCACTCAACCTTCCATGCCACTTTCAGTGATTTTATATATCATTTTCAGAACATGAATGTTTGAAATATTTTTATAGGCAAATCCGTTTCAGAGCATCACCATTTCATCCCTAAATTTAAAAAAATGATGTATATCTATGTGCCACTCCAGATAATATCTGTCCTTGGGTACATGATAAAAATTCCAAATTTCTCCAAAACGTTTGTACCTATTGCCAAACAAAAGGTTGAGTTCAAAATTAGCAATTTTAAAACATTTCAAGGGGGTCAAATTGGACTTTCTAGGGGTCAAAAATCGGTAAAAACGGCTAAAATTGCAATATAAAATGACTGGAAGTGTATGGAAGGGTGAGTAAAGACAGAAAAATGCCATTTCACTTGTTTTTCGCACAGTCTAGGGGTTAGAGATATTGGTTTTTGGGGGTAAAAATAGGTATTTATGGCTAAAAATTATTATTAATTCACCTGACGTGTGGGGTGATTAATCACGACAGAGGGACCCTATTTTTCTGAAAAAGAAGCGGGTCAAACTTGACTTTAGAGTCAAAAATCAGTAGCAGGAATACTTCTTTGAAGATTCGCTCTTATAGCCATGCTACATGACAGGAACTTTTCATTTCATCAAAAGTTGCGAATAAATGTGTAATGCTCGTCATACAATCGTAATTGGGCGTGCTATTGTTATTGTGTGTAATCACCTGTAGGTACTTCACATCAGGAAGCTCAATGCTCAAGTACTCCCAAAGGGAACGAATAGCTTTCAGCGTCCGGAGCCAGGCGTTGACGCATGGAGGGGTCAACGTCTCGGTCCCTGAGGCGTTTTTCCTGACAAACTGAAGTTTCTTGAGCTGAAACAGGAAAATTCCACCAGTAGATCAACATTATGTCATATTGTACTTCAAGTCTGATGTCCACTCGACTTGATAGTAAGAGTAGGTACTCACAAATTCTTCAGCTTTGTCCCATAGAGAGTACAGAACAGGTTGAGTTCCACTATTGGGATTAAGCGGTCCGGTACGATAGCTGGGCACACTTCCTCGGACCAACCGAAGTCTATCGCTGTCGTAAAATTGCTTTGCATCAAAGTGTCTTTGGCACAGCTTGTGTGAACGTAACGAGTCAGTTTGCCCCGATACCTCTCGCCATATTTGCAACCTGAAAATGATGGATGAACAATTTATTATTCCATGAAGTCTGAAAAAGTAGACGGTTGGTCGCCTTACAATCACCCTAACTTTACTATAATTATTCTTGACTTTGGTAATTCTGAGCAATTGTCCGGTTAACCTCAATTCTTTCTATGCATTACTATACTTATGTCACTAAAAATAAATATTTAGAGTAACATAAGTGTCGGAAAAGGGAAATCCACATCACTTATTCTGCTCAGAACAAAATAATAATCAATTTAGAAAAGGTAGGTAGTATGATAAGGAAAAAGTGTAAAATGTAAGATCGCTTCCCTCCTTATCAGTTCACGTTTGCGACGTCTGCATTTTATTGTCGTCAATTTATGCCAACAACATCGCAGTGTGGAGAGTATTTAAGTTGACTGGATTAGGCTCAGAATTACCCTAACTTTACTTAATAATCCCATTAAGGTTACTATAATAGAGAATAATGTAGGTAAATAATGTGTGCGGTGCGGGTGAGTACGGTAACCAACGAGGTACGGGGTCGGAAAGTAAACAAGCAAAAAAATTCACTGCACAATGAACGTGTACCTACTACGAACGTAATTTAAAGTAGATTAAAACGAAACCATTAGAATAATTTAACAGACTCACCTCTTCTGATGGTCGGGCTTGGTCACATTCGGGTCGGGAAAGCAAACAAAGGAAGCAGTTGGATGAGTCTTAAATCGAACGTCACATCCGATAGCGGCGCACTTTAAATTTACAACCCAACTCATCTAGAAAACGAACGACTTCAGTTAATGAAAAAATACGAATTCCGTACACGACAGCAGTATTTTCAAATTTCACGAGCCTATTACGTAGGTACGTAAGTTTTATTACTAACCTCGTCGCACGTCTGTGGATGAAATCGTAGGTATAACACAGAAAACCCTACTACACTACGTAGGTATTCATCACTACAATTTTTACATTTTAACGCGCGAGAAGGTTTTAATATTTAATTTAAACCTACGAGGAATAATAATGAATACCCCTATTGTCCACAGAAAACCCTACTATACTACGTACAAGAAAATACAAATGGCGGAACGGAGTCGGACTGTCGGAGCGTCTACATGAGTTGGTGGGTGGTAGGGTGGGAGAAGACGTGCGATCGCAGCGATAAGTGAAGATGAATGCCAGAACCGTGAACTAGCACCGGTGTCCTAGGGCTGCTGTCTGCGGCGTTTTCCCTATGGAAACGGAATCCCTGCAGGTTGGAACTTGTCGGTCTCGTTCCGCCCTGTTATTGAAGCGTTTGAAAACGATGAACCTCCGTAGGAAAAGTTTCTGAATGCATAAATCAATCGTAACGGTTTTACAAACAACGAGTTTTGTTGAGACGCCACTACGCGTGGTGGCGTTCGCTTGAGACATTTGGTATCAAACTAAGAAATACAATGTCATGCTCGATATTGCTGAATATTGCTTATAAGAGGATTGTGTATTCACTTTGTGTACTACATATTATTACTTGGTGCAAATGAAGAAATACCAAAGGAAAAAAAATGTTCGATTCCGACGGTTCATCAAATATTGAAAATAATAAATCAAAATTAGCTCATAGTTGAAGGCTAATTAAATTATTCTTTGAAATAAAATCCATGAATTATTCTTAATTGGTCAAGTATGGCCATACTTTTATCGAGTAGGTAAAAGGTTACTTTGATTCTTTGATCGCACCTACCTAATTTCAAGCACTCAATCCATCTATGGTAGGTGCGATCGAAGAATCAAAGTAAATTACCTATTATGGATATAGATATCTATAAAATCAAATGTATGTACGTCTGTCTCTCTGTTCTCTAGACGACCAAACCGGTGAACCAATTTTGATATGGATTGCTACATTGTGATGAACAAGTTATAGGCTGTGGTAGAATCTCCGAAACGTCATATTTCGAAAGAACGGGTCTTTCCTTCGCGACGCCACCAGGCAAAATAATACATTTTATTTTACGCCGCCAAAATATTATAATATGTAAGAATAAACTTTCAGATTGGAGAAAACACATTCAAAACTGATTTTATTTTTACCAACTCGTTATTTCTCAATCTTGTTGCCTAGCAACCTAAGATGAATTTATTAATTATCTGTAATCGATCACTACACATTCCCCTTCTCAAGAGACATAACTGCTCCTGCAGTTGTACGGAATAACATTTTTTACTGCAGCCCTTTTGATTTGTCCCTCTTCGTCTTCGTATTGAATTGTCTTTGGAAAGTTCTCGTATCTGGAAATATGTTTGATTAACCTTGACCATGGGACGTTTCATTTTGCCATCAGTTTGAACTAGGACCTGTTGCCCTTCCTCCAATTTATGAATTTGCTTGGCATGTCTAGAAAGGGCTCAAAATGATAAGAAACGTTTGCAGACAGTAAAAATTTGCGAGATAAAACAATGCGATTTTTTTCTCGCATTTCTCATGGTGGTAGATGCTAGAAATTTGGCATGTAGCTTCCTTAGGAAATAGGCCATGTAGGCCCAGGTTCAGCTGAGTGGCTCCTAAAGTAAATGTCACTCTAGGAAGCTCTAATTTGGTATGCAGCCTGCTTAGGAGTTTAAATCGACGCTGCCCAGGCCCCGGATCAGCTGAGTGACTCCTACAGCTAATTTCTATACAAATAATATTCGTTCAGTTCAGTTTACTTCTTTCCCAAATTGAATCATCTAGCCACTCTATGCGACGCCACGGGCCCGACTAAACAATATCGTAACTAGGAAAGGGCGTATTATTTGGTTTATCAGTTGTCAAGGTATCAATGCACAGAGTGATTGATAATAAAGAGTTAAATTAAATATTAATGAGTTAATTACGCACCCCGACCACAGCAACGCACGGGTAATCTGGCTAGTACACTATAAAACCCAGTTATAAATAAAAAATGATGACGATTTGTCTTCATTCACATCGATTCTTCTCAGTCTTTTAAACACGAATATTCTTCATATTTTATTGGTCGTTTCCAGACGACTATGAGCACGGACGAAAAACGCGAAGCTCCCCCTGCACCCCGTTACTCAACAGCAGGCCCGCCGCTGGAGCCAGAAGATAGAAAAATCCGAGTGACAGCTTATTGGTACACGAGGTCTCTCAAACGGAATAGAGGTAAAGTAGGATTTTCATCCACTGCCTCATTCAACCTATTTGGTCCCGTTATCGCTGGAATCACATAAGTAACTAATTTTTATGTGGTTAACCATAAATATGTTCAACATTACGTTAGAGCGGATCGCAAAGTAATGACATATTGGGATTTTGAGGGTGAACATTTATGTTCGTGACATAAATGTTCACCTTTAAAATAAATTGTATTAGTTTATTAAACTAATTTTATTGACCATAACACCAATAATATGAATGTAGTACTATTCAGTCATCCAATGCAACGCCAGATCTACAAAATGGGTGCCACCTACTACCCAACAACTTGATTTTGACATTTTTGTGCTTTGTGGATGTTTCCCCTCCCAAATATAAATGTAAAAATAATGCTGAAATCTTGAAGATTTTTGGTAATTGCAAAAGTAACGTGACCGAAGATTAAACGAAGGCGTAGGCTGTCAACTCATGATTTCCACCTCCACAAAGCCAGAGCCATAGCGGCATCCCAGTCCACCCACCACTCCTAAATAAACTATACACTAGCGCGCTTTTTAATATTCTATTTTATTATTTCACAGTCAAGAGGAAACTGCTGGACAGCATGATGCTGCCTTTGTACACAGACGAGTGGACCGAACTGAATGTGAAGCCTGCGGTGAACGCGTGGAAGGAAACTGGCCGAAATTTCGGGTTAGCAGTCGAAGTTGAAAATGAGGACGGCGATCTCCTTCAAGCAAACAAATACTTTGTTACGATGAACTGCTCGAAAGAAGCTGGTACGTGAATATCCCAAAACAACCTCAATTTGAGAGTAGATGCGAAACGGTCAAGTTCCAGCAGCCTCGGTTTATTAGCTGTTTTTGTCAGCTGTTCGCTACCAAATAATATTTATGTTCATATTATGTTCTTTTCTCTTGAGAAGGTATAGTAGATAACGTCCAAAAATATTGCCTTCTCTCGTATAATAACAAAAGTAATGGCAACAAGACAGGGAAAGTTTACGTAATTCTGTAACAGTCTAGACCCATCAAATATAACCTTGAGCTTCACGTTAAAAAAATATTCTCTTTTTACGATTTGATCCAGTGCTCCCAATAGCATTGTAGAGGTCTATCAGACAGTCTACATAAACCGCAGCATCCTTGACTGAACTCCAGCTGGACATCTTTATTGGTGTTTTGTCTAGCAAGGGGCATCGTTATGGGGTTATTACCTCGAAGACAGACTATACTAAAGGATTTTATAGGTTTAGCAATAGGCGATAATTAGCAATAAACTCACTCTAATGTGGTGCCGGAGGTATGATATAGTTCTTAACTGAATGTATCAATACCTATTGCCAGCAGTTGAGGGCCTGCAGGACCTGGGTTGAAACGTTTTTGAAGGATGTCTCCGAAGGGGTTGTCCGCCACTATAGAAGAAGATTACTAGGAGAAAAAAAAAAATCGAAATTTATTTGAGATCCTGCCTGCTTATTTTACATGTTTTAATTTGCCTTCCAAAAAGGCCCCCTCGTCTCTTTTTTTTTTAAATAAAGACATTTAGCCTCAATTTAACAAAATTTAATTTCTAAATTTCATGAATCAGACGACGAAAAGGCTTTTTCTTATTAATAGTATTTAGAAATGTATTTCAAAAGTCTAATCAATCAAAGCCTTAGATGTCCTTCAAAAACATTCCAACCTAGGTCCTGCAGGCCCTTGAGTGTTCTATTTTTGGTCAATGTTTTTGCAGAATTTCATTGCAATGCAAATTGAGCTTGTATACCTATTGAAGGTAATGCCGACTTCTTCAAATAACGATTTCAACGATTTCCACAGCCCCAGCTCGATCAATGCCGCTATTCCTTATGGACGCGATCCAGAACAAAACCGCGGCCAGGGCTGCAGGAGTGCAGCCGTATCCGTCCATAGAGGTGTCCACTATCGAGTTCCCCAAATCCACCGAGGGCTCGTCCTACGGAGTCGTCAAGTATCCGATCGAAAACGTTCACCGCCTCCGTCACAACCACCATCGACAAGTCTCGACGACGCCCGTAAACGACAGTCTCGAGCAAATTGTTTGGGATGACCCCACCGACAGATAAACATCGAGGCAGTGTATGGCAGAGTGCTTAGTAGAGGAAAAATTGAACAAAAACTAAAATGAATAGAGAGATGTTTTGAGAGTCGTTTGAAAATACGTAAAAAATGTTTTGGGTCAATTTCTCCTTTATTAGTTCATCAGTCAAAACGGTTGACGGCCTGTGATTTTTTATAGTACCTACCGTCAAGCTGTAAGTATATTGTACATAATCAACATTTTCAAAAGCGATCTAAAGCTCAAATCATTGTTGATAATTTAGTTTAGATAAATATTATGTGTAAGGTGAGTTCATGAACAAAAAGAAGTCATGAAGTTCGCATTCAACGAACATTTTTCGGCTTTTATTCAACCAGAAACCCGGCTGGGATTTCAACCACTATTTTAGGTGATAAATATCGACAAGATGTCGAAAAAGGACCATATAATCAGGGAATGGTTTGAAATCAACTTAAAAACGGGGTTTGGTGTGTTTGAATTACGACGAAATTCTCAATTACGACTCCAACACGAAGAACGTGGAACTGGTTATATCAGCGGAACTCGATTACATTTTGGTACCTTTGCGATTTCCTGCGACAGATAATGTTAAACTGTAATGCTCCAAATTTAGTGAGATGACGAAAATTGTCGAGTTGAGCTATTTCTTTTCAACCCACACTACATCACTACAGAATATCAAGTAGCAGATTACTCATCTCCAACTTTATCAATTGGCGAGGAGATATTGTTAAATTATTGTAGAAAAGAACTTTTTTTTAAGAAGGTTTATGTCAGTATTCATTTTTAATAAGGTAAAGTGAAGTGTGATGAGTTAAAGGGCACTTTTTCCTACATTCGGTCTGACTAGGAATAACGATACAAATTTTGAAGCGAAACAACATAACTCAATCTGAAAAATATCAGGTGGTCAACCAAAACTGACGTAATAAAATTTACCTTTTTTCTTTATTCTGAATATCAAATGTAACAATATATACTATTTGTGGAGTATTAATTTTACATGTTCTCTTCTTTAAGAAAAACATTAGTCATACATACTGCACTTAGAAGTGCGTAGATCCTAAGAAATTGGTATTGCATCTAGAGGATAAGGTACGGACTTATAGGACGGCAGTGATAAACCTGTTATTGGATTCGTCATTAGTAAATCTTAGAATGATTATTAGTAATATTGAAAGGTATGCAAAAACCAATGAGCTCTTTAGATATTTCGTATTATTACATAAAACATCAAATGGTAAAAAGAAAGCATAATTTTTTAGGCTTTTGCGCCTAATCGTAAAGGGGGTATTGGTTATAATGTATCTTCACGCCCTGAAACATGTTCCTAACATTAGTTATTAGTTAAGAATCGTCCTAATGTTAACAATAAAATAGATTGTACGAAATAAAAATAAACTCAGTACTTAATGTAATTAGGTAAGCGATTAAAAGTAGGGGGATGCGCAGCACTTGAATTCCAACAATATTGGGCGTCTTTTGTAGGTTTCTAAAATACGGTAATAAGCTACCTATGGCTACCTATAAGCTACCTACTAATGGTCGCACTTTATAGAAATCCCCTCCCCCCCCATTTATCCACCAAGCTATTATAAAAGTAATTGGGTACCTATGTAAGTAAAACCCAGGCAATTGAGAAATAGTTTCACCCTTATATCAATAAGTACAGTTGGATACAATAGCGAGAGAATAACGTTGAACAATGCTAAGTTGATAGATTTTGTGTGAAAATTAGATTTCAAAAAGCAAATTGGGACAAAAAGTACCTCTAGAGCTAGCTACCTATGTGTTTAATTTCTAGTCTTTTCACGGATAGAAATATGTGTTGTGGATCTTTAGATACAGAGAACTTATTGTATTTCAAACTCATTGGGCTGCAGGCCAAACGTGATAATATTTTTGTTCGCACTTGGACCACACAGGCCCACACAACAAAACTATATCGACCACTTTTGTTGCATTTATAGAAAAAGGCCTGCGAAGCTCCGACGGAAACCGCCAGTACTATTACGTTTACTGAAATGATTTTCATGTTAGTCATCAACTATTCATCGTTATTCCCTCCCCTTCATAACTTACCGTCCTTGAAACACTCAGTCTTTGAAATTAATGTGCATGTACCGAAACGTAGGTTCGATTTGAATGGTTGAATTTGTAAAATTGTAAGTAGGTTTCAATGTTGGTAATAATTATCAGCATTGAATTATTCAAAGTGTCAATAGTAAGTCCAACGCCACCCATGTACTGAACTGGTAGCTTGATTGTATAGTGACAACGTAGATACTGCCAGTTCGTTGCTATTTGCTGGTAGTTTAAGACTGATTCATTGTAAAACTTTAGTTTTTAAAACCAGATTACAGAAAACCACTTTCCTCGCTAGTAGGTACCTGCAAATTACGTTTGTTGTTGTCTACATTGTAAAAATTGACAGATAAGATAATACAGATTTTTAAAATGTAAATTGAATTTTTTTCGTTCACGAATCCTATCCTCCTCTCCCATATGTGACTTCAAGCGGCTAACTCACTTGATCACACAGCATTTTAAGCAAAGTGGAGCATCGTTAATCCGGATCGATCAGGACTAGGTCCCATCCGGACATCTAATGAATTTTAATCTTGGGCGAAAATTAATGGATCTACCGAAATTGGTTTACTCAACATGCAACTCGATAGTGAACCTGCAAAACCATGTATGTACGTTTTCGACAATTTTACAGGAGACTGAAAAAACTTCAGGGTTCACCCAAAACTAAAAATATCACTCCAACAATTGTTTGAATAAATTAAGACAACTCTGCAACTTAGTTACCAACTTCCTTCCATGCCATTCTTGAAGGCTTCATGATAATTTTTATTGTATTTAGGACTTACGTGTATTTGGTCAGGAACTGAGTTGGACTTACGAAGTTTTGAACGGTGATAGGATCTACTTGAAATGAAAAACCAAAAGCTCTAAAACTGTTTTTATTCTTGTTTCATGGCAACTTCAATGTGTAAAACATGTTGTGGACTTAAGGTAGGTTGTTCACGAACGCTGAACTCGTGGAAAAGACTTTAAGATACCTAATTATTAGGCTCAGGTAACTTCAAAATGCCTAATTTTAAGATCATAATACATTCAAGTTTACAACAACAAAAAATCTTAATTACCTACTTAATTAATAAATTATTTATTACATTCAAGACAGAGAGGGGTCAAGAGAGATCGTAATCAAGTTAAAATTACCTCAATAAAACTATCTTGATGCGTAAACTAAATAAACCCCATGTAAATTTTCAACGAAAGTTGGACTCTTGAAAAACCCTCAAGATACCTAATTATTAGACTCCAGTAACACAAAAAATAGGCCTAACTTATTTTAAAATCACAGTGTTAATTTAAGTCCACTTTCAGTCTTCTGGTTAAAGTTAAGCCAACCCCCTAATCCTAAATGTAAGAGGAACGTCTGGTAAGTACAAGAAGGCTGCAAGGGTTGAGGCTGAGCTTGTCCTTCCATTTCGGATTCACTGCCATCATCATCTACTGATTCTTCACCTGGCTCATAAGAACTACCATCGTCAGAGGGTTCAGCTGCTTCTTGGTCATGTTAGTCAATACCCTCCAAGATACAAGTTGGAGGATCCTGATTGCTACTGATGATGAAATCTTCCTGAATGAAAGCGTCTTCCTCGGGAAGTACGTCGTCCTGTACTTCCATGGGATCATGGAAAGTATTGTCGACGTAATGTTCTACACAATCAGGATATTCGTTGTTCACAACAGCCATACCCATGGGGTCTTCGTTGATGCCCACTCCATATAAAAAACCATCAGCCATTGATAGAAGTTGTTCATTCGTTACCTCAGTGTTATCATTGTCCGACCTTTCCGCTGAAGAGTTTTCAAGTAGTACGAGTAGTACAGTATCTTTGGTTAGAGTAGGAGCTGCAAAATCTGCGGACGTCGCCGAACTTTGAACGGGCTTCAACCGGGCCATGATCAGCTCAGCCCGACTCCTTGCAATTAATTTCTTCCTGGGAATATTCATTTTCTTTAAGCAGCTGTGGAAAAAAAGGCATAATGATGGTTCACAAATTTTTAGGTACCTACCTAATAATAAAAAAATGAGTCTGAAATAAAACATTAGGGTTTTTTTATCAAATTCCCCCATGGTAAAACCGTGTAAATCCGAAGAACTATGCCCTGCAAATCCTCGTATGTCCCCCTTAAGCCTTCAATTCTGTGCT
This sequence comes from Stenodema calcarata, assembly GCA_963920205.1. Lineage (NCBI taxonomy): Eukaryota > Metazoa > Arthropoda > Insecta > Hemiptera > Miridae > Stenodema > Stenodema calcarata. Next base: position 7,208,278 of record OY986052.1, read on the forward strand.
CTGTTTTGACGATACTATTACACCAAGTGTTTCACTTTTTGTACAAGCTGGTGCTAAAACATACTATTACCTCAATTAAAACTAATTTTTATTTTTTTCCCTTCTTAGGTCCCTTCTAATAATACCATACCTTAAGCCAAAATATGTAAAATAAAAGTTTATTTGTTTATTTTTATAGGAAACTGTTGGATTTGAAGTTTAAAACCCCACGAGATCTTGAGAAGTTTTGTCCAAGTTAGGTGTAAAAGCATGTAAGTCCACCTGTCGAGCTCCTCAAATCCACCTGTTGGGCTCTAAAAACCATGTAAGTCTCTGTGACTTTTCAGAGACTTGTTTTTCATAGTCCCAGCCATAGTTCTGGCTTTTCATCTTTTTGAAATCATTAACGTACAAGTGAAGATGCACAACCACAAAAGTATTGGGAAGAAAAACGAGAACTTACCTTAAACCATGAATCCAAAATAATTTTCAGGATAAACCCAGGACATACCGGTTTTTACAACCTTCCTGGAAGGCTTTGGACTTACAGGTTATTGCACCGAGGCATAGAGAAGTTATTATGGGAGAAGGACACAGAACCTCGATTTCAGTGGATCAACAACCTGATTTTCTATCCGCAGAGCACAAAACCTTATTTTTGCCAAAATTGACACTTACACGGTTTTGCAGGTTCACTATCGAACTGTTTGTTTCTAGAATCATTTTAGCAGTTAGTTTCACTCATCCTGAAGTGTGTGTTTCCAGTATCGTGTCGACCGTACTCGTCTCTAGACAGATTTGTGCAGATACGCCCAACAGTTAGCCTGGCTATCTTCGTTTAGTTTCGGCCGCTTTTACTTTACAAGTTGGCCTAAAGACTTGAAATTAGTATCATATTACAACTTGAGCAGATAGTACCGAATATTTATTAAATATTTTGTTGATAAATAAAGAAAAACCCAAATTTAATTGTAACTATGCACGTAAGAGTTTTTTCTTTTTTGTACTTTTGGAGGGATGGCCAATTGATATTTTATCGATATCTAATTTCTATCGTAACCAGATACGATGGAATTAAAATTTCCACTGCAGTATAGGTCGTTTTGAAATGATTCATGATGAGAGAATATTGTTTTTGACATGAAAATGTCTGCTCTGGCCTACCCCCGATTTCGTGACATTCTCCTTCCATGTGATCACGTACAACCAATCCGTAACTAAGTAATTGTAACTCACTCAAATCGTCAGAATCACCAAGTGATTCTTAAAAAAAATGGTCGTTTCTAACTCTTAAAAACGACCAATGTAACCTATATAACTATTGTGGAAATTATGTTGTGGATATTTTAATTCTATCGTATGTGGTCCGCCTCGGATTCTGAAAAGTACGAAGTGGTCATCAGACGTGAAAAGGTTGAAAACCACTGCTCTAAAGGATTTTTAACGTCTTGATTTTCGACGCTCAACTGAACAAGTGAACACTGCATGATTACCAAGAAAATATATCGATTTCGACGTTATCTTGCCTCTTGGTTGGAATGTGCACAAATCTTCACCATTGCAGTTTGTGCTCAATCCAATCGAGAGCCTGGAAAACTTTGAAATCGATCTTTACAATGAAATTACTATGACCGATAAACTTTTTATCGTTCGTGTCATTGGAAGCCTGGCAACAAGTTCTTTGTGGCCCCTCCAACAATCACGAAAAAGTTTTGAGTTTCGGTCATTGCGAAGGTCATCGCCAGATAATTGCTGATCATGGTACAAAATTGGCATCTAAATTGGTTCGGCTGTCTGTGAAGAGCATAAAGTGAACTTCAGATTTTATAAATAACTCGTCGAGTAGGATAACAACACTGCTAGGTTTGATTGCCTAGCAACCAGAAAACTGTCCTGAATCCACATAGCTCAAACTTCTTGAAGAGACGGTTTGGTTGATCTGTGAATTAACTCAGTTAATATTATGGAATTCAATTCAAGTTCGATCGAGGAGAAGAAATCAGTAGCAATGAAGATGAGAGAAGAGGAGATGCGGCCGATAGAGGATGACTTCGATAACTACATGAAGAAGGTTGATTTAGTTGGTGAGAATAGAGTTTTAAACTCACTGAAAAGCTTGAACGATTCAGGGTGTCCGAGCAGACCGGATCTTTCATTTGGACTAGAGTTCTACATATCTAGCTCAGGCTTGACCAGGGATAATATCTAGATCTAGATCTAAGTACACGTAGAATCAAGTTCAAGTTCCCTGGATATGGTCCAAATTTTTTCTTAAATGTACCAGGGTGCTCTTTTTCAAAAAACAGTTTATTCAGTTGATATGGTGGGTGGTAGGTACTGTGAGCCATATGATGAGTACAGTACTCCATCATATTATAGGATTTTATTAAAAGGTTGCAACTGAACCGGATGAAGTTGGCAAACTCGTATAATGAGTCAAAATGTAATCATTTTTCAATCTCAATTAGGATTTGGTGCCCTTAAGCCCCACTAGTACCCCTCTGATTCGTACTCGAGCCACTCCTTGGATGAGTATCTTGCTCATTCACAGCATTACTTTTGAAATCACTGATTTTCGTAAATCAGAACAAGGAATGATCATCAATCATACAAACAAGAAACCATAAATGGCACCCAATAGCTTTAGTGAAAGGATAGTCATGTTGTGTAACATTAAAGTTGAATTTTTACAATAAAAACCATGTCATCAAGGTAAAATTAAGGTAAGATCGTGACAATATGAAGAACTGATTTTCAGAAAGCGTGCTCAAAAGACTGTCATCAGGCGATTCAAGAGTCAGCAATTTAGCAATGCAAGAAGCTGATGTGCTCCTCAAAGGAAAAGAAGCAAACTTCGATGATGACGATGTCCGTACAAAGAAGAACAGGTCGGTTATCAACCAACAGGCCTTTGATAAGTTTAATGAAAAACAAGATGAAGGTCAATCTACAATGCACCCAAGTAAGTAATGGTCCGTAGAATACGACTCCATAGATTTTCCATAATACGAACGAGTCGCCGATTGATTGCTTATTGCCTGCAGATGAGTTCATGAAGCAAATGGAGGAGGACTGTAAGCGAAGAACTGAAGACAGAAGACTGAGGAAGAAAGAATCGGACCGGTACAAAAATGAAGGCAACAAAGCATTTCGTGAACAAAAATTCGCTAAAGCACTTGTTTGTTATGATAAAGTGAGAAAAATATTGTAGACGGACAATCTTTCTTCAATTAATTATTAATTCAGCTTCCTCATGAGTGTTTAATATCTAATCTTTAAATTTAATACCTGGTTTGCAGGCTATTGAATTATTGAAAGACAGCTGCATTCTGTACTGTAACAGATCGTTGACATATTTGAAGCTCGGATTAGCAGAGAAGGCTCTGCAAGATGCAGAAATGTCTCTGAGAGCCAATGATAAGAGTTTGAGAGGCTTCATCTACAAGGCTCAAGCTTATTGGCACCTAGGGAAAGACGAGGAGTCCAAAGGAGTGATAGAAGAGGCGTGTAAAGTACTTCCTGACCAAGAGGAATACTTGAGAGGTATTGTACTCGAAATAACCCGTAATATGGTGAAATAACCCACGGCCACCCTTATGCACCCTCTATTTAGGAGATACTATACTAGTGAATTCTTGAAATGTCGCTCCATATTGCTTGCTAGGGGAGTGATGTGACAGTGAAAGACCTGGTTCCAAAATCCTACCTCAGCTCTTAGACCAGGCGGTGTTAAGGCAGGAATGTCACTGAAAACCCCTAAACGAAAACGCCCACTTGTTGAATGATCGAGGAGTATAAATACGCAAAACATATTTATTGTAGTGAAACCTATGCATGTAAGGAATTGATATTTACTTACAAATAAGCGGCAGCGGATTACATCAAGCTGGGTAACAACATCACCTTTCATTATCAGGCCTTTTCTGATATTCACAATCTTATATCACACACAGTCAATACGTCATAACGTCCAATGGTTTCCAGGTGTGTTCGAAGAGTGGCAGACGGAGCCAGGTCGAGTTCAGGAAGCCGAAGAAAACGAATTTTAATTCACTTCTTTCCTCTCGGTGAGGGCTCTCGCTTCGTGGAACAGCACGTCAAACCTAACACCCTGAAATGTACAGATGAGGTCCATGATTTTGATAAGGTCAAGGTTTAGAAACTTAGCAACGATTAATAGTCTAGCTAATAATTATCGGTATTTCACATTACAAATAAAGATCATTATGACGTGAAGATGGTTTTACAATATTATGAGACATCTGAAAATTGAACCCTTCTACTCTGCCAATAACCAGACAAGAATTATTAGTAATAGTTGATTGCAAAAATCAGAATCAGTGGAAGGAAAACTCTGCAAGATATTTCACAACGGTTCCTTATTCACTCCATACTTGTAAACAGTGACGTTGCTTAGTAAAATTCCAGGGGAGGGGGGTGAGGGGCGAGAAACCTCAATTTCCCCAACTGCTTAACATAGATTTCCCAATTTTTTATTTTAAGAAATCAATTTCTCTACCATTTAAAAAATCGACTAATTATTATACTACACCACACTCACGCTCAATTCAGTATTTATTAACTTCTATTAACAAAACATAGCTTAAAAACAGCTTAAAGTTCTACCAATTCATAGTGAAATTTTCAACATAATTCAACTGAAGAGCTACATCGCTTGCACTTTCAAACTCGCAGACGAATCATCAACACAGGAAAGGATCAGGACAGCCAACATACGTACAATAAGGAACAAAATTTCTCCCAAACAGAATTCCAACAAGATATACCGCTAATTGATTTCTTAAAATACGTGAGTTTAGCCTAAGACGTTTAATCAACGTTAAATGTAAGTTTAAGAACAAAGTTTATTTGTCCAAGTAAAAAAAAAATTCAATCATTGATGGATTTTCGCAAATATTTTAATTTTATTTCATTTAAAAATATAATTTTCTTGTATCACTGATTTCCCAATCTAACCCCCCTCCCCTCCCCCTGCTACGCCACTGCTTGTAGATACCCCTTCGAGGGGTTCTGTAAACAACATTCTAAAAAATCCAATAACTATAGCGTAGAATGGTCGAAATTAGTTGAACCGTTGATGGTAGTCAGAGTTGGTCCTATTCATCAATTACATACATCAAAATCCGAGCAAGTTTTGCCTACGCAGGACCAAGGACTTAGAAAACCATGTTTTGTGCCAAAAAATAGAGGAGTGCCTACTTAGTTGGGAACTAACTCAGTGATGGTCTCCTACATTTTCCAACGAAATTCCAGGCCTCATCGTGATGGATTAAAATTAGAGCAGATGGTTTTCTAAATTATTGAACAACCAGTAGGTCCGTACATTGTCAATAGTACTATTATTGTATTATACAATAGAGCATTGACCTCAAGTCAAACTGTATCAAGGAATCAGGACATGATGTCAATATCGAGGCCATCCACCTTCAATGTGTAAATGGGAACCAACTGATTGTCCCAAGTGAAACAAGGTTGAAGATTGTAACATATAATCACCTGTTGCTGAGCAGCTCTGACAAACGATGTATTAGCGGTAACCGTTATAGCATGAATTGCTTGACCTGTACCGAAAATCACTAACGATCTCGGTTTTATCTGGCCACCCACAGGAAGTGTTGCACAAGGAACGTCATCAACGACGGTGACCCTTTCTAACAGTTCGTATGCCCTCACTTTCTCGCCGGGGCCTCCTATAGCGTCTACTATGGCTTTGAACGTATCTACAGCAGTCTTACACGCATAAAGCTGTCTTCCTGTAACAATCAAAATTTGAAGTTATCGATGGTATAATCTCAGTCCTCTGAGCTTATTCCCCACTAAGGCCTTGAAGGTTTGGGGACTCCACGTTTACTCCAGACAACTGAATTAAATTTTGTTGCTTATATTGTCCCTTGAGATCCCACAAGATCTAACTCAGTTTTTTGGCAAAATGAGTTAGGAACGGATACATCTGCGAAATCTCTCGTTCCGTCTTTCTAGCTCATTGGTTTGCCCTTTATTGCAATGCAGGGAAATGCTTCTTCAACGTAGAAAAGCCGTGATAACCATGGAAATTACTACAGTACGTTGGAAAATTCGTTTTTTGCCTCTCCTGGACAGTTGGGAAAACTGAGTTAGACCTTGTGGGATCTTAAGGTACGATATAACGTTGATACTGAGTCTTTAATAAACTGTTCTAACCACGAAAACGATTTATGAAACGTGTTTCACAAGCAAATGAGCCCCTATATAAGTAATCTATTGAGCCTGGATGGAATGTTGATGTAACCTTCAAAATATTTGTCTAGAACTGGTTTGACTGGTCGAACTCGTTCCCACTCAGCTTGTTGGCACAGGACCTTCCCTTTCAAGCTAATGTGGCTGTTGCCGTTGGTGAGGGCAGAAACATAAGCTACCATAGCCGTTACACCTAAGTTGAGCTTGTTGATAGCGCTGTAACAATGATGGATAATCAATGAAGAACAAATGAAATGTGTACAAAATTGGGCAGGATAATAAAGAGGCCACGACCATTTTCACGTGTATTTTCTTCATATTGCAGTAGAAAACTTACTCAGGACTGAGTTGATCTTGATCTGCTGTTCGACTAGAGACCAAAGAATTGTTTTCTGAATCAATGATTTTACCGCTCACTTGGACTCCAATATTCTCCAAAACGTCAGCAACTTCTTTTTCTAATCCACATGCGAAATGAAACTCGACCTGGAGAATGAATCATTACGAATTGGTGCATACAAATTTGTGGATGGTGAATAAACTTGAATAAAGCCAATCGGTAAAAAGTACTTTACCATTGGAGGTCTAAATAACACTAGATTCTGCTCCGCACAAGCTAAATACTCGGAGGCATGGTCCATGACTGACTTCTGCAAATATTCGCCCTCTCCTGAAATTCAAAAGAGAAAAACTGGTTAGATTTGAGAACCCTGTGATATAACAACAGACTGTACGGATTTTCAACCCAAATATCAAGCAAACACTTCAAGAGTGATTTTCAACACACATTCAAAATAAAACAGCACAAACTCATTAATGTTGGCGAAAGGTACAGGGCAGTATGGCAAGCTCACCTTTCATGATTTGTAAAAGTGCTTTGGGATTCCTCGCAATCACTTTAGTCCATTTCAATTTACCCTGAGAAACAACATCGACGCAGATTTTCTTTTTCCCAGTCGCTTCCTCGACGAAGTTGAAAACTTCTAACAGCGAAACACAATTCTCAGATTGTTTAATATAAGATAGAAGAGCGCTGTAATGGTGAATGTTCGAACAGGCCAAGTGCTCTTTTTTCAGATTCCCAGCATCTTTAACCTTGAGACACAAAACGTTGTTAGATGTATAATTTCTTAAAGTACCTAGGTATCACACCACGTCATTTTCGATGTAAACTTTGTAAATATTAAGTGCAGCAATGAAATGAACACTCACTTTGTTCAAGAATACTAGTTCTTGTTTTATCTTGGATTTTAATTTGCCCACTCCTTTGACTCCAGTGCTTTCAATAGCTGTTAAATCTCCCAACAACGCGAGAGCTAGATCTCGTTTTGAATTGAATTCAACTTCCAGGTCACAAGGATCACACATCGCAGCTGTTGTACGTTTTGTGCACGTTAACAAATTAATTTGTAGTATGGTACGTTTGCAAGACTTTCCCGTTTAACAATAAAAATCAATATGTATATTCAAAACAATTTAAACTCATAGTATTCTAAATTCAACAAAAATCAATATTTAAATACCCATTACGTACATAACTGTACGTACATTTTATTTGTTGATGTTTTGAAATGGATGCTATACTCAGTTGAGCATCCATGTGAGTAAAGGACTACTGCAATTTTTTTGTCTTTGGTCGACTTCATTCGTTCCATGGAGTAGGATTCAATCCATGGAAGAAGATAAAACATTTCATAATATTAATATGAAAATTTTTCATTCATATTTTTTATACAAGGTTGATTTTCACCCAATATTGAGTCCAATTTTTTGTTGCGAGTACTTACAAACATTGAAAACTACTCTTTCGGGGATTTAAAAAGTCGCGGTAACAACTAAATTGTTCCTTCTTCCATGGTTCAGTTCATGGAACAAGTTTTCTTCCATCGGTTCCGTTGTGGGCCGTGCAGTGGAGTGGTCGCTTGACACTGAAAATTGCGGTGTGCCACTTCTTCACTTGCTTCATTCTTTTCTTTATCGTGTTTTCGTTGATGGAACAATGATTCATTGGAACAGTAATTGTGTTTAACGATTACAGTTTATTTATGCACCAAGTTCAATTGCTTTTATTTTCAATTCAAAAAATTGTTTTCTACCAGTAGATTTTTTAATTGGTGGTTTGCGAGTGAGGAAATTGATGAGTTACCCAATGCATAATAGCAATGTTGTGCTTATATTTTCAGTTTGTAGGTATAACACTTTCTGTACGATTCTATTGATTTAGTACACCTTTGAATTGGCATAAGTGTTCGTCATCAGTAATCCTGAAAAATAAATCAAGTCCTGCCATGCCTCCTGACCTGAGATCGGTAAGTTATACCTAGTACCTGAGAACTCCATCAACCTGTAAACCTACAGTAACTGTTATGAATTGACTTGATATTTCAAGAGTAACCAAGTTCCTCTCTTGAAGATTAGGTAACCATCTATTAAAAACCTTGGACGAAATTCGTGAACTTGTGTTATGGAGTTGACATGATGAGCTGATGGAGGGAATGTGTAGTACATTCAGTCGATATGCATAGATCCACCTATTTTCAAGTTAGCGACGTATTTTTGAAGGCCCGAGATGAGAAGAGTTGGAATATTCTCGTGAAATCAACGTTTAGCAGAAATAAGATGATGCGACAGATTCGCATTACCTACCTACTTTGTATACTTTCTTTTTGAGGCTTTTCCCCTTGTCAGGACCTGCCCATTACTGCCTGACGCCAAGCCCTCCGGTCCTGCCATTGATCACCTGTCAGGTTGAGACGCCGCATCAAATGCGTGACCCGTCCTCGCCAGGTTATCCGTGGTTACCCTTTTCCGTCGACCTTCTGGTGACCACCGTAGAACACGTCCGGGCCATCTTTCTTGTCAATACGAGACACCACTGGCTCTTCCTGCTCCATCCTCCGTCTTATCGTTTCATTGCGGACCCGCTCCAATCGAGCCACTCGGCAGCTCCTCCTCAATCCATCCATCTCGACTGCGTTCACCTTTGTTGATTCCTTTGGGTGAGCGGCCACAGCTCAGACCCGTAGGTGAGAATACTCTCAACGATAGCACTGAGGATGAGTTTCTTTGTTCGGCGATGGATTTCTCGACTCCACCACAAACAGTTCAGTGCTCTCACTGCTCTTTTGGCTTGCGAGATGCGACTATCAATGTCCGATTCGCATCCTCCTGACTTGTCAATTATGGAACCCAGATACTTGAAATAATCAACCGAATGGACAATCCCAACTCCAGGAATATCCAGGTCACTTCCGGGGCCACCCACAATCAGATACTCAGTTTTCTTGGCATTAATTTTTAATGCCGCTCTTTCAAATGCCTGGTTGAACTATCATGAATTCGGCATCCTCCCTGACCTGAGCCAATATAACCTGGTCGTCGGCGAAGAGCAGCGAATGGATGAGCTCACCTCGAACTGGTACGCCCATCCCTTGGCAAGAGGCGTTCCATTCCTGGAGTACAGCCTCCCAAGTCCAAGTGTTGAGTACTTTGTATACGAGATATCAAAAAGATACAATTATGTTCAACAGTAAATTATGAGAAATTAATTGGCGTCTTTCAGGAGACTGCGAGGAACGCTGATATCTGCGTTAAATGGGGTAAGAAGGCAGGCGGTGCTTGTGATGTGGGCTCTATGAAAACTTACGGGCAGAATCCGGTAGTCAGGTAATTTAATGTCTACCTATTTTATTTAGGCCTGAGGTCATATTTTTCATCGTTTTGTCTACCAGTCGAATATGTCTACCAGTGTAACATTTAGTTTGAATGGGAAATTTTAATGTTACAGAAGCGTTATCAAGTTTCAACAGAGGGAGGAGAATCCGCTGAATAAATTTACGAGGATGCAGATCCTGTCGCACATAATACAACTAGAGGAGAAAAACTTTATCGAGTGTCCAAATAAAGGTTGTCGCTGCATTTTTCCGTCTGCGGCCGACATTGCTGACCACTCTGAGTCTTGTGAAGGGTCAAAGGTCAGTTGCTGTACTTGAATACCATACGTATCCCAGAACACGAAAATTAGCCAATTCTGGTGAAAATGTGTTTTTAAATTTTCATAAATTTGTTTTCGTCCTTCATTTTAGGGTAACAGCAAGTTGAAGATGTGTAAATACTGTCCCCACGGAACACTCTCTACAAAAACTCTCTTAAATCATATTGTTGTATGTCATCCATATGCCATTAGCACGAAGGACAAAAATTGGTGAGTCAGATCCTTTACAGTAGGTATAATAGTAGAATGGGTTGTGGAGTTTAATCATAATCATGTCACGTGAAAGTAAATCCTCGATCAAAACAATCCAGATCAAAATGCTCAATTTTTTTCATTTCAATACTGATGAACTGATTTAAGATTCAAAATACAGTAGAGCTTCGATTAATCGGAGGCTCATAAACCGTGGGTCGATCCGGTCGATTTTTAACATGGAACCTGGCAAAAACCGAGCGTTCGTCCGTCCCTTACGCTGATCTATTTCCGATTTTATAATGATTTCCGTTTACAACCAAACCGTTGCTAGGGAAATGCTAGGTTTGACAAGAAAATCGAAGCCCGAAAAAAGCGACCGAGACACTGATTATTATGTTTTCAAACGATGGAGCTGTAATTTGGTATGTAAATACCAAATACCTTATAGAAAATTAGCCAATTCCCGTGGTGGTAGGGACTTGAAATTTCGTATGTAGGATTTACACTTTAAGCAGCATAGGGCCGGGATCAGCTGAGTGGCTCCTTAAGCTAATTTCTATGATGTTCACACTATGAAGCTGCCATTTGGCATGTAGCCTCCTTAGGACTCTAACATGAGGCTGCCATGGCCCCGGATCAGCAGAGTGGCTCTCCATAAGGCAATGCTTATGGATAACGTAGCACGGTGACCAAACAGGGGAAGCACTCCATAATAGGCAGTATTAGGGCTTTGTAAAGCATAGGTAACGATTGCCTGGCCACTGCTATGAAGTATGAAGCTGTAATTTGGCATGTAGCCTCCTTAGGACTTTAACTCGACGCTACTCAGGCCCCGGATCATCTGAGTGGCCCCTAAAGCTAGAAATTTAGCCGTAAGGCTCAAAACGAAAGGGGTTCCAGTATCAACCAGAGGCCCCTGGAGCCGAATTGTTTGGCTGTATTTATGTTTTGGTAACAGTAATGTAATGTACTTATAACTCTTGATTGTGACAAATTTTAACTGTACTTTACACTTGAATGGTTTCATTCACTAAATGATTCATTTCAGCTTCTTTTTTCAGCGGCTTAACCGTGATTTCTCATATCCGTTGCCCTTATCCCCACCATTACCCCGGTTAATCGAGGCTCCACTGTAAAACTTTCGTGCCTTGCTTGAAACGCCTCTTTCTCATTGCTGTGATTAAGCCTAGTTAGAGATGCAACGATCCAGCAATTAATATTGTTTGTCTTTCATTCCAGTTTGACGTACGATAATTCCGTTAATGACGAAATTAAAACAAAGTTTTCGTCATGCGAAAACTTCCAGCAGACCATTAAGAATCATTGGAGAATTTACCTGGAATCCAAAGGGTTTATCATGTGCCTTATTCCACTCTGTCATTATGTTACTGGTTTAATTTCAGAGATGTCGGCCCATTTTCTTGCATGTGGGGTAAGTGATTTGATTTGATTATTTTATTTAATCACCTTTAATTTATTAATTATTTAATTCTGTCCAATATAATGAAATTGTGTATTTATGGTATTGCAAAGTGGTAAAATTTCTCGACCCTGAATCATCAACTGCTTATTTACTTCATTGAATGAGGGTCTGAGGCTAAATAATAAGAAAATACATAGTTGATGATTGAGAACCATGACCTCACACAGGGCAGTTCTTTAATTACTTGACCCTTAATAAGATCGTATCCTGGTGACGCTACTTTTGAATCACCCTTTAGTATGGTGGAAGTGGCATGACTGTATTATTTTCTGGGTGGAATACTTCCTGCTATTTGTCACTCATAATACTGTGATTTTGATTTTTCAGCCTGACGTCTGGGACAAACTGACATATTCTTGCACCAAATGCCTTGGTAGAACTTTTGGTAACGCTGAACTGGTTGATCACATGGATAAGTGTCACACGTCCGAGATCACATTTAATACCTGCGACGAGAAAGTGAAAGAATTCTGGGAATTGACGTTACAAGAGTACCAGATTTCTAAATGTGTTTCGAAAAACTGTAAATTCGTCTCCCAGAAAATCCCCAAGCTCGAGAAACACTACAGATACTGCAGAGTAATTAAGATTTCTTAAAATGGTTTTTATCCTGATTATAATCACATTTTTCATCATTTAATCATTTCATTTGCTCACGGCAGAACCCCAGTAAAGAAAATTTTGAAGTTTGTACATTATGCGGAGGTTGGTTGGAAAACACCTATGACCTGTGGCGCCACGAAACACATTTCCATGTTATCGAAAAAACATCCAAGGCCTTAAAGCTCTTGAATTTAAAGTGAGTCTAGGTCCCTCATTAATTTTTCGAAATTATTGTTTTAACGGGTAGTTCTCTCGATTAATTCATAGAGATGTCAATTACGAGTTATGTTCAGAAAGTAATTTACAACGGTTGTGTAGGACGGAGGGAATTTTGTTTTTCAGAATTGTTACCACTGGTAGGTAAAGAGGTTCCTAACAGGCAAAACAAATCATCAAACGCCTCTGTCCATTACAAAATGTTATCACAGCAGCCAAACGCGTCAAGCAGTTCGTCTTCCAATCGCTCCATCGACCATAGTATTTTGGCTGCACGCGAATTTCATAAACGGTATGAAAGCGAGGGGGAAACTTTTCTTGACTCAATTGTGACTGGTGACGAACCGTGGGTGTGTCACTTTACTCCTGAGTCAATAAGGCAGTCTCTTCAGTGGCGCCTTCAACCAAAAAATTCGAAGTCCAATTTTCAGAGAGGAAAATGGTAGGCGTCTGTCTTTTGGGACCGGAGAGGGATATTATTTGTCGATTTTATGCCTAAAGGAACCACTATACATGCAGCTGCATACTGTGAGATACTCGAGAAGTTAAAAAAAAAAATCAAGGACAAAAGGAGAGGAATGTTGACTCATGAAGTGTCACTCCTTCATGACAACGTTAGTCTCACTCAGGACCTGCTTGTTTCAATTGGGTGGGATATTGTGACTCACCCACCTCCCCGGACCTGTCACCATCGAATGATCATATTTTCAATAAATTGGAGGGGTTTTTGGGTGGACCAAAGGGACATTTTTTGTCTTTGCGCCCCCTCCCACACCACGTACCTCGTACTTCATTTTTTTTTTTTTTTTTTAATTGTTATATAAATGATTGATCACCTGTGTGTAAACTGTTATTTAAACAATCACGCTCATACCGCAGCTTGTCGGCCACGCACTCCGCAGTGGTTAATGTAATATGGTTAGGTAAATCAAGAGCTATCCTACGAGTGGTGAACGATTTTTGTACGATGATAACTGGCGAAGTTAAAGTTCCGTAGCAACGAATCGGTTGTACGTGAAAATCATTAGAAATTTTTCATAACGCTTTCTTCGTCACACCGTAATGTCACACTTTTTGAGTTATCGATGGCGTCACATGATAACCTCGTATCTTGATTTTTGACGATTTTCAGTTTTTTGCATGTATGGGAAGAAAACCTCGTATCTCATCGGCCTGTGGTTCAAATTTGAGCGGAAAATGAATTTTCTGCCTTCTAGAGGTCTATATGAGATTGTAACTCCTAATGCCACTTTATGCCATTGCTATCAGTTTTTTGCCTCTCCTGTAAAATTTGTTTTTTTGAGATACGAGGTTATCATGTGACGCCATCGTTATGTGCCATAGTAAAGACATTAAATGTCAAAATGGCTTCGGGAGGTGGAGTGGAACGTATACGACGAGACTGTAGGTACAAATCCGGTCACTAGGCTTCAAATATGTATTGTCCTGAATGGCGAATATGTAGAGAAATAATTACATGTTTTGACACTTGATTTGTAAATTTCATTCAAAAATATTCATTTTTCTATTTTGAACACATGTAACCTTACTTTCTGGATGTCCCTCGTATTTTAAATGCTATGTGTTTAGTATAAATACTATGTAAAGACTGTGTTTTTCAAATGTTATTAATTTTGTTGCAGTGTGCAAAACTTTTACGACTCCTTGCTTTTGGTTAGTATGGTTTGTTAAATTATAAGTGTTCGATAAATTCGAAATTCAAGTGTTTACATGGTGTCCTGCTAGTAAATCCAAAATCAGGCCGTTTTGGTATTTTACTAATCTTTCGTTCAAAATCTGGTTAGATATGATTTACCAAGGGCTTACGTATAATTTTGCCTGTACTTGAAGCGATGAATTCTTTATGGTGTGGGGTTATTGTTGTTGTCATCATGTCTTCTATTTCAAAGTATTTCTGTTTTAGAAGAAATCGTCCTCTAGCTCTAACAATAACCCCCAATGCTCTACTGAGGAATCGACAGGACGTTATATGAAAGATGTGGTTTTGAAGAAGACGATATTCCTTGGAGAATTGGCTAAAACTATTGAGAGTGAAAGCAACAACAGCGCCTTAATCAACGGTCACTCAACGGTCAACAACGTCTTCAGGGTGACTGTTGAAAATCAGTTCTCGTGGGTTGTGAAAGCTCCCGATTTAACAATCGCATCCGAAGTCGTTGCTAGAAGACTACCAAGTCATTCTGTTAAAACAATTATTGCAGAATCTATTGAAGATGGAGCACGTTTGCTGAAACGTACTGAGTCAGTCACTAGTATTGCGTGCAATTCTTCCAAAAAGTACATTCCGCCGAGGCCTCTGGATTATGTATTGGATCATCCCGATACCATCGACATTTTACGCAAAAAATGCGGTTTAACAAAGCCGGCCAAACCTAATATTGAATTACCCAATGTCTATGTTCACGGAAGTAAAGTTCAAGTTAAGCAATCTGTCAATTCTACGGAAAAGAAAAGGAAATCTGTCAATTCTACGGAAAAGAAAAAGAAATCTGTCAATTCTACGGAAGAGAAAGGGAAATCTGTCAATTCTACGGAAAAGAAAAGGAAATCTGCCAATTCTACGGAAAAGAAAAGGAAATCTGTCAATTCTACGGTAAAGAAAAGGAAATTGCTTGAAGAATCATTAGATCAGAAACAGATGGCCCCTGCAAAGAAATCAAAATGTAATAGTGATGTAAGCCTCACTCCTAGAGGGTTGAAAACCCTGCTTCCTGTCAAACCCAAACCCCCTGTTACTTACAATCCTGCAACAAACGTTTGTAGGTCTACAAAACCACCTGGATTGAAGACTCGACTTGAAATGCCAAATGAATCGAACAACGAGTCCAGCAATTCAGTTATTCTCGAGTCGGCAGTCGATGCGAATACTCCCAGTAAACTCTTTATAGGCAAGGGCGGATCAAGCAGGTATGTACTGGCGGACAACTCCATCGTCAGTCATGTTAAGAGCAGTAGTTTGGATGCGGCGACC
This sequence comes from Stenodema calcarata, assembly GCA_963920205.1. Classification (NCBI taxonomy): domain Eukaryota; kingdom Metazoa; phylum Arthropoda; class Insecta; order Hemiptera; family Miridae; genus Stenodema; species Stenodema calcarata. The sequence continues at coordinate 7,223,977 of OY986052.1, forward strand.
ACCAATCTGTCTCTGAAAAACCTGAAACCTGATGATCCTCAACTAGCATCCCTTCTGTTGCAACCTGGTGAGAAAAGGCAGATTCCGAAATCATTCAAACTAATAAGGCTTGTTCCGAGCCCTAAGCCAAGTGGTATTAAACCCATCACGCAGCATTTACCTCGTAATCTACCCGCCAAACCCTCGGCTGCCGAGGATTCCTCTCCTCAGGTTTCGGCTTTGAGTAAGAATTCAATCAACCAAAAAGAAAATTCAGAGGAAGATATAGCAATATTTTCTCCAGCTTTAAGTAAGAATTCAACCACTGGTTCTATCAACCAAAAAGAAGATTCAGAGGAAGATATAGCAATATTTTCTCCGGCTTTGAGTAAGAAGTCATCTACTGATCCAATCAACAGAAAAGAAGATTCAAGTAAGGATACAACGATTTCGTCTGAATTGCCAACCCTTTCTCCGGTTATGTCTGCAATGGTTGGGGAATCGAATGCAATTTCTGATATTGACTGGGATATGGATACCCCTATCCCAGATGTAGACTCTTCCAAACTCAAGGGAACGCCAAGAACGTACGGGAAAAAAGCTTATTCCAGAAAGACCAGCTTACTTGTTGAAAATGCAGTGGGAGTTGATACGGATGATTGTTTGAGGATTGGGAGTGGCCTTTTTACTGACGTGGATGTCGTTAAGGGTGAATGTGTACAAGATGAACCGCTGAACGTAAAAATAAATGGGACTATGAAGGTAAAGACTGAGCTGATTGACAGTTGGGAAGACTTGGTAGATGGTTCCGATATGTTTCGAGAGAGTTACGACATTTTTGAGGTGGCCGGGAAAGAAGAACCTGCTTTGTCAATTTTATTTGACCCGACGGTACCGTTTGATGTGATTTGTGAAAGTTCCCAAGCAATGACAGGTGGGCTGTACAATGTTCGGTGTCCTTGGGAGCAAGTTGAAGCGAGAAAACCATCCCACCGAACGACTTCTAATGAGAAACCTTTCAAATCGACGAAACTTCTTGAGAATATCGTCTGTGAGCCACATTCTCCTGCGATTATTACGAGTAGTGATAACAAAGAGTGCAATTTAAAGGTGCCGAACGGTAATGTGGGAGAGCTTGTAAATTGTCGAAAACATTCAAACGATGACAATTTGGTACACGAACCAATTATTTACACATTAGATAAATTGATTTATAATAATCCACCTAATGTTAGTGATATTTGGACGAACACATCAGAATCCGAATTAGTTTCCAGCAAACAGAGTTGTACAAGTCATTGCAGTTTTTCGAAAAATTCAAGCTCCAACTTTAAAAGTAGTTCTACTGATAACCATACGGACGAGTTTTTAGACCTGGTCAGCTATCTTATAAATTACAATTCACATAAATTCCTTAATCAGCCGATTATATACGCTGTTGATAAAATAATTCACGATCATCCGCCAACGATATCTAATTCGCGAAAGAATGGACGAGAATCAAAGAAGGAAAAACGTGGTAGGAGTTCTAAAGGCATCCCACATGAACAGGGTTCCTCACGAGGTACTTTGGACTCTAAAACTGGTAACGATTCGAGTAAATCTGGGATGTCGCTAAAGAAACCCCGCATCAAGGAAGAATTCACACCGCCGAAGAAAAGGCGAAAAAGGAACAGTTCGATTTCGTCCAAAGGAGCTGGTTTGGAGAATTCTGGCAATGTATCATCTGATGACACGAATTTACCGAATGATGGAGGTTTCGTGGCAACGGACACCTCTTCAACTAGAGCCGCTACTACAATGGGTGAAAGTATAGAGAGTACGAGCTCCAAAAGCCCTGGAGTTAAGAAGACGAGGAAAAGTGTTAGAAACGTCGAAAGGACGCAAGAATCCCCTGCTCCTACCACAAGCCAAAAGAAACGTTCCTCTAGGAGAGTCCTGGACGTGCAAGATGTCAAAGAAATTGCTCCAGGAGTTATAGTGCCTTTGTCCGAGGAGACGAATGATGCCGAGGAAAAGGTACCAAAGAAGAGAGGCAAAGGCAGACCTCCGAAGACCAAGTCGAAAAAGGTTTTGAGTGGTATGAACGTACCGAAATCATCCTTCCCGCTTGCAACAAGCGAGCAACTCCCTCAAGAGAGTATTCTCTACATTCAGGGAGACAACGATCCTCAAAGTGATCTACTGGTACCTGCTGAACGAAGAATAATTTTCAACTCCCGATTGGTTGACCCCCTTAGAATGGTGAGTTTTAGTGATACTCGAATTGTTTGTATTTAGTTCTCATGTGGTACCTAATAATGCCTTAGTGATCGTACTACTATCGATTCTATGTTGTAGGTTGAATGTGCCATTTGTGGTGAGAACATGACTGCTGCAGTTTATAAAAAGGAACACCTCGTTAAACACAACCACTTGTGTTGGCTGAAGGGAGAAGAACCAATGGTAATTTTGATTTTCTTCATTTACCAGATGAAATTTGTTACTTCTTCCGATATTTGTAATAGCACAAGACTATATTGGATCGCGGCACCTAACTCTAATCTCATTCGCTCTTGTAAGCACTCAATATCGAGTTAGGTAGACGCTGGGCGGGCTACTGGCTAATAGTAAACGGGAGGGTTGAGTGACTGGAAAAAGTGATAGTAGGTTGCAAAAGGAAACGAATGTTCGAAAAGTTTTTAATGCATGAATGGCAGAATAGGTGGAATGTAAGTATGAAGGTTAGGTGGACGTATGAATGGTTACCAAGTTTGTCTGAAAGGGCGAAAGCTTAATGGATGGTCTTCGATTTCCACATGACTCGGATGGTCACTGGTCTTCGAGGACAAGCTGCGTGGATTCAATCTGAAGGAGAATGGGTCGTGTGTGTGGAGAGGTGGCACTGTCCACCATGCGACCTTCAGTTGCAGCCTGTTTGCCCAGGAGCGCATGGTGGCGGTGTCCAGGGTGAGAGAGTTGGGCTTGGAATGAGATGTGAGAGTGGAAGAAGGGTATGATGTGTGGAAGAGGTGTGCTAGAGAAGTTTTGAAGAAGAAGGTAGGGTGCTTCGTGGTCCCCGCCATTGGGGCTGTTTAGGGGTTAGTGTGGACTGTGATATTAGGTTAGCTTGGTAAGGTGTGAAGGTATGAATGTAATTTGAGGCGTGGATGAGTACGTTAGAGATACTCGTTGAAAAGGGGCAGATGAGTATCGAGTAGTCTACCCCAATAGGAAGTAGGTAGGTTATGGTAGCATAGGGGCAGATGAATATCGAGTAGTAGTAACTTGGGGACCGTATCCCCCATGCTTGGTGTGAGTCCAATCCCACAAAGCACTAGGACATGGTAAGCGGTAGGTCCTCCCAAAGGCTTAGAGGCTCGTGACGGGGGGGGGGGGATGACTGGGTGAGAGATTGCCTGGTCCCCTGCAGCCTCGGGTTGCTCAAAATGGTACCAAGGGAGGAGGGACCCCAGGCCACCAGAGCAACGCCCTCTGGGCAAAGCTCCCACCGGCCCAACAGAAGTTGGATTCGTGGTGGTCGTGAGCTTGCTAGAAAGTAGGTAGTTTTCCCTCACCTCCAAACCCTGATGTTGACTTTGAAGTGTATGATTATGTAGTCCTTGTTGTCAACTCTAATGATTGTTTTAGGACCTTGACGATGAAAAAGGAGTTGAACGTTACCTGTATAGAATCTACCTGAAGAGGAGAGTTCCATTCATATGTGGAGTGTGTGGCGTCGCAAAGAAAAGTGCCTTAGGTTTTGTCACGCACCGGAGATTCTGCGGAAAAACTATTCTAGTAAGTAACGAATTACTTACTTCTAGTAAGTACCAAATAATACCTACTTGATAATCTTACATTTCGATGAGTCTTGAGGGATGTACGCACTGGGAATCTTTGTTTGGACTTTTTGTCACACACAGTTTGCCCTGCAACATTGTCGCTCTGGAAATCGTATACGCTTCTAGTTTGAATCTGAGCCATTTCGAATTAGGTCGCGCTATCTGGGATTGCAGTAGCACTGTACATCACTACGGGGTAAACTAAACGCTAACAAAAACCACCGTGTTAGTGGATGAGTGGATTTATTCAAGGATCGGAATAAGCATGGGCGCAATCTCATGACAGTGGTAGATTGGGGGATGAAATGGATATTTCAATATAGACATTTTGTTCGTATGAGTCCAGTCGATTTTGAATGTCTTCTGGAAATGGTCGGAATACGTATTTTAAAAAAGTTCCGTCGCAAGTTGAGACTCATATATATATATATATATATATAGCTTTTTCAAATTGAATTCGTCCTTTTTCAAAATGAATTCGTCTTTTCTCCAAATGAATTCGTCTTTAGTGTTTGCTGATGATGGTGAGAAACGCTCAGAACATTACATTCCGCGTAACGAAATTCAACAGAGAGGACGTGAAACTGGACGTTCTAGATGCAATTCCTACTCTGGCCTATTAATTTTGTCACATTTCCAAAATTTCCAATTTTAACACGTGCTTTTCATTACAGGAACGAAAAGAACTGATGGTCTCGTGTTCCGTATGCAGTCGAATGTTGTTACCTAGCAGCCTCCATAACCACATGGTCAAGACTCACCCTGCCGTTGCCAGTGCTCCAGAAGAACCCCCTCTCGAGGGTCGACAGGCTGCTTTAAAGTACGTTCAACTTCGATCAGTTTCGACTCAGAACCGAAGTAGAATCCCTCTCTGAGTTCTTTCCATGAAAACCTGTTACCTGAACCTGTAATTATCAGCCTGCGTAAGTGCACACTTCAGGTTTGCGCAAAAGATGAATTATTGGCCATACTACCGCAAACTAATGATTTTTCCCAATTTTTCATCAATTCATCAATCAACCCATCAGTTAAACATCAGATATTAGCCATTTCGCTCTTAGAACTGAACATAAAATATTTCAACACCAAAATATTTTACATGTTGGCCAACAAAAAGTGTTTTTTGGTGCAGAGAGATGATGGTTGGCGTTGGAGTTTTTCGGTGTTCTGAATCCAAATCTGAAACCCGTTTTTCACTATCAGGTCCAGTTCTTTAGGTATAGCTCAAATACCTATTTTCTAGCTACGTTTGAGTGCTGAAAATATCACTTAGACTTAGAAATCCCAACTGGTTTTTCACTTTTTACCACTCTTTCTGCGTTTTTTGAGGAGCAGAATCTGAATTTGAAAACCGATTTTAGCCACCTTCGTCAAAAATATAGAAGAGGTGGTTGAAAGTGAACAATAATTGTTATTTTACATTTTTTGAAGAGCCGTTCCAAGTTTCTGGTTGTATTGTTTGTATATCATTGTTTCCAGGTGTTTGGATGTATTAGCCAAGAGAGCAAAGGACATCAAGGGCGATCAAGAATTCATCGACGACAGTGAAGAGCTAAAGGCAGCTGAAAAAAATAGTTGGATCGTTAGTTTACTTCCAATAACATGAATAATATTCAATAGTCTAATAATAATTTAATTTGAAATTAAGAACAATTCTTGGAATAGTCTGAATTGTTCCATTCAGATATACACAGTTGGGATGTTTGAACAGCCCTTGGTTGCAAATCTGAAAAATAGAAAACAATGATTTCAAGAACCATTTTCTGTTGTTCTAGAGACAAGCGTATTCGTTTTGTAAAAGGAGAGTTCACAAAGAACAGAAGAACTTGATGATGGAAAGTACGACTCAGGAAGGCCAAAAATACCACTGCATAATCGCAGATTGTAGTTTTTCTGATAACAATATCACCAATGTAATCGAACACTACCGAGCGTGCGACATGGAACCACTAGTAAGTATTTACTTGATTCGCCTTTTATCTGACATGTATAATATCCCTTCAAAAAACTCTCCGTGTAAAAATCATTCACCGCAAATGTGAATCAAGTCATCGCAAATGACATTCTACAGCGGCCGAAAAAGCTATGATATCCAATTCCCCGCCCGCTCTTTTCCCCATTAACGAGCAAAGCATAATGAAAAGAGAACTTATGAAGTGCGATCAGGTTATATAGAAACTAAAGAGGTATTCTAACCACTTCATAAGCTCCATACCCGTTTCGAAATCTCCCATTGGCGCCATGGCGAGAAAATCGTTTACCAAATTATAAAAGCTAAAACTGTGTAAGCCTCCTTCAGTGTTATAGCTTTTTAAGATACCTGTGTTGAGAACCATTACTTTCTAACAACCAACTAATAAAATTATACGTACCTAGGTGTGTAGTAATAAAAACGACTCGCCTAGGGGAGATTTCGAAACGGCTGAACATACCTGAGTGGGCAAAAAAAAACCAAAATAATTGCTTTGGATGCCTCCACCTCTCTCCGGATGGGTTAGGAGATCTTTGAAGTGGGCGGGGAATGTGGATATCATTACTTTTCCCGGCCGCGATGTTTGCGAGGCGTGTGATTTTTACACGGAGTGTTTTTTGGAGGGTGGTCCACATCTTTTTGTTGTAGAAGTTGAAAAGACCTGTAGAGGAAATATGCAAGAATAATTAGGTAGAATAATCCACAAGTGAGTTCGTTCAGTTTCCTATGTGAAGATACCAAATAATATCAAATAGCGTATGTAGCAAAATAATTGAGCCAGCCTGCAGCGGTATTCAGCAAGACAGGATTCTCGCCTTATTTAAAAAGTACCATAAATAATTTGTACCAGCGGCAACGAAAATGCTGTTTAAGCATTTGTGCAATGAAGAGCGTTTCCTTGTTGACTTGTGAACAAATAATTTACGTTTTTTTCTTGCAAGTAGGGCTTTCCGTACAGCCCAGTTCATTATCCTGTCCAGTGCCTTGTTACCCAGGATGTGGACCAGATAGCCTAATTTTCAGGTTTTTGTTCCTAAAATATTTTTGAGTTGAGATAAATAGCACTGGGTCATGTTATAAAGAAAGTCTGTGCCAAATTTCAAGTCGATTGGTCTTGTCAAAGTGGCCCTAATTAACCTAAAATTGCTGTTTTTTTTTCTAAATTTGTTTGGGTTTAGATTATGGGTTGAATCTTTTAAAATGCATTGGCTAAAGTTGAAACGAAGCTCTGCGCAAAATTTCAAGTCAATCGGTGAAGGTGGAGAGGCTGTAGCTGAAGAAGAATATGGTTATGTGGTTATTTTGAAGTTATATAACTGTGTTCCCTTTAGACCTAGCGACTTGAAACTTTCAGGGCACACTATTATATCAGAGAGGATCCACACCGAATTTCAAGTTGATCGGTCGAAAAGGAGCCGAGATATGAATACATGAAAACCGCGTTTCGTGACGTCCGGTACTCGTTTTTTTTTTTTTTTCGAACGAAAAACCGTTCGTGGAAATTTGTTATTTTTTTCCTCAACGGGTTTGCTTGGCGGGGCGGAACGCTACCGCGTTTTTAGATAGCTTGTGTTGTAGGTGGTTTTATATTTTTAATTTGAGTCAATGTTTGTTGCAGGATTGCAAGTGCAAGGATTGTCCGTTTATGACGAATGTTGAAACGCATATGATCAACCATGTGCGCATGAATCATTGTGGGAAAGCGAAAGAGTACGCCCCAAAGGAATTCAAGTCCAATGAAGCCATTGGCGTCTCCGACGTCTCTAGTAAGATGATTACAACCACTGCTCTATCTATGAGTTTTTCTTGTATGGCAACCGACAACTTGACAATTTTTTGATCATTTCCCACACACGGGAAAATGGATGTGGGGACGGGGTCCTCTTTGACTTTGTAGGAGAGAAGTTGGGGGCGTAAAAGAAGTCAAAGAATTCAAATTCGCCATGTGTCCACATCATGTCGTTCGGCAGAGCTGGTGCAGTGTGGACGTACTTGTTGACATTCCCATTGGCATCTGATATCTCGGTAAAGAGAATTGAATGGTCTCACGGCAACCTGTCAATGAGGCCGTCCAGCATACTGTGGACACAGCTTTAGGACGTACTCGATCAAACATTCTATTGATGTCAACCACTACATTATTGTTACGTATTTCCCCCATTTTTGCAGGTGCATTCATCCCATACGTGAAATCTGGGGAAATGTGGTGCCAAAGCATGCTGTATTTCCAACCGGCTTTGTACTGGACTCATGACTTGTGAGTTTCTATTTCTATCAATTCTCGTCTCAGTGTGTTGAATGTTACTCGTGCCGATTAATCGGTAATGCAACCCGCGTTTTTTTCGGGCTGTAATTGGGTTCCTTCCGAACTATGTGGTTTAGCGAAATTCTGGAACTTCTTTTAACCGCCATCTTGGCCAATGCATTCTAAAGGAAATTGATTGCTGGTAGAGCATTTAAGAATTACTGAAAGAGCTTTTAAGTGGTTTGAGTGATGCGAGTGAGAAATTCACTCGTTCTTATATTGAAATACAAGTCGCATTATCCATATGTTGAAGGTACCTGCTTCAAACCATCGGAAGGGGGGGGGGGGAGTGTAATAATACATAGGTATGTGTGTAAATATAATTTTATCTCAAAACTTTTTATCCCTAGCTTTTAATCCCAGAACCCAATTTTTTCACATTTTGAGAAATTTTACCTTTTAATTATAAGCAAATAATTATGCGTTTGAACTAAGTACTTACCTACTTACAAAATCGATTATTGACATTCGATTAATCAAACATCGATTATTCAATACCGATTAATCGGTGACATCGATTAATTCTGATTGATACTGAAAAATTCTCGTATTTTTCAGACGTGACGAGCACTTGTCAACCAAACCGCTTTTCACCGATTGGGAAGTCTCTGAAAAGTTGGGTGTGAAAGCATTTGATGACTTCCCATCACATTTGTCCTTGAGAGATGATTCCATCCGTTTTAAAAGTACAGAAGACACGTCAGAGTGGAGCATTTTGAAAAAATTCGGATCTCAAAGTCTCGATGGTGAGTTGGGTGTTGAGCATACGGGTATATCACCGCAGAGAAAGTCGTTCATACTTAGTATAATGCATTCGTGAACGTCAAAGTACTGATTGTCAAATCAAAATCACTTAATTGCCCCTCAGACGAAACTTTTACCTGATTACTTTGTTTATGGTCTTTTTTTAGATGATGTTCGGATACTCTACACAGGAGGTATTGTTCGAACTTTGGATTGGTTTCCCAGTTCAGGAACTCAATATCTGGCTCTGGGCGTATCATCTGTCGATTCTGAGACCATTTTGGCCCGTCCTGTTCACTTAGGGCCTGGACATTTTCAAATCTGGTCCGCTGGACCTGTCGACAACTTCAGGTATTAACTTGAGCCGTAGTTTGTTTATATTGGTCCCCATGGTGACACCAGAGTTTTATTTCGAGTTAAATCTGTGAGCCGGTATGATCTCTTATTTCTACCCAGCGAGTCCTGCCAGCGAATCAGTACTAGGACATCGATAGGGACTTCACTCACATCGATAGGGCTCGCTACATGAATTACTAAATAAGTTTTAAAAATTCTGTCTGTAACTATTTTTTTCTCTTCAGTGAACCTTATGACGTGGATCTACGTTTCTATGTAGCCGTTTGCCATGACTTTGGTGAAATTTGGGACTTGGAGTGCTGTCCATCTGGAGGCACAACAGACAAACGATTAGGTCTTTTAGCGATTGGAACATCCAGTGGCGTTGTATCTGTATATTCCGTACCTATTCTAGAAGAATCACCTGTAAAAAGGCAAGTACTGCCACAGATTCCCAACCATAGCCGTTGTCTCTGATGTATGAATCAAATAATAATTCTCATTTCCTCTTGCCAGGGCAATCAAGCCAGATCCGGTGGTGATGTTGAAACTCGGAACGAAGGAGTCATTCCAAGTTTCCAAAATATCCTGGTCCAAAACCAAACCTCACAGGTACAATGTCAGCTTGGAATCGTCAATCACTGTATGCCCTCAAAACCTCCATAATCATTATTTCTTAATTGTTTCATAGATTCATAGCCGCTGGATTCACCAATGGTTTGGTGGCTGTATGGGATTTGACCACAACGTCCACTCTGTTGAAATCAGGAAACACCCTGCTGCCATTCAAAGCTTTCTACCCTCACCTCGCGATCATTACTGGTTCGTACATTTCCCAGTATGATATTATGTCAACATTTTCATAAATTTTTAAATTTTGAATACCTGTATTTTGACTTTTGTTTAGCTCTGAGTTTTAGTCCTGTAAACGAATTCTACATAGCTACCGGTTGTGCCGAGAAATCCTCGAAGTTTTGGAATTTACATGACACTACTGTTAATCACGGAGAATTCACAAGGGGCTTGGTTACCGATGTTGCTTGGCTTCCCCATTGGATGGCAGCTTTGACCAGTTTGGATGATAACTACACGTAAGGCTTTCCCTATATGTTCCATCTCCTCTCTTAAATGTCTCTTCTTAAACTCAACGGTACTGGTAGCGGAGGGAAAAGATGCTGACTTCTTTGCGACTTGAAGTTCTGTGTGGGAAATATCAAATAATATTAATTCTGCTTACATATCCCTTCCCTGAAATGAGGAAATTTCCGTCTTTTCTACTTGATCTCCTCCAAAATTCGAAATATCCAGGGAATAGGGTGGCTCATGGGTTGGAACTTCGCATTTTTCACCACAAATTCGTTTGTAGCGCCCTTAAAATCCAATTTTTAGGTTAAAACTCATTTGGGTTAAATTGAAAATTCACTAGAAAGAAGTGAGCGTTTGAAATATAATATTATTGTTCGTCAAGACTAAGTGGGACAGCTGCGAATCAGCCTGAAAACGTCCGCTTGGAGCGCTGACTTCGCGCGGTTTTGGGATTTTGGTCTCAAGAAGTTTCAGTACGTTGGTACTCCTAAAAGCGTTATCCTTGACGAATAATTTCAAAGTCGTCAATCCTCATTTACAAGCAAATTTATAAACTGCCTTGTTTGTTTATTTCTATAAATTCAGGAGAAGGTAATTTTCGAGCATGAGGTCAATTTTTTCCGTTTTTGAAGCATTTTCTTTAAAAAAACGTGCGCACGCCCTATTGGCAGGATATCATCACGCCCTATTGACATGATATCATACTTCTGTTCTTTCCATGATCCGATTGAGGTTCGGTTTGACAATGTGGAATTTATTTAATTGGATTGGCGCCTCCTTCTCACGCCTTCATGAAAGTATGTTTACTGTTGTGATGAACCGTTCGTTCGCTTCAAATCAAAGATGTTTGACCAAAATGTCACTAGCCAATTTACCGCCTTCTTAGTAGGTCTTGATAAGACTTCTTTCATGGATAGCTTGGCCAGATGACCACTTTTTCAAATTGGTACCTACCTATTTGAATGGAATATTTCAACTTAGTAAAAGAAATTTATCGAATGATTTTGATTTTTAGGACAGGAACCACTACTGTAACTCTGAACCCTATAAGGAACTTCATTTACCAATCACAGCCAGCTGTGACGCAAGCTGATTCAACTGGAACAGTGAGTTAATTGGTTTTAGGCGATAGGAGGCATTAGCTCCAACCCTGTCTTCCTTAGTGTTTGCCGCATCTGATTCTGTTATCATCTGTTTCAGTCCATATCTGTAAATAACTGGTTGAACACTTTCGTCTGCGGTTACGACAGTGGACAGATTGTCCTCAGCATCGAACGGAAGTACATTCAGCACCAGAACGACGATCGCAAAAAGGTGTTCAATGTAAGTGAATTACGGTTTCAAAACTATGGATTAATTTGAGTTGATGGAACAGAAATAGTGAGACCGCCCTCTACTTACCGGATATTGAACGTGGGAGTATAATATGATATATTATGTTCATACCCTTCTATTGCAGTATGGAATTTACATTTTTTTCCAAGTTCTCAACGTTTAACCTGTTATTGTTGCAGTGCCTTCTAAGTCCTAGATTGCATGACTTCGAACCTAACTCATTATCAATGGGTAGCTGTAAATCGTATCCCTCGACTTCTGCAAGATATGGACTCGTATTGAATCATGTAAGTATCATAGGGATGTAAGTGTTCTTCCATTACAGCCGACAGTATTATGCTGAAGAAATGATCAAGTTCGTAGTTCTAATTGGCCCATTAGATAAACCACTTGCCTTAATCAGCCTTTCATTTCATTGTAAATTGAAGGTCATTCCCAAAACGAGTAGATTTTTTGCCAGCTGAGTGTTTGGAGCAGTCATTGTAAACATTGTAAATTAACGTTTCAAGTAGTCATAATTCTGTTGTTATTTTTCAGAACTTCCAAATGAACGTTCAAATGAAGATCAAGGGCAATCCTTACACTGACCTCGCATGTTTTCCTCTGACTCCAGTGAATAAGGTATTCATTCGTCTTATTAAGTACCAGTTGGTTTGCCATATAAATCATAGTACGATTTACACCATTCTGGAATGTTTTCAAACTTATTGATTCCTCAATAAAGTATTCAACTGAGGTGCTCATCAAACAGTAGATTGGAAGATCTTAGTACGATGCAGTAGGTACTCTTTTCTTATATTAATTAGGGAACACGTTGCGATCATATCTGAAACAAGTTGAGATCTCAATGATCACAGTGGTAGGTCTGGTATGTACAGGTTAATAAAAACGGATTCCTTTTGCGGCAGGCCGTAGTCTGGATCCTCCCTAAAATTTCGAAAAAATGGTAGATCTATCATTTCTTAATTTTGCCTATAATCTTAAAGACAAAATCTCATGGAATTTCTCTAAGGGGAAGAATCATGGAAGTAACCGCTACACTGCAACAAGATCTCTCATACGACGTTACGGTTAAATCCATGCGAAAAACAGCCAGGGTTCGTGTATGAAACCATGGGGGCCATTTCGAAAATAATTTACAAAATACATTTCGAAATTTTTATTTTTATTTTTTATTTTTGTTTTATTTTAACCGCCTTATTTTGTGTACTAAAACTCACAATTACAACGAGGATTTCATTTTGCCCTGATATTGAAATTATCAATCTGAATCATATCACTACAACGGCAAATAAAAACAAAATGAGAATCCGTTTGTTAATTATCTGGTAGGTACCCGTACGCTGATTGAATTTGCAAGTTTTCATGAGATTTGCCAGCTCCCAGCACGTTTTTTTTGGAAATGCAGTTAACGTACAAGTATTTTCAAAAATTTAATTTTTAAAAAAATGGTCAATGTTTAAACTGCAATTGCGGTCCCAAGGTCCTTTTGATTACGAATGTGGATTAGGCGTATGCAGAAAATAACGCTGAATCCAAAAACGTGGTTAAAAGTAGAAAAAAAATGTTTTAAAGTGAAAAAACGCGGGTCTTACTGGCATGAAGAAACCTTAAAAAAATCATATGTTGTGAACGGATTGAGATAGAAAGGTGAGGTTGGCGGCGTTCTACTCTATTTTCAGTCGTTTTACTCATTATTTTCTTTTACACCAAGTGAGGAACACCCTCACATAGTGTGTTCCTCAACCACCGAGAAAATTCCTTATTATACGCATATTATTGAAACGCAGTTGTTTCATTTTTACAGGTCTGTTGGAACCCGAACCCCAACTCATTCCTAACCTTAGCCACTGGTCTTCATTCAGGCTTCGTCATCATCAGCAGAGTCAAGTTACCATCAATGGAAGTCAAACTTTTAAAGAGCACTGTAGAAAGCTTCAATTCCTAAGTGTCTTCGTGTATCGCCTGTACCAACAGTTCCTTAAGTCGTAGTAAACCTTTGTACTCGCCGTATGTACCGAATTTATAACGATTTTATTCCGCGTAGCTCATTTTAATTTAAGACAGTCATAACGAATGCGTCTTAGAATTTCAGCAATATGTAAAACTCGGCGCTTCGCGCCTCGCCAGGGGGGCAAGCCCCCCTGGACCCCCCGGATCTTTTCTCTTCTATACTTTGTATAGAACGAGGTATTTGCTATGCAAAACATGAATAATGTTTTTGCGTCCCGTTTTTTATTTACTCAGGGCTGTATCTCAGCTTCTTCGATATTTACAGCGGTTTTGGCAGTATATAATTTATGCATAAATTAAAGGCTTTCCAACGAATGGAGAACGATTTTTGTCCGTTAAAACTAAAGAAGTTTCATTTCCCTAGAAACGGCTCGGTTGTACGTGAAAATCATTAAAAATCTTCGTGACTTAAACTTCGTTACGCTTTTCAACTCTGGTAGGCCACCGCAAAAACATTATTCATGTTAAAATATTTGTACCAATCGGGTAATTATTATGGTCTACATGCATGATTAGGATCTTCGATCAAGATCCTAACTAATTTAATGCTGCATTAAAACAATAACAACAACAACCAGTGTAGGTCATTCCTCACCCACAATCTATAATGTATATATATAATTTTTTCTGTCTTTTGGCAGTGAATTCAGGATGGTCTAAAATGGTATTAAAATTGTTCGGATAATCGAGTTTTAAAAAATTTGGACCGAGAACAATAGCTTCTATTCATTTTCTTCGAAAATTCGCTAAAAGCCGTAGGTCTAGCTGAGACCACTTCCTAGATGAACTAGGTATTTGATCGAACCATTTTCATGATGCGGTTTGTGAATCATGTTGAAGATAACTCCGAAAGTACATTCTACGTAGTGACTCAACAAAATTTCGGTATTGACGGACCGAACTTGAAATCATCAACAAACCCAAGACTTCGACTGTGGGGTTTCTATTGTGCATCAGAAGAAGTGTCTCCTGGAATTGCCTTTTGTGTCCAATGAAATGCATTTGAAATGTTCGTTATATACAGGGTGTATTATATTATTTATTTACACAAATAATGGGTGTTTACAGTATAACTAAAGACCAGCAGGTTCAATTGGGCTCTCTGTTTTTATCAGCTCATTGGTTTCAAGGTTAATTTCAAGGTGTTCATTGAGCAATTCACAAAGGGTGGCCACTATTGCAGATCTGAGTTCGGATTTTTGCACGTGATTGAAAGAAGCCACAGCAGGCAAAATTGACCGGAAAAATTCCATATCCGCTGAAGTGGGCGTTGGTAGTTTAGGGCCGAAAGCGATGAGATTTTCATCGTCATCGAACTGCTTGTCTGGATCATCAATATCTTTACCGTTGACTTTCTCTGATTCAACGCTGATGTCACCAGCTGCTGGAATGTCGCTCGTTTCCATTTGCTCGTCTTTTGTATCGTCGGTGGTTGTGGGATTACCTCCTTTAGAGCTGCTGTCAACTTCTCCGGATGGTTCGGGGTCAGATGATTTTGGCATGTTTTCTAATGAATTGACTTCCAACTCTGAGTCGACTTTAGTACCAGGTCCGTCATCTTCATTCGTAATCGCAGGGGTGTTAGGCGATTGATTAGTCGAATTTTCAATCACAGCTTCGCTCATCCTCTCGACGTCCAAAGACATTGTTACATCCTGCTGATTATTCTCATTCAATTTCGTCGTTTCCGTTTCTGGTCGTTCAGGATTATCTTCAGAAGGCTGTGCATCGTACATCGTATCAGCACCTGGCGACGGAGAGGTTTCTTGAGCAGGCTGTTCAGACATATCACGAGCTGGTGACATAGGAGTATCTTCAGCAGGCTGTTCAGATGTATCAAGAGCTGGTGACATAGGGGTTTCTTCAGTAGGCGGTTCAGACGTATCAGTAGCTGGCGACCGAGAGGTTTCTTCAGCAGGCTGTTCAGACATATCACGAGCTGGTGACATAGGAGTATCTTCAGCAGGCTGTTCAGATGTATCAAGAGCTGGTGACATAGGGGTTTCTTCAGTAGGCGGTTCAGACGTATCAGCAGCTGGCGACCGAGGAGTTTCTTCAGCAGGCTGCTGTTGATTTGTTTCAACTCCGAGGACTGAATCCAGAAAGTGTCCACTTTCAGCAACGCTTCCGCCATAGTCCATGGGCTCGCACTCAGACTCTTCTTTCCATTCATCGTCTTCTGGATCTTCTTCCGAATCAGAGTTTTCTTCTACAATATTCTTACTTGTAACAGCACGACGAGGTCGAAGAGTTCTTTTCAAACAAGCATCAGAGTAGTCCTCGGACCTACTTTGCTTCGTCATACGTCCCAATCTCTTTGCAAGGGGTTCATCATCGGAGTTTTCACTATCACTGTCAGTCTCCACAATAGTCTTCCTTTTCAAAACAGCTGATCGTATTGGTCGTCCACTCGGTCCATACAGAGTTTCCACTCTTGACGGTCTTCGTGTGTTAGCATCATCACTCCCACCATCAGTATGCAAAATCCTAAGAAAAGAAGAGAAACATGATGTTTACGGCCCAGAAAAATACCACAATAATTCATTACGTAATTATTAGTACATATTAGTACGTGGGATGGGCTAACTCACTTTTCCCAACTTTACAGGAGAGACAAAAAACGTGTACCCAGCCATGCCCAGACTTTTCTGCAATTTTGTTCTACTATTCTTGGGTCTCCATATGATGTAATAAGATTAACTGTAAATCAAATTGCAGTAAAGTCTATAGCAAGATGAAAAGTGAGTTAGCACATGTGGGATCTTAAGTGATAATCCCCTGGGGCAATGTACTCGTGTACAGTTACTACAAACACAGGGAGAATATCCTAAGATGAGAGGTGGCTCCATATGATTAGTATAAGTGAAGATACATTTTGAGCATTATTGGATTAGATCTTGTAACATCTCATTGAATTTTGAGTACAAAATGAATCTTATCTCAAAGCCTTATCCTATTTCAGGAGTATAACGACAAAAGGTCTTGAGAGAATAACAAAATTAATTATTAGGGTTTGATATTAATGTTATATGAATTTGGAACTTCATAGGTCTCCAGGGGCCAGAAGGCCCCACCCAGGGAACCTTTACAACTCATGGCGTCAAAAACTTAATTTTGGTTTTGGACCAGTATAAGAGTTCCAAGGAGGAGATAAGTCCGCTTCGATAGGACCGCCTTAACGTCTTGTCTACCTCATCCGGACTCCAGTTTGTCCAGTTTGTTAACCAGTTGTCGAGTTTACTGAGAACTGCGTTGAGGAGTTGTCAAGTATAAAACAGTCCAAGCGTTTGTTAAGGTGAACGTGTAAAAAATGGAAAATATGGCGTTGCTTAACGTCACTCTTAGATAGTACCTCTATTAACGTCACTCTAGAACTGAGCACGTTTGGGCTTATCGGGTTAGCGTTCGGTCTTGCTCGCCCGAGGATAAGCTCTCAACAGCTGGTCCTATCGAAGCAGACTTATCTCCTGGAACTCTCTATTGGTTGTGCAGTAGTAAGGAATTCGAATAGAATAATTCTATAACAATTATTGTTATGAGCTCATTACCACGTTTTCACTTGATAATTTCAAGATGCAAAGTACTTACACACTTGGACGACTACCTCTCTTGCGACCTCTTTGCCAAGTGCGACGAACCTGTGGTTGGACATCACTAGTTAGGAGATTGGATTTGTCACTTCCCACTTCATTTCCTAATGAAGCTTGTTCCGTTTCATTAACTCCTCCCTCGTCGATACGGTTGGACAGGTCGTATTTCATCCACCCGGGTCTTCTTCCTCTCTGCCTTCTCCTGCCTCTTCCCAAGCTGAAAAATTCAAGTACTCCACATTAAATTTAGATTAGCAGAATGTTCGTTTCTAATTTAATTTAATTACACCTTCAAACACATAAGCAAAATTTGCTTAATGGAGAACAGCGGAGATATCGTTATCACCACGCGAAACGTATTTCATATTTTTCAAGAAATCTACTGGGAATATGAGCACCAAACTCAAGGTACCCATAAATGCACTAAAACGAAAATGACATAACAGCAGATTGGCGTAGTGGTAACGATATGATCCAAAAAACTTCTTTATTCTATTTTCTGAATCTATGTATCTTGAAACGTAATCCCACAAATTGAGGGGGGGTTCTTGGGCGATTCCAACGGATAGTAAACCAAAAATCTGTCTGTCCGCCGTACGCTGTTCAGTTTGCGTTGTGCAAAAATTACGAAATTTGGTTTTCGGGTAAGGACTACACCCACAATCAAAATAATTTTAAATAATGCATATTTTGAAAAATTGAAATTGTACGGCGTTGTTTTTTTTTTTGTAGGCATTCAAATAAGAGTTTAATAATTAAATTATTAATTGTGAGAATTGTTTAAGACGACCTGGAGCTTTGTACGACCAGTCGTTCGTTCCCAATGAAGGCTCAAATTTGGAGCAGATCGAAAGTCGTCAACATGAGGGTGAATCATTCGGCAGCCTGTCGATTCAATGTTCATACAGGCCCAGCTGATTCGAACAGCACATGGTTTTCAGATATCGAGTTAATTCTGATTATAGTATTATATAATCAGCAAATTTTATAAGGGGGGGGGGGGACGTTTCTTCTTGGGCGATTCCAAAGGTTCATTATAATAATCTTCAATAATTGAAGATAATAAACCCGAAAACATAAAAATAAATGGTTTCAAAAAATAAGTACATAACATGTATTTATAATAATAATACATATAATTTTTAATAAGTAATTTTATTTGAGTTGTTATTTTAATGGAGATTTGATTAACCTTCCGTTAATGTTTAATTTCAACTTCAAGTGAACACTCAGAGGGTGACTTGTCTTCGAGGCATGGGAGGATATAGACATAATGGAGGTGTACACTGCCCTCAAATGGCTGCAGAGGACTCCCATGTAAATTCACTCTTCCCAATCCATAACTCGTAATTATTTTAAACCATAAAAAATACAACAAATGGGAAAACATTGAGCAGGATTTTGTCAATGGGAACCCCTGACAAGATATGGGAGCCCTCAAGTACGAGTACACATGAAGGCATCGGCCATTCAAGAGCGTTATTGGTAGGATACAGTTTTACAAACTGACACTAACCCTAAATGCTTTCTCTAGAACTAAACTTGACAATTATATAAGTTACTAACAAGGAACGACCCCTAGCTCCTCTTCCTCTTCTACCTCTAGTACTCGTAGATTCTGTTGGTTCAGGCTCTTCTTTCATTTCTTCGGCTAGAGGGAAGAAGATACATAAATATAGAAAAGTTACAGTCATACACCATGATCGATTTAACGAATAGAGAGTCATCGACCACCGTGATATATAAGTACTAAAATAATGAAAGTCCTGTGCGTCTAGTGTCGTTTCCCGTTGAACTAACGAATTTGGCCCATTTTTCGTAAGCCCAAAGGACTTCAACCCCTCAGTTTTGTAATTGGTAAAATTTTGACAATAAGGTTTTTAACGTTTTATTAAGGTTTAATAAGGTTTTTATCGAGTAGTCGGTATTAGACGATATCTGAGGAATTTATCATGTTTATTATACAAAATATACCTACACACAAATAAATGGTTCATTTTCCCAGAAAGGGCCAATCGTTG
Source organism: Stenodema calcarata (assembly GCA_963920205.1). Taxonomy (NCBI): domain Eukaryota; kingdom Metazoa; phylum Arthropoda; class Insecta; order Hemiptera; family Miridae; genus Stenodema; species Stenodema calcarata. The sequence continues at coordinate 7,243,182 of OY986052.1, forward strand.
TCTGGAGAGAATTCTGAATGCCTATTAAATTCTGAATGCCTATTAAATTTTATGATTTGGTCTTATAAAAAAATTTATACGTAAACTATCAATTTTTCCCTACAACTTGCAATAACTAAAATGTACAAATATTTACAACAAAATTTCTACATTTAATGTAGAAATTATAAGTTCAAACAGTGGAAGGTCTACTAATCTGCCATGTCCGGACTTAGCCAACTTTTCTTGAAAAGTGTGGATCACTGATCGAAGCGACCCAGGATTGTAGGGATTCTTCAGTGCAAACATCTAGAGATGGCAGCAGAGAAGGGAAACTCCACATCAGTCTGAGTCAGGAAAGAAGAGGAAAAACCAGAATAGGAAAAGACGCCACCGGCAAAATCTTGAGATAAAGGAAGAAATGGATGACTGAGACGCGAAAATAGCAGAACTTGAGAGAAAGTGCGAAACGATGGGGTAACGATTGGACAGGCTAGAGATGAAAAATTCCAAAATCACCAAGATCACAGGTTAACATTGTGTTTGGACCTCGATACCACCTCTCTTGTTGATAAGAATGATAGGGATTGGGATGAGACTTCAGTCCTATTCTCACCGCTCTCCTAGTACGACTGCAAAGTCACCACGCGCCCATTATTAATCTATATATCTCCCCCGTTTTTCCCTCTTCATCCCTCGCCATCTTCTACATCGTCATCACGACTCTAGGGAGTACCTCAGGGCCCTCGCCGTCAAAAATGGTATAGAAGTTCCGATTACTCCCAACCTCCCTAAGTGTCGCTCCCTTACCTATGAAATATCGAATCAACATTTTGAACATAGCCCGTGAATTACAGTCCACAACCCGCCGCAACACATTGATTTTAAAGGAGAAAAGTGTTCGGGTGGTGAAAACCAATCTGAGAAACTTTGAAGAGACACATCAAAGAAAATATTCTCACCCTATGTGCCATACATTATCGGTGATGCTAAATGGTTACGCAAGTATGGTCTTCCTCAAACTTGCGAATTCATTCCAAGAAAAGTTCTCAGAATTAAGATGAGCAACAGTGCTTACAATAGTAGGATCAAGACCATAAACGATAATGTTCGAGCAGATGTGGAAGGTTTCTTAGAAGATTACGAAAATAGCCGACTCTGTCCAGACAAGAAAGATTGCGTGACCAGGAAAAAGATAAAGAAGCAAAAGAGAGCACGAGAATTTCTTCGATCTGGGCACACATGTCTCTTATCTGCCAGCGGTGTCTCTTATCTGCCGGTAGGGTTTCCTCCTAAAGCTAATTCCTTCTATACTATTCACACTATGAAGCTGTAACTTGGTATGTAGCCATTTGGTATGTACGTATATGGACTTGACGCTACCCTGGCCCAGGATCGACTGAGACGCCCCTAAAGCTAATTTTTATGCTTTTCAAGGTATGAAGCTGCAATTTGGTACGCAGCCTCCTTAGGGCTTACACCTTAAGAAGCACATGTCCAGGATCAGCTGAGTGGCCCCTACAGCTAATTTCTATGCTATTCAAGCCATGAAGCTGCAATTTGGTACGTAGCCTCCTTAGGGCTTACACATTAAGCAGCATATGTCCAGGATCTGTGGCTAAAACTTGTTACATGCTTATAGAAATTTAGCCGTACGGCTCAAAACGAAAGAAGAAGGGGTCCAGGGGGGCGGACCACGGTGTGGCCTTCCATTAGTATTTAATCAGTATGGTACTTGACTCCAAATTTCAGATTATGAAATCTTGGAGTGCGGATTGGCCCTTTCTGGGAATATGACCCTATATATACCTTTTAAATTGTTAATCTTAGGGATGTTAACCATATTTAAAGGTGGATTTAATTGGAAAAATATAAAAAAATGTGAGAGTCATGAAACCGAAATTGGGATACTATGGAATTAGGGATGTACGATATTAGTAATATTATTTGTATATCCCATCTGTAATTTAATGAAAAAAAAAACAACAAAAAACATAATTACATCCATTCCGGGTAATATAATGATTTACTTACTCAATATTTTAGGGAATTCGGGTTCTTTCACGTAAACCTAAAAATAACAACCAAACATTAAATATTGTAGCCGTGAATTCTGTAATAATCTGCTTTCAAGTGAACGAAGTAGAAGACCAACAGAAAAAAGTAGGAAAACACGCAGAGAAGGAAAAGACTGCAAAGATAATCAAGAAACGTGTGCAGAAGTAATTTTGCAGCACACACCAAATTCATTGACGGAACAGCCGCCGGGCTGAGGGATTTTCCTGTAGCCCCCGATACGTAATCGCTATTTCTGAAATGAAGAGAGCAAACCACCGCCCCAGTGAAGTGTTCTACGTCGTCTTGAGTAACTTCAGTCGATTTCGAGGGATCGCCTACAAACAAATAAATTGAACTTCAGAATGAATTGAATTTGCTATAAATATATTATATTTATTTGTTTCGAAACCAGCCATGCAGCATGGGTATAAGAGCGAATTTTCGAAGAAATGACTGGTTGTATGTAAAATGTTTCCCTTTTACTGGTATTATAACAAATTTTCTTTCCATTTTTTTTCCGAGTAACACGTCAGTTTATAGATTTTTCATCGCTCAACACGATGGTGAAGTCAGAATTGCGATATCCCATTCCGTAGTCAGATTAGAGCAGATGAACAGTGAAAAACATCTCAAGTAACAACCTCGTTACTTCATCTTCCAAATGCTCCAGTTTGAGAACAGAATAAGATATCGGAATTCTGACTTCACCATCTTGTTCAGCGTAAAAATAACCTTTGAAATGAGAAGTCACTTGTTAGACTGTTTCATTTTGGGAATTTATGGGTAATTTTCCCCACTAAAACTCCCTAAAACCTCCCCTTAGAGTGACCCGTTCTGCCAATCTACGAACTTAGCCTTTGGATTGCCAGGACGGATTGTTTGTGCAAATTTGTACTTTGTATCTCAATTCTATCGAGAGTTATCGTCCAGAGTGACACAAACATTTTTGGAATATTCGAGTTTTGAAAATTGTGGACCGAGAACCTTTTCTTCGAAGATTTGCTAAAAATAATAATGATATAATAAGACACTAGAAATGTGTTTACTAACCTGCCTTGACAGCTTTTACCCAAGAATTGAATAAATTCGATGCTGTAGGGAACGTGGCGAAATCCACTCCAATGTAATGTAAACGGTCTTTGTCGTAGTAGTTGTTACAATGTTCAACGATACATTTCTTGTAAGGTTCTGGAAAAAAAAACATTGTCAAGCTACTTCATCTAATACAAACAGTGCATACATAGAGGTTTATGGTTTTCTGTAAGATCAATATCATGTACACGATATTCTTGTTGATGAACTAAATCAGTGATGGTCCGATTCAGGCTTTCCACAAATGGGTCGACGAGTGAATTGGACGCCTCGAGGTAATCTTCCATAGCTTCATTGAGGATACTACACTTGATGAGACCCGAGCCATTCCATCGCCTCAGCCATCCACTCCCAGCGTTCCACCTTTAACGCCTTCATCATCGGCAACAGAGGGACACCACAGTTGAAGCACCATCAGCAGGAAGAGCCCTACACGGGCATCCCGTGCGATAGAGGAGACATGCACAACCTGACGCAGCTGATTATTAGGCTTTGACGGCTCTTTCAGCTGCGTCAGGTTGTGCATGTCTCCTCTATTGCACGGGATGCCGGGCTCTTCCCGCTGATGGTGCTTCAACTGTGGTGCCCCTCTATTGCCGATGATAGAGGCAATTATTGTCAGCCGAACAGGCTAAATCGTATCCATGTTTTTATTAGCAGGCATTTGACAGAGTATGGCATGGGGGAATGCTGATTAAGGTTGAGCCACACCTCCAAGAAACCTACTAGACCTTCTCAAGAGCTTCTTTGACATTCAAAACGAGACCTCTCAGATTTGAAAAATACAAGCTTCGGTCCCACAAGGAAGTGTCCTGGGGCCATATCTCTAGATCTTATTCTTCCACGACCTACCGTTACCCGCTCGTCCAAATTTCTCGGGGCTCTTTGCGGATGACCTCGTATATGCTGACATCCTACAAACGCTCACTCACGAACATGACAAAAGCGCACAAAATGGAGATTAAAAAGTAATCCTATCAAGTAAGTTGCAGTGACATTCTCCTACCGACGGAGAATTCTATGAAGGAGTCCTACTCTCAACAGCATGTAGTCACAAACAATCGGGTATCTTACTTGATCATCGATTGACATTCCAGGACCAAGTTTCTAATCTAATCAGAAGAACTAAAATTAGAACTACTCAACTTGAGCCACTACTCAACAACCGCAACCTATCTCTAACAAAACCTATCTACTATCTATCGCAAAAACCTATCTACTACCTATCGCAACCTATCTACAAAACCCTCATACGCCCCATTTGGACATATGCCTTGCCAATTTGGGGAACGTGTTCACAGTCCCAATTCAGACGGCTTGAAGGGCAGCAAAACAGCATCCTTCAGCGCAGTATAATTAACACCCCACCCTTTGTTGGAAATTCATCTAAGAATATAGAACGACTTCAAAATAGAATCACCATTCGAATACCGGCTTCCCTTCATGCAAACATTCATCAATAAACACTCCACTCAAATCAAACAACTCGCAACCGATGGATTCTCACCATTCCCTGACAGACGACTAGTCAGACCACGACACATCCTAGACGTCGTTGATTGACATGACAGCTGTATGTATACAGCTGATACTTGATACATAAATAAGATTTACAACCACAGCGAGTTTATACTTTCTCAATAAGGTATGATGCATTATAATATTATTGTAACCGACGAGAAAAAATTTAAAAAAAAATGTTATGTATGACTGGAGCAAGAGGCTGTTGAAGTCTTTTGACATTTTATAGAACGCGCGAAATTTCTTGTCAGTCTCTTGCATTTCTCGAGCTCGAACAAATAACCGAGTGAGATAATTTCGCTGAATGGGCGGATCCATCCATAACTTCCACCTTGTGACCGCTGGTACCACAAATATTACAGGACGTCCTGCTCATCAGTCGTTTAACTGCTCATGTTCCTTTTGGTTTTGAGGGCGTGAATCGAAGGGCCAGCCGCTAGATTCGCTCAGATCGTACCACTTCAACCTTAGGATTATTACTTACACTTAACTATACCGTCGATATCAACGGATTTTTTTCACTTGGTAATCAGATTTTACGTAATATTTATCTTAAATGTAAGTCAACAAATTTTGAGGTTAGCAAATTTTATTGTTAGTCGATCCTAAAGGTTTATTTGAAAAAATAATAAGCTACAATAAAAAAGCTTTTGGAAGTTGAATTTGGGATAAGTATCACTGATGGAGGAAATCCGTGGGTATCTATTAGTGAATGGTCGAAGTAACCAACGAACTACTTGAAAGACTACAGGCCAAGAACTAAAGACGACGGTACCAACACGCATTTCTTCACTGTTACTTGTGGACGGTGCGATTACTCAAAATAATAATACTATGGTTTTCCTAGTAACGACAGAATTATCTACCTTGCACGTTAACAGTAGGTTTGGCGGAGCCTTTCAGATTTTTGTGGCTGTCATCGAGAAACATTTCATGTTCGAAATGCAACCAACAAATCCTATAAATCGATCGAGCTGTAACCATTCCCTTATCAAGCCACTCGGGATGTCCGCAAGAGTAGACCCACTCCTTGCATCTGTAAGCAGAAAAGGTAGATACAATGAGTGAACACTGGTACGTGAACACTGGTATTGATTGTGAATGGAAGAAAACTAGCTGCTTAACATCTTATGATGTGAATACAACCATTATTAGACGTAGAATGTGATCAGACTACAACAGAGCATCGTCTGCTTTAGGGTGGGTGCCTTCATCTCATCTGTGGGCAAGTAATTATTTCACTCCATTTTCCCTCTCATATGAACAGGAGGTCCCATGAGTTACTAATCTATTCTTCTCTGTAGAAAAGCGATTTTAAAGTAGATTCAGTCAGTCAGTTCATAATGAGGAGTACCCATAGGTCGGAATTCTGCTGATTTTCGCTCATTATCGTGTTCAGAGTTGTTTAGTGATGGGAAAAAACGATCGGACTATCGATAGTTTTACATCACTAAAGCAAGGGTAAGAACTTTGTCTGAGTCGTATGGTCGACTAAGAAAATAAAACTCTGCTATGAAGAAAAACCATTGTGGAAATGAGTACCCGAATGAATAATCTCGAACAATATAGAGAATAAATTTTTTTACGATTGATTCTCGCTCATGTTGATAATTTTGTCACCCATGTTGATAATTTGTCACCCAAATTTGCAAGAAGACGGCAAAGGAAAAATATCAGTTGAGGAAGTTCGGCAGCGAGTTTCCCTTATACATTCGAAAACAGAATGTTCAGGCATAAATTATTCCACATTTCGAGTATGCATCGAGCTGTATGATGAATAATATCTGTATGATAGATAATAGCTGTATGATAGGTAATATTATGCCTCAACGCTTAAATGACAAGCTGCAGCGGTCATTTAATATAGCGATTCGCTACATACACTCGAATGGAATTTTTGAGCCCGTTACTCCATTGTACACCAAGCTAAAATGGCTGAAACTTGAAGAAAGGAGGGAGATGAGAAGTGCCACCCTTTTTATACGATATACTGAACAAAAAAACACCAAAATATCGATATAAAACTTCTGAAATGTATATATTTTTGTAAATCTTTGATCTACATAGCTGGAAGAGCGTGCTGCCACGCCTGGAGCTATGCAGACAAATGAATGAACAATTCAATTCAATATTTTATGGCTGAGGTTTTCCATAATAACTTATTTAGAACATATTGTTCCATACGTTCGCCGCAATTGCGAACTCGGTATAACTTGATAAACTCACTTTTCAATATTATGAGGGAGCCTGAACATGATGACTTTGGTCTCGTCGTCTGTATGTTGATTAGGACAATTGGTTATGGAACAACCCAACTTGGGTTTTTTGGCGACAATCGTGAGGGGAAGAGCGGAACATTTCGGAGCGATGTTTTGCAACTTAAGTGTTTTCGTTTGTTGCAGTTGATGAAAAATCTTAGTCGGCACCGCCTCCATACGACTGGTGGCCGGACGATTGGTTATACGAGCGAGACTGTTTACTTTATTCACACTGGGGATCCCCGGAAAACGAATGGAAGTTGTGCCGCTATTGGAACCAGCTTTCACGGGTTTGCGCAGAATCGGCGGTGGATTCTGAAATAGAAATATAAAAGAAATTAGGATCACTAGAATAATAACAGAAGTAACAATTGTGACATAGGAAAATCGGCTGAAAACATTTCTATACTATTGTGACTGGTACTGGGAAAGGGCCCTTAAAATATGGCATTACTGGAAATATCTATTCTGCCGAATATGCTGGTTTTCCCCAAGTTCTCCCATCTTCATCCTTTCCCTCGATTATTCACCAAGTAAATTGGGGTCACTTATATCAGAGTTTTTATGTATTTATTCGAATTTCTATCGTGGGTCGGTCCAGATAACTGTGAGTGCGTTTACAAGCCTCTTCAGAAACGAATAGAACTACGCGTGGAATAAGTTATCTAGAACTGGTATATAGAAATTCATTCCTTTTAGCCAATTTTCGAAGAAAAGGAAGCTATTTTTCTCGGTCCAAAATTTTAAAAACGCGAATTTTCGAAAACGTTTCATATCGAAATCCGTTCAATGCCATCCTGAATTCACTGCCAAGAGACACAAAAATCGTAAGTATATAATATATACATAAGTATATATTATACGATGGATTGGTGAAACTAAAGACACTCGCGTGAAATATGAACTTGAATGAACGAACAGGAGGATGAAAATTATAGAAAACACTTACTAAGTTTGGAAAAAGTGGAAATTTTCGCTGTACAGCGTCGTCAGCCCGAGAAGAGATTTTCTTCTCGGGCTGACGACGCTGTACAGCGAAAATTTCCACTTTTTCCAAACTTAGTAAGTGTTTTCTATAATTTTCATCCTCCTGTTCGTTCATTCAAGTTCATAAGTATATATTATATACTTATGTATAACTCTCGATAAAATTGAGATAAACAGTTGAACTTTGCACAAAAAATGCCAAGTTTTTAAGTGGGCAGAATCGAACCACTCTAAGGGCCACTCGAAAGTTTAAAAGTGGGTCATTCTCCCAATTCATGCAAATTTCATGGTTCTGATTTCACTGATTGGTTTTCCAATGATGTTCGCCCACAATGTGGTTTCTTTAAAAATTAATTCTATGAAGGTTCAATATTATCATGATCATACTATCATCACATGGGCCAAAGACATCCATTATTTTCACAGAAGGAATAGTATTCCTTCTTGAAAATGTATCCTTGTTCTGTTGAAGAAATTAACAGGACAAGGATAAAAGTATAATATGGAAATGAAGGAACTTGAATACAAAATAATATTAATAATAATAATATGCTTACCAACCAAAACAAAACATTCTGAATTTATTGATCAAGGTCCCTCTTCCCATAATAGGTTAAACTTTCAAAGGGTATTGGTAAATTATAATTAACCAACCTTGGATTTATTCAACAAGACTAGCGGAGGGGGCTGCACAGGACTTTTGTCTTGGACTTTACATGGAGCAAAAGTAACAGGAGTCGGCAAGAACTGAGTGGGGACGGCCACTTTGTTCAGTACACTTCCGGCTGAAATGAATAAAAATACATCAGATACTCCTCGACTGTTTCAAAGATTATACTATCATCCCTGGATGACGACATAGTCTTAATAGTCCTGTAAATAGGGACCGGACCTCAAAGTCACCTTGGGAAAGCTGGAAACCGTTCTAAAACCTTGAGATAGTCTTGAAAACGAGGGGGCTGAGTTTGTATTCTCAACAGCAGCTGTCAGGTTTCGTCAGGAATTTGGTTAACAGCTTTTGTCAAGCGTAAATCAGTTTTATCAGGACTGTCATCAAATCTGATGTCCAGATCACCAATTTTAAGGAGAGCATCAAAACTATTTATTATTACTTAAGTGCCTATTATTAAAAAAAATATATTCATAATTTGACTCATCAACTGTTTTTGGAATGAAAACTCTTCAATCGATTGTGGAAAATTTAATGCTATCCACTATGCCAATCCTATCTCCTATCCACTTTGCTGTTGGGTACAAAATCATATGACCGCTGGAGCTTAACTGGCAGGTCTGGCTACTTTCATCACATTCTAACTTTTTCACGCTTTGGTGACTACTTCCAGTAATGAAACATTCGTCGCTATTTCAAGACTACTTCCACTAAGAGTGGAAACAATCTACGATAGCAACTTCTGGGAGTTTTTGTTGACGCCCACAAATGTTTCCAAATGACGCCTTAGAGAAGAACTGGGAAAACGGTAATGAACTTACTGTAGTCGTTTGGTGTGAAATGCCTAGTGCAGACGTAGGAATCGTCAGTTATAGTATGAACTGAAAGCAGTGACTTCCACATGGAAAATAGGTCGTGGACAGTCAACTTGTTATCCAATGATCGGACGCTGAGCCTCGTTTCGCCCACTTGGGGGAACGAATGGAACCCAACACCCGGCGGGGTGCCCGCCACCGAGCCGCAGCGAGGTACACAACATTTGATTTTATTATCACCTGCAGAGTTGAAAATCAAAAGTTACGAGTACATTGACGTAAGTGGTGAAAAATACACTCAATATTTGACATGAGACAACATCAACAATCTCCTACAAGCATTGTGTTAGCCAGTAATGAAGAGGTTGCAAACCCAGAGAGGTTGATTCCCACATTCACCTAAGCTCATATTGAGACATCCATCAAGACGTTATTGTATACAATTATTGTATTGAATCAATAAATTCCTTCCATTACTTTTCGGGTTTCAGTTACGTCAATAGGTTAAAAATTACCACTGGGTAGCGTTTCCATCTACTCTTTTAAATACAGTTTAGATAAAAGGCCTCTCGACAATACAGAGGGATGACCTGCAAATTGGTACACTGGCTCTTCTAACTAAACAAGACACAAAGGAGAAATTACTTCAGTAAAGATTGCTGACAATGAACCATTATCGCGTAATACGGGCATCTTATACCAATTAATACTCGTAAAAATACTGAAGGTGGAAGTTATCTTCCATTTAATAATATGAGCAAGATAATCTCTTTCATCTAACTAAACAATTTATCCAAATTTGTGAAACAAGGGAAAATTATCAAAATTCATGTTTACCTCGAATGACACGTCCATTGGAAGAACCAGGAGGCTTCACAATGACATCTGAAAATAAAATATGTCAGTCAAATGATGTTATACAATAATTGTATAATACGTTATGAATAATAAATTATTTATTATGCAATACTCAAAAGTGATTTTGTTTCTTTGAATAACCACTCTTGAAAAGTACTATCTAATTACTTCCCTTATATTTCCACTTAGTTTTAACTTTTGACGACATTTTCAGAATCAGCGTTAAATTTGCTAGATGGTTAGTGTACTTGGATCAAACAGAAGAATTCGAAAAAATGAAAATTCTGAAAACCTTTAGAACGTTACTACACTTCCAAAACAAATCTTGGAAACTGGCAAATCTCATGAAAACTTCTTCATTCAATAAGCTTTTCAACTGTATAATCAACTTTGAGATTATCTTGTTCCTCCAATCAAAAATTCAAGTTTAAATGCAAAAAAAGTTAGGCGATTAAATGGAGTAAAGTCGAGAAATTTGAGTTTAAAAGAAAAAAAAACCCCTTCAAAAATCATTTCTAGAGAACGGATTGAGATAAAAATATGCGGTTAGTGGCATTTATTTTTTGTTTTGCATCTACGAGCGGATTACCATGTATAAGTGCACCTATCTGCAATGCACCTTAAGTATTGTTTTGTTACTGACGATGGTTTAATCCCCAAAACTGTGTACTCATATTTTAGTGGAAATAGATAATGTTTTCAAATGTTCTTGTTTTTCTTCTTGAGCTCAGGAATCACGACCAGGACTTCCTACAGAACCCCATTGCACCTACCAGGGAGAGTTATAACCTGAGCCATAACCTTTGTATGTGAGTCGAATAAGTGTATAATTCGGGAACCGTTCATTTAGTGATTTAGGCCAGAAAACAAGTTTCTCTATACAAGTTTAGGCCAGTACACGAGGTGCGGCACAAGAGCGTACCTCATACCCAATGAAGCGTTGGAGAGACTGGGACCAGAAACAACACGAAACTTACTTGGTCTAGGTGTAGTGCTGCGAACTTCATTAATTTGCAACTTGCAATTCAAAGACGTTTGCAGAGGTGTTAGACGAGCAACAGTTACTAGTTTGGGTGCTGCAGCTGGCTTAGGTGGTGGTTCGCCTTCATCAGAAGTGTCCGAAACTGGAACGAATAAAATTATGGTCGGCGACATCAATTAATAATAGGTGTTGTGATGAATGGTTTGCTGAGTTACCCCTGCAACCCAGGGAGGTTAGGCAGTTACGCTCACCCAGAGAGATGGCCTGGTCTGCTTTCACAGACCTACCTGTCCCAGAGCGGTCGAACCAAAAACACGCGAAGCAAGGGAAATTCAGCAAACCATTACAGTGTAAATTAGTTGTTGGTCATAAAAATATGAGATAGTTTACCTTCATAAGTTTCAATTTCAGGTTCTATTATTTCGAGGTCAGATTCTGAGCCATCGTCAATGTCTAGTTGGATTTTACATACGTCGTCATTCTCTTTAACTTGATCAGCCTTAGGCCTAGAGCTCTGGGTAGAATCCTCAGGTATCTCACTGGAACCAGGTTCACCATCGCCTTTTTCAGACTCTAAATTGAGCTCAGTGGGTTTTCCAAGCATAACTTCACTTTTCGATACAGCCAGCAGAGAGTCTAAAATGTAACACATTGTAACGTATATCAGATATCAATACACGGGTACATCCATTTCTTCGGGCGCTATAAACAATTACGTTGTCTAAACAGGAAATGTGATTTATTAATTATGGCATTTCAAGAAACACTCCCCCTAATATAAATAAATTGAAAACGTCTGAACAAGTTGTAGTTCTCACCTCTGCTTAGTAAAGTTGGGCTCTCCAAATACAATTTAGGGACAGATCCCGACTTGACCCAGGCCTGCGAGCTGTTCTGAATGTGGTAATCCCCTCTGTCGAAATGGCGGGAGCAGACTAGAGATTCCTGATTTAAGCTCCAGCTGCCTTTAGGGATTGCCAAAAGCCACTTCAAGCAAAGGGATTTATCTTTGGGGAAACTGAAAAACGGGGCTTCACTGTGCCGGGAAGAACAGGTAGGAACGACACATACCTTGCCGGTCATCTGAAAATCAGTAAATTTTGTTATTACAGGGAATATTAAGTTGTAATTTTAATGTGAGATAGACATATTTTTGCTCATAAAATCATTGTAGCAGAGATTCAGTAGGGTGGGTCTCAATGAAGGAATGGTGAGATGAGGATGACAAGAGGCCATGTGTGTGTCCAGATGCTAATTTCATCTTCAATACATGAAGAATGAGGAAGGAGAAGGGGAAACGTACCCCTAGCTATCGACCCTTCCTCCTTCGTAATACCACTAAACACTCCCAACAGATTGCGTCGATATAACCAATCTGAATCTTTGAAAGGGCTGTAAGAGAATAATGAAAACGAACTCCTTCACTAACGGCCATTTCCACGAAGAGCAAAGCAAGCAATTCATATTATTCTGAAAATCCAATAGTTGAATTCACCAAAGGATAGGAAATTCACCGGAAAATTTCGGGCCCAGCTCAGAGGCTTCAACCATAAGTGATTAGGGGCGAGGGAAGACAAGTAACCTTAGAACCTAGTTAATTCATTTTAACGTGAGTGATCAAATTATTCCTACCTTCGCTGTGCCTCCAAGTCCTATATCAAGGGAAGGGACCGCATGTTTTTTCAATTTTTTAAAACGTTTTATTGTGCGAAAATCTTCAACTGTAAAGTGCTTGGAGCATATCCTGCTGGTTAAGGCAGGTTCCCAGTTGATTCTGCCCACGGCATTGATCCATTTTTCCCTCACATTTGGATTTTCATCAATTGATGGAAACCTGTTTCAGCAATGATCAGTATAGGCCGTGATGATAAGGTACTTATTGAGTTCTTTTTTCAAATATCAACGAACTAGGAATGAAAGCATACTTACATATGAAAAGTCGTGGGATAGCTGAGTTTCCCACGCTTTGACTGGCAACCGACAACGCAACAACCAGCCATATCATTCAATTATAAGGTTTCCAGCTCTAGAATTATTAAACCAGGAAGCGGACCAGCAAAAAATAAGGCACCACTAGGGAGGAGGCTGTCGCCAAAGGCTCTTCAAGTTTCAGATTTTCTTGAGAGAAAGCGCCCGGTGCCAGAATCTGAGTGAATTTTGGTCTCTCGACGGGTAGTGAGAAACACTATACAAAAACTCTGCAGTCAGTCTTCCCTGGTTCAGCAAAATAAACCATAATCATCAGTCAGTATCATTTCGATTTCAAGTGTATCCTCCCAAATTCTATTTATTTCCAAAAACCTAGAAAAAAAAGAAAAGAAAACATAATGGGCAATTTTGAGGAAAGTAATCCAAGGCTTAAATCCTTCAGTCCTGTCCTGATCACCTTTGATGAGACAAGGAGGTAGGAGAACTGGATGCAGGAAACTCGACTGTGGGATTTGAAATGGTATACAATTTTTGGGTAGGAAACACATTGAAATAAGCTATTGTTTCAGTCCTGGTCGTGTACTCTGTAATCAGGTGCCCCAGTCAAAGTCACTTCACCCCATTACTACGATAGGATACTGAATTCCTTCTCGCACGCACCGTTTGCTACCCTTGATCACCCAGCCAATTAATTGTGGCTCAGGCTGGGGACTATAGAACGCCGCTTTCAGAAGAAGTACGATGGATGTGCACAGGTAGGTTAGGTTACTACGAGGCGTGTCCAGAGAGTAAGTGTACTCAATTTTTGTAGGCTCCAAAAAAAAAAATTATTAAAAAAAAAAAAAAACAATACGTGGATACATTAGTATAACTGTGTGCTATTTTTCTACTTAGCCGCCATCTCTTTCAATGCAGGTTGTGAGACGGCAGATTAATATTATGCCTGCCTCGTAGAACTATGCCGCCACCTCCTTTGTCCACTTGTCGACTGCTGCCTTCACCAAAATTGTTTTCCACCCATGTGCTTCTTCAGGGAAGTGAAAAAATGGGCAAAATAAATCACCCACAGAAACCATTCACAAGAAGAATAAACTTCTACAATAAAATTTAACAATAACATCCATAAGTAGATGAAGAAAAATAGAACTAACACGGAACCCAAAATACCACGAGTACTTAGATAAAATTTTTCGAGCGCAGGTAAAAATAGCTTAGGTGCAATAACTATGTACGTGTTTTATATATCTTGGATTCTGGAAATCAAAGTAACTTTAACATTAACTGTTAATGGAGTAGAAGGCTTCTTTCTTTAGTATCTTAGTTATCTCAGCTGTATCTAAGCTTATTACCAGAAATCTCTCTCATTTCATGAGGTATTAAATTATACATTTTCAGTTCAATAACTATCTGAATCTGTCGGAGCGTTTCCCTGTTAAATTTGGAGCCCCTTGTAAAGTGATTATGAACTTCAACGATTTTTGGCCACTGGTGTCTGTTCCTATGGGCATATTTTAAGCACTCTTTCACATAGATACATGGTAACGTCATTATTCCTAAGTCGACGATATTACGTCTACAGTGTAATTCTTTTTTGCCAGAATTCGGACGCACATTCTCTGGAGTCCAAACAGCGACTCTGTGGATGCGCAGTATCCCCAGGCGAGAATAGCATACGAGGGGTGTGAGTGGAAATAACCGTAGTAACTATAAATTGTCCCATAATTTCTGTAGACACCCAGTATACATAACCTTGTATAGGTAAATACATGAGTAGATGCAGTTTAGTTGCAAGGTGTCACATACGGCACAATAGGCACACACGGCATAACAGCAAAATAGCAGGTGATGAGGTATAGCACATGCATGTATTGCATGTAGTAGTAACTACTAAGTAGTATTTTTGTAATAACTGTTATAAAAATTTTTCGGCACTAGGTTCTCCGTAATTAGGAGCCTAGCTACAGATTTTTGTTAGAGATGGTCCTTCTCCTGATTCCTTGATTGATTACAATACCTCATTGTGCCCCCGTACACGTAATCAATGCGATAAGGCGATAAAAATTCGATACCTATATCCGTGAAGTAGGTACCTACATGTAAATTTTGCCGTCTTCAACCTAAATACACCCCCCAAAAGTCTATGGGACAAAACTAACAAAAAGCCGGTCCT
Organism: Stenodema calcarata; assembly: GCA_963920205.1. Classification (NCBI taxonomy): domain Eukaryota; kingdom Metazoa; phylum Arthropoda; class Insecta; order Hemiptera; family Miridae; genus Stenodema; species Stenodema calcarata. The sequence continues at coordinate 7,258,501 of OY986052.1, forward strand.
GTTTTACTAATTGTCTTTAGTACGTACTTACAACATGCTCAACTTACTTTATTTATTCAAGCTCAGCATGTGGTAGACGTTGAAGGCTTGACATCAAGTCACAAACAAGCACCACAAACGTTCTACGAACTTGAAAGACCCGTAGCAAACTACCTTCTCTTAACTACGTACATTAAGAATTAGGTCTCGATCCGAAGGATAGAAAAGTCAAATAATATTTGACTTTTCTGACTTTGACTATATTATAGACATTATTGAAAATAGCAGGACAACTTAAGATGGAGTCACGGAATACAAACTAGAGATGGGTTGTTCTGTATCAATCTGATACTTTGTATCAGATACCGAGAAGTATCAGATACTCTTAAATGTGACAAGCCAAAAGTACCTGATACTCGAGTACCTGGTCCTCGTTGTTCCTTGATCCATTTGGTTGCTCCTCGGTCCTCGTTGTTCCTTGATCCATTTGGTTGCTCCTCGGTCCTCGTTGTTCCTTGATCCATTTGGTTGCTCCTCGGTCCTCGTTGTTCCTTGATCCATTCGGTTGCTCCTCGGTCCTCGTTGTTCCTTGATCCATTTGGTTGCTCCTCGGTCCTCGTTGTTCCTTGATCCATTTGGTTGCTCCTCGGTCCTCGTTGTTCCTTGATCCATTCGGTTGCTCCTCGGTCCTCGTTGTTCCTTGATCCATTTGGTTGCTCCTCGGTCCTCGTTGTTCCTGGCTCCACCTTCCGGAGTTCCTAGTCCTACCCAAACCCACCCTTCTACCGCCCCGCGGTATTCGGCCCCTTTTGGCGCTCGTTCGTTCGGATACCAACCTACCTACCTCTTCACACTGCATTATCAGTATCGCGTAGGTACCCTATTTAAATTGTATCATTATTCATGATGTTCTTGTAATATTTTGGGTGAGTTCTTAGATTTTCAATGCAATCATGCAATGCACGTATCATGGGTTCAACTGGATCAAAGTAAATAGAAGTAGATTTAGATTTCTCTCTCGCTCTCTCGACAAGACTTGTCAAGGTACCTATGTCGGTATTGAAAAAAAAAAAAAAAAAAAATGATGGCCATGAAGAACATCTCGAGTATCAACCACGTTTCTTCATCTTCAAAGTGCTTTAGATTGAGAACGGAATAAGATAATATATTATAGCAATTCTGACTTCACCATCTTATGAGGTGTCACTTGACAGACCGTTTCATTTTCGGAATTTAGGGTGGACCCCCCCCCCCCCCCCAACAAAAACCAAAAAACCCCCCTCAGCTTTTACACATTTCCACGCTGAACACAAGGTAAAGTCAAAAGACATTTTGGACCGAGAACAATAGCCACATTTTCTTCGAAAATTCGCTAAAAAAATGAATCTTTTAATTAACAGTTCGATGGAACGTTTCCTGCCACGAGCACGACTAGATAGGTAGCTATTGGAAACTGCAGAAAAAAACACTTGCATACGTACATATATATATATATATATATAAAAGAAAATACAAAATTTATTCATTAAAAAATGGTAGGTTGAAATGGTATTTGAAAAAATATTGAACCATGACTCAAATCTACCAAACTAAATAAAATAATTTATTATTATACAAATAGAATAAAATAGTAACTACTAGTCTTCCAAGAATAAATAAAAGAAAGAGCAAAAGATCTGTGTATATTAGGCAAGTATATGGTACATACATATTCAGGTTGAACTTAGTAACAGAACAAACGATAGGGGAGCGTGAAGATTCCACGAATATTTCGGAATACCCAAAATAGGGGAGCTGAAAATCCTAGGAAAAATATTTTCGAGGCACCAGATACCGTGAAACGGCAGATCCGAACGAGTGAGAGGACTAGAGGAGGGAAGATCCTCGTTACTGAGCATTAAATGCTCAGTAACGAGGATCTTCCCTCCTCTATTTTTTCGGTTCTTAGTTGTGACAAGTATCAGGTATAAGTATCAGGTACTGGAAAGGAACAGGAACAACTTGTTCCTGTGACAGAAAGAAGCTGTCACAACCCATCTCTAATACAAACACACTACCACCACCTCCCTTCTTCCATGCACTACCACAGACTAGGGATGGGATATCGATATCCGATAGTATCGAAATATCGATATCTAGCGTCCGATATCCGATATTCTGATATCGATATCAGCACTGGCGATAATATCGATATATCGATATTCTGACAACCGATATCGGGTCGATATCACAAACTGTGATTCACTGTTATCTTTCACTGGCGAACCGAGAAGTTCTTCTTGTGGGCATCATTCCGTTTCCGTGCTGTTGTTGGCTAAAAAGTAGCCGCGTTTTTGTGTTGTGTTGAGCCCCTGTTGAAATTGAAACTTAAATTGACCATGAAGTCAGCCTCAACCTGAGTACCATCAGAGAGGCTATTTTCAAGGGCGGGGAATATTCTCACCTCGGACCGGAACAGGCTGAAGGGGGAAACTCTCTCCAAGTTACTTTTCCTGGAGAGCCTCGATGAGCGCTTCTTTTTTTGAATCCCGAAATTTACCTGTAATTCTTTTATGATTTTGCCGTTATTGTATTCTGTCCAATTTTCGCTTAGAAACATATTGAAATAAAAATTCCGTATTACATATTCATGTGTATAATTTAACTTTCCTATCAAGGCGGGAACAAAAAATAAATGAATAAATAAATAAAAATAAAGATCTGACTGAAAAATAATCAGAAGAATTTTTTTTTTTTAGAAAGCAATTTTCAACCAACAGGCTGTAGGTAGGTATCAACACTAGATGTCACTACTTTGAACCACTTCGTATTTCCAAGTCCTTCGTATTTATTCTACCATGGAATCACCTACTTTGTCCACGGTAAATTATTGACCAGTTGGTATCTTAGGTAGGAACTGCAAATGCAAAAATGTTCGGAGAAAAGGAAATAAAATTAAAATAAGTAGGTGAAATTAAAAAAAACGAAGTAGGAGTTTTTATAACCGATATCGATATATATCGGTTGATATCGATATTATGAAGCCGATATCTACCTGGTATCGATACCACTCTTCCGATGTCAATATCGATACCGATATCGATATCGAGCCCTCGATATCCCATCCCTACCACAGACTGTGACACAGACCCAGTGCTGCCAGATGCCTTTCTCGTGAAACCGCCGCTAGAGCGCGCGCAACCCGCCCAAAAACCGCCAACGTTCAAATAGCCCGAAACAGCAAGGTTTGAATACAAAATACTTAGCCGATTTGGTCCACACATTCGGGACAGGGTGACGAGAAAATACAAATTTATGAAAGGAACATGAACAAATGTTGTAATTCTCCAATTTAGTACAAATCCTTGGAAAATAAAATCACATTATTGCGAATCCACTTTGAATAAACGGAAGGAACGCGCCAAGCAGTATAGGTACAGCCCATGGAAGGATGTGGCAGCACTGCACAGACCAATCCAGCTGCGACACTCGGCTGTTCCCCTTGATTCTCGCGCGCCTCCAACTGTGCGGCTAAAATGGGAACTAACACCTCGGCAACCGCACAGTTCCCGCCATAATTCGAAGTCCGCCTAACAACCAGAAGGTCGATTTGATCCCAAAATGAACCCCTCGATTCGATTCAAACTCAAACTTTTTCGAGTTATTTTTACGTTTTCGAGTCAAATTTCAGAAATTCCGATGAGTCAATCTAACTCAATTTTCTTCCTTTATCCAAATCAAATCGGGGGTGTCACGGCAACTTCCCACGTCGTCATTCGGGCGAATTTTCAGCAGAACCAAAAAACCATCTGCCATGTTTACTGAGTAGGTAATTCAGTAAAATAAATCGTGAGATTTGTTACCTAACTTATACTTAGATCGATCCGCCGGGGGAAGACGCTTCGAATGGTACCTATGCATACCTCATTTTAGCGAAAAGTGACATTGTAGGGTGTTGCCGTGAGAGCTTCGAAATATAACCATATTTTGACGTTTTTGGTCTTCCCCTGCAGCGCCTCTGACTATATTTCCCTTTCTACGTATTTTTACGCTATGAACTGTTACTTGTGGTATTATGAAGTGTCAGGGGAAAGAACGAACTTAGTCATTTTTTCTTGAAATAGAGAAAAACGCATTACACTGTTTCAAACTTTTACAAATCCCACACCTTTCGTAAAAATAATTAAAATTAAAAGGCTAGAGTGGGTTTTTCCCATTTCTGACACCTAACAATGTAGTTTTTTACCCTGAATCCAATGATACCAATATCTCAATTGCGAAAACAAAATGACTTAGTTCGTTTTTCCCTTTACCCTTGTGACGACTCTTCTATGACTAATCTCTTAATGTCTTAATCTGAAAGGAGCTGAAGCCAAGTGGAAAATGGGTGAAAAACAAGACGATAAGTGGTTGAGTACCAAACGTATTATAATGAAGAAATATTCGTAGGAGGTAAATAAATATTCATATTATGAAGTAGGGAAATCTCTTGAACTCAACTAGAGGTTGTGATGTTCCTCGTTGTCCAGTCGTAGATTGTGTTTGGTGAAGTCGTCTCTGGTTGATGATGATGTTGTCAGTTGAATAATACTGATTGTTGAAGAAGTAGGTTAGAAGAAAACCTCCTCTACTTATGAGGAGGGTAATGGGCGGGAAATTGGCAGTGAGATGTTTGATAAATCAAGAGTTTGTGTGGGGAGGAAAATTGGGAAGTGACATCACCCAAGCAACGACTGGTTGTACATGAAAAGCACCAGAAAACCGTTGATGTCAAGGGTAAAACATTTTGTTCTATAATTTGCCAACCTAGAGCTTGAATCCTAACACTAATAAATTCTGCCTTAGAAAATTGTTTTCAAAACCCACACAATATGATAGTAAAATAGGTATAATGGTACAACCCATAGCCACAGCTACGATTTCATCTTAGGGTTGGAAGGAAAGATCGAAGTCGAAATTTCGATTGTATCGAAATATGGAGTTCGACTTTTTGGATAATCGATATCAAAATGAGCGTTCGAATATTTCGAAATTAATCGTCGATTTTCGATCGTACCGGGAAATTATTCAATGTTCCTGCTTCTAGTTAATTTCTTGTGAAATATTTTTTTTACATGCATCTTGAAAGGCAGTGTGTTTGTGTAACTGATTTGTTATGCTTGAATGTTTCTCTTTACTTCTAAAGTTTAACATATCTTCTTACTTATGTTCCTTTTTTACTTTTATAGTATGAATTTGTTCCTCGTCGCGTGAAATACAGAACTTTCTCGTGAGATAAACTGTGTATTTTATTTATTGAATCAATTATCAGTAATGGTCAAAAGATTTAAGCCATTTTTTTAGAAAATAGTTCGATTTTTCGATTATAATCTATGGAAATCGAAAGATTTCGACGATTTTCGACATGGCATCGAAATACGAGCAATCGAAAAGTCGATTATTCGAAAATCGACTTTTGGCTTCGATTGCCCAACCCTATTTCATCTGAATACAATTGAGGAATGTACCTAGTGCGATGCCTCGCAGGTTAATGATATGGTAAATTAACCAATGGGTGGGTAGGTTGCTAGCGACTGAAGCCAAGTGAGTGGAATCGGTGTAATACAGTAAAATACTATGTACAATCCTTCAATTTTGTAAGCAATACACAAATTATGTTTGTAAATTCAGAACAACATTATTGACGATCCCCGAGCCCATCACTTTGAATCCTTCAATAAGTACGTCGATGTCAGGTCCCATCTTCGTTTCACTCCCATTTCTGGAAAGTTTCCGCCCTTCAAAGGATGACACCTACACAAATACAAAAAGGTAGTAAGGATTGTGGAGTGATTCGGTTCAATTTGACCGTTAAATGATATATTTTTTTATATCTTCTGCCAAAGAATTTCATTCTGATTCCGATATTTTTTTAAACATATTTTCTAGGTTCAGGTTGGCCAACATTGTAAGACATAACAAATTGTCAAATCCCCACCGACATAGAGTTATGACAGCATGTAGGGTGAATATAACAAACTGTGATGCAAGTACAATTTACAAACTTACTTTGAAAGGGACCTCTTCTAAGAATTGAGGTTTCAGCCAAACGCCAATTTCAGAACCTCCATACTGATCGTAGAAAAATATCGCTTTGTCGCCGTAATTTGCCTGAAACAAGTGCCACTCCAATTAATTCGGTCCCTACCTTGATTTTGAATGGGCACAAATTAAAGTAGAGTACAGACTACTTTCTCCTCAATGTTTGTTGAGAGCTAATACCTGACAGCTTCCTGCCAATGATTGCATACATGGCCCCCTCCCCTCTCCCACACCATTCATTCGTTTCTATCAACCTCAACATTAAAACGAACATAACAGAATAGATAGTTGCAGGTAGGCGATAACACTCATAATACTGTAGCAGCAACAAATTGGTACATACTACATATTTGCATACATATTACTCACTTCTAAATCCTGTATGTACAGCTGGACTGGATCAAAGTTGTAGACAGGGATATTGTAGTCGCTCAAAGTGATTTTGGTGCTCAGTGTTTCTTGAAAGTTTATTTTCTGATGCCTCCGTGTTACTATTTGTGGCTCCAAACAAATGACCAAGTGATAAATGGACATGGGGGGTTGGAAAATCGCCTGTAAACATTACATAAATTAGCTGCACATTATACCTCATTGGATGAGTATGTCGGCTATTTGATCACCAATCCCGTACTATTCAAACGGAAACGGAGAGTCCAACGTAGATGAGGAACAAGTTACCATGCTCATGCTACATAAAACACAGGAGACCACCAGGGCTGCCAACACTAAATGTAAGATGACGTCGATGGCAAAACTGTTTTGAGATTGGCAATCCTGATGGGAATGACAGGAATCACCTCTCCCCTCCCCAGATTATTCTCTCCCCAACCACATTGTGCAAAGCCTTTCCCCTCCGTAATTCTATCAAATTCACCTTCAACATGAATAATATAGTTCTTCTGTTCTTTCTTTCACCCAAGATTCCACCGAGTAGAGATGTAGTGATGGTGTATCAAGTATCAACAACGAAAAAGAGGTGAACTCACCATTACTTTTGAAGACTCATCATTGTCAATGAGCGAAGTTTCTAAAATTTTGAGCGACACAGAGGCTAGTTTAGCCAGCCTGACCAGAACCGGGATAGTAGGAGATTTCTTTGTCCACAAGACTCCGCTGGTATCAAAAGGAGTGGCCAGAAATATGGGAGGAAGCGTCGCCCGGTTTGTACTGAAGGATTTTTCTATGTCGGCAATGCTGCTTTCTGTAAATAGCAATTGAAAATAAATTGGAAAATGTAGGATCGCGATTAGGATTGGTAGGAATGATGTAAGACAGAGGCTTCATTGCAGCGTTTTCTTGTGAAAAAGTCAATATGTTAGGACCTCGTTTTATACATAAGTAAGGATATCGTAACAGTTAAATGATTGGGAAATACTCAAATATGGAAACTTACTGTCCAATGTGTCATTGAAATTCACAATTACTGGTTCCAAAAGCCAGTTAGTTGTGGATAGGGTATTCAAGAACCTCAAGAACATTGGAAGAGGGTGCATTGTGGCGTCCACTGGCTGAGAGGACAAGAACATACTGGCGACCAGGAGTTCTATCACAACTGACGGGAAGTGGGTTTCATGTAGTAGCTGACTTGAGATCCATCTCTTCGCCAGAACACAAGTGGGAGCAAAGGCAGAGTAAATATGACTCAACCTAGAACAAAGTTCATTATCCAGAAGAGTTCATTATCCAATGACCATCCAGAAACCCTATTATTGTTTTTTTCTTCATAGAAACACTTTTTATTCATAGCAACTGACAGTCTCTTAATTACTTCATGATCTAACTGTGGAACAGGATGCCCCTTACCACCCAAAACGACTACTTTGAAATTCATAATAGTTCACACTGTGTATTGACCACAGAATATCAGTAAGAAGAAAACTTAGTTTGTTATTCAAGCTATTCAAAGAAGCTAATACTAAAAATGTAGTAACATACCCGTAGAGAGCACCTGCCAACTTAGGAAGATTGAAGAACTTTTTATCAATGGCTACAGACTCCTCAGTGTCTCTGTACTGTTTCAACCCTAACTCGTTGACACGCTCTTTAAGAATCGCCATTTGTTTAGAGTAGACAAGGAATATTCTAAAAATCAAACCATCCTGGAGAAAAAACAGGCACAAGATAACAAAACAGGAATAAAAATCAATCAACTTTGAACAGAAGAATGCACACAAATATATAGATTTAACAAACCTTATAGATAACCACAAAGTCAGGGTTAACCTGAGTCTTGAGATGTTTCGCCTCAAAGGCTTTGGATATTTCAACATAAAACGCTGCCACGAGCCTTTTGCAAGCATTTGCGTCTTCAGGCCATTTACCAGAAATGGACATCTGAACAACCACTGGAAATTAATAAAATAAAGTTGGCAACAAATAGGTTTGAAAACAGAAGTGTAGCTTGAATTGCCCTTCAAGTGGCATTTCTTACAAGAACATCACTCAAAAATTTGAATTACGATGGAATGGAGAAGCAACAGTACACGACTACGAAATGCTTGCCGGAGGGGTAGAAGGATTGAGTAAAAAAGGCAAATTTCAATTTCGAGCGACCTTAACTCATATAGGTAAGTTGGCTGTAACTGACATTCATATGTGGTGCAACTTACAGTCAACAGTGGGGGTGTATGGGGGAAGCATTGCTTCTGAACCTTTCCTCAACAGGAACCCTTTTTGAGTGTTATCGCAGAGGTCCTTCACTATCTGAAAATGCGCTTTGAAAGGAGGAAAAGGATCAGTGAATCTGTAGACTTCAGAAATGCAATGCACACTGATGATTTCCAATGGTAGACCCAGAGTATGGAGATCGTTTGAGATTCGAGAGAAGGTCTTGTGGAAAGAGACGCACGACTCCTCAATGGATCTTTTTGGGGCCTGAAACACAAGTTATTGATAGTAACAACCCGAGGCAAAAAAATATTAATTAAATATCATATTCAGAAATGCAATGCACTATATTCATTTACATGCACTATATCATGCTTATATTCATCTACATTGAGATAAAATCAAAGTACATCATGGAACTTACAAACGTAATTTGGTTCAATCGGCTTAGCTGGAACCCAATATAAGAGAAGTCATGCTCCTGGATCTTCAATTTTTCCTTCAATAAATACACGATGATACTTTTGACAAGCATTCTTCTTTTCTCAACTGCTTGAGAATTTTCGCCCCAAATCACACTCTCAGAAATGCTGCCATCTTTGAACCTCCTCAATTGACATTTTTTGCCCCAGAATTCTCGAAATTCTGCGCCCTGGAATAGTGAAATGAATAAGTCAGAAGTTGATACAAACAACTCGGAAACTAGCTCAAGCCAGGGTTTCAAAGAGTTACTTCTTCATTTAAAAAATGACAATCACCTTTAAAATAAGAATGAAATTTTACTCATGATTCATTAGTGTTCTCCTCAGGTCGTCAGAAATACAGCCTTTTTACTAACTCTCTATAGAAGCCCTAGATAATGGTAATAGTAATCACCTCAGGAGTGTTCGAAGGGGGACCCTTGTCTATTACTGACAAGGACGAGTCAGGGTTCACCTTGATGCCAATCATGATTTCCCCAGACAGACCATAAGCTGGATTGGGGTCATTCATTCGCCATCGAGGGTCAGTAGGGAAACCGATGCCAATGTGATCCACCCTCTTGCCGATGCCTTTCTCCAACACCGAAGGGACGAGACGCGCGAACACAGGGATGTTTTGACAGCAAAAGTCGATCTTTTGTTTCTGGGTGGCATGAGCCTGCACACAGCTAAATATTACCTTGGGGTTCCGAAAGCTGAAACATTAAATAAGTAGGTATGTAATAATGATACAAACTTGAAATCCACTTATACTGAGCATAGAATGCATATATGGTCATATTTCCAATTTCTAAAGTTACACACCTTATCACATTGTCGTATTGATGGAGAAAGGGGACGGTCTTCAAGAAGAGAGCTTGAAAACAACCAGAGTCAGATTTGTTCAGAAGATTTATAGCATGATTCGCTTCGATTTTGACCTATATCAAAAGATTATCGATTAAAAATTGAAGTGATGCCTCCTTCATCAGAAGCGAGAAGGCCATAATAGGCCTATAGCGGCACAACCATTTCTATGGTGTGCACCACTAACTATAACTGCACATACCTTTTGATAGCTGACCCAGTTCATTTTGTATACCAGGTTATGAAAGCCGGAGGAGTCAACAAACACAACTTCATGATGGCTGTGGAAAACTTGCTTGGGTAGAATGTCAGTTGATACCCCTGCCAATGACGGGCCATCCGCCGTCCAATCAGTTTTAGCTGAAACAGTAGGTTGTAGCGATTATTGAAACGGAAACGCTCCACCAAAGGTGTTTTCCAGGAAAGAATCGTACAGTGTGTGGCAGTGAAAACGGACATTTTAAAAAATTCATAGAGTCGTTAATTTTCATTAAACAAAAATTATTGGTATAAAAATATGCGTCACTCAATAGCGTTTTGAGTAATCAATGGTGAAAAACGATGGTCGGTGGTCGCAAACTGCGATGCACCGCTGAAGCGTTTCTTAGCAGTCGGATAAAACTCTCTACAGCATCGGTCTCTCGATTCCAGCAGTTTCCTCGCGAATCCCTTCCTTTTATTCTTGGAGATTCGTGACACGAGGCTTATGAACGTGAACACGTGTCTTCAGGTGACCTTACAAGAAATAATCGCATTTCGATAGACAGGTGGCCAAATCGGGAAATAACATTCAGTGATTCGTTAGCAGTGTGGGCCGTTACCCCGTCTTGCTGGAATGGACAAGTGGAACGGTATAATGGGATCAATTTGAAAAACTATTGAGCTCGCGCTCAAGGAAAAGAAGCTGCCACTGACGCACTGGGAGGTAGTCCGACCTGAAGTTCTTCACTCCATCCGCTCACTCCTATGTACAGCTACTAACAGCACTCCTCACGAACGAATGTTTTCTCACCAACGGCGATCCGCAAATAGAGGTTCCATACCATCATGGTTACTTATTCCCGGGCCGGTGTGGCTGAAGAAGTTCAACCGCTCGTCCAAGTTTGAGCCACAAGTTGAAGAGGTAGAATTGTTGGAGGGACACCATGATTACGCTCATGTTAGGTATCCAGATGGTCGGGAAACCACTGTCTCCACCCGACATCTTGCTCCAGCTGGCCTAACACAACGGAGGACCCTCCAACCTTTACGGAGGAACTCACATCAACAGAAGAATCAGTGGAGTCCACTGATGGTCCTACTGTAGAAGCCTCTCCGCCCGCATTATTTTATACTAGGTACAAGGGAAATTCTTACTTAGATCCAACCAGAAGGTTCGAATGATCTGATTACTGCTCATATTGACGTTTATCCGACGATTTTTGATCATATATGTCAGATACATACAAACAATATGCATGTTAAAAGCCCCATAACCCTGAAACATAGAGATTCGTAAAGGTGATCAAACATGTACAGCCAGTACAAAAATTACTGATTATTTCATCTGTGGCGTACCTCCGAAAGACCTCTTTGTCTCAGCCAAACGCCAATCAAAACAGCGGCGTCTTTCAAATTTTGATTCGTTTCAAACGCTGATCTTTTCATCAGTTCGTTCTCCTCTATAACTAAGTCTTCACATATTGTTGAGTTATAGTATGGAGTTGAGCCGAGTTCATCTGTAAAGATCGATATTATATTACTTACCTATAATATCCGTAAGCATTGATAAGCACAAGGTTGAACACCAACCATTTGAATAGTGATACAAACTAGATTTACCTTTTGGGACAGAAGTGATATTACACTTGTCTGGAGTGAATTGAGCCAGTTTGAAAGTTCCGGCTTCTGCCACGGCCGATAAAACGATTTCGAGAGCTTTGGCAGATTTTTCATTCGGCCTAAACATCAAGCAGGGTTTCAAAGCGTCGCCGTTCTTCGTGACAAAGTCAACAGACGAGCCAGCAGCGATCAAGTCTGATTTTCGAAGATGATTCGCAACGTGGCATAGATACGAAGCTCTTTTCGCAAGGTAGCGCTGGTCGAACTTATCTGATTTACGGAAGAGATGCTGAAAACAAAATCATGAATTGAAATTGTGATGGCTGGACAACTATACCTTCTTACACTAGTAGAAAAGTCTTGGATCTTGATTGATTAACAATCAAGGGTATCGATTGAAAGTGGTACTTGTCTTCATCAAGTTTTAATACTGCAAATCCAATCAGGCACCCAGGGCTGGGACTAGATGACCCCTTGGATTCTACGGGCATGATCAGTCCAGGGCCTCGAAGGGAACATAATATTATCTAACTCATTACAGTACTGCAGTAGATTCCACAATATTGGAGACAAATTTAAATGAAACATAAATGTAGGCGCAAAAATGTCATTCATTCTTCTACGTTTTCGATTGGAATTTCATTCAATCTAGAAGTAGCTAGCCACTAGTCCAAAATATGGTTGTCGTATGATGATATACCCACCGTTTTGACTGGACTTGCGAAAATTATGTTAAAAAATGTACAGGAATCATCCCAACATAAAATTATAAATTCTATTCAGCACACAATGTTAACAAAGTCACATAATACTTGTACGTGGCTACGGCGAACCAGATAAAAACCATGATTTGGAGAAAAACCCTTATCCAGGCTTCCTAGTCAACCCTTCAGGGCATTTCAACTCTGAAATTTCAAACATATATTTTATACTTCCAGAACGACTCTATGAAATGTC